>CM060249.1:7232012-7977765 GCA_030684275.1 Acipenser oxyrinchus oxyrinchus
GTTGTACAGTTTATATATCTATCTATCTTGCATGCCAATTGAAGCACCAAAAAATAAAACAAACCCCTGCTTCCTTAATTAGTCAAGACAAACAGCATTTCTCACAGAATGTAAACATACATTGCATAAAGCTTCAGATACAAAGCTGAGCTGGGAAATGACATTTTTGGTAGACAAACATTTTGACGTCTGCCTTTCATTGTCCAACATTTGGCTACTATTCTAAGATTCTCTTTTGGGTTTTATGATTGGCGGTCTAAGGGAGACTATCTATATCAACTGGTTTAAAAGATGGCTCAAATCTTGTAGGCGTTATTATAGTGTGCTTTGTATCTAAATGCAATTCATTTTCTTTTTTTTTTTTTTTTTTTAGCTGTAAATTCTACTTTTGAATGGAATTTCAATTTCTGTAAAATGTGGACTAACTGTTTTGAAATTAAGCAGTTAAATTTTCAGGTTTATAATTGTGCCCCCATTTGGAATAGTTTTAAAGTATCGGATTGAATTAATGGATTTAATCTTCTACATACTTGAATGAAATTATTTCAACATGCTATGTTATACTCTGTTGGCTGTATGGTTGACTGCCTTCCACCCCCACACACAGAAATTTTGACTTATTCAGATTGAGAAAGCACATTTCTAAGTTGGTTTTACTTTTAATTGCATTTCTAGATTTGTTAAATTTGCATAATCAGTAAAAGTAGTTTTAATGTTCCCGAATAACAAATGTATGACTTTTTGTGTTGTCAACATTAGGGCTGTGTTCGAAGGTTCATTAGCTAGCCAGGAATTCGAATGTAGTTTTAAACCTTCGAAGGTTCGTCAGTTGTCATTCACGCACTATTTTTTTTTTTTTCTCTTAACAAACAGTTTGACAATGTGTGAAATACTCTAAATCACACATTAAATGTCACTTGCATGCAAAAGTAGATCTTTTGATTTGTATAATGCATATTGCATAAACAGAAGTTGTTGTATTAAAATCCACTACCAAATCATTATACATAGCAACTCTATATGGCGCTGCTGCTGTGTGTGGCGCAGGGTATATGATAAAGCACTGGGGTGGTACCTATAGCAGTTGTATTGCTTCAGTAAAATATGTACAAGACGTGTACAAGACAGTGTAAGAAGTGCTATGGTAGAATGTGTTTGAAATGTACAAAATATACGCTAACACTACATTTTAACTTTGAAAACTGAGCACCGCCTAGCACTCTTTCCCTCCCCTTCCAGCTCGTGTTATCCAGAGGTAGAACTTTAATTTCTTCATTCGCCATCTCGACAGCAAAGTGTTGTATAGCGTAAGCTGCATTGAAAGAAATATCTCAAATGCTTTGCTGTTTGGGGATGCTTTTGTTAAATGCCCAGACCAAAAAAGCAGTTCAATGTAAACTGTGCAAGCGACCGATATCATGGAGGCACAACCAATCTCTGGGATCACTTGACAAGCGTAAGTTCGTATTAGTATTATTAGTAGTCGTAGTATTAATATTTTTAGAAGTAGTAAAATGTGACTGACTGAACCTGCTTGGAATGGTGTCTGTTAAAGATTTATTTTGCCTAAGTCTGCTGCAGTTGGTGCTGCTGCAATTCAAGCTTACTGTTTATTGCAAGCAGCATCAATTGTGAAAATAAACATTTTATTTTTATGTAAATTATAATAACATGATTACAGTTCTATATAATGTATTTTTAAACAACATGTGATGTTTTATTCCATTTATATGGATTTACCTGTAAATTTAATAGGATTTTCAATCAAGTAGCTATGGTGACTTTGCCAGTAAATTATGCAAAGGTTTGAACCTTCCTTCGGTAATGTGTGCCAAATCGTCGAAGGTCAAAGTGTTCCCTTCGTTGCAGCCCTAGTGAACATATTGTACCAATCTTTGCTTCTATGCTGTTGAAACTTGATTTAGATTGAGCCTTTTATATACTGTAGCTAAACATCTATAGTAATAAGTGTTTGCAAGGTTTGTTACAGAAAGGAATAGAGACATCACCTTCCATTTGATTTACGAGTTTGGGAAGACCAAAACCTATGCTTTCTTTCTTTCTAGCCTCATTTATGTTATTTTTAAATTCTTAACTATTCATGAATAACTTTCATGGTGTGCTGCTATTTCAAATTGTCAAAAGTTTGTGTGCATTTAATCTTGACTTTGTTTCACATAACTTAATTTTTTTGGAGGGAAGGTAAGATTTGGTGAAATAGGCTGTTAATCATATAGGGTGCCTACGCCCCAATGCTCAGTTACGTCTTGACCCCATCCACATTGGTCATTAAGGGGTGTTCTTCAAATGGACAGAATTTACTTCTGACATATTGTGCAGCTGAAATCTGGATCACTGTTCCTTTCACTGTAGTTGGGTTGGAACAATACAGCAGGAAAGTGTGTTCAAGTAATATCTTGCTTGAAGGGGATGACCAAGGATTTCAATATTTGCCAATAAGATTAGAAGTGGAAATTGTTAGATTTTGTTTAGTTTTTCCAGACTTTCACACTTTGACTCAAGTCCATTTAAACCGGCCAACCACACTGTAGATTCTGCATCAAGTATTAGGACCCAGTCTGAAACTAAATTCTCTTTGCCATGTACAGCACTTTAAGTCTCATCAGCTAGGATCATGCCTGCTGCATAGTTATTGGGGTAAATTAGCTACAACTAACGCAATATGTACAGTTTAGAAATCTAAATCTACAGACAAGAGACTTGCAAGAAAGTTGTGCTTTAAGTCATGGTTGTTACTCTTCACTTTGTTTGAAAACCAGATGGCTATCAAACTACTAAAATAAACTTGTTAACAAATGTTGCAACTAAGTGAGCTCTTTTTAAGAAAAAGATAATTTATATATCTTTTTTTCTTAAAGAGCTCACTAATTATATTATTGTGTGTGTGTGTGTATATATATATATATATATATATATATATATATATATATATATATATATATATATATATATATATATATATATATATATATATATATATATATATATATATATATATATATATATAAATTAGTCCAGTTAAATAAATGTACTAGATTTTCCTTTGTTCAATGGCTTCATCAGTTTAAATTGATTTGTAACAACCCTGTAGTATCACCTGATATTTTTCCCATTGATGTATTCAACACATTTGTTAATCAGCTGTAGAAAAAATACTAGTGTTTTGTGTTGTCATTAATCCTTTGTTTAGTATCCCTTTTAATCTATCTAATGTGTAGTGTTAAACTTCAGTTTGTGGTTGGTTAATGGATTACTTAATGCCGAAGAAAACATTTAGTGACTTTCTTGTATAGAACCGTACTTCAGATACAACTACGTGCAAGTAAAGGTCTTGCTTTGTTCATTGTAATGCATGATATTACAAGAATACCCATATGTGACTTCATGAAGAACCTATCCACTACTACATTTCAGTTGGATACAAATATGCAACAGGCATTTAACAAGGTAATTATCATTTGCAAGCACATTAACAAAAAATAGTATTCTGGATGTGGGGAAATGTAGATAACATTCAGTCAAATACCTAATTGTATGAACCTGTATATTCAAAGGAACCAAAGCATCAACATTACGGTATATAGTTTACATTTAAAAAAAAATTCAGGCATAACTTGAGCCAAATGGCTGATCAGTTCATAAATATTTGAAGAACATGGATTTGCAGTAAGTTTCATTTTGATGCATTTTCCTTCATTTCCATACTTTGTTGCAGAACATTTAGCTCCTTGTATGTGAATTCTGCCCCCTACCTATATAATTCAGTGTAGCATCCTGTAGATTGCTAGTGATCTGTGGGGCTAAGAGGAATGTGTGGTATCTGTTTCTATTAAGCTATTGTAGTGAGGGGGAGGGGTCTGTGATGGATTTAATTTTGGCTGATTAGTGCTTGCTGTTTTGAGAGCAGCAACCAAAGTCAGATAGGAACTTCTCTTTGCTGTTTTGATTGGGAAACCACACATGGAGCAAACAGCCTTGACTTCAAGGGCTAAGAATGCAAGGAATTTAGTTGCTCAAATGTGATCAAGTAATGCAACTTCTATGTTAAAAACCCAACTGGTTTGAGCTTGGACCTTGACGGAATATTTCTTTTGTCTTGTAGTGAGTAATGTTCGGTAACTTTAGATCTGTTGCTTGGTAATATGGGCAGCAGTGTGGAGTAGTGGTTAGGGCTCTGGACTCTTGACCGGAGGGTCGTGGGTTCAATCCCCAGTGGGGGACACTGCTGCTGTACCCTTGAGCAAGGTACTTTACCTAGATTGCTCCAGTAAAAACCCAACTGTATAAATTGGTAATTGTATGTAAAAATAATGTGATATCTTGTAACAATTGTAAGTCTCCCTGGATAAGGGCGTCTGCTAAGAAATAAATAATAATAATACCCAAGTTTAAGTAGGGCAGCTATTTTGTTGCTGCTGAAGTAACTGCTGTTTTAAACAGCATTGTTTCTTTAAATTTTAGATGTCAGCAACAAAATGAAATAGATTTGTCACATTGTTAAATATATTTCCTGAAAAAAAAAAGTCCCCCTCTGGGACCATGGTGTATTTGCATTACAAGTGTGAATGAGACTTAGTAAATTCTTGTTAGGGTCTGTAATTTTTTTATTATTTTTTTTTAAAACAGGAGTCGCAAACTTCAGATCAGGAACATCCCGCCACACCTGCAGTGGGAGGTAAGTGCATTTAATTTGGGAATGTGTTTAGGGCGGGGTCTGAAAGTAATATGTTTGCAAGATTGAAAAACCTGAAACTTTTTTTTTTTTCTCCTAAGTGAAATAGAGCTGAGTGGTTCAGAACTAAAATAAATATGCCACCTTTGGATTTTCAAGTTATTTAAACATTAACAGTTTTGTTTTTGTGATTGGCTGATCCAAATTGATTTTTTTTTTTTTTTTTTACATCTGAATAAAATAATGGCAAATAAAGACCTGCATTCCCCTGAATGAACCAATTCCTAAACTTGGAGGAGTATCTTACAGTAAAACGTCACAGTGGGTGAATGCACAATTCTCTAAACTTGCCTAATATTTATTCTAAGTTTAACTAACTTCTCTGAGAGATTTCCTTTCCTAACGGTTCCTTGGGATAACCTCTAACCCTCCAGGTTTCAATGTAACTAGTTTTTGATTGGATGCTCAATGACATGGAGTTAGGTAGGGTATTGCTACCTAGGTCTATAGTATCAGTGGGCTGGCAGGAGTTGAGTTTCTGTGGGGATGTGGGTGTACTTTCTGAAGGTCTTGCACTACGCCCACGCTGAGCTGGCACCACGCCTCTGGCATGTGTGCAGTGACTCCCTATCTTTTAATTGCGCTCAGGGAATCGCAGAGCCTGTACAAAAACTGAAATCGGCATAAAACTGCCGTTTTGGCATCTTGTGGTCCATTTTTAAAAGGAAAGTATTTTTTGCTTGACAATAAAGAAATCTGTTTGAATGCTTAACTGCCAGGAGGAAACGGTGTAAAGTGTTCATAAATTTGCTGATGGGTAAAAACATGAGAAATGTGTTGAAAGCCTTGTTTGCTGCGGGGATTATACACTGTTGTAGTTAATGTGTAGGAGAAACGTGTAAGGAGTAGATGGGTGCTCACTTCTGAAATGCTGGGGAATTCAAGCAGCTGCTGTCCTCTTCAGACATTACACCCACATGTTTTGGCCAAATACAACCAAACATTGGAATGTAAAGGAAATTCACACCTGTAATACCTATAACACAAATCAGAGCTGATGTGCTTCATTTATGCAGAATTTAGTCAGACAGTCTGTACACCTGGCAATTGTGGTAGGATTTCCTACTTTAAAAAAAAAAAAAAAAAAAGTTTTATTTAGTTTTAGTGCTAAACTAAAATGTGGTTATTCTCTAATATAATTTGCTGTTGTTGATGAACCAGTGTATTGGTAGTTGGAGTTCAACACATTTCTCTGCTGTCCACCAGGACTTCTGGAACTTAGTTATGTAGTATTAGTCTTGCAGCAAGCTGCTTTTAAGACCTGTTTGTCTTACCAAATTTGTGGAACCACGTTTAATTTTTTTACTCATGTTTTTTTGTACCTTAAAACAAATCTTGCTCAATGAATTTGCTCAAGCCTAGTGTTGTCGGTAGATGGCAGCAATATACATCTATGCTAATTTAATACATATTTTGGTACATGTGACTTTTTAGCTACCCATGATCGATGGCACTTGGTGTACAATAAATTGCATCTTATTGCTAAGGGGGACAGAGATCTAGGTTAAAGCAATCGGCTAGCCGATTACCAAGATAACAAAAATAAGTGTAAGAAGGGCTCTGATATTTATTGCAAAGGTTTATTTTTTTATTTGTAGTAGCTTCAGTATTTTTGTTTTTATAACCTTGCTTATAAGACCACTTCACTATAGCCCTTTTTTGTCAAATGACAATAATCTGAAACGTTGAATAAATGGTCATGTAAAATAATAATGAAAAGGTCTTTAAACGCCTTGTACTGTGCACTTTTGTTTTTCACTAGTTTGTCAAGGAAGCTTGCCAATAAAGGATTGCTTGCCATGGCCTTCAGTTATAGAGAGTTGCATGAGGTTATGTCACAAATGGTATTTGCACTGCTGAAGTCACGTAAAGAGACATGTTTCCATGGAGATTTACCCAGCCTTTTAAAGTCAAACAATATTTTAGACGCACACTTCCTATAGCACGTGGTATGTGCGTGGTACATCGCACACATAATGATTGTGGAGAGTTTCTAAACTGCGTGGAAACCCAGCCACTATTTAATATTGAACCTGTCGTTATCCTTTTAATATTATATATCCCCACTTTCCTTGGTTTCATAAGAAATGTCATCTCTTCAGTGAATTGTGGGATTGTAGTCTCTGTTTAAAATCGACAAAGCAATACATTTGTAGATTGCTAAAGGCAGCACCTTTTTATCAGTGCCATGTTGATTCTGTGTATTTTGACCATAAAGAGTAAGTGGCTGTTAGTGATAATTGCATTCCAGAGTGGTGGTCTGCACAAATAAAGAGGTCCCAGAAAAGGAACTGCCTCCTTGAGCAGTGCTTTCAGTTTGTAGGAAATTCCTACGTGACCTGTATTGCTGCAAAAGCAATGGGGGTGGTTATATTGGTCATCCACACTAGCTACCCCTTCATTCCCTCCCCTCCCCCTCCGTCTCTGAACGTGTTGCTGTTTCAAGCTTGTTTGCAGATTCACAAACAGCTCCGCTCTCCAGTGATCAAAGCTTCCTCTTTTTCAGAATGCTGCATCGGGGCTTACATAGCCAATCAAAATGGTTGGGGATTGGTTGGAGGCAGATGTGTCTGTATAGGAGTGGAAGGTGGCAGTTTGCTCTGCTGCTGCTGCTGCTGTTAAGCAACCAATCAATCCTCAAATGGAAATAGTTTCAGTTCCTGCCTTTGGTGCACCTGTTGTATAAAACAACTTGCCAAGACCCAAGTGATAGTAAAGCAGCAACTTGGTGTTTGTACTTGTTTGTTGCTGCATTCTTCTGAATGGTTGGTTAATATATGCAGCTGATGACTTGCAAAATGTCTCAACTATAAACATGTTGAGTTCGTGCAAGTGTTGTGTATGGAATTGATGACTTCACCTTTTAATTGTGTGCAGTGTAATATGGGAAATAGGACTACACCCAGGTCATCTTGGGTATAGGACTGAATTGTAGTCTGTAAAATTTGTCATTGTTTCCCCCAAGGCCCAAATTGATGCCTGTGTTAATTACTGGGAGCGAGATGGTTTAAAGCAAATGTCAATTCCAACAGGAATCATTGTTGACTCTTGGCAAGTAACAAATAAGGCAGACTTTGTATGTATTTCAGCAGGATAAGAAATGCATTGATAGTGGTGTGTGTGTTTGTTTTTTTTAAAAGGGTAATTACCAACCAACTAAAGCAAATGGAGTGTCTTTTTTTAGGGTCTGTAGTACACTGTAGAATGTATGGTCAAATACAGGTTTTAGGCTAGTCTGAAGTAGGAGCAAGCATCTTCACTCTTGCTACAGGATTGTGGTATTGATTGTAAAGGCTAAAAGATTGTTGCATGACTTAACAGAATCTCTGTTTGTTTTTAAAAAAAAAAAAAAAAAAAAAAAAAAAACCTGGTTTTGGTGTGTTTTATGAGTGTACATATGCATGCACTATACAGCTCACCAAGTAAACTTTCTGTGAATGCTTGCCAGTTACTAAGTTTTTTGACTTTTTGTTGTCATTCCCAATTTATTTGTATTAAATTAAACTGCTTTTTAATCTTAACCTAATCCTGATGCATTTCTATATCAACTCTGCTCATGTAATTGGTTTAGTCAGACCTTTTTTAAAGTATACATTTTGTAGTTTTGTCTTAATGAATGTTTTTAGATTTAACTGAGTACATTTTGTTGCATAATAAGATTTATCACCATGTAGATCCAAACGGGATGTAGTGAAAAAACATTCAATTTAGAAAATTAGAGGGGGGGAGGTGGGGATGGACTTCATGACCCCCAATAAAGCAGACACTCCACCTGGGAGTTTTCAGTAAAAACAAGTTAGAAAAAAATAAATGCAACACTAACACAAACAAAAATAAATCGTAACTGCCACACCGACACAAATTCTAGAATGGTGTATGAGAGCTTTTAATAATCCATTCTGTCCTGTACTACATTTCAGAAGTGCCTGCGTTCTACTTGCATCCTCTGCAAGTCTGACAACATCATCGACTCGCTGGAACCAATGGGTTTAAATGACCTTGGCAAAAAGACAGGACTATCGCAGATATACAAATCATTCAAGAAGATCTGACATTACTGTTCATATTCTCGCCAAAGCTGGGCTTGAAACACTGTAAATGTCCATAACGGGTCACTTAAAATAAGGCATCCATCAGAAACTACTGTCAAGCGAGCCATGAAGAAATACTTGGTCTCACATGCTTTACTGGCAGTGGCACCAAAGCAACCAAATTCAAACAGCCCTTCATCCACACGGGATATGACCCGGAACAAAAAACTAAAACTCCTCTGTCTACGTTCACTGTCCTGTATTGGTAACATACAGCAATAAATCTCTCTCTCGCTCTCTCGCGGTGCCGCTCACCTGAACAGTCCTCTTTAAAACAGCAGAAGGACACACCAATGAAAATCATTAAGCATGTAAATGCCTACTTGCTTGTTTGTAAGTAGGACGAAATTGAATGGAAAAATTGAAACAGGCTGTCATGTACCAAGACAAAATTAAATAATTCTAAATCAAATTTGGACGCTGAAAATCTGTTACTGGTAGAAGGAGCTAATGTTACCTTTTGCTGTAACAAATCACAACTACACGTGTTCCTCTGGAGGTTTTGATAGTGAAGTGGAATAAGTTGGAGAACTTTTTGGGATGTGCTATCTTCCCTAGTACCCACAGCAAGAGTCCTGCTCCTAAACGAGGTCAGCTTTGACACTCGGCCAGACCCAAATCTTAACATGGAAACAAATATTATTGCTGCCCTGAAACAAGAGATCAACAATAGAGTGGATGGTCTTAAAAAGCTGATTGCAGAAAACGCATAAAAAATTGAAGGCCTAAAAAAACACTGCACTTTGTATGTGCTGAAGTCAAGGAAATGAAAAGCAAGGTTAAGCAAGTTGAGCTTTGCATAAACAAAACAAAAGGAAGGCTAAATGCATGCGAAAGCAAACTATCTGAAATTGAAAGATATAAAAGGCGTTGGGACATAACTGTATGGTGTACCAGAAAAGGAAAACTAAAACCATAAGATTGGAAGTTATTCACATTTGTCTTCTGGATGTCAAAATGAAAATACCTTGTGTGTGTGTGTGTGTATATATGTGTATATATGTGTGTATATATATATATATATATATATATATATATATATATGTATGTATGTATGTATGTATGTATGTATGTATGTGTATATATATATATGTATGTATATATGTGTATGTATATATGTGTATTTATGAAGTGGTCAGATGTTCTCAGCTGACAATTTGGTAATATTCCTTAAGCTTAAACTTATTCTTGAGAGTAACATTTTAAATTCTACTACTTTTTAAAATGTTGTCTTTTATCCATTATTTCATTCAATGCCAGGGGGTTAAGAAACAATGTTAAATGCAAAGTTTTATTTCTTTATGCTAAAAAAAAAAATTGCTTTGTACAAGTCTCAGAGAAGATAAGAGTTTCTGGAGGTCTCAGTTGGGCCATGATATCATCTGGTTATCACATGGTTCGGGTCATTCTGCTTTAGTTGCTGTTTTGAAACATAAATTGATGGAAACATTCTTCAATCAGCAAGTGATCTTAATGGTCACTACATTATTCTCCTTATTAAACAATGATCACATTATAATTAATATTTATGGTTATAATTATCAAATTGAAAATTATTTTCTATTTGGAACTTTAGAAGATAATCTTACTTTGGCAAAAAAAATATCCAAACTCTAAACTTGTGATCGGAGGGGATTTTGTTTTATTCACTGAAATGTGATATTTGGAGAAAAAAAAATCCCTTATCAAACTTTTACCTGGCGTAACAAAGTATGTTCACGACAGTCTTGCATTGATTTTTGGTTAGTATCAAGATTTATAAATGAAAATAATATTAAAATAGAAATTCTTCCAACCCCCTTAACTGATTATATATATATATATATATATATATATATATATATATATATATATATACACACACACACACACACAATTGGAATTATCAACAATTCCATTACCCAAAAATAACAAAACTTCATATTGGAAGCTAAATATCTCTCTTTACTAAAAAATGAAAGTTAGATATAAGTACATTAATTGATGTTTTTTGGATTAAAGCCTTAAGTGAAAATATTTTTGGGAAGAATTGGGAGCTCCTAAAATTTGAAAGTAGAAATTGCTAAAACTTGGTAGTAAGCAGACTAAAATGAGACAAGAGGAAGAGGTAATTGCTAAAATGATTACTCCTTTAAAAAAAAAAAAAAAAAAAAAACGGAGCACGTTTCATATGGAGAGACTTGACATTAATAAATTAGAATTTAATTATTATATAAACCCAGGGTTAAATTGGTAGTTGTCAAGAAAAAAATGGTTAGAAGGAGAAACAATTTCTTGCTTTTTTAGATTGGAAAAACACCACTTTCAGAGCAACTCCATTTCTCAACTTATTGTGGAGCGCAAGATCACAAATAACCCAAAGGAAATAGCCTCTCAATGTGCACATTTCTATCATAACGTGTATAAATCGAAGATCTGTGAAGATTCTACTAAATGTTTTTTTGACTTAATAGGAAATGTTAAAACTATTAATGTAGATGACAAGTTTTTGTGATGGACTCATCCTTATGCACGAAATTATAGACTCAATTGGAAACCTTAAATAACAAATCACCAGGTAATGCTGGTTTTACCGCTGAATTTTATAAAAATGTTTGTGAATCAGTTTTTTTTTTATAAGGTGTAATCAGAAAATGTAAATGTAGAATTTCTGCCGCATACCTTGAATCGGGGATTAATTACCTTAGTACCTAAACCCCAAAAAAGACTTTCTTGATAATTGGAGGCCCAGAAGTCAACAACGATTATAAAATGTTAAGTTTGATATTTGCAAAAAGAATAAATAGGTGAATACAATTGATGACAGTCGGGTTTTATGAAAAAAGGCATATTACAAATATTAGGTTAGTATTAGTTATCTTAGATTATTTGGATTTGATATTACAGTGATATTCATTCTTGATTTTTATAAGGCTTTTGATACAGTTGAACACCATTTTATCTTTTAATACTCATTTAAAAAAAGTCTTTTTTTTTTTTATTAAAGCAATTAAAACTCTTTACAACGATAGTAATCGCTCAATTAAATTAGGTCATGGTACTTCCCAAAGATTCTCTGTACAGCATGGCATCCGACAGGGTTGTCCCATTTCGCTGTATTTGTTTCTACTTGCAATGCAGCTCCTGGCAATGCATATTTAATAATAGTGGTTTACAGGGTATTTCAATTGCAGAGAAACAAATAAGCCAATTGGCAGATGATACAACTATTTTCTTGAAAAACAAATCTGATACCAATATCCATTAACATAATAAACATTCTCAAAAGCTTTTTGTATTTAAATATTAAATGTGAATTATTGCCTATTAAATTGTAATAACTTCTATATCGGAAAACCCAATTAAATGAAGTAAACTATTTAGGAATTGTTATGAAGAAAAATAAATAAATTAACCCTCTTGCAAAGGCACAGCATAAATTTAAATTGCTACAAATATATTTATCTTTTAAAAGGTAGAATTTTGCTCACTAAGGCTGAAGGAATTTCTTGACTAACCTATGCAGCTTTATCTCTTGATGTACCAAAAGACATCATAAAATCATGTTTAACTGTGGAAAAAATAACTCATTATATAAAAATCAGTAATTAACAACTATAAATCTGGAGGCCTTGACTTTCTTGATTTTTTTTTTTTCCACCTTGAACAATACCTTCAAAATAAATTGGGTTAAACAATTTATTAAGATTCAGCTTCCATTTGGAATTTTATTCTTTCTTATATTTAATCTTGGTGGTTTAAACTTTCTATTGATATGGAATTACAATATCATTAAAATTCCCATCAAATTATCCAACTTTCATAAACAAATGCTTCTTTCTTTACAGAAGGATTTGAAAGTTTTATCTTGTCCTTTACCTTCCCTAGACCCTTCCGGAACTTTTATTATTGGAAAATATTATTTATTGAATAATACTAAAAATAATAAATGTATACAATCTCTTTTTCAAAATGATCTAGTATCCATTCCTTATACTGTGGCTTATTGGGATGGATTTATTGAGGGTAAAACCTGGAGAAACTTGGATTTTGCCCAACAAATACTTGTTAAACAATAAGATTAAAGATATATCCTATACAATTATACATAAATGCTATCTTGTTAAGGACAATTTGAAAAAACTTTGACATTGCTCTTAATTGCTCATTTTGTAATGGCTTCACTGAAGCAATGTTGCACTTTGGGAATTGTAGACACTCCAGAATGTTTTGGAAGGATCTGGTTGTTTTTATCAGCAATAATATTAAAACAAGGAAAAAACTTTATAGTACATATTGGTAATGTACTGTTTGGTTTCACCAGTTATAATACTATTGAAAGCAACTAATTTTACATAATAAATGTTTTATTTTAATGGCTAAATTTCATTCACAAATGTACTTCTTTTTTTTTTTTTTTTTTTAAATCGGAAACCCTTTTTTTATTTATAAAATAAATAGATCAGTACGTTAAAGTTGTTAATTTCTCATGATAAAGCTTTGAAAACATTAATCTATGCAACTTGTTTAATATTTTCTTGTAATTCTTTAGAGCCCACCCCCTGGCTCCCATTATATTTTGTATCTATTCTGTATTTTTTTTGCATCCTTTTGTTCTCATTGCATAAAAATAATAAAACAAATAGGCAGCGATAGAGCCTTTGTGAGGCCAAGTGAAAACATCGATCGTAGAAATAATAACACTATGTGTTAAGGAGGGGTGTCTCTAAACAAATCCAGGTGAGTCTTGCTAAATGCAATCATTTTCAGAAGAGAAAGCTTTGAGTAGGAAATGAAGCAGACTTTACATTAAAGAGATAGAAGGGAAGTCTCCACCGGAACTCTTTGGATTCCCATGATGCACCGCATCGGGGTGGACGGGGGAAAAAAAGGGGGAGTTGACTATCGTGTGTGTATATATAGAAGATCTTTACTTCTAACAGCAATGCAAGGTGCTGGACGCATACTTGGATTGTTCCCCCAATCAGCAGCCTGTCCTGTGACCTCTGACGTATTTGACAGTGATTTCACGCTCTATCCAAATTGTAATTTTTTGATTTGTACTCTTTAACTTTGTGATTTGTACTTGTAATTTTTTTTTGATTTGTACTTGTATTTTTGATTTGTACCTGTAATTTACAAGTACAAATTATTTTTACGCATTGGAATGTTTTTGACCGTGATTGCCCTCCATGGATAAGCATTTCTTCCCAAGGGCTACAGTGAAATGCATTGTCTTTAAATTGGGACTTTAGATAAATGATTGTAGGTAGTAATTCATGGTTATGTAATCATTCACAGACTGTAACCCCCAACTCCACAAACCAGCGATAAAATTACTTTTTTTTTTTTTTTTGAGCTATACCTCCACAAAATATTATCGAAATATGAAAAATAAATATTTTAAATTGCCAATTTCAACCTCTTTCCAAGTGTTATAAAAAAAAAAAAACTTGGAGTATATTGTAGCTTCACAATTGGTCAATGATTTCAAATCTGAAATCAGAAATGAAATACCTTGTACAGTTGCAAAGCTAGAAAAGGTTTTGCAATGCATAGTATTTTACAAAAATCAACCTCCAAAATGGCAAAGGCAGACCAGGGCACTTGCCAAAAAAGTGACACTGGAAACATTATTGCCTTGTTTTGAGATTACAATTATATTAGAGTATAAAAATTAAAGAAACACAAGTAATCCAGTAAAAAAAAAAGTCTTTACAAATAAAACTTTGATATTAAGAATTTTATTTGGGAGAGAGAAATTCCATAGTGTGCTTTTCAAAACTAGAATAAATACAAATCAGGCTAAAATATTTTATTGCTGCAAATGTAATATTTTATAATTTATGAATTTAACACTTTATACAAGATCAGGATCAGTAAACTACTTACAGTAATTTGTCATTACAGTTTTAACGAAAAGAATCCCCTTTGGGGCAATGCCAAATCTGAAATCCGTTCTGATTTTTAACTAAGCAAAGCGGCTTCATTTTGCATTCTGGTGCCATGCAAACAATCCGGGTCTTCTGCTCTTTTCTATATTTACGGTAGCAAAGCCAGCAGTTATTTTTAGAGTTCGTCCGTTCCAGCACGTGGAGCGCGTGAGAAGACGGGACGGGTGTCGACGGCTAGGGTTGGCACAGGTGGTTTTGTAAATGGGAACAGCATCCTCAGTCAGGGCCCTTCTCTTCAGGGACTGAACCAGATGCTGGAACTGATTGTCTCTATCCATTTTCTGGCTTACACACACCCACATAAAACATTAAAATAAATACATAATAATAATAAAGATTCTCCATCCTTTCACACACACAGAAAAAAGTAAACTAAATATTAATGACTGTTCTTTAAACACAAACTAAACTAATAATATACTGTACATGGCTAAATGGGGGTTAAATGTGCACTCGGTCGTAATGGCGCCGGCAATGACACTCGTCTTCATCTTGAAAAATATATGTCCCACCCATCCTAGCCTTAAACCAATGGTATCGTGACATGCCCCTTAGTCATGGCTATAACCCACGCTTAAAAAAAAAAGTGCCGGCAGCAAAAGATTAAGCGCCCACACTCGCTGCAGCACCTTTCCTAAACTAAGCCAGCGGACATTCATGTCATAAAGGAAGTCTGTTTATTCAGCATCAATGTCCTCAAGAAGGGGACTGATGGTTCAGTCCCCTTGCGGTAATGTAGTTAACCCTTTGCGGTCCATTTATTAATTCTGCGTCAGGCTCGCCAGGTCCAATTTATTTTCACACGCGCAGTTAATTTTAAAATGGCCCTGCATATCAACAAAGCACTCACTATGGATCTCCAGCCCCGCCCCACCCTTTCGTTTGCTATCGCTTTCACATATGCTACCAAATAAAAAATAATAATAAGTCGTACATACCGATCAATTGTCTTCTGATGACTCGTTTTATCACCAAACTCCTCAATAATGCAATCCAAGTCATTATTTTATTGCTATAACATCTCAAAAAAGCTCTGCAAATGTCCGTGATAGTCTCTGTGCGCTGATACTGTAACTCCCAGCTTGTTTCCATACGACCGCCCCATCTGATGCCAGGGGCTAGTATGACTATTCATGAGAGACGCCTTTTTTTTTATTTATTTATTTATTTTTTTATCGGCTTGTCTCGGCTCCTTTCGTTCCCACTCGGCCATTGAATGGTTTTCTCGGCTTTTTCCGTTGAAAAACCGACTTTTTTAAAAATGATGTCGGACAGGGTCCGACAAAGGACCTGATGGGAATAATTGCAATGTCGGACCCAGTCCGACAAAGGACGCAAAGGGTTAACTGTTTTCACTGCAGTGCTAACAATGCTACCCATACCCTACATTTTTCCCAGTTAAATTCGGCAACCCATCTGTAGTCACGTTTGCCAATTTACTCCAAGGGAGCGGAGGGTCAGACGCTCGAGACAGCCAGTCACCCTCTCAGTAAGTCATCTACTGTTGTGCCTTTTCATGGATCCAATAGACAAATTCCTCCCAGATTTTCAAATTTATCGTTGATGCCTTTCACAAAAATCAGGAGCTGTGCTGTGTCCTTGATGTCGGTACTATCAAACGGCAACGAAAACATTGTGAAAATCGGAGCTTTCTCGTTTTAACTGAGAGGCCAAGTCTTCATCAGTAACTTCGATACAGCGCGAAACCAGTTTTTCTTGACAAACTAATATTCTCTTCGTTGAAACACTCACTGTTTGTTTTTTTTAAATCGCTACTACAGTTAAAAGAATCCACAAACTCACAGGACTGCATGCACCACTGAATCAATGTCATATATGTACTGCGTCCCATGTTGGGTGGTGCGAAGGGGTTTGCTTTGGCAAGGCACTGAGTGTCTTTTTAAGTCAGCACCTAATCGTAGGTTGAGATGTTAATTTGGACCCAAATGAAGCACTGATCAAGAGTGATTTGAAGGCAATTTTTATATTTTACTGTTTTACTTGTGGGCTGGTTGAAATGTCTCTGCGGGCCTCGCTGTGCCCAGGGGCCGTAATTCTTAAGTGAACTTTAACTGCATATAAAATGTATATAACGTAGTAGTGACAATGGGTATTTACTTATAGGAGGCTGTGTGGTCCAGTGGTTAAAGAAAAGGGCTTGTAACCAGGAGGTCCCCGGTTCAAATCCCACCTCAGCCACTGACTCATTGTGTGACCCTGAGCAAGTCACTTAACCTCCTTGTGCTCCGTCTTTCAGGTGAGACGTATTTGTAAGTGACTCTGCAGCTGATGCATAGTTCACACACCCTAGTCTCTGTAAGTCGCCTTGGATAAAGGCGTCTGCTAAATAAACAAATAATTTAGTCTGTAGGAACATAATGAGTTAAAAGGATTTGGCATATAGGTCTGGAGGCAGCTGGCCTAGTCTCTGACAACCAGAAAGAGAGGAGTGTAGACTTTTATTCTTTCTGTTTTAAACTTTTAATTGTACTGAAGCTGCAAAATTGTAATGAGGTAAAAGGGATTGAGCCTAGCCCATTAACCATAGCTACACCGATAAGTGAGGCACACATGCGCGACCACGTTTGACTCCCTAGAATTGCCAGGTGTTGCAGCTAATTCAATGTAGTTATTGTGAACAATGAGTTATTGTAAGTTTGGAAATCCTTCAAGAGCAACCAAGAGGCTGACTTTGTTTTAGAGTGAGTTTGTACAGTCAGTCAGAGAAAGGGAAGAGCAGGCATAACATCTTGAATGGCAACGCTGCTTTCAACATCAAGTAAGCAAAGTAAGAATAAAGGAGCTTGCATATAGCATCTTTAACCAACAGCTCCAAACATGAATGAATAAGTCAGAGGAAAGGGAGATTGCTTTTAATAACTGGACTGCAAGCTCTGAATAACATCTAGAAAACACCCAGTAATAAACTTGAAGACTCCAAGGTTGTTTTAAAGGACATTCACATACAAATAACCTCACTACCTGGGATCGTCGTTAAAGAAGGGGACTTCTAATGATTTAAAGACTCAATGGACTGAAGGGAGTGGTCAATTTTACTGGAAGAATTTACGTTTTGTTAAATGAAGACTGAAAGGGGACACCGCTCTACAAGATGTCCCTGATGCTCAACACTGCGAAACAAACCTGAGGTATTCTCAATTAAACCAAAGAATAGAAAGGGTTACAGAAACTATACTTGGAATTAAATAAATGAATTTTTGCAGGATAGTGGTGTAACGTCAAGGGTGTGTTATTTGTTTTCTTACAAAGTCTAGTTTTTCAGTCTAACAGGAAAGTGAATTAGTTAACAGCTAGAATTGCAAGATGATCTATGAACTTGAATAAGGGGTGCTGAATCTTCTTTTCCATAAAGAGCAGATGGATGTGTGTTAATGTTTTTGTGCCGTGATTCTAATTAAAGGATATATATTTAACAAATAATTGATCAAGAATTAAACGATTTTGTAATATGCCATTAAGTAGAATTCACTGAATTTATATTCATTTATTTACGGACTCATGTTTACTCTATGATCTTGCATGTTCATATTTTAGTTACTGACTTTAGCATGTAATTAGTTCTTGCAGAATTAGACAATGTATCGCTTTCACTTGTTGACATTTTCACAGAGATTCTGCCTAACCATTATTGCTTACTGAGTAATGTGCTAATTTTATAATATTTCGATATTGACTTTCTTTCCTACTTTTGTATTGCATTTTATTCACAAACTTTTGATAATGGTTATAAAAGATTAAAGTGTTGTTGAGCAATTATTTCCTTTGATACATTTGTGCCAGCTGAATTAATCCATTACACACATGAATTATCTCCACTGGGTATCTAAACACCTATTTCCCCTGCCCTTTCCCCTTGTCTACACTACAGGTTTGATCAGCTTTGGCACTCGACGTAATCTTTTCATGTTCCCATTGGCACAGACTTCCATCTGGATTCTGGTGTCTCGGAAGTGTGTTAATTTCCATCTCAGTTTGTGCTTGTAGCTTGCTGTACTGCAATAGTAGACACAATGGGTACTGTTGGCTGAAATTCTGAGCTGCAGAAAGGTAAGGGGTGTGTGTCTGCTGTATCCCTGGCACATGAAATGCAGCAAGGTGTGAGACAGTTGTCTAAAGGCCAGCCAATTTCTGGTTATTTTATTCAGATTTACTTTGGGGGTGTAACAAGTTAAGATGCGTATCGTGATATGCAGGTTACAGGTTATTCAGTATTTGTACGAGGTGTAACAGAGCTATAGATAAACTTTGTGCCTTGGGAGCCAATGACTCCTAGGCCAAAAAATAAAATTGGTTGCCAAATCCAATTGTTGGGCGACACCTTTTTAGGGACAAGTTGATTTGCTACCATATTCAACTGCTTTAAAATAACTTGCCAAGATGCTATAATGATCCTAAAATGGTAACTAAATGTCTGTACTTGCTTGTTAGTTGCCTCATTCTGCTGTGGTCAATCTATGCACCTGATGATGGCAATGAACTCCTGCATGTTTATATTTTGAGAGAGTTTGCAAATGGTGTGTGTGGAAGTGGTAACTGCACCTTAAGTTGAGTGCCATTCTAACATGGGGAATGGCATGCTGTTGCTCATATACTTGGTTTAAGTTGGTAAAGGCCTCATCTCGGAGCATGGAACAGACAGCTTTTATGTTCACACGTTTTTATTTTTTGAGTAGAAACAAATGTTTCAGCGAGTTCCATCAGATATTTTTGATTAAATACACCAGAGCAAGCACATTTGTCATATTTTAGATATTTCCAAACCATTCTCTTTCATTGCCACAATCTGAGCTACATTTTTGTGACAAGCAGTTTTTCCAACTGCAATCAAGCACTGGTCACACATGTTTGGTCCCCATCACAACTGGGATTATTGTATTCTGCTGGTAACACTGCACTTTTTGGATTTTTGGGCATTTGTGTTTTGGACTGTTGCCGTCTTTCTTGCACGTTAATTTTAAAATGTGATATGCAGGCTTTTTTTCGTTTTTTTTTCGTTTTTTCACAGACCATTGTAGCACATTCATAAATATTGTAAGGTGTGATGTTTTAATTGATTCTGTTATCGATTTTAAAGTATAATCAAGACTTAAATTACTCAATTAAAACTTCAACAGAATTTATTTTATTGATTTCCAGGTTACATGTATAAAGAACCCATTAACATTAGGCACGCAGTGGAGCCACAAACATAACGGTATAACCAGCCTCGTTGCCTCCTGTGTACTGGGAGTTCACTTGAGCAGAGCGCTGTGGTATCTTGGAGAGATGCTTGAAGGTCTTCGGGGTGTGTCTCAGACCCCGTATTTATATACAGACCGGTTTAGCATCTCAAATTATCACACGGTTGAGACCATCATGAGGTCACCTCTACACGTTCCACTCCCCCCCTCCCCTGTGGAGCTTCAGGCTAATTCTTAATATACTTTGACCACACCTAAGTGTTTCCACTCATCACTTCTCTATTGCCCTTTTGTCACCCCTGCAAATAACTCACAACATTTCTCTACACTATAGACACAGGTTTTTAAAGAGGCAGCATTTTTCTGTTACTGGTGGCAAAGGAGCCTAACCGCAAAAAAAAAGCCATTTTGGTGACCACTTTAGTTAGTCTGGAGCCCTTTGCAATCGGATGCAATGTTCTCTAATTGTTTGTTTTTCCTCTAGGTGTTGGACAGCTTATTAGCTCAGTATGGCACAGTAGAAAACTGTGAACAAGGTATGTGCTTATGTAAATGTATCTACACATTAAGTTTCATTCAATCGAATACAACGTGTGCCATTTTCTAACTTTGTTCATCTGTTTTTAATCTTCATAGTTAACACTGAGACGGAGACTGCAGTAGTGAATGTTACATACGGTGCCAAGGACCAGGCCAGGCAGTGAGTATGCCAACTAATTATTTTGGGGTTTTGTAGTGTGGCTTTTTTTTCATTCAGTTGCTTTTTTTCTGGACAAAAGCATGAGGCAGTGCTGTAATGACTCATTTTCTTTGTGTGTGTGTGTTACTTTCAGGCTACAGTGTTACTATAACATCCTTTTTTCTTTTCCCCCCCCCCCCCCGGGATTTACATGCTACATTTTATACATTACATCCATTCTGTCTGCTCAAGTTTAACAAGAAAAGGAATTTCCCACACCAGTTACATTTTTGACTTCCTGGTTCCAATTTCTAGAATCTAAGCTGTTTTTAAAATGCGTTGAGGCATTATTGACTTATTATTATTATTATTATTATTATTATTATTATTATTATTTATTATTATTTATTTCTTAGCAGACGCCCTTATCCAGCGACTTACAAGTGTTACAAGATATCACATTATTTTTACATACAATTCCCCATTTATACAGTTGGGTTTTTACTGGAGCAATCTAGGTAAAGTACCTTGCTCAAGGGTACAGCAGCAGTGTCCCCCCCACCTGGTATTGAACCCACAACCCTCCGGTCAAGAGTCCAGAGCCCTAACCACTACTCCACACTGCTGATCAAGCTTAATGTAAAGCTTGATCCTTCATTAAACCTCAAGCCTGGGTATGTCTGGGTAAATATCATGTCCCATCTTGTGCTGTCTGACGAGAAGAGGTACTTGGGTTGCTGGAAGTGTTCTACAAAAGGACCTGCTTTTTCTGGGGTACATGAGTGCACATTGAATATGGAGGAATAGCTAACAATAGGACATGTTAAAAATCCAGTGTCACGTTCGTTTTTTTTTTAATCTCAATGACGAGACCCTAGAAGGTGCTTTTGATCAGAGTAATTGTAATCTTGATAGTTTCCTGCTCCTCCTTTTTGAGACTACTCTCTTATCCAATAATTAGACTTAAGGATCTTTCAGCCAATCGGAGCGCATGTTTCGCCTTCTGTATCCACAACACATCACGGAAAAACCCTATTTGTGACATCACTTGTGCCACTTTCAGTTTATACTGTGCCCTTTTCATATCGGCACGGTTGATGTCACCTCTCTGCAAAGTCCAAAACTGACAATCACTTGTGTACCTCAGCCACAATCGTATTCTCAATCAACATTTTCCCTCTTTTTCAATGAAATTGACAATGGACTAAATAGAGGCTGGTAATGATTTAGAAAACAAATCTAGCTGGCTTTAACGTTTTATAAGTAAAGCTGCATATACTTGTAGGACGGTAAATGTCTGTGTGGGTTATATCCAAAACCTGTAGCATTTAACCAGACAGGTACCAGAACTTCTACTCATACTAATATTCTGCCATACACAGATATTGGCCGTTCTATAACCCTAAATGACAACACCCTCCTGTAATGGTCTCCCCTGTGTTCTAGTGGTGTGGTCTGTGGCTTTACCCTGGACTCACTTGTGATTTTACCTGTTGCAAGCGAGTCTAAATGCCAAATTAGGAAGATAAATGCCCTTTTTAACTCCTGCATGTGGGGAACGTGGCCAAAGTTCTCTGCTACTTGGCATTTGGCATGCAGTTTTGATCATTGTGAACACTGTCCCAGAACTGAAGTGAATAACTGCCTCCTAGTGGCTATCAAAGTACACTGCAGATTTAAAAATTGTCTTTTTAAAAGATGCAAGTGTCCTTGTCCTTCACTAGTGGTTTACATTTTTATTTTGTAAAATGTATCCTCCCTTTCTTCCACAAAGAAATGTGCAGCTTCTATATCCAGAAGAGTACAATGTAAATATACATGTTTACATTTATTAAGTATTATTTAGCATGCATGTTGAAAATGACTGTCATTCTGGGTTTTTTTTTTTTGCAGTGCAATTGAAAAGCTCAACGGCTACCAGCTAGAGAACTACGATCTGAAGGTGACCTACATCCCAGACGAGATGACCACGGCACAGTCCCCCCAACTGCAGCCCCTTCCGGGAGGCCGGCGAGGGTTTGGTCAGAGGGGTCCTCCGCGGCAAGGCTCCCCTGGTGCGGGTGCCCGGCCCAAAGAGCAGTCAGACGTGCCGCTGCGTGTGCTGGTTCCCACCCAGTTTGTAGGAGCCATCATTGGCAAGGAAGGAGCGACCATTAGGAACATCACAAAACAAACGCAATCCAAGTATGTTGACTTTCACAGATTGTATCTTTTTACATTGTCAGCTATCCCACTTTTGTAAATGTGAAACTGTTTTCTTCCTGCATGGAAATTGTATTGGGTTATCTTTGCATAGAGAACAGTGGAACATTGCACTCTCAGGAGCTAGAAGGAAACTGTCATTTGTTTATTTTATTACCTTTGCATTGTAGAAGACTCAGCACTGTCAGACCAGGCAATTTTAGACAAGAATGAAGAATTAAGGGAAGACTTCATCTTTGTGTTAAAGTCCACACATCTTGGAAGCTTGTGCTGCAGTGTATCTGCCATACCCTGTAGGGAACCGCTTTATCAACAAAGTCTGTTTTGGTGGCTGCAGCACAGTTAATATGTCCCAAAACCTCCATCTGGTGAAGACCTCTAGCAGTCAGTGCTTGTGCACACAGTGTATTTTTTTTCATCCGTAATCCGCTTTGCTAAACCACACTATTTTTGGTAAGGCATGGTAACCTCTCTTTTTTTTTTTTTTTCTTTTCGTTTCAGGATTGACATCCATCGGAAGGAGAATGCAGGTGCGGCGGAGAAGCCGATCACAATTCACTCGACTCCTGAAGGATGTTCCTCGGCTTGTAAAACACTCATGGAGATCATGCAGAAAGAAGCTCAGGATACTAAATTGTGAGTATTGCATGACCTGACATCCCATGACCTGCTGTGTGGCTTTCAAATGCATACAACTTTTATGAATACCTTGGTTGTCTACAGTGTTAAAACCTAGTTTAAACTGCTGTTTTTGTTCCCCCTCTGTTTTTAATTGTAGAAAAGGAGTTTTAGAATTTGTTCATTTCTCACTTTGAGTTTCCTGACTGGGGAAATGTTTATCAATTTTTAAGATTGTGTATATGGTAATGCTGATGGCTCCAATCATGCTGCTTCTTAAAGTGTGTGTGTGTGTGTGTGTGTACATACATACATACATACATACATGTCAAAAGTTTGAGTACACCTGCTTGAAACCAGGTTTTTCATGATTATCTATGCTTTTAACTGTATAAATGTGTCTATAAACACTTAATATTTCATTATATATTATGTGTACTTGTATAAGCTGATAATCATAAGTGAATTGCATTCAAAAATTTTATTTTTAAATGAAAATGTAAATCTTGTCAATTTCAATGAAATGGTCACCCAAAGCAAGGGGATTTCAGTCTGAAGCCCAAGTCAGTTAAAAGTCTGAAATGTGTATAACACGGTGTTAGAACACTGGCCTAAGTATAAAAGTGTCTTTGTTAGATGTTCTCTGAGTTAACTAGCATGTTACCCAATTAACCTTTTATCACCAATTATTATTAACAGGTGAGGGTCCATGATTACTATAAATATAGGTAGCATAGGCACAAGTTTGTCATTCCTGAATGTAAGGGAGCAGAAAATGGCAAAATACCCTCAGTTAAGCAAAGAAAAAATGATCAATCTTTAAGACAAATCGCAAGAACTTTGCAAGTGTGTGTAACTGCTGTGGCCAAGACCATCAAACGATTTGAAGAAACTGGCACTCATGAGGACCGAACAAGGTCAGGCAGGCCAAGGGTGACCTCCGAATCAGAGAACAAGTTCATTCGAGTCACAAGTCTGCGAAACCGGCGATTTAACTGCCCCTGAAATACAAACTCAGCTAAATGCTACTAAAAGTACAGATGTTTCAACATCAACTGTTCAGAGGAGATTGTGTGAAGCTGGCCTAACTGGAAGAATTGCTACAAAGAAACCATTGGTAAGAGTGCAGAATAAGAGGAAGAGACTTGCCTGGGCCAAAAAACACAGAAACTGGACGTTTGAGGAGTGGAAGTCGGTCTTATGGACCGATGAGTCAAAATTTGAAATATTTGGGTCCAACCGCCGATTATTTGTAAGACGCAGAGAGGGTGAGCGCATGAGTTCTGCATGTGTGGTTCCCACTGTCAAGCACGGAGGAGGTAGTGTCGTGGTCTGGGGTTGCTGGTGACCGAGTTGGTGATCTTTACCAAGTCCATGGCAAGCTCAACCAGCATGGCTATCATTGCATACTTCAGAGGCATGCCATTCCATCAGGATTTCGGCTAGTTGGGCAGTCCTTCATTCTTCAGCAAGATAATGACCTGAAACTCACCTCAAAGTTGTGCAAGAACTATCTGGTGAAGAAGGACAACTCAATCTAATGACCTGGCCTGCCCAGTCTCCAGACCTAAATCCCATAGAACTTGTATGGGACGAACTGGACAGAAGAGTCAAAGCAAAGCTACCCACAAGTGCCCTACATCTCTGGGAATTGCTGCAGAAGAGCTGGGAAGACATGTCGGGTGATTTCCTGCTGAAACTTGTTAACCGAATGCCTCGTGTTTGTGAGGCTGTTATTAAGGCAAAGGTGGCTATTTTGAGGAATCCAAGATTTAGACAATTTTCAATTTTCTTGAACATTGCTTTGATACTCCTTATGTTTTGTATATTGTAACATGTGTTTTCATTTTCATGTATTTACAGAAACGTATAAGATGTAAAACATTGTCAATTATGAAAAAAACCTAGTTTCCAGCAAGTGTACTCAAACTTTTGACTGGTACTGTATATATATTGCAGGGTTGGAGTTCAGATTAGAACACAGTAATTTTTAGGTATCCGCTCTATTTTATTTCTTTCAGCACTGAAGAAATTCCTTTGAAAATTTTAGCACACAACAACTTTGTTGGACGACTAATAGGAAAAGAAGGCAAGAATTTAAAGAAGATTGAGCAGGACACGGACACCAAAATCACCATCTCGCCGTAAGATTTATTTATTTATTTTGTAGTTTTGCTTGGGTTTGCTGTCCAATTTATCCATGAGTTGAACATTTTTTCTCTGTTCCATTAGCTTGCAGGATCTAACCCTTTATAATCCAGAGAGGACCATCACAGTCAAGGGCAGTATTGAAGCCTGTGCCAAGGCTGAAGAAGAAGTCATGAACAAAATCCGAGAATCCTATGAAAGTGACATGGCTGCCATGAATGTGAGTTTTCAGTGACCAAGTAATATGGTTTGAACCCAGCCCATTTCTGTTTTTGTCCAATCATATAGCCAACTTTTTATTGTACAAAATTTCCCTGATAGCAAGGGGCACACGTTGGGTGGGCTGCTAAACTTGCATACTGTAAAACAAGAATTTCACGAGCAAGATATGTTTGCTAATTTTGCATTTATTAAAAATCTGCAAAATGAATGTGCCGTGAAATATTATTCATACAGGGGCCATACATTAAAAGAAAGAAGCGCAAACATTTATTACAGCACAAAAATTCTGTTTAACAGTAGTTGTGGAAAGTCAGTTGACCTGTATGAACCCAATTCATGCTTTTTATGGGGAAACCCTGGCACTATATGCTGTGTTTTAGGGCAGTTTGAATTGGCATGTAGTTGGAAATGTCAAGATTTACTGGGTGATGTTTGGTTAATTTTTTGGCTGCAGTGATTAGTGCACTCCGTTTTTATAAGAATCTTATTATTATTATTATTATTATTATTATTATTATTATTATTATTATTTGTTTATTTAGCAGACGCCTTTATCCAAGGCGACTTAGAGACTAGGGTGTGTGAACTATGCATCAGCTGCAGAGTCACTTACAATTACGTCTCACCCGAAAGACGGAGCACAAGGAGGTTAAGTGACTTGCTCAGGGTCACACAATGAGTCAGTGGCTGAGGGGGGATTTGAACCGGGGACCTCCTGGTTAGAAGCCCTTTTCTTTAACCACTGGACCACACAGCCACTAATACAAGAATCAGCCGCATGTAGTGATCAAAACCACGGAGACAATAATTCCTATACCAAACCATGTAAAATAATCTGCTTGTAAGGATCAAGCAATCCGCTTATCAGAATAATTTCAATGCAAACCGACTATGTAGTACGATACTGTATCAAGTGCAATGACGTGTACAGCCAATAAAGCTGTTTTTCAATTTGATCACGTCTCGTGTGATTAGGCACGTAGACAGCGTGGATCGTGCAATGATGCAGGAAACACTGCATTGCTTGTAATCAGACAGTGAGTGCGTCACTGCATTGTGTAGGTATGTTTTATGTGTTCTCTGTGAACATTGTTTCAGTAAGGTGAACACATACATAGAGTACAGCACTGTTATATGCATGTAGAAGGAGGGGGATTGCAGAGCTTTGCATCTTTGCTTACTGAAAAACCTAAGATTTTCATCGCAACTGAAAATAAGCCACAGATGCTTAAATGCAATGGTCCTGACAGTAAACTACTGTACTGTAATGTCATTTTTAATTCAAAGGCTGTTGCATGTAACCCCACACGGCAGTTAAACTAGGCACCCTCACGAGACGATCGCTTCTCAAGTATACTGTAGTAAAATAGGATTCTGCAGCCTTGAGTAAACATAATCGTGATCATATAACAAGCTGCTTACCCACGAGAACTTGTTTTGATGTATTGTCCATGATTGCGCACCATTGACATTTGTAGCCTATACTGTATTTAAACTGACGCGTGGAGGCGCTTCTGTTAATTGTAATGTGACTTGGCCGAGGGCAGTGTAAATGATCAGGCTGGAGTCTTGATTTTACAATTTAAAACTGTTGGTTTTATTTCTTAGTGTGGTGGGGAAACAAACACTAATAAAACAAAATAAACCTAGCTCTCAGTTGGAGCATTAACTAAACAAATACTTTGTG
This sequence comes from Acipenser oxyrinchus oxyrinchus, assembly GCA_030684275.1. Taxonomy (NCBI): domain Eukaryota; kingdom Metazoa; phylum Chordata; class Actinopteri; order Acipenseriformes; family Acipenseridae; genus Acipenser; species Acipenser oxyrinchus. The sequence goes on from CM060249.1 coordinate 7,259,547, forward strand.
TGGTCCCTGTCTGACGTCAGGACAGATAAGATGTTTATCCAACTAAACAAATATAAATCAAAACCATTCATACATCATCGTCCCCCCCAGTACTACACATCTACTGTGAATACTTCACTTACCTGCACAATATAGTACTCAAACAGATATCTTACTCGCTCTGTGGTTTTGATTTCTTACTTCTGTTTCCACAGTGAACGCATGCTTCCACTTCCTTACTCCTATATACCCCCATATACCCCCATCACAAAGCTATCGGCTAAGCTCTTTTTATAGAGGTGTCATTTAACTTGAACAAGCAGTTAACCAGTTGATCATTTATCTTTGTTTCGTTAAGGAAATAACTGGTTATTCCAGAGGCGTGTATACATGTGGGAACTCATGACATAGTGGTCAACCTATTAAACTGCAGGGAACAAAGCTTCTCAAACTAACATACAGGGGCCTGTTTATTATTATTATGTCTTAGTAGACACCCTTATCCAGGGCTACTTTACAATTGTTTCAAGATATCACATTATTTTTACATACAATTCCCCATTTATACAGTTGGGTTTTTACTGGAGCAATCTAGGTAAAGTACCTTGCTCAAGGGTACAGCAGCAGTGTCCCCCACCTGGGATTGAACCCATGACCCTCCGGGCAAGAGTCCAGAGCCCTAACCACTACTCCACACTGCTGCCCTATAAAAGTTTCATAAGTCTGCGGTTTTGTGATGAGGTTGCGAGAGTGGTTGAGAGGACTTTGAGGTCCTTTTAAAGCACAGTTGCAATAACTTACAATGGCAGGTGTGACGAGGGCAGTCAATTTTTCTAAAGAAGAAATACAATTATAGAACTTATTGGTCAGAACAAATCGGTTATATTTGGCAAGTTGTTGAGAACCCTAAATAGCGAAGAAAAGGAAGTGTCAAATGATCACAGATCAAATAAATGCTTTTGGGTTTGGGGAGAACGGCAACAGAAGTATGAATGAAATGGATAGATTTAGCGTGCAGAACTATGTCAAGAGAGACAAAGGAGGAAAGCGAAACTGACAGGCGGTGGGAACACCACCAGTAATATTTAGGACAATGTTTTGGTTAAGTAGCTGTTGCAAGTATAGAGGGTGGATTTGACACCAAGCAGCAGAAACAAGAGCATAGCACCATAGTAACCCGTCTTTTGTTATTCATCTAACTTAAGTAGAGCATTATTTATAAGGTAAACCAATTATATTAGTAGTAGTATTAACTTGCCCGATGTCTCCCAAAGCCATCTATCACCAATGTCAGTAAAGCGATTGAATGAAGCTGTTGTGCATCTAACACAGACATTTTGGCACCTCAGATCACATGAATATTAATGGAATGAAAACCTTTCCTGCATATGTACAGGTGCTCATTCTCAGCAGGCGACAATTTTGTATCTGACTTCCATCTACGGCTCCAAGTAGCTTACTTTTGGCAAACCACAATTTAAAGAAGTCGGTCATTATCCTCTGTCAGGTTCTTCAGGAAAGTGTATGTAGTCACCAATGTGGTTAGACAAAGCTGTAGAAACTTTGAATACACATCTAGAAACGGTTGATAACGTTATATCTACTAAAACAATTTGCGATGAAAATTACCACTTGCCTCTAGCACTAGAAAGTTTCAGGGGAAAACCTGTGACATCGCAGCCCTGCCGAAGTTTTATAAAACACAAATTGCAACCTGTGAGGGGTCTGTGACCAGCGATTCCTCGCAAATCATTTCTGTGAAACAGGCCTCGGGGGGCCCGTTTCACAAAAAGTCCTATGAATGCGATGAGGTTGCGAGGACGCAGAGCTCGGTGCTGCGTGTGTTTCATAAAGCACTTCGGGCCGTCGCTTGTGCTCACTCTTTTGCGATCTGCGATGAATGAAATCACTAAAGTCGGGACACACTGCCCGATCGCGATCGTTCGTCTCTCTGGCAGAGGTTGCAGCACAAAAACACCTCGGAGAGGGCATCACGCACTGCCTGATGAAATCGGGGGAAGCGAGGCACAATTTGAGTTTCCGGTTGTATGGCGTAAAACCGAGGTCCCAGCAGTTTGGTGTGTGTTTTTTGTTTTTTTCTTTAAACCTCTTTAGTACAGTGGCAATGGGGTGATTTTCAGTAGCAGAAAGTGAATGACTATGGCAGTAATGTTTTTGATTTTGGCAAGGTGATGTGTTCGTGCCAACAGAATTAAAATGTGGTTGGGTTAAACAGCAGCTCACCATGAGGCATCAGCAGGGTGCTCATGATAACCTTTTTAAGGGAGTTGAGGTCTGACAATCTAAATGATTACCATACCTTCCTACGTATGGACATACAGTCCTTCGACCTTTTACTGGAGAAGGTTACGTCGCTAATCAAAGAGAATGCACAATTCAGATCTTCAGTTTGCTTTTCAGAACAACTGGCTATCACACTGCGATATCTGGCTACAGGTACGTTTAAATTCAATGTAATGCCATTTTTATCAGTTATTGAGCATAGAGCCACAGTACCAATTAATTTCTCATAAATATTCTTTCCAGGAGAATCCTATAAAAGCCTGACCTGCTTGTACAGTGTTGGTAGAACCACCATAGGGAAGATTGTACCTGAAATGTGCGAGGCAGTTCTTCATGAGGACTACTTAAAGGTTGGTATAGCCTATGGTGTGACATACAGGGTTTGTCATGTGTTTCTGTGAGCTCATTAAATTACCCCTTGCATGTTTTAAATGAATTAAAAATAAAATAGCAATTTTATTTGTGTACTTGCAAGAGTTTTATTAAAGAATATGCGTTCACTTTTTTTTAAATGAGAATGAAAATATGCATGTCCTACACGATCAAGAACTACAATGTGAATGTATTCGTCATCCATTTGCATGTGAAATAAGATAGACATACACATGGTAAATGTTGCATTTAGCTCCAGTTACACATAAAATAAGCAACGACCACGAAATGCTTAAATATTTTGTACTATTTGTACTTAACTAAAAAAATTCTTAAATAAAATAACAAGCTTTTATTATTTTCTACAAATCCTTATAGTGGGTTTCTGAACTGTTTGTTGCTGTAGTGAATGGTCTAATTGACATTGCAGAGTACATAGTATACACATTGCTATCCAGATGTGGCTGCATATATGTGTTGTACTTGTAAGGTGCATGTGCACCTGAGGCTGACACTGGAGATGCCAGCATTTGTTGAATGAAGACTGGCTTGTCGTTGGATGTGGGTTGTCTTTGCATCAAACAGTGCGTTCTGGATGGTATTCTTTACAGTAGCATTGGCTAGAGGATCAGCGATCAATTTTAGGGCTTTCACAATGTACTTCCCAAAAAGTATCTTCATCCTCGGGCTCTCCCACCTTCTGCATTGATTTCAGTATACTCAGTTCCGCCTCCTCAATTTCTGCCTTACTTTGTTTCACGTATTTATATTTGGGTGGTTTTTGTTGTGGTTGTCATTTAGATGATGTTTGGGTGTACTTTTGTTTTCCATGAGGGGGTCACAGCTGCCATTGGGGTCCTCCTCATTGGAGCTCTCCAGTTCCAGCACAGGATAGTCCTCCTCATTGGAGCTCTCCTCCAGTTCCAGCACAGGATAGTCCTCCTCATTGGAGCTCTCCTCCAGTTCCAGCACAGGATAGTCCTCCTCATTGGAGCTCTCCTCCAGTTCCAGCACAGGATAGTCCTCCTCATTGGAGCTCTCTAGTTCCATCACCTGAAGTTAGTGCTGGCGAAGGCAATGGCAACTGAAATAAAAATGCCAAAGAACTCATTCATCATAATAATTAATCTTCAATCGACAGCAGAAAGTTTGCAATAACTTATTTAGAAATATTGATTATATTCAAGTAATAACGGTAAATTGACTCAATAATTTACTCAAACACTGAAAAACCATTCATTTAGGTCTCTTCAAATTTGGTCATGTTCAAATTGCGAAATGGTTCATTTTCGGTCAATGTTAGAATTCAGAGATGGAGTGTAATATTATATATATATATATATATATATATATATATATATATATATATATATATATATATATATATATATATATATATAATAATGTGTTGTTTTTTCCCCCCCAGACAGTCAATAGAAGAATGGAAGAAAGCTGCAAAAGCAAAGCCTTTCTCGAGTGATGGGACTTCCCAAATTACCTAGGTGCTTTGGACGGGAAACCTATAGCTGTACGGCCTCCCCCAAACACAGGATTGAAGTTTTACAACTATAAACATACATTCAGTGTCATCTAATGGCTCTAGCTGATGCTGACTATCACTTCGTATATGTCAAGATTGGTTCCAATGGAAGGGCAAATGATGCTGGATGCTTCAAAGACACAAGTCTACATGAGGGCTTGTTGCAAAAATGCTTGGGTGTACCAGAGACTTCAGAGCTACCGGGCACTTCAACAAAATGTCCAGATATGCACGTTGCTGACGAGGCGTTTCCTCCTGCGGAACGATATCATGAAGCCATACCTGATGTGCAATCTCTAAAATACTCAATTTACAGGCTATCAAGACCCAGGCATGTTGTGAAGGATTGTTTTGTCATTTTGGCAAATCATTTTTGTGTATTTCTCAACCCAGTTGCTTTTGGAACCATCCAACGTAGAAAGTGTTGTGTTGACTGCCTGCCATCTTCATAATTTGCTACGATCGACTGCAATGGGAAAGGATCCAGGCACACAAGATCACACCTGGAGCCTGGCAAGATCAGGCACAAATGCCACCTGCATCTGTCCTTAGAGTAAAAAATGCCAAACAATCGGCAAAAGAGCAGTACCGGAATACTTCTCTTCTGAAGAAGGTTCAATTGACAGGCAGCTGAGCGTAATCCACTGATGTAAAGCCAGAATGATGAAGATTTATTATTTTAGGTGCTCTGTTGTTTATATGGTTACCACAGGGCTCCATAAAAGAAGGGATTTTTAAGTTGCCCCTAAACTGAAATAAATCAACTCGTAAATTGCCATAATGAGGGCTGCTAAATTGATACTGTTGCTCAATTATATAGCAAGTTATCACGGCAAATTAGGGCCATAAATCATTATAGAAGATAAAAAGTAAATTTAATATATTGGAAAATTGAAATTTAATAATGAAAATTAAACATGTTTAAAGATGAGTTTTATTTTAATTTCATAAACTACTTCTGCATTGTAAGACTGCCTTGCAGTAAATGGGTAATAGTATCAAAAAGGCTTTAGGCTTAATTGACGAGGTTATTCATTTTAGTTTTAAGGACAACTTCAAAATCCTGTCCTGGCTCGGTGTCCTGCTGTCATGGAGTCATGGCACCGTAGCTGTGCACATAAACACCTTTGTGTACACTCGGGCTAAAGGTTGGCTGTCCGTAAACACAATGGTGATGAAGAGGATTATATATATATATATATATATATATATATATATATATATATATATATACTATATATATATATATATATATATATATATATATATATATATATATATATATATATATATATATATATATATATATATATATATACTACACACCTATTAAAATAGGCACAGCATATTCAAAGGTAGGAGGGTGTTGTAGTGTGTGTGATTTTATTGTGTGTATGTAAAGGCATATGAAAAAAGGTTTTTTAAAAGCTGTACAGTTTAAAAGATTTTAAAAATATTTTATTTTCAGGGTGTTTCGGGCAAAAGCCCTTCAGTTTAAAAAGAAAAGTAAACACAGTGCAGTAAACTTGTTTTTGTTCAAGAATTGTAACTACAAAAATTCTGTGGATGATGTCATGATTATTAGAATGGAATGTTCATGCCCAGTGGTTTCAGTTCCCAGTTTGAAGATAAACTCTTTGCTTTTGTTTCCGAGCAACATTTGTTCCATAGCACTGATTGGTCACACAGACTGTGATGTCTTCAGCAGTGTAATCATCACTGTTGAAGTGATGGGCTACTGGAAATGAAGTAGTGTTAATGTGAATGCTTAAGTGTTCTACAAACCGGTCTGCTAAACGCCTTTTAGTTTCCCTAGTATACAATTTGTTGCATTTCCTGCAGATAATGCAGTAGACTATTCATTTAGAAGTACATGTAAAATGTTCATGAATCTTGAATGAAGATTTAATGCCTCTAATCTCTGTTTCAGAATGACTATTTACAGGTGTTACAGTGGTCTATTACATGGATTATTATTTATTTCTTGGCAGACACCCTTATCCAGGGCGACTTACGTAATTATTACAAGCTATCACATTATTTTTTTACATACAATTACCCATTTACAGTTGGGTTTTTACTGGAGCAATCTAGGTAAAGTACCTTGCTCAAGGGTACAGCAGTAGTGTCCCTACCTGGGATTGAACCCACAACCCTCCGGTCAAGAGTCCAGAGCCCTAACCACTACTCCACACTCCTGCCCTATGTGCCCCAGAAGGACGAATAGCACTGTGTACCACATATTCTCTTATATTCTTGTCTCTTCTATATGACATCAAAGGGGAGGGGGGGGTCTTGAAAATAGGTGCTGTAGATGGGTCTTGTTTATATATATATATATATATATATATATATATATATATATATATATATATATATATATATATATATATATATATATATATATATATATATATATATATGCATGCTCTGAGGAAGACGCTGGCAGCGTCAATGTCAGCAGTGTTGTATAGTCATTAACAACTGTCTCCCTTGTTATATGGACTAATTTAAATTAAATATATATTGCAAGGTTACCATGCGTGCTCTCTAAGTTTTTGCTTTCCGGGGAGTCAACTTAGTGAAGTCACCGAAGGTAAGCAGTCTGCTTTATATATATATATATATATATATGTATGTGTGTGTATGTATATATATATATATATATATATATATATATATATATATATATATATATATATATATATATATATATATAATTTGTGTGTGAGCTGTACTGTTTTATCCACAGGGCAAAATGGGGCAGCGTTCAATCTAGGGTTGTGTTTGTGTAACATAATCTTGTGGTAACGCAAGAGGCAAGAGATCTATTATGTGGAAAAGCAGCTCATACACTCATGGACTTCCAATATTCTTAACTTTTTTTGTTGTTTGTGTAACCGGGTGGTTAAGAGTAGTTGGTCGACACACATCTGTTCTATTTGACAAGTTTTCAGGAAGTTTTAGTCATAAACATATGAAGTTGCAGATGATCACTGATGCAGTAAACACTGTTAGGGAGGAGCAACAGTAGCCGAAAGAAATGGATAGATCAGGCGAGCAGAACAAAATTAAAAGGACAAAAGGGAGGTGAAAAAGCTTTTAAAGTTGATTTGATGAAAACCAAAATACCTCACTGTTGACAGATCTGGAGCTTTGTAGAATTGACAGGCTGTACATTGGAGTTCTAACATAAGGAAAGACCTTCAGCTGTGTAAAAACAAGTGTCAATTCTGTGCAGCAACCATATTTAAAGAAAACATTTACTCCTCTTTGTTTTTACTTTTCTTTCTACACAGCTGAAAAGGGCTTTTGGCCGAAACGTATGTAGCCAGCTAAGCACACATGCCTGATAGCTGCGTTTTTAGGCTCATTATTTAAACGTGTGGGGCAGCTGAGACGAACGGAGGGAATTTTTTTTTCCCGTGATCTGGCAGGTTTCTTTTTAGATATTTTATCTAGTGAGAAGGAGGCTCTTCTCACTATTTTTGTCACTTGAGTTTCGTCCATTTTATTTATTTCTGCCACATTTGTGTGTAACATTTATTGTACACATTTAGTTTGATATTATTATTATTATTATTATTCATGTAATAATTGCTGTAAGGCATTGTCACTGGTTTAAAGCATAATCTGCCCAGTAGTGCTATTATCATACTGAATAAATCAGTCCTTTTGGTATATGATTGTATTTAATAAATAAACATTGTTTGTTTTTACAACTTGACCTTGTCTCCTATTACTGTTGTTTTTCACCCACATAACTTTGGGTTACACAATTAAATGGGTTTGTAATTATTTTAAACCTTTTTTGTATATATTCAAAATCATTTTTGTATACTGCAGTTATACCTCCATTTCTGCCATATATGTGTGTGTTAACGATTCCGCACTAGAACAGGTCTCGTTATATATATATATATATATATATATATATATATATATATATATATATATATATATATATATATATATATATATATATATATATATATATTTTAGTGTGGTTGTCTTAAATTGTAGACTCAAGCATTAAAGAAATAATTAAAAAAAAGCCTTTGATGTTGAGGAAAATGTTCACATCCAGTATTTGTTTAAATCATGTCGGTAACCAACTGTTAACAGCCATCATAAAAACGGAATTGCCAATACCATACAACTTTTGCCATATAAATAGGAAGAGCTATGTTTGTATGCCAAACTGACCATTCAGCTACTTGGATTGTCTGCTTACTAAATATCACCGTATCCACTTGAATAGATAACCTTCGCCTTATTTTAAAATGCAGGCAAAAGATTAATAGGCAAGCAGTTTCAAGAGAATTGTTTTTATTTTTCTAGGAATGACATCGGAACTACTAAATCAGGAAACCATTCTTAAAACACATCCCACAACACTAGTGGTGCCTATTTACCAATACAGAATAGCTGGGTGGGGTATTTGTTCTTGGCAACTGCCAAAAATAGTACAACATGCAGTATGATTCTTGCCAGTCATTTCACAAACACGGTTTCTGGGGTAAACAGAAGAAAGCATACCCCATCGTTCTGCTTTTGAAAGTACGCGTGTTTTCAGGTGTGCAGGATAACCAAAATGTTCTGATTTTGCAAGGTTTTGGTGGAAAGGTTTGCAGGACCTCAGTAAAGTTAGAAGTCAGTGTTCCTATTGGAGGAGCTGCAGCTGACACCATTGCTGTGGGCTTTATCATGCAGCCCTTTGTGAAAGCTATGGTCTTGGCCAGGAAGTTTTAACAGTCTTGTGTTCTGAGCCAGCAAGTTACTTAAGTAATGAAATGGGATGGTCTGTAGTAGGAAAGCCTTTTTAATTATCCCAGAAGGTTCTGTACCTGTAATTTTTAAATTCATAAATGTAAAAAAAAATAATTCTATTTTACGCCTCCTTTTAGTAATTTTTAAAAAAAAATTCCTACCCCTACAGCTTCAATCTCATTTAATCCCCGGGATAAACCTGAATGCCTTGGGTCTGTTTCCTCTCTCGTCTCCTGGGATGCCACCCTCTCCAATGAGTGCTGCTCCCCCCTGTGGCGGAGCCTCCTATCCTTCATTTGGGGTAAGATCTGAACTGGAACTCTTCTTGCCGTGATGTGCTTTTCATTTTAAACTTGAGCCAGACTCCATTAGGTTCTCTTCCCTTCTAACACAATGCAGATGACAGTTTGCTGCTCTGTTTTACAAAAGACAATGACCAAGTCTTTTGTCAAACATTTTTCAAATTTTGTAGAATGGAGTTAAAACTGTTTTGGATTGCTTGTTTTAAAATTATGGAAGAGCAGGTTTATTTGACTACTGTTCTAAATGGGATACAGAGGAAGTGTATTTTTACACTCCTGATAACTAGTACTAGTCTCCTGTGTGGTGTAGAGCTGCCCATATTTTAGCATGCGTGTTTTTTGGTGCATCTGGTTTCTGCTGGAGGCCAGCAACTTGCTGTAAGTGACTGTTTGTTTATTGAGTCTGCTGTGCATGGTTTCATCTAGCCTGAATTGCTCAATGCAAGACATCACTTTGCCAGCTGGTCTCAAAGTGAACCATCCGTTTTTATCCAGTTACGCACATGGACCTAAAAGGAGGAGGGGGGGGTGCCAGCTTGATCATTTGAGGTGTGGTTTACAACTCCTGTTTGCACCTTTTGTAAACCACGTGTTTCTACAACTACTCTGCCCATTTCATAGCTTTTGTTTGATCCCTTTTATCACAATTTAATTGAATTGCCAATGCTATTTACTGCACTGGAAGCTCCATCTACTGAATTTCTAGGTAGAGAGGTAGGGGTTGCGACACACACCTATCGATTTTAGATGTGCATTCTGATAGCGGTCAGCCACTTTACAAAAATTACATTATTTTTTAATCCACACTTAATTGGGTTATTTTGTCAGTTTACATAGATTCCTGTGGTTTGGAATGTGTGTTTTTAATTATGCATGTGAACTAAAGTATCTAAGCAGCAGAGCACATTGATTGTTGTGTTAATGTGTAACATGGCATCTAGGTCTAAAACAGGCTTGCAATTCTAGGGAAGTTGCTCCAGGTTTTGTTGGCTATTAATGCAATCATTTGGTGTTGCCTGCTGTAACAGTGTTCTTGTATGCTTAGACTAATATAATTTTCATATTTATTCTGTTATGCTGTGATCATGTGCACAATTGCCAGTACCACATATGTGTGTGTGTGTAAAATAAAATGTATGCACTGTTGTGTGTTTTTGGTTGGGGGGGAGGGGGTTACATTTATTTTATTTTCCCCAAATGAGAAGTTGTCTTCAGTTTCCTTTGGCAGAGTCAAGTGTACATAGTCCATGGTGCCTTTCTAAAAGTCCTTGCATCCCCTGCACTGATGCTTGCTCTCTCTGCTTATGTGGGAATAGCGCCAAGAATCTGGTCTTTACATAATCTTACACAATTCGGCTCATTGGCAGACTAAAGCTGACTGTTTACCATTTCCAAACACACCCACAAGTACTGTAGTTAAGTAACTGGAAGTTGTGTTACGTAATCCTAGATAAGGTTGTGTGTGTTTTTTTTTTTTTTTTCCTTTCCACTGCATGGTTTCATTTTCACAAAGAAAATGGAAAAATAAAAAGGCTAATTGCTATGGCAATTAACACCAATTTCAGAGGAATTCTCCACAGTTCAGGGAGGCATTAAAGGCATGCTTTAGGCAAGTTTCATACTGCCGGACGAGGGGGAGGAAGGGGTGTGTGGTTATAAAGTATCAGCTGCTTGCTCTCTTAGGTTCTGTTATAAAAGGAAGCTTTTGTAGCTCAAGTGCAAGTCATCTTCCCATGTCTATTTCCTGTGCCACAATGGCAACAGATGCCATATACTTTGCAGAGCAGAGCTGGTAACTACCTTCCCCAACAGTGGTTTAGAGGCAAAAAAGCTACTCAAGTAATGGAGCAATCAATCAATCAATAGCAGTAGTTTGCATTACAAGCAGTCAACCTTTACTTAAGTTTTAAGTTAAATGCCAATGCATAAGTCAAACATGCATACTAACTAATGTTTATTTCCATTAATTTACTAGCAGTGTAAAATAAATCGATTGTACAAATTTCAGGAATTATAATGCATTCCCTGTTATAGCCAGTACTAAGAAAGCACCAGTATGCACTGTCTGTTAATTTAAAAAACGAGAACCAGTCTTTCCAATTCACTGAGTCTCAGACTTTGAAGACCTACAGGGCATGGTTCGATGAAATGAAGGCTGTTTCTTCACCCAAATGGTGGTAAACTTTTGCATGGACAAGAAGTTGTTCCTTGCATTAAGGTGTTGAAGGCTGTACCTTGGGAACGGCTTGTCAGATGTTGATTAAGCTCTGCATGAGTGTTTGCTATATGATTATATTCCAAGTGCTGTGTATGTAACTTGTGTAACATGTTGGCGGATAGTTGAGGACAGGGAGTAAGATTATCCTGAGTGTTGGCCCTTGCTCTTCCTCTGCTGCATTCTGAAGATTCTGTGTGCTTTGGAGCTACCCATGTGGGAAATGGGACTCCACTAGGAGTAGGATTTAGAATTGAGCTGGTGGGGTTCTTTGCTTTTGGCTTTAAGTAAATCATTAAATGTTGTTGCTTGTTGTGTGTGGGTGTGGTGTGTGTGTTTTTTTTTTTATATATATATATATATATATATAAAAAATGAGGCTGCTTGCTGGCTATTCCTACTCCACCCCCCTTGTACTATAACTCCATTGTTGTTTTTTAGAGACAATGCTGGATTTGTATACAGTTTTTATTCCATACTGCTAGAAGCTAGAATTGCAAACACCAATAGAAATTTACCAATAACAGATTACATGTGTGCCTTAGCTGGATGTTCTCTTTCTTGGCAGCAGCCAGAGTCGGAGACGGTACATTTGTTCATCCCAGCCTTGGCTGTGGGAGCCCTCATTGGCAAACAAGGGCAGCACATCAAACAGCTCTCCCGCTTTGCAGGAGCATCTATCAAGGTATTACATGAAATGAGCACATTTATGTGCTGCTTGTCTTATCCTGTTGAGGTTGGCAGCCTGTAAAGGTACTGAATTCTCTTCATATGAAGCATGGCATGGTGCATATCTGAATCTACCACTGGTGCATATCTGAATCTATCACTGTCATTTTTTGCCTGGCTTGGAATTGTGGCGATATTCTAACAGTGTGGGTGTAGTTTTATATTTAATTTTAAACTGCAGCATGATAAAGTAGTCTATCTTTGCAACAATTATCATTTGGTAACATGTGTATTTATTAATATTGAATCCCACAAGTGTTCCTTGCATAATTGAACCGCAGTAATGCATGCATAACCCTGAAGGCTTGTGTAAGTTAGATGGCAAGGTGTGATGTGGGAGACCAGAACTTGATTTTACACGCCTGCTGTAAGCCCTTATGCATGCACCCATGCTGTAGACCTGCAATCGCAGTGGCTGTAGATCAGGGTGTTGGTTCAGATCGCCAGCTACCATGGAGAAGAAACAATCTGGAGAATCTGTCCATGACTGGGGGAAACTGGAAACTTATGTTCATGTACATGTTCTGCATGACCATAAGCACAGGCCGGTTCGGAAGTCCTGTGCTGCATCAGAATTTCTTCATGACTGTCGCCAGACTTTTCCAATACTTTTTGAATTTTATATTAGAGCTTTACTGCAGATGCCTGCTTTTTGAAAAGGCACATTTCAGACCAGCATAACTTCTAATTTTTAGATTGCTCCAGCTGAAGGACCAGAGGCCAAGCAGAGAATGGTGATAATCTCAGGACCACCAGAGGCACAGTTTAAGGTATAGAGTGTGTAATGTTCTGCATGAAATACCACTATGCACTGAAGTTGTTGCATTCAAACTGATCTAACAGCATGGTGTAGAAATACTGTAGTAAATGTGCATGATTTCATTATTTCCCACCTCCGACATATTGACTTAGTTTTGCTTTAATATTACCATCTAACTATTTCCTGGAAAATAAATCAATCAGTTGCCTGCATATCCTTTTTCAGGCTCAAGGGAGAATCTTTGGGAAACTAAAAGAAGAAAACTTCTTTGGACCCAAGGAGGAAGTAAAACTGGAGGCCCATATAAAAGTGCTGTCTCATGCTGCTGGCAGAGTTATAGGCAAAGGAGGCAAAACGGTAAGCGCTGCAAGGACTGGAACTTTCACGTTTTCTAGCTCATGCAACGAGTTCCATTCTCAAAGGAAATTCTAAATGCTGCTGTTCCTGAACTCCAAGTCTTTGTTCAATGATGCTTCACTATACTGCCATTCTTTTAAAACAGAAAAGCTGATGCTTTTGTTAAGTTGCTTGTGGCTACAATGTAAATGCTGATATGTTAAAAGCTTTCATCTGAGTACAATTCACAGAAATGTAGCCTAAAATGATTTGTTGTAAAATAACTTACTGAACAAAAATATATAAACAATTACACAGTCACCACCGCTTAGAACGGGAGCGTTTTTGTTTTAACGTGATTCACCCGAGTAAACGATGGACAGTATAAACTCCCACATGATAACCTGACCTTCAAAATGTCCCCCAATCACCAGTACAGTAATCAAAATAACCAAGAGTGTATGTGGTTAAGTCTTTATTAAGACACTCATTACACTAATAAAAAATGTATTAAAGCCTATGAATGTAATAAAGTACAGTAACCCGTCGCTTATCCAACTGCAGTGGGACCAGAGTAAGGGTGGATATGTAAAACAGAGGATTAAAAAAAATGCCATTATACACAGTTGTAACAATTGCTGTGCTATATTGTTTTGAGATTTAGCTTTTATTGGGGAGCTCCCCTAAATCCCTTGTTCAGAAAGATACAGGGTATTAATGCTTGAGTAGCCGTCTGCCATGTGGGTGCGTGCATTCGCTGCTGAGTGACAGGCAGGAGATCGAGATGGAGGTTGAAGTTGATACGCCCCGCAGGCGAACAGGATTTATTTATATATTTTAGCACTGGGCTGCAAGGTTTCCAGGATAGAATGAGACAGACAACAGTTGCGGTTTTTGCTTTTCATGAACAATGGTGCTTATTCCTCTCCTCTCCCTTGCAAACTCAACCTCTCAACTTCAGCTTTCAAACTGTCATCTCCACACACACACACACACAGTCCCTCCCCCTTTCTCACTCATTGGTCCAAGACTCCCTGTCTCTGACTGCTCATGTCAGACCTGCACCCACCACCTCAGTGACACTTGCACACAGGCAGTCTTTCAACTCTAAGGAACACAAGCACCAAAACACACAAGAAGAATAACAGTTTACAAACGCACATTTACAGAGTACTCCCATCCCCTTCCCCAGTCCATAATCTGGTCCATTCTTTTTGAAGCAACGTTGCATTGTTTAAATCATTGTTCCAGCGATTTAAAACCGAAGTAATGCTACTTGGCTCTCCTCAACAACTTAGGAATTTCGACTCTTTTAGCATAGTGATCGATGGGCTTGAAGTTAAATCTAGCTCTGTAGTTAGGTATCTTGGTGTTGTCTTTTGACCCAAGCCTTACTTTCGAGTCACATATCCGCATGTCATCAAGGTGTCCTTTTTTCACCTTTGTAACATTGCTTGTCTGCGCCCTATGTTGTCTGTGCCTGACGCGGAAAGGCTGGTTGATGCCTTTGTTTCTTCCCAGCTCGAATTTTTATTGCAATGTGTTGTTTGCAGGTTACAATCTATTCAGAACTCTGTTGCTCACATTTTAACTGGCACTAAACTGGGTGCCCATATTACACTGGTTCTTGCTTCTTTGCACTGGTTGCCAGTTTAGAGCAGGATTGATTTTTAAAATACTGTTAACCTATAAGGTTCTGAACGGTTTAGCTCCATGTTATATTTCTGAATTGCTTACATGTTACACCTGTACATAATCTACGTTCTTCATCCTCGGGTTTATTGGCAATACCCAAAACTAAGCTTCGCTCCATGGGCAATGGGGCTTTTTGCCGCTATGCGCCCAAACTTTGGAACAACCTTCCTCAATCTATCAGGGATGCTAAAACCGTTGATGCTTTTAAAAACAGTTGAAGACACACTTACATTTCAGGCATTTTTATCACGATTTTTGTTTTTGATTTGTGTAATTTCTTTTTATATTATGTATACTCTTAATAAGCTCTGTGTGGTATATATGGTTCTCCTGTGTTTTTGTGTTTTACAGCTTTTGAGACAGCGTGCATTTAGGCTTTTATAAAATGAGGATTATTATTATTATTATTATTATTATTATTATTATTATTATTATTATTATTATTATTATTATTACTACCCAGGGCAACTTATTTGTATACAAAAAAAATGCATATCAGTAATTTACTGTACAATTAAGAGCAAGATACATAATACAATGACTTCATTCCTAATAAGAGCAAATACAAAACACAGTATGATTTGATATCGGGACAATTTGATATGTGTGTGTATATACAGTTGTAGTAAAAGTTTGCATACCCCAATGGAAATTTTATAATTTTCTAGAAATTTCTCAAACAAATTTATAGGAAACATCTTTTGTAGCAAACGTTTTGCTTTTGTGGATGAGGACAAAGTTACAAGAAATAGATGTCTGCAATTATTTCAGCATTTTTTTTTTGTTTGAAAAACTCCAAAAATGCTAATTCAAAAGTGTTCATACCCTGACAAGGAAAATTTAAGTTACTAGCTTGTTGAGGCACCTTTAGCAACAATAACCTCTTTTAAATGATTAGGATATTTGTCAATGAACTTTTTGCATGTTTCTTTAGTGATTTCTGACCATTCTTCAATGCAAAATTGTTCCAGTTCATTCAAATTCCGAGGACTTCTCTTGTGCGCAGCCTTCAACTCATACCAAAGATTCTCAATCAGAATCTTGATTTTATTCTACTTTTAACTATTCTGAAGTAGATTTTGATGTCTGCTTTGGATCAGTCGTGTTGGAATGTTCATTTGCTTAGATTTACGGTTTTGCACATGAACCGAAATTTAATATAAAAAATGACATACCGTGTGCTTTTTACAGGAACGCTTGTAGAAGTCAAGCCCCACAAGTTTAACACTGCAACTGTTTTAAAACTATGTATATGGTATTCAGTTATCCGATCTCGTTTCACAGGTGAACGAGTTGCAAAACCTTACCAGTGCAGAAGTAGTTGTTCCCAGAGACCAGACCCCTGATGAAAATGATGAAGTAATAGTGAAAATAACAGGTCATTTCTATGCAAGCCAGGTATGTATAGTTGCTTTCTTTTAAGCTTTGATGCACTATTTTATTTTGCTAACTGAACTATGTCTAATTTTACAAGTGTAGTGTTTTTAATGACCCATCGTAGAAGGTTTATATAATGCAGGGTTGATGAAATTGAAGCCTGCATAACACAAGGAGACCAGAACAACCCGTGCTGAAACACAAAGGAAGTTTTACAAAGGTTGCCAACACAGGGGCTCCTACAGGGGCTCATTCTCTTCTGGTTGCCAAGGAGGGATTTTGTCCTTTGGTGTGATAAATGGATATTGCTTTATCCAACTTCCTATCATACAAGGGTCTTTCTTGATAACGGTTCACATCGCTGCAATCTTCAGCATGCCCCCTGGCTAGGACTGTCGCCCTGTTGGTCCCACTGTGGTTTCTAGTTTCATTGGCGGGATCACCAAAAGAAATACTGTCCCTCAATGGAGCCTGTCTGGTACTCTACAAACTCATGAGACCACCGTTCGAACCCATGGCTGTAATGTGAAAAGAAATTCCTCACTTGGAAAACGGCGTTTTCTAGTGGCAGTGACCTCAGTTAAAAGGGTACTGTAAGCAAGCTCCACGCCTTGGTGATCGATGCACCATACTTCCACCCCCCCCACCCCAGCCTAAACCTCAAATCTGAAGAGGAAGCCAGACACCATCTAATTTGATGTCTGGAGAGCCCTGAATTTCCACATACGTAGGATTATCTATCAGATCATCAAGCCAACAGTTTATCTCCTTTTAACTTGCAAACCTATCTCCAAGTAGACCATTTCAAACCGGATCACAGCCTCAGATAAATCAGCTCCAGGACCTATCAAAGCCCACTCATTAAGGAGAGTGGATACTACATGGGCACAACTCAAATCTGTCCCAATACCACACACACACACACACACATGTAACAGTGCTGCCTGGGCCACTTTTACAACACTGTTAAGCGTTACAATTGCTTCCTCTGTCTTTTTTGCTCGGTCTTACCTTTGGCTCCTACCAACATATAACCTACCACCCTCTTGTCTTGCACCCTTTGGTATGGTCCACTTTTGCATGTGGAGTTCATCACATGAGGTAAGAATACGAAGATTACCTGGAATATGGTTTCTTTTGAATGATGACTAATTCTTCCACTTGCCTCCAGCCTTCCCCCTTTTTCTATACTGTCTATTTTTGAAATTGGGTCAGTGATCCTGGCAATAACATCTGCTTTTGTGGAAGAGGGAAACCTTTGGTGCCAAAGGTTTATCACAATGATCTCTGCTAAGAGATCGGTTTGTTCTCCTGACCCAAGCAACATGGAGACCTGGGAGTTCCCTTTTGTGTGTATGGAAAGAAAACATATTGCAGGTAATCTTTGTAATCTCTCTCCTGGGCTAGCAACAAGACAGGAGGTTAATGTGTGGACCTGGAAAAAACACAATTACAGGTAGTTGTGGCATTAAGCAAAAAATGTGCCCACATGGTAATTTCAATTTATTTCTTTTTTGTTGTTTTTTGTTTCAGCTTGCCCAGCGAAAAATTCAGGAAATTTTGGCCCAGGTAAAAAGACAACAGCAGCAGAAAGCAGTGCAGAGTGGACAGCCCCTACCAAGAAGAAAATAAAGGAAAGATTCAAGACCCAGGCCCATCACAAAGACAGGTGCCCAACCAAAGAGAAAGCTTGACTGTTGCCAGCAGGGAGCACCACAAATTCCTGACAGCCGCACTTGACAGAATTCCCATCTACTCAGTCACCTTTTATTTAGGACCAGGCAATCTTGGAACTCTGTCTCCTGAGAATTGTGAATTTTGGCTTTGAAAACTATTTTTGAAACCCAGCTTTAAAAGAAAGAAATTGACCCTCCACTTCCCTTTTTTGTTCTATTCTCACCACTTCACAAAATGTTTTATTAGACCTTGGTTTAATGAAGCTTTCTCTCTTGATTTCACTGGTTATTATAAAGGCATGGCTCTCCTAATTTAATTTGGGTGGTGGGAGTAGGATTTGGATGGGGTTTTGTTTAGGCAAGGGACAGGGGAACAGGAAAGAAATATTAATGTGGCATTTTATAAATTTGGATGCTTTTATAGAAAACACTGCCATATTAGGGAAGTGTTGAATGGTGTTGGCCAGGATATGAAATTGAATATGCATTTTACTGAACTACCTCAGGCATATAGTACCTCGGCAAAAAAATAAAAAATCTTCCTTCTGGTATTTTGTATACTTTATAAAGCTATTGTTTCTTGAATATTTTTTATTTTTTTAATAAAAGGAGAAATTAATTTTAATCTGCTATCAACCAGGAGTGCCTTTTGATATATATATATATATATATATATATATATATATATATATATATATATATATATATATATATATATATATATATATATATATATATATATGTGTGAGGAAAGAATTGTGGTACTCCTTGCTGATGGGAGTACTTAAATACAGTAATAAAAATTGCCTCAGTTTTCCTGAGGTCATGTCATCGGCACCATCATAGTGAAGACGTACAACTAATATTATGAAAGATGCCGAAATAATGCCAACATTACAAAAAGCAGCAATGCCATTTTATTTTGGGGGATATATGAAATTTAGAAATTTGACGGTACACTTATTTTTTCTTGTAGGGGTGACTGACAAGACTAGACACAATGAAGTGAATGGGGGAGGCTCGGGTTTTTAGACATGTTTTGCTGTGCACTTTGCTTAACTGCATGAACCCTCTGTGCCTTCGTCCATCACTGCCTCCTTTTTAAAGAAATAGAAGAAAAAAATAAAAACAATGCAGCCCACCTGGACTTGGCCAATTTGTTTGAAGAGCCAGCTTTATGTTCCATTGCTTGGTAGAATATTGATCTGTTGTGTGCATGACTAAGATGGGACTACATGTCTAACAACAATACATTGTGTTTGTGTGGGGGAGGATCAATCTGCTTGATCACACTGAAGAAGTTGAAACTAAAGGATAAGTTTACATATCCAGCCACTGTAGGTGGCCACAGTAAGCCACTTGGATGGTTTGGAGCTCATTTTGAGGCCTTCTGCTTGGTTTACTACGGGTACAGCAGAGTTTATGCACATTCGCAGACACAAATGGTGAATTCTGTAGAATTTAAAGTGAGGGGGGAAATAAAGGAAAAGGCAAGGATTAAAGAGAAATCTACCATTTTTTTTTTTTGCATAATGTAAATATAATTTGATGGAGTTTAACTATAATGCATTATGCTTTTACAATATAACTTCTGTCTACCTCAACTTTCAAATTGTGGCAGTGCATAAAAACTGCTGTGTGGTCTTAACAGAGCCATGCTAATACCTCTGAACCTTTTTGATGATTTTGTGCATGGGATCAGATGCTGCACTGATTTTGAGGGGCACAAATTTGCTTAACTATTTTTCACCATTTTTGATCTACCTCTTAGACCTATATATTGAAATAGAGGCATGTCTACTTTTTAGAATATATGACAATTTAGAATATATGATGATTTCTCAAAGAATTGTGTACAGATTAGACATTTGAAAAAAAAGTCTGAAGTTTTGTTTGTCTGCATTTTATATTTTACCAATTGATTTAAAAACCTTAAACTTATGATGTAGCTTTAGCAAAAAAAAATGGTGCAGTGGCTTTCTTTGTGTAGTTTAGGTATTACTTTTCCTTATAGATTTAAAAAAGATTGTTGGTCAATAAATGACATTTTGAATTCAGTTTAAAGGCTCGGTCAAAAGCCAATCTTTGTTAACATTGGAAGGAAAAAAAAAGGTTTAGACTTTTTTTTCATTAATTTTTTCAAACAGGTGCAGCATTTGTATCTGCCAATTTTTATTTGAAATTGTTCTATTTACATTTCTAGGCTGTATAGTGTGGTAAATCATGTTTTCCAAATGAGACTTGGAAAGTAAAATGAGTGTTTGATATCGGCAAAGTATGGATCATTTCTCCTGTACCGTGTCCCCAATGCAGCTCCACTTGTCGAATGCCTCTGAGTGAAATAAAGAATTTGCTCTGAAGTGTGTAGTGTGTGTGTGTGTTTGTTTTGGTTTTGTTTTGTTTTTTCTCCCCCCCCCCCCTTTTTAGTTTGTGCTTCTGACAACGGGACAAGTTTGCCCAGTCAAAGCTGTATACAAGACACTGACTAACTCTCTAACCAAAAGATGCAACACAATGTAGCTTTGTATCTGGATCAGAAGCTGCAGATGGTGTTGCTTACAAAAGCAACTACAAATGGCCAGGGAATTACAATGTCCATCAAAGGGAATTTAAAGTGTGTGTATACATACATACATACATACATACATACATACATTATATAATCACAAAGTATAGAGGACCTCCTATTAATCCCCTTAATCATTTTGAAAAGGATCTCTTAATCCAAGAAAGGACCAAAACAAGCATGTGTAACATACACAATTAAAGCAATTGGTAACATGAGACGGTATATCATGACCTAGTCCATACATTGAATGCACATGTAAAATGTACAACAGTCCACCTCCATATACCCCCCAGATTATGATGCTTTGAATGTGTGCTACGATGTTTCTTTTCAGGTTTCATCATAATTGGATAAATAGATGTATGAAAGTGTACCATTGTTTTCAAAATATAACATGCACTCTGGCCATTGTGTGCATGACTGAGCAGTTTTATTTTACATCCTTTGTAAAACTCATTCTGGGTAGAATAAGAAGCCTGGGGGAGAGGGGAATCAATGAATACTAAATAGGATTAATCATACTTTCAACTCTTATCAATGTATAATCAAGCATAAACTACATTTAAGTCACACAGTCCCAAAATAGCTTGGCTGTTGCATCAGCCTTCAGCCTTCAACCCCCAAACGCCTGCAAAACGATTTGTGTGTTTCGGAGAATGTAAACCGTTCACAGCATTCTGAACAGGAATTGTCAGCATGTCTTTTTCTACATTATTTTATTTATAAAACCACCAGCTGATTATTATAATACATATGTTTAAAATAAAAAAAAAAAAAAACAGGCAATATCGCATTGATTTTTTCATGCATTCTTTCACTTTTACATTCAAAAGTCGGGCAAGAAACCATTGTAACTAACAAGTGGTTTATTAGTTTTTCTCGATTGCTAAGACACTTAATGAAACTGGGGTCCACTTGATCTGCATCATAATCTAATGAGCACAACAGTATTCTTTTTTGCAAAACAGTAAGTCATTTCTCATTGCTTTCACACACAATGCAAATGCTAAGCACATTTTTCCAAAACAGTAAACACAACTCTCTACAAAAGACGCAAAACTGTTGAGTAAATCATGTCAAACAAAATTAAAACATTTGGTCACGGCTGATACAAATTACTCCCATGAATGTGAACCTCTTCTGCACGTGTGCAAAACTTCTTTGCACAATTGTTCAATCAGCAATCGGTTCTTATTCATGGTTCAGATGTGTGGTGGCGGAGTAGCTCAAAGGGGAATACAAAGAGCTCATGTTTCAGATGAAATTCGTGCCACAATTATTGACCATGTTGTCAATCATGGCCTTTCCATGAGAAAGGCTGGGCAGCGGGTCCAGTCCAGTCTCAGTAGATCAACTGTGGCATCAATAGTAAGAATATTCAAGAATGAGAATAGTTAAGTTACAATGCTATACCACACTGTATTTCAGTATTACTGTACTGTATACAGTACAATATATGTGTAAAACAGTTGTTCTGTCAATGCCCTTCATGTGACCATCAAAATGTCACAGTTTGTACATATTTACTGTATAGAATTCAAAGACAACCACACGCTGGTGGCAGAGGTAAAGCTTTCACTGCGGCACAGGAGGCTGCCATAGTGGATATGGTTGTTGCCAACAATTCCATAAGATTGCGAGAGATCCAGACAGCAGTCATTTAAGATCACAACATGTTCAGAAATGTCAACAGTGTGAGTTTGGCCACTATTGATCGGGTCCTTAAAAGACACAAAGTGGGAATGAAACAACTTTACAAGGTCCCATTCCAAAGAAACATTGACAGCGTGAAGGAGACTAGACTCCAGTATGTACAGGTAAGGGTTTGTCACTGTAATGCCTTTTCTTACAGTAAAACATTGCATTGCATACAGCTGGAATATTTTACAATGTATTTACTTTATGTATACATAAATACTGTGTTTCTATTGCATTTTTAACTTCGAGAATAATGGAGCTTGAAGCAAACGCAACACCCCATACATTCATTTATGTGGATGAAGCCGGCTTCAACCTTTCAAAAGTAAGGAGACAAGGGAGGAACCTCATTGGTAAGAGGGCCAGCGTAAATGTGCCAGGGCAAAGGGGTGCAAACATCACCATGTGTGCCGCTATCTCCAGCGATGGTGTTCTTTGCCACATCCCTACAATTGGCCCATACAATACAGAACGCCTCCTCACATTTGTTGATGCATTGCACCAGAGAGTGGTACCACCAGAAAAGAGAGGGCTGGTGAGGCCTGACATGTCTCGGTTTGTCATCATATGGGACAATGTTGCTTTCCACCGCTCCCGTCTGGTTACTGAATGGTTTGTAGCCCACCCACGAATGATGATGCAATTTCTCCCTCCGTACTCTCCTTTTCTCAATCCAATCGAGGAATTCTTCTCTGCGTGGAGGTGGAAAGTTTATGATTACCGTCCACATGACCAGATGTCCCTCCTAGATGCAATGAATGCCGGTTGTCTGGCAATCACTGCAGAGGACTGCCGAGTAGATTTTTTCCTCGCTGCTTTGCGAGGGAAAACATCTAGTGTGATGTTGATGAAAACATGTGGTCTGATCGACAAGAACGAATGGACTGAATGTGGTGTATACTGTGTTTGTGTTGCCTTTTTTGACATTGCTTTGTTTTTGCAGTGATTTGTTAGCTTGGTGTATTTTATTTTTATTCTCTGTATATACAGCATCATTGAATTTGTAAAGGACAAAATGGAAAAAGGTAAAATAAAGCCTTTTGTTTCTGGATATTTATGCTCTTGAGTGACATTCTTTCTGGTCATCTTTGGTAAAATCATTTTAGGAAAAAAGAATACAGCCCATGCTGTGATAATACGTTTACTTGGCTTTTATGGTACAAACTATAATTATAGTATCAACAAATGGCACAGACATATAAAAGAGGGTTAACCATGTTAGGGTATATTGATAGTTGTAGTTAGTATTGAGCCATTGTGTAAAATAACTTTTCATTAGATAACAAGTTGTATGTTTTGATGGAATAGTTGATTTTGTGTCATGTATTTAATGTTTTGAGAGTCTTGGTGCATTTTGCAAATGAAATGTGTCATTTTGGCCAATGTGTTTCAGTTTGGGGCTGCGTGTTAATTGTTTAGAAAAAATGAATTCTGTTTGGACAAATGTGCTCAAGCAGTCAAGAAAACTGTAGCAGACAGCCCCATTCCTATCAGCATGTCTCTATTCACTTGTTTGTTGTTCATTTTTAAGTCCACCACTGTAGCACAGTTCGTACACATATTTAAAACACTTTAGTTTATTGGAATAACAAAAAAAAACATGTATTCACAATTGTGTAGCTGTTGTTCTCAAAGTAGGTTTATTCAGTACCTAAAAATGTAACAAATTCTTCAGTAGTAGTCATGCATAAATAAACATTTATGGCTGTCTCTCATACCCAGATTAGCCAGGTAAGTGTTTTGATAATTGTAGGGTCTCTGGAACCAGGTGTACATTATTATTTAGCACAATAATAACTGCAATTTTACCAAGGCATTACCTAGATTGCCAAGTGTTGTTGGCTATTGTCCTGTTCCTTGTATGTGTTAGAGCAAATGTGTTTCAGTTAATTTTTTCACAATGCTGTCTATAAAAATGGTAGGCTTGAAGTACTGAAGTCTCTTGAAACACCATGCAAACGTAATTCATAACACTACACTTGTACTAGAAATAATCTCTGTACTTTTTAGACAGTTCATTTGAAGTGCAGCTCTTAATTCAGATTGCTCAATTCAGTATTATTTCACATGTTCTGAATCTTGTTCATCACTGTTACTAATGTACTGGTAGTGGATAAAAAAATGGAAGCACCAATGTAAAGTCACTCAATAGGGTGTTGGGCCACTATTGTATCCCGCTCTGTGGAGTTCTCGGCGGACCGTTTTTGATGAAACTGGCTGCTCGCGCCCCAGGTTGAAATTTGCAGTCAATTGATCTACAGTTGCTCGCCTGTTTTGCCTTGCACTTGGAATTAATGCACGGATATCACAATCCTGGAGTATGCGCTTCCGCCCACTGTTGCCCTTTGCTGAGGATGTCTTTCCCTCGGAGTTCCATGCCGACATCACCTTAGACACCGTTACTCGTGAAACATCAGCAAGTTGAGCTGTCTTGGTCACTGAAGCTCCTGCCAAACGTGCCCCAACAATCACCCTTCTTTCAAAATCACTGAGGTCTCCTCTTGCAGCCATGCTAGCCATAATTATAGGTAACCAGGCCTGTCCAGCATTTTTATACATGACCCTAAGCATACTGGGATGTTATTTGCTTAATTAACGCATGAGCCAAACCTGTGTGGAAGCCCTTGCTTTCAATATACTTGGTGTCCCTCATTTACCCAGGTGTTTCCATTTTTTTGTCCACTACCTGTATGTCAATGGCAGTGCAGATTTCACCTCTGGGGAGGAAAAAAGTCTGATTTATCTTGTTTCTCACAGACTGTTTTCTCAATAATTAGCTTAACATTAATTAACGCCAGTGTATCGTACGTGTTGACCAAGTACCAGTCAAATGAACACACAGATTTATCACAATTTATTTAAGCAGATGGAAATGAGACATTGATGACCCAACTATTTAAAAAACATGAATAATGTTAGGTGCCCACAGATTGTACATAGTTAAAGCTGCACGTCAGTGTTTCCCTGCTCTTGTAATTTCAATACTAAAAGTTTGTTGCTTTGGAGCTGATATTATTGTGCGACACCAGAGCACTGAACAAACTTATTTTTAAATGTACCAAAATCTATGCATCCTTTCCTTCAATCTGGACATGGGGGTCACCTTCTCTCTTTGTGTGCTTGTTCTGGAAAAACAGATGCCAATGTTAGCAGAAATCATTAACCGTCTCTGCCAATCAAAGCAGCCGTTTCATTAAAAACATTCCAAGACATATTTTTTCTTTTCTTTGTGCTGTCTTGTGCATGGAAAACCAACAGCAACTACGTCACAGCTGGCACAATGACTGTACTGCTGTGAGATGCGTGTGATTTAACTCGTACATACAATGTCTACTTGTAAAGCTCTCGCGTATCTTCTTGACTGTTGTCTGTACCGGACCTGCTAGAGTTACTTTGTAAAAGTTTCTAAAATAAAACAAATCCTAGTTTCACAGAAAAGAGTCAATGAGGACACCAAGCCGAGTAAAAAATAAATGAAAAAAAAAGATTATTAAAATTCTCTAATAAGAGGTATTTTTTACCCTCGTAATCCAATATCCTTGTTTTAAGTTTCAGGTGGACGAATGCATTAGAGCCTAATCAAAGTGATGCACCTTTATGTTTAAGTAGCAGTCATTACCAGCGAGTTAATGACCACTACTGCTGTATCCTGAGACAGTGGGTTTATTATAGATGTCACAGTCTGCAACAATCAGCATGTGCTTCTGACTGCAGGAGGCTGATAATATTGAGAATGCGTGAAGCCAGTGTTCCTGAATTGACCATCTCCATATTATATTGTTTACACACACTGAAACCAGTTATTTAGAAACTGCAAGAGAGATCTGCAGAAATAGAACATTTTGTATTTTATTATCCTTGTCCTCTGTAGAAGACCAGCTACTCAGAAACTAAAGCACTCAACACTGCTTCATTCTTCACAACTAGAAACTAAAGCACTCAACACTGCTTCATTCTTCACAACTGCATCCCACTGTTTCATACAGCTGCCCATGTTGTTCCGCAGTGGTTTGGTTGGCCTGGCATTCACACACCTGTGCCTGGTTTATGAAAGAGGAGATTCACAACCTAGTTTCTGTTCACTTGTCATGTCCACTGCGTTGTGAGGCATTGGCTTGCCACAAAACAAAAGATGACAGTAACGCATTCATTCAATTCCAGGGAACATTTTATTCTGAGAAATCAGTTGCCCAACTGGTTGCTTACAGTAGAAAAAAGCTCTGCTTTCAAGAGATCTGCTGAGCGATTTATCACGTGCACGGTTGTGAAATATGATTGCTTGTTATAATCTCCTGACTGGTTACTCTCCTGTGGTAAAGAGTTAGTTAACTAAGAGACAGTTAACTGGGGAGAGGACGCTGTCACTAGTTCAGCTGCGCTACTGCTTTGGTAAACAGGAAGGCTTGCCCAGAGCTGAGCTGATTGGGAGGTCCTGATTGGCTTGGGGGGTGGGTTGGTTGTTGCCAAAGGAGCTTACTCCTGTCTAAGAAGGCAGCTGTGCCAACACCATGGCTACACAGGAGGGAAATGAGTGGAAGCTTGCTTGTTGATATTGAGGTGGAGAGCGTCCGCTCCATGGAGAGTACTACACAAAACCCTGCCACTCCAAGACGGTACTCATGAAGGCACTGCCCAGCCGAGGCCGTCTGAAGAGGCTGGAGTTGCCATGAGGATGCCGCGACTCCGGGAGCCCAGAAGTAGGTCAATTTAGGGGATTTAATCCCAAACTAAGTACAGTGAGGGTTAGTAGTGTAGTAGGTTCTGGAGCGGGACGTTCCTTTTAGTGGGGCTCGCCATTTGTGGGCAAACTTTTAGTTTAGTTTAGTTTTGTTTTGTTTTCTTTATTAGATCCGGTGCTGGGGTTACCGTTGTTGGTACCCTAGCATCGGGCCTGTGTTGTTATTTAATCTGTGCGCCTGTGCGGCATGTCGACAACCTCAACATTATTCAGTGATGACCCATGTATGTAACATCGACCTGTTACAGACGCCATCAAGAGTTTGTCAGAATTGGTTCAGGAGAGGGAGGTATTATGGAAAGTAAACGACAAATCATACCGAATTTCTTTTTTTACAAGATGCAGCAATGCAAGAAATTGTCGAAGAGCTCCGACATGAACTGACTTGAATTGAAGCATCTGTGACAGCGGAACAAATCATCTCAAAGCTCCACTTTCTCTGCACTGTTTACACCAAACCCTTAATTGAACTAATAATTTGCTTTGGACCTTTTTAATTGTTCTCAGCGCCTAAAAAGTTGCAGGTTTCAAATTTCTTATAAAATGTTATACCTAACTTGAAATCTGCAACTGTTTAAGAAAACAATTAAAATAGTCTTTAAATATTCTTATTATTGAAATTATGAGTTCAATTAAGGGTTCCGGTTAAGGGTTCGGTTAAGTTTAAATGGGTTAACTTTACTGTTTTTGCATTTTCACTGTTATATGTTTTTTACACAACATATGAAAATGAAATAATAAAAATATTGCTCTGCCTTGCTTTTGTGCTTAACTGTAAATATTTGTCCTTTAGCACCTGGTAGATTGCAGCACAAACATCAGGGATGATCACAGACAGGGCCTGTTTGAGATTCTGTGTAAATATCCCAAACTTGTATACATGTCACCCGTAGTCAGGGATTGCAGTCACTGACACTGGCTTCTGCCAGTACAGCTGCTCTGTAGACAGTATCTTTATTTTCAATTACAGGTTTCACTAAATGTAATAATAATTTAAATGATCCCAGTATCCATCCATAAAAAGTTTCTGTGTCTTCCAAGTCTCAACTCCTGGGCAAGGGCATGATATGCCCTGTGTTTCTGATGACACGCCTCAGCCAAGGTCTTGTCCAGTATTTATGTGGCTTCGCTTCTGCTTTTAATATCGCATTTAAAATAACTAGATGAGAGGACTGTAACAGTCAGTTCTTCATTGGTAATTAGTGAAGTCATTGTTTACTAAAGATAATGACAGACTGAAGGAAAGAACCGACAGCACCAGCAGGGTCAGTGTAATTGCCAGAAATCTACACACACTTCTGAACGCGGGAAATTTGTTCCGATTTGGTTGTGCAACTGATCGCTCAGGTGTGGACCCGGCTTAACAGAGGAACACAAAATGAAACTATTATTTGTTTTTATTATTATTCAAATCTGCCCCTTTAATTGCAGCAGTGTGGAGTAGTGGTTAGGGCTCTGGACTCTTGACCGGAGGGTTGTGGGTTCAATCCCAGGTGGCGGATAATGTTGCTGTACCCTTGAGCAAGGTACTTTACCTAGATTACTCCAGTAAAAACCCAACTGTAAAAATGGGTAATTGTATGTAAAAATAATGTGTAAAATATAATGTAATTGTATGTAAAAATAATGTGATATCTTGTAACAATTGTAAGTCGCCCTGGATAAGGGCATCTGCTAAGAAATAAATAATAATTATTGACTCAAATTGTGAGGTGAACTTGTTTTTCCAGTGAAACAAAATAGTTTTATTATGATACCTACGTGTGGTGTAACCAATCAGTTCTACATTGCATCCTAGACTAGGAGACTCGAGGGTGCATCCTAGTGTGTGAAATCCAATCTCTCTTACCACTTTTATTGCGTAGTGTGCCATAGCACTTAGCTGATCAATGCTAAAGACAGGGCAGGAGTTTGGACCGGGTCACAAATGGAGATTAGATAAAGGGGCATTCAGAACAGAAAATAGGAGGCACTTATTTACACAGAGAATTGTGAGGGTCTGGAACCAACTCCCCAGTAATGTTGTTGAAGCTGACACCCTGGGAGCCTTCAAGAAGCTGCTTGATGAGATTCTGGGATCAATAACTACTAACAACCAAACGAGCAAGACGGACTGAATGGCCTCCTCTCGTTTGTAAACTTTCTAATGTTCTTCTTCTTATGTTCTTAAGATAGAACACCAAATAAACACATTTTACATTCTATCAGGAACATGCAACTAATACTGTAATAAATCAATCATCCTTTAGAGTAAAACATTTATTTTTGAGCCACCTCAAGTTCTTTTTTGAAACATCATGTAATCTGTTAATTCTGTAACTGATTGCAGGGCTTTGCTAATTAATACAATGTATTCTTTGCTTCTGAGCAGATGACGAAATTTGTGCAGCGCAGAGATTTCCAAACTAAGGAAAATCACAGCAAATGAAGTGGATGCCTGTCATACCTGACACTTTCCCGTTGTTTTTTTTTAAATATGTATGTCGATGGGAGTTTCGTATAAAGTTCTCTATGAACACAATTCACAGACTTTTGGAGACACTTCTTTTGCCACTGTAAATGAAAGCGTAAGAAACGGAGGAATAGTAATGACTTACGAGTTTCATCATTCTCTGTCTCCGAATCCACTGCCACCGTTTTGGGTGGATAATGTCCCCCCCTCCCCACTCATTGTGCGCGTGTGCAGAGCTATCTTTTTCCAGTCACCCACTCTTGCTCTGCTCCTCAAAGCAGGTTCACAGCGATTCAGCAGCTATGGCGGTAACGCTCAGCGGCTGCCATTGATCAGCAGCTTTCAGATAAACACGAAACGAACAACATATATTTTTAATAATGCACAACGTAACATTGAAAGACCTGAAACGCACAGAAGTTGAAAAGTTATAGCATTAAACCGACAAAGCAGCAATGCAAATTATTGTTATTATTATTATTATTATTATTATTATTATTATTATTATTATTATTATTATTATTATTATTAAATTGTAATATCTGCGCTTTCTAAATAAACACGCAGAGCTGGCAGTCGTATAAACGCATGCTTATATAAACACGTGCACTTTCATGATGAGTATGTAACCCACTATTACAATGAGTCACATTGAGAATTAAGTTCAGGGAAAATATATGTGAATTCAGGAGAGCTCTCTCTAATGCTGCGTATACCCTTCTTAAGAAAATGTACTTTACGTTATACAGTTGCCTTAATATATTTATACCAGGTTACTTTATTATAAAGAATCACTCAGCAACAACAAATATACTTTATGAAAAAAATGTTTATAAAAGTAATATATATGTAGTAATTAAAATTGTTACAATATTGTTCACAGTAAAAAAAAACAAAAAACATTGGAAATAAAAATATAGAATAAAACAAAATGTTTCTATCGTTTGTGCACAACGACTAAAATACCTCCGGAGGACTTAAAAATATATAAAAAAATAAGTCCTTCTGCTGAACTGTACAGTCCCGCTGCAATATTACAAGCCGTCTCGGTAGATGCAATGGATCGAGTCCTCCACTCTTCGTAATCTCCGGTCTCCACGAACTATTAATAAAATATAATAGCAATGCAGGACAGTGAAGATACAGCATATAGAAATTTCAGATGTGTTCCTAGGACGGTAGCTCTGGCACTCGGTCGCACATTGGAAATTAACATGCAGGCAACTGACTGTGTAAAACACAATGCACACGCGGTGCATTAATTAAAAGGAAACTTATTTAAAGTACTTTTTTCTTTTTTTTTTTTTTAATTTACTATTTACCGAGAAAAATGAGAAATACAACTGCCTCTGTAAATAACAGAAATCACTCAAATAAAAAAAAATATTATTCTTTTATAAGTATTAGGATATAGCCGCTTCAAATATTTATTTATTTGCAAAGCTGTATTGAACAGAATCATCCACATGGCGGCCACACTATTTATTTATTTATTTATTTAAAGTTTTACCTAAAGCTTTATTACAGCAAATCCTGCTATTTTTAATCAATAAAATCAAAGTAAGGAGAAATCGCTTACCTATTAATAAAATATAATGGCAATGCAGGACAGTGAAGATACAGCATATAGAAATTTCAGATGTATTCCTAGGACGGTAGCTCTGGCACTCGCTCGCACATTGAAAATTAACATGCAGGCAACTGACTGTGCACGTGTTTGTTGCAGGCACAGAAGGGGGGGTCGTGTTAAAGAAACAGACTCACTGATACCCATATTTGGAAACAGGAAGCATGGGGGTTACAGGTACACATATCTTTGTGTAATAATGTGTAAAAAATAATGTAATTGTATGTAAAAAATAATGTGATATCTTGTAACAATTGTACGTCGCCCTGGATAAGGGCGTCTGCTAATAAATAAATAAATTAATAATAATAATAATAATAATAATAATAATAATAATAATAATAATAATAGTGCCGTGTTTGTAATGATGTAATTGATTGATGTTTGAATTGTTTGTATTTAAGGTATTCTTTCTTCAGTTGCTTCAGAATAATTATTTATTTTGGTAAAAAATCTAAAAATGTCAAAGTCCAAATCGTACCGCTTTGGCGGAATGACCCATCTGATGAAGGCAAAGCAGGCCGCAACGTCAGAATACTCTTTTTTTATGTACCAATTTAAAAGAAAATGTGTCCTTAACATCGTGAGTGTTGCGCTTTTCTTCTCAGTTCTGTATGTATTTCCACCAGACATTTAGAAACATTGCATAGCCTATAGTATGACTTAAAAAAAAGAAAAAAAAAACAAGGGGAAACCATTTATCACTGCTGGATATGCTGTATATTGCAGCCGTGGAAAGTGGTTCCCTAGGAAGTGCGTCTTAGCACTTGGAAATGTAAAATGCACACTGTCCACTTACGACGTTCCAGCAAACATTTAGAAACATAGCGTATGTGACTCTTGTGTTAAGAAACCAAGGGGAAAACATTTTTCAGTGTGATGGCAAATGACATGTGTACTCATCATGAAAGTGCAGGTATTTATATAAGCATGTGTATAGGCTTGCCAGCTCTAGGCGTTTATTTAGAAAGCGCAGATGTTACAATTAAATAATAATAATAATAATAATAATAATAATAATTTGCTTTGTCGATTTAATGATAAAACTTTTCAACTTGCTCTCTTAATGTTACGTTGTGAATTTTGTCACCGTTCTTCCTGTGCATAGTTATGTGCTGTGCTAGCCACAGCATGATGCGAGAGGGCCCTCCTCGGTTTCCACATCATCTGCAGGTGTTCCAGCTCGTGTTCCAGTAGCATCCTCAGCAGCTGCAGCCGCCGACTTACAACGACCATCTTCTTTACTGCCTGCCGCGTGCTGTGATGCAAGGTATGATGTTAGTTTAGGGTAAGTTACCATACGCTTCGCTTTTCAGAGCTGCAAATGATAACTCCGCTTCGTTTTTCTTTTTTAAGCTCCGACACTTTGGTAATTAAAACATAAGCAACGGTCCGCGCTAGAAGATGGGTTAATTGTTTAGACTTTCCAATTAAATACACTATGAAATTGAATAGGCCTATTCTATTACAGAAATAATCACTAAATTGAACCGGTCTGTGCTTTTTTTTTTTTAACAATTAACTCATTTGTTTGGAAGTATTGGTGATGTCATTTTGTTTCCCCGCACTAGGCGGCAGCATCGTGCCCGAGCGTCTCAGAAAGCGATATGCACAGTATTTCGGCTTTATCAAGTCACTAGTGACACAACTGTCACCTTTCTTGTTTTGTCATGTTTTGAATTTGTGCATATTGTTAAAATGTAAAAAATAATGAAATAAAGAAAAATGTCATCACTGTCGCCTCGGGGCCCATGTGATTGCATGGGCCTAGTCCAGCCTTCAACATGCCGATTGCACGAAGGCACTGCTCTCTTGACAGAGGTGGCATTTTTTTTTTTATGCGTGATTTTCTTTATTGCTTTTATTGAAGCTTACGATTCAACAGCTGAAATCACTCCATATCCAGTGTCCAATCAACTGTCTCACTAATTAGGTGATAAGTGCATATGCTTGTCAGTCCAGGATGAATGATCACATGATTAAATAGAAACCAAAAACATTTAGTCAATGTCCACCATTTATATACTTTTTTTTTTTTTTTTTTTTAAAGTTATAATAGTGATAAGTTTCTTTTGATGCTTAGTAGAGATAGATTATATTTGCCTTAGAATACAGAAGGAGCTAAACAGACGGTTTGAAGCCAAACATGGCAGTATGAAGCATGGTGGTTATGTACATTCCTGTAGAGAGTAGCAGCCTGACTCTGGGGAATGTACAGTTAAAGCCAAGATAAACACCCTATGGGAGGGCAGGTGTACAAGGGAAGGGGAGGGGAATTGCAGGTGTGTGTATTTACATTGCACAGTATGCCACGCTTCAGTGAGTCATGCCAGTGTCAAGGTTCAGATCATCCAGGGCTAGGTGGACGTTGCAGTCTAGAACTAAAGTCAAAACATGCTGTTCTACTTATTAATTAGGATAAAGTGGGACTAAATGGGCATTGTTTCCATCAAATTCAAATTGTAAAAGGAAAAAAAGATTTAACAATACCCATGCTTTGGTAAAAACAGTCCAACACACTTAAGCTGTTACTCCCAATTGTGCAGACGATGACATTTGTCTAGTACCAGCTATGGATCTGCCCTCTGACTCCATGTGCCATCAAGTAAATGGTTTTCCCTTAACACCAAAATCAATGGTTTTCATATTACACAAGCTTTTTTTTTTTTTTTTATTAAACTTCAAATTTATTGTAACAGATCGATCTAGAAGATGGGATCTCAAGCAATAAAAACAAACTTGTCCGATCTCTTCCTTGGTGGCTTCTCTCAAAACACAAACCCACATTTGATGCATCCCTATTATCAGTATTTTTCAATGGAACATATTGCTGACCAAAAAAGGAGCAGAATGGGCGAATGTTTATGGAGCTACATTTAAATCAATCGTATAGTAAAGAGTTAGGAAAGGACAAGCCCTTTTACACTATCGTATAAACATGTTATACTACAAGACTATTTGATTTCATTGCTTAAAGACTTCAATATCAATTAAGGATTCATAAGTATGTCGATAACACATCTCAAAAAGCTCTAGAAGCTAAAATCGGTTAACAGGTAGGGTCAACACTAGTCTAGAACTCAGCAGTTTTGCCCTGCAGCAGTGGGTTCCTCTCCTCATTCCCAGGGAACATGGCAGTCTTCAGCTGACTGAAGTAGATTGTTACTCCTTCAACACTGCCATCCCCTGGATGTCTGTTCACAGGCTTGTATACCTTGTAGCGTCTGTAAAAAAGTCATGTAAAACTGAGTGCGCCTCTCCTGTGAAATTCATTCAAATAAAACTAAATTTTACAGAAGTGTCTATTCGGCTCAGAGCAGGTTTTAAAAAAGTAGATACTTACTTGTAGAGAACAAGAGCTGCTACTGCAATAAGAACCACCAGGACAACACCAGCTACGAGTGAAGCCTCTTTGGCCACAGTGTATTTAGACTCTAAGAAAATGAACAAAACACACAAAAAAAAGCAGGAGGTAAAAACACCAAAACATAGAATACAAGACATTGGCCCAAACATAGTATCCATCAGCTATTTAAATTCAAGCAAGACAAGACTGGATTTGCCTACCTTGTCCAATAGTCACAAGTGTACTGGCTAGGGCTAGACTGGCAGAGTCGCTCAGGGTAATATTCACACAGAATATCCCTGACTGATTGAAGGCTCTCTGGAGGGTCAGCTGGCACTGGTCAGCAGCAGGGACTTTGTCACAAATGATGTTCTTTGTTACCTTGCATGTAGAGTCCAATATAATGGTGCAAGCAGATGTGGGGATACTGTGTAATTAATCCCAAGAGAGTTTACATCAGTGTAACAGAACAAGGCAGCAGGCAGAATATTTCACATGCATATATTGGCAATACAGAATACCCAAACAAATCCAGAGGGGAAGGTGAAACTAATGCACTATCCATTTGTATCAATGTTCTTGGTTGCTTATTTAAATGCCTGTAAGCTTTAATATTACTTACCTGCCACTGCATTTCACCAAAAAATCCACAGTGACGTCGGTTACAGATGCAGTAGAAACCTTAACAATGTTGGTAGTTCTGACACTCTCCACTGAAACGATCCCAGCTAGTAATATCAAATAGAAAAGTTTATTATTAAAAAGAAAGTCAAGTCAATTCTTGTTACTCAAAGAAAATAATTCTCAAAAATCAGGAGTCCAAGCCAAATATATATGGTCAGTTTTTATTGAAGTTATAGAAACACTGAAATGTCACAACTGAAGTATTAACAAAAAACAAAAAAAATCTCCTGAATGTCCCATTCCACAAAAGCACAAATCAAGTCAGATAGAGTAATTTGCCATTCAAAAGAAACAAGTTAACATCTGCCTATATTTGTGAAGATCGCTGCTTTTCTTAGACTAGAGAACAGCAATCCAAGCAGCTGTTACTTCAGTCGTTTCACTTGGATTGGTAAAATTAGCCCAATGAACACTACTGACCCTCAACTTTGGAAATCCTGACCTGAATTATTGATTGTGCAGCACTACTGTAAGCGTCTGTAGTCACTTGCCTACAATACTGAGGTTAGCTATGAAGCTTCCATATCTGTAGAGCTTGCATTCTGGACCCCGACGTCGCCTCTGGAGCAGGCGTGGTTCAGTGGTGGAGGCAGCAGTGGAGGTGGTGCTGTTGAAAATCATGGTAGTAGAGGCTGCACTGGTGGTAGGGGTTGCAGTTGTCTGGGTGTCAGCAACAGTGGTAGGGGGCGCACTTGTCTGGGTGACTGTGGTAGCAGAATCTGCTGTAGGGGAGGATGGTGCAACTAAAAAAAAAAAAAAAAATCAATAAGAATAAAAACTAGTTACACATACTAGTAACAACTTGATCTATCTAGGAAACCAGTTTTCCCCATTGCAGTTTACGCTTTAGAAAGGGATGCAAACTTTGCACTAGAGTAAATACTGTAGTAAAATGGCCCATAGTGCAAAGTTGTCACTTTTATATTCTAGGATACGAACAAATTTAACATTTTATTTTTTATAATACCACATTGCAGTCTGGATTTCAGTTTGAAGTTAAATGTCAAAATGAAGCTTTAATATACAGTGCCTTGCGAAAGTATTCGGCCCCCTTGAACTTTGCGACCTTTTGCCACATTTCAGGCTTCAAACATAAAGATATGAAACTGTAATTTTTTGTGAAGAATCAACAACAAGTGGGACACAATCATGAAGTGGAACGAAATTTATTGGATATTTCAAACTTTAACAAATAAAAAACTGAAAAATTGGGCGTGCAAAATTATTCAGCCCCCTTAAGTTAATACTTTGTAGCGCCACCTTTTGCTGCGATTACAGCTGTAAGTCGCTTGGGGTATGTCTCTATCAGTTTTGCACATCGAGAGACTGAAATTTTTGCCCATTCCTCCTTGCAAAACAGCTCGAGCTCAGTGAGGTTGGATGGAGAGCATTTGTGAACAGCAGTTTTCAGTTCTTTCCACAGATTCTCGATTGGATTCAGGTCTGGACTTTGACTTGGCCATTCTAACACCTGGATATGTTTATTTGTGAACCATTCCATTGTAGATTTTGCTTTATGTTTTGGATCATTGTCTTGTTGGAAGACAAATCTCCGTCCCAGTCTCAGGTCTTTTGCAGACTCCATCAGGTTTTCTTCCAGAATGGTCCTGTATTTGGCTCCATCCATCTTCCCATCAATTTTAACCATCTTCCCTGTCCCTGCTGAAGAAAAGCAGGCCCAAACCATGATGCTGCCACCACCATGTTTGACAGTGGGGATGGTGTGTTCAGGGTGATGAGCTGTGTTGCTTTTACGCCAAACATAACGTTTTGCATTGTTGCCAAAAAGTTCGATTTTGGTTTCATCTGACCAGAGCACCTTCTTCCACATGTTTGGTGTGTCTCCCAGGTGGCTTGTGGCAAACTGTAAACGACACTTTTATGGATATCTTTAAGAAATGGCTTTCTTCTTGCCACTCTTCCATAAAGGCCAGATTTGTGCAGTATACGACTGATTGTTGTCCTATGGACAGAGTCTCCCACCTCAGCTGTAGATCTCTGCAGTTCATCCAGAGTGATCATGGGCCTCTTGGCTGCATCTCTGATCAGTCTTCTCCTTGTATGAGCTGAAAGTTTAGAGGGACGGCCAGGTCTTGGTAGATTTGCAGTGGTCTGATACTCCTTCCATTTCAATATTATCGCTTGCACAGTGCTCCTTGGGATGTTTAAAGCTTGGGAAATCTTTTGTATCCAAATCCGCTTTAAACTTCTCCACAACAGTATCTCGGACCTGCCTGGTGTGTTCCTTGTTCTTCATGATGCTCTCTGCGCTTTAAACGGACCTCTGAGACTATCACAGTGCAGGTGCATTTATACGGAGACTTGATTACACACAGGTGGATTCTATTTATCATCATTAGTCATTTAGGTCAACATTGGATCATTCAGAGATCCTCACTGAACTTCTGGAGAGAGTTTGCTGCACTGAAAGTAAAGGGGCTGAATAATTTTGCACGCCCAATTTTTCAGTTTTTATTTGTTAAAAAGTTTGAAATATCCAATAAATTTCGTTCCACTTCATGATTGTGTCCCACTTGTTGTTGATTCTTCACAAAAATTACAGTTTCATATCTTTATGTTTGAAGCCTGAAATGTGGCAAAGGTCGCAAAGTTCAAGGGGGCCGAATACTTTTGCAAGGCACTGTAGTCAAGGAGGGAGTGACCTTACCAGCAGTAGTCTCCTGACTTGTTGGCACAGAACTCTTGGTGGATGATGGTACAGTTGAAGGCATTGCTGCATTCAGAACAAACATGTCAATGTATTGTATATGCCAGTGACATGCACAGTTACTAGGGACCAAAACTAAGGGCTGTCAATTAAAGTTTAAACCACCATGGTAGCTGATCGCCCTTATTCAAACCCAGGAACTCTGCTTCCCAATTGCCCACTATTTTCAACTGTAACCCCAATAACCAGCCCTTTTGTCAAACCGTAAAAAAAAACACCCACACACAACCAGCTTACTCATTTTATTTCATTTAGGAATAATCAAATTTCATTTGGCCAAACAGATTGGGAACCCTTACCTGTCGTTGGATTCAAAGTAACGGATGTCGGAGACATGGCTGTTGGGGTAGCAGGTCCACAGGGCACTTTGAAGATTGCTTCAATGGTAAGTTTCACAGTGTAGTTCACCAGCTGGTTGTAGGCATGGGTAGCGATTGAGCTGCGAGTAATTAGTTTGTTGCCATCACTGAAATCCCATTTGTAGGACACTTCCGCCTTCTTCAAGTAGTTGCTGGGGTCGTGGATTTTTACATTAAAAACAATGTCCGAGTCCTTGATGAAGACATTGTCAGAGGCGTTTTGGGCATTTTTCTGGGAGATGTTGACGATGAAAGGAATCTGATCTATTATAAAAATGTAAACAGCCATATTTCAAACCCGACTGACAGCTCCAGTAAAAGCAATAAAATAGCAGAACCCCAAGACAGGACTGTTTTTGATCTGCAGGCAGCATAAGCTAATCAGTTTACATTTACAATTTAAGGTTGTTAGTCATGTAAAATTTATACAGGTTGTACATTATTGTAGAGTGTAGGTGCAACAACTGCTGTCAAACCAAGGATACAAAATACTGAGCAACAGAACATGACAATGATCAAGCTGTAATGGAAGAGAAAAAAAAAAAAAAAAATGGGTCAAACGCCACACTTCTTACCTGTAACAAAATAGATGCCACTTGCAGTTGCTGTAGGACTATACTTCCTGCGATTACTTTTGCGGTAAACAGACAACTCCATAAGCTGTGCACCAAGGGTGATGTTGGTTGAGTTGAGAGAGATACTTGAAACAGAGCGATCATTCTTCTGGTAGTACTGACCTGAATAGGGATGGAGCACACACTTTGACTGAATGCAGTTGGTTCCAAACATTCCTTGGTAGAAACTG
Source organism: Acipenser oxyrinchus oxyrinchus (assembly GCA_030684275.1). Taxonomy (NCBI): domain Eukaryota; kingdom Metazoa; phylum Chordata; class Actinopteri; order Acipenseriformes; family Acipenseridae; genus Acipenser; species Acipenser oxyrinchus. Next base: position 7,298,608 of record CM060249.1, read on the forward strand.
TCCCTTCCTACAAGCCTGAATCCCATTTTCAAAATACCACCAAAACAAGGGAATTAATGACCACCCCAGTTTACCCACTTAAATGTTCACCATCTACAGCCAAGTAAATGCAATGACCAGTTTAAATTCTAAAGCTATTCTAAAAGTCTAAAGCTACTCCTTAGTGTAACCAATTAAAAGTGCTCACATCTTTCAGCTTGGGAAGACAAAGGAATTTGCTTATTTGGAGACTTTTGGTGCTAATGGCCTACTCGGCTTCCAGACTCGGCTTAAGATCTTCTTTTAATTTGCATCTTAGGTTACGATCTGCTCTACGTGCATATGCAGTACCATTGGACACAGTCACCTCTGCACATTCTATGAGGAACCGGCTCACTAATAACACTGTCAAAAGGATTGATATCAGTTACTTATCATTATAAGCCTCTTGGCCAACTTCCATCATGGGACCATGATATCCGTGTGTTTAACAAAGAGCTCTAATGGGATGTGGGTTAATGTTTTCACAGTCTCGAGGAATCCAGATCAGTTAATTCATTACAAAGCCATGTCATAGAGCTTACTTGACTCCACGTAGGCGAGCCAGAATGGGACTTGCCTCCAATCCAACGTGTGGATTTTGTCACCATGGTACTCCCGGCACTTTCATGCATATGTTTGACATGTCCTGATTTTTCTTTCTGGAAGCAAGTTGCCTCCACTCTATCAAGGATACTTATGATATTTCTCTGGAGCCTTCAACATTTCTCCTCAATGACGACTCTACAATTCAACTCCCCGTTTCTCAAAGGAGAACTTTGCTAGCCAGTCGCACTGCTGCTAAAGAAAACTATTGGTTCAGCACTGGCTTCCCCCACGCATTACCTTGGGGGCACCGGATGCTTACATTGACATTGTTCTAACAGAATAATCTACTGCCAGAGCCAATCATGCCTCTGCTTTTGTGCTTGAAATATGGAAGGAGGCCCATGTTACGGTGTCCACGTTGTTCATGGAATAGCTTTCTCTTATTTTATTCTGGTCCTTGGCAGGGGGTGGGGCGGTTCTTGGGTTACTGTAGGTTTTGACCAAATTATATATATATATATATATATATATATATATATATATATATATATATATATATATATATATATATATATATATATATATATATACAGTACTGTGCAAAAGTTTTAGGCAGGTGTGAAAAAATGTTGTAAAGTAAGAATGCTTTCAAAAATAGACATGTTAATAGATTATATTTATCAATTAACTAAATGCAAAGTGAGTGATTAGAAGAAAAATCTAAATCAAATCCATATTTGGTGTGACCACCCTTTGCCTTCAAAACAGCATCAAGCATCAATTCTTCTAGGTACACTTGCACACAGTTTTTGAAGGAACTCGGCAGGTAGGTTGGCCCAGACATCTTGGAGAACTAACCACAGTTCTTCTGTGGATTTAGGCAGCCTCAGTTGCTTCTCTCTCTTCATGTAATCCCAGACAGACTCGATGATGTTGAGATCAGGGCTCTGTGGGGCTATACCATCACTTCCAGGACTCCTTGTTCTTCTTTACGCTGAAGATAGTTCTTAATGACTTTCGCTGTATGTTTGGGGTCGTTGTCATGCTGCAGAATAAATTTGGGGCCAATCAGATGCCTCCCTGATGGTATTGCATGATGGATAAGTATCTGCCTGTACTTCTCAGCATTGAGGAGACCATTAATTCTGATCAAATCCCCAACTCCATTTGCAGAAATGCAGCCCCAAACTTGCAAGGAACCTCCATCATGCTTCACTGTTGCCTGCAGACACTCATTCGTACGCTCTCCAGCCCTTCGCGAACAAACTGCCTTCTGCTACAGCCAAATATTTCAAATTTTGACTCATCAGTCCAGAGCACCTGCTGCCATTTTTCTGCACCCCAGTTCCTGTGTTTTCGTGCATAGTTGAGTCGCTTGGCCTTGTTTCCACGCCGGAGGTATGGCTTTTTGGCCGCAAGTCTTCCATGAAGGCCACTTCTGACCAGACTTCTCCGGACAGTAGATGGGTGTACCAGGGTCCCACTGTTTACTGCCAGTTCTGAGCTGATGGCACTGCTGGACATCTTCCGATTAGAAGGGAAGTAAGCATGATGTGTCTTTCATCTGCTGCAGTAAGTTTCCTTGGCCGACCACTGCGTCTTCACGGTCCTCAACGTTGCCCTTTCTTTGTGCTTCTTTAAAAGAGCTTGGACAGCACATCTGGAAACCCCTGTCTGCCTTGAAATTTCTGCCTGGGAGAGACCTTGCTGATGCAGTATAACTACCTTGTGTCTTGTTGCTGTGCTCAGTCTTGCCATGGTGTATGACTTTTGACAGTAAACTGTCTTCAGCAACCTCACCTTGTTAGCTGAGTTTGGCTGTTCCTCACCCAGTTTTATTCCTCCTACACAGCTGTTTTGTTTCAGTTAATGATTGTGTATCAACCTACATATTGAATTGATGATCATTAGCACCTGTCTGGTATAATTGTTTAATCATACACCTGACTATATGCCTACAAAATCCCTGACTTTGTGCAAGTGTACCTAGAAGAATTGATGCTGTTTTGAAGGCAAAGGGTTGTCACACCAAATATGGATTTGATTTAGATTTTTCTTCTGTTCACTCACTTTGCATTTAGTTAATTGATAAATATAATCTATTAACATGTCTATTTTTGAAAGCATTCTTACTTTACAGCATTTTTCACACCTGCCTAAAACTTTTGCACAGTACTGTATATATATATATATATATATATATATATATATATATATATATATATATATATATATATATATATATATATATATATATATATATATATATAAAGTGTGCTCATATCTACAAACAAAGGTCATCCAACAAATCTAATGAGGTTTATTCCCCAGGGACCTACCCATGGTATGCCACACATAAACATAGTTGTTCCTCCTCCAGTCTGAGCGCTGCGGAAAGGGCTTCCCGTCTGGAAACACGTTGCAGTTTGATTTGTCGGTGCAGTTTCCAAAGCCATAGTCATCAATCCAGGAAGTCCAGTTGTACACGTACTCTCCTGGGCGAACCGAAGCATCTACTGAAGAGATGAACAGCAGCTAATGAAGCTAAACTAGACATGCAATTAAACACATCAGCTTACAAAATCAAGGCTAAGTAAACCGAAGAAATTTTTATTTTAAAACACAGGTACAAGCCTTTTTACTTGGTCTAAAAACTAGTGAGGATAACCCGTTACAATACATCAGAGGTTCTTTGGCAGTTGTGTATCTTTTCAGCTTACCATCTTTGCAATGTTTCTCATACACTAGGTCTCCATTTTCATCTTCCTTTTGGCATTTAGGAAATTCGAGTCTTGCAGTAAATGTAATATTTGATCCTACCAAAGCAGGACTGTCACTGGTCAGATGTGCAACAATTTTCCCTGTGGGGGTGGAGGGAGAGATTTATTCACTTTACACTCACAGGGCCAGCACAAGTACATTGGCTTATTCTCAATTAATGGACAATAACCAACAGCTGTTTTGCAAATGTAGTTAACCATTAAAATTAGGGTATTTAGATGTGAAGAGTATAGAAAAAGCAAAACAGTCACTATACTGCTCTGCATGAGGCAATACCAAACTTTAAATAGGCACCAGAACATTAACATTTTACTATAGTTGCCAACAATGTTGTGATGCAATTTACCCTTGCCCCTTCTGTGGTTAATGGAAGGGTAGAGCCCCTCATTCCAGCCATTGGTGTCCAAAGACCAGCCCTGTAACCGGGCATGCTTCCCAGAACCCATCCGCGCCCCAGATGGCATCATATCACGAACACCTGAAACAAGAGATGACAAGACCAACCCTAGGTGGTAGAGGAAGAATGTAGGAAATCATGCCAAACCCGTAAAATGTCTGAATTCCATAAATAGAAAATTGTAACCAATTCTTGGCTTATAAATGCAGCATGTTAAACAGAGGGAAAACGAGCAGTGTTCTGCACACGATAAGAGATTCATTTAACATGCATTATCCCCCACTGGTTAAATGGCAAGACGTCAATCCGATTAGTGAGGCTCACCATTTGTAACCTCTGCTCCCACACGAAAGTCAATGTTCCCAGATGCCAATCCATTACAATTGTACTTTTTAAAGTAGGGATGGGGAGTCAATCCCAAAAGAATCTATTCCTGATTCCATTTCTTTCAAGTATGGGATTCGATTCTATTTTTTGGCATCAAAGAGAGTCAACTCCAGCACCAGGATCGATTCCAACTCATGGAATTGAATATTACATGTAAATTAACTGAAACATATTACACCAAGTTTTTATTTTATTAATACATGATCACAGGTTAGGTTGCATGTATCCAAGTACCAGTAACAGTTACTACTTGCTCAACAGTGCCATGCAACAGTGGCTTTGCTGTAATTGTTGGTTTCTCACCTCAATCACATGATAGGAGCTCTTCGGCTATTGCCGACTTGCGTTAACTGTGCAATATTTGTATTTAAATATATTAGGCTTTGGAGTGTCAAATGTATTCTTTACTAGAGAGTTTGTATATTGCGCTCACATTGCACTCAACACAGCAGCTTGTAAAGCAAGGGATAACAAGACAGGGCATGCATTGTGCTCCATTAACATACTGCTGTAATTGGGTTGGAGGCACCATGCAACACAGCATAAGTGGGGTAACACTCCAGGGCAACACAGCATAAGCCCTGGAGTGTTACCCCACTTATAAAACTGATACACAAGATGTACTGTATATATCCCTCTGTTTGAAACAAAATAGTCCCTCAAACAATGATATATTTGTTGTAAACATTAAAACTGAAGGTTTCCAACATTTCTATTTATTATAATTAAGATTAATGAAGCCTCTGTGCTGGTCTCAATCACTCTGTAAACAGAACTGACCTAACCTGCAATGTTAATGACCAAGTATTACAATGAAAAGATACAGAAAAGGAGGCAAAAAAAAAAAAAAAAAGACAAAGTTCACTATCTGACCTGGAGAAGCCAATACAAAAAAACATTGGCATTTTTAAATGCTTGGTCACTAACAGGCTAATACTGCGGGTTATGTCGGCATGGTTTACAGAGCGATTGATACCACCATGGAGGCCAACAACAAAATTGAGTACTATTGACCAGCCGAATTACGCACTGAAGCATAAATTCGCATAAGACGATTTAGATTTTCTAGACAAACTGTTCAAGTCAGCTTCCATTTCTTTATATTATATCATATCAATAAAAACACCAGCTGCCAAAGCATTTGTTTCTTTTGATTTCATTAAATTGTTGACTTGTTAAATCTTTGTGTCTCTTGCTTTGTATTTCTAACCACTTGTCCATTGTCCTGCCTCTGAAAAGATCAAATGTGATGAAAGGAATGTCACTCTTTTTTTAAAAATACCTCACAACAGTGTGTATGGTCCAGTGGTTAAAGAAATGGGCTTGTAACCAGGAGGTCCCCGGTTCAAATCCCACCTCAGCCACTGACTCATTGTGACCCTGAGCAAGTTAACCTCCTTGTGCTCCGTCTTTCGGGCGAGACGTAGTTGTAAGTGACTCTGCAGCTGATGCATAGTTCACACACCCTAGTCTCTGCAAGTCGCCTTGGCTAAAGGCATCTGCTAAATAAACAAATAATAAAGTATATATTTATTGTGAGTACTGTGTTGTGTAATATTGATAATTTATTAATTTAACTGCTTCAGCAAAAATTCAGTTCTGCTGTGCATTGTACAGTAGTGTAACTGACAGCGAGAGTTGGGCCCTCCTTGGAGGACCTGCGTGGTGGACAGGCGGTGGGAGCACCGATTGGACGGGAGGCGGAGGCTAACAAGAGGGCTTCTCCAAACGGATTCTCAGGAGCAAGAGGGGGCGGGGCAGTATAAATGGGCTGCGGGCTTGATGCGATGGGAAAGAGGAAGGGACAGGCGAATGGATAAGCAACGATAGTGTCAGAACCACAACAAACCCATGAAATAATGGCTGACAGGTGACAAAAACAAGCCCGCTATAAAAATAAAAAATGTACTGACTGCATCTATACAAGAAACAAGAATGGTCTTAACTCCTACAGTTATTGATGATGTCCACCTGCTGTCAATAGTTGAAAATCAGCAGCAAACCAAAAGCACATTCAAAAACCGAAGTCCAATGCATTGCTCCACCCTCAAATCTCAGACCCGCTATGCTTCAAAACTGCACCGTCACAGGAAACCTGCAATTCAACTTGGAGAAGCTCATAGATATACAAACAGCCAAAATATTCAGGAACTACAAACCAGTTTCATCCTGGTTGAGGCTCACCAGCGCAGTGTAACCTTGTGTCTTGACCATACTCTTGTTTTTTGCCCTTCATGTCAACTGACAGCTCCAATTATTGCTTAGTACAGGGATACCCAAACATGTTACTTGGGTGTTTGCAGTCTTATTGCATACCCAGTTAACATTTTTTGGGTATCCCTGTCCTTAAAAGGACTGGAGCTGCCAGTTGAAACGAAGGGGGAAAAAATCACTACACTGTTTTGACTGCTTGTTTTTTATTCTTAAGTTATTTAGCAGTTATTTGTTTATCTATGAGGTTCTCCATAAAGGAAAGTGTCACAATGTTATTAATTTGTCATTGATTATGTACTTCATCCTTTATGGTCAACTGAACAGTACAACTAACAAAAAACACTATTTCCTTATTAGTATGCATTCAAGACAATGTCATTTATTATATATTAAAAGACTTTGTTGTTTCAGCCGATCTCCTTGAAATTAGGTCGATTAAATTGCACGTTACCAATCAAAATCATCCCACATTAAAATGGCCAGTAGGTACCTACTAACCCCTAAATCTACCCCCCACCCCTAAACCTAATGTCGACAACTAACCTAATCTCAACCCCTAAACTTTACTATTAAAGTAATTGATATTTCAACACCGCATTTTAGCTCCCTCTAGCGGCTACTACATCCCACGTCCATTAAAGCGCGTCATTCCAACCTACTGTACCTCTTCTTGGGAGGCTACTAGGTACCTACTGGCCCATTCCTATGGGATGATTTTCCTTGATAACATTCCATTCAATCAATTGATTCCAATCAGATCGGGTGGTTGTTTACTAATTTGCTGCAAGACTTACTGGAAAGAATTTATATTTTGAAATTAAAAGTTGTTTCAATAATTAAAGGCACCGTGTCCGTCCTGTTACACGAATAAAATGGCATCATCACTATCACTATTTTTTAATCTATAATAATGTTGTATTAACTGGAAATCAGATATTTATGTGCCTGCAAGTAGTCAAGTAAGGCCCTGTCCACGCTACATAACCGATCTCGAGAACCGTACTCGAAACCGCTCTAATTAATCCAGCTCAAAGCGTCCACACTGAAGTACCGTTTCATGTTTAGTCAGGCTTATTGCGTCCACACACCATTAGAATAGTTCAGTTACAATTCCCAGCAGCGCAACGAACCGTGGAAATTAATACGACAGTATCCCACCATGCACTGTATTTTATTTTAAAATAATGTGTTATGCCCCATATTAACAGAGGTGCATATTGCATAAATTAAATATTACAAGTATTGCGGAAAAAGTAAATCCGAACACACACAAGAAGGGTTTGAAGTTTTCAGGTTTTATTTTAAATCAGGTGAAGTCCCTTTAAAACAAATTGATCGGATTCTGATTCTGTTTTATAATTAAACTCAGAAAAAGCTGTTAATTACAAAACAATCTTTGTTTTTACCTTCATATCTTGCCTGAGCCAAATTCTGGTACTCTTAATTTTATTTCAAAGAGAGCGGACAAATTACGTAATTTGTTCATCCCCGATCATACTTTTAACTCGCATTTCATTTTTGCAGTCGCCTAATTTAAAGTTGTGTTTTTGTTATTTTCCCCACTAGTTTAACAGAGATGTCCTGACAGATTTTTTGAAGCATAAAAATGAATACCTAGTGCGGAGTGTACACTGATAGCAACTCCTTCGGGCGCCTGCTCCGAGTATTTCGCCAAACATACCACAAAGCATTTTGGGATATTGGAGGATACACAAAACATGTAGTTTGGTGTTACAGCGTCCACACTTGTGATAAACCGCACTGAGGTGGTCTCGAGTCCGGTTCTCGAGTACGGTATTAAATGCTGGGTAGTGTGGACGCTAACCGTATTTAGCACTTTTAAGCCGACTTAAATGCAACTAATACAGTTTATAGTGTGGACAGGGCGTTTCAAGTGTAGGACAGACTGAAGGATTCAAGTTTTGATCAGTGAACTTACTGCAAATTCATACCAGACATGGACTAATTTGTGAAATCAAATAATTGTGTATTTAACGTCCATTTTGTAGCATCTTGTAACACTTCTCAAATTTTGTTTAAAAAGTGATAAAGTGTAGTACACATTTATATGAATGCATTTGAACATGTCCGTCCTGTTGCGCGAGTATGAGGTTGTGTTATGAAAGAATCAATATGTAGGCTGCTTTAAAGTTATTTTTAGTTACACAGTTTGATACCGTGCATGTCAGATTAAAAGAATCATTTGAAACAGTTTAATACTACCTTGGTTTTCTTGCTACAATGTCCCCACAATGGGGCTCTACAGCAAATACAGAGCCAGCTCCAGTTGTGCTGGTACCTCATGGGCGTATTGTAACTTCACACAAATCTGCTACAATTCTCAATTTAGAAATAAAACAATGCGGTTTCCCTTCATAAAATTCGTGTTATGAAAACGTAAACCATTCCTAAAACAACTTTGCTCACAGAAAGAGGCCAACCCATCGCATTAAAACAAATAGTTAAGGTAATTGGTCTACGGTTATTTATTTATTTAAAAACCAGAATCAATTATGATTCAGAATAGATTCTCAAAGTACAGTCCCAGTTCAGAAAGCGGTTCTGGAATTGAAATGTATTTTTGCTTACGACTGTAAGTCGCCCTGGATAAGGGCGTCTGCCAACAACAACAACAGTAACAAATAATGTATTGCCAATGCACTGGTAGGTCATACTCTTGGGGACCTATAAGTTTGACAGCTCTTTGTATTGGCAGCATTTGCTAAACAACATTAATGCAAGTTTCCCGACAACTGGATAAGCGCTTCTTCAGTTGATCGGAAAATGAAACTTACGGGCACCTCTCCAGCGGAGGAAAACTACAAACTCTGGTCGCTTATTATTACATTTTGCACATACAATCCCCAGCAGCGATTGTATGGCCAGTTCCAGCGAAGCTACACGTCTCAATCACGTCGATTGATAAAACAAAAATACCCATTTGAATTATATGACTAAAAACTCAGCCACTGTACATTAAATATTTAAATGTACTGCTTCAAACCAAACTGTCACAGGGCTAGCGTTCAAACAAAACAACAATATCCAAATTGTAGCCTACTACAGCAGGGATAAACCTGGACGTAGAGAACAGTACTTAACTGGAAATTTAAAGTTTTTACATATGCCGTAAATTCCCTTGTTAAACTAGTGTATATTGCTGTATAAACCTAACATAGACAATATACACACTACAATTGACCTATAATCTAAGTAAATACGATAAAATACTCACGTTTGCGTGCACGAGATTCTGAAATTAGTAAAATCAAAGCGAAGAATAAAAGAAACCGCAAAACACTCATGATGTTGGTTTTATGGATCCAAAACAAACACGCGGGATTCGACTTCTCCGCGCAGCTACTTCTCAAAAAGATGGTATAATTTTTTTTTTTACTCGCTCTTTTATAACTGATTAGATTGCTCGGCCCATCATGTGATAGTTGTAATGAGACACATCTGCTTTCTAATTACCAGCCGTTTAATCTGCTCATTCTTTTCATGCATGACCTTGAGTCAGCAGTTTAATTTGTTGCATACTTAATGATCTGTTAAACAGTATGTAGTCATGGAAACTCAAACTTCTGATTCATGTCTTTGTAAGATAACTATTCTTTGTTCCAAAGTCCAAGACGTATAATGTTAATTATATTGTTATATTGCATAGTTTAATTGTCATCGAGATCCAATTAAAGCCTTAAATTTAAAATTGGCTATCATCTCAATATTGGTTGTCTATTTACCTATTCGGAATGGCTGTATTATGTATTTAGTTAAATATTTAGTTTTATGAATGTATTATTGGCCAAAATGGTTTAATAGATCAATTTAAAAAAAAAATTGCAGCGAAAAAAAGCCACTTTACAGAGCGTTTAAAAGGGACCAAAAACAAAGTACACAGAAAGAGTACTTGGAACTGCAAACACAAGTCAAAAAGGAAGTTAGAAAGGCCAAGAGAGAGATAGAAATCAATATTGCTAAGGGGGCTAAAACCAATTCCAAAATGTTTTTCCAATATTATAACAGCAAGAGAACATTCAAAGAGGAGGTTAAATGTCTAAGAGACACAAATGGCAAAATCATAGACAAAGAAAAAATATAGCAAATATATTAAATGCTTACTTTTCACAGGTTTTTACAAAGGAGGACACGGACAACATGCCCCACATGTCGACCTGTTCCTATCCAGTTTTAAATAACGTTAGCATAATAGAGGCAGAAGTGTTAAAGGGACTAGGAGCTCTTAAAATAAACAAATCCCCTGGGCCGGATGAGATCCTCCCAATAGTACTCAAAGAAATGAAAGAAGTTATTTACAAACCGCTAATCAAGATCATGCAACAGTCTCTTGACACGGGTTGTACCGACAGACTGGAAAATTGCAAATGTAATACCGATCCACAAAAAGGGAGACAAAACCGAACCAGGTAACTACAGACCAATAAGCCTGACTTCTATTATATGTAAACTTATGGAAACTATAATAAGATCCAAAATGGAAAATGACCTATATGGTAACAATATCCTGGGAGACAGTCAGCATGGTTTTAGGAAAGGGAGATCGTGTCTAACTAACCAGCTTGATTTTTTTGAGGATGCAACATCGACAATGGATAATTGCAAAGCATACAACATGGTTTATTTAGATTTCCAGAAAGCTTTTGACAAACTGAACGCAGTAGGGATTCGAGGAGTTGCATGCACATGGATTAGGGAGTGGTTAACATGTAGGAAACAGAAAGTACTGATTAGAGGAGAAACCTAGGTAACCAGTGGTGTACCACAGGGATCAGTATTACATCCTCTGCTATTCCTAATCTACATTAATGATTTAGATTCTGGTATAGTAAGCAAACTTGTTAAATTTGCAGATGACACAAAAATAGGAGGAGTGGCAAACTGTTGCAGAAGCAAAGGTCATTCAAAATGATCTAGACAGCATTCAGAACTGGGCAGACACATGGCAAATGACATTTAATAGAGAAAAGTGTAAAGTATTGCAAGCAGGCAATAAAAATGTGCATTATAAATATCATATGGGAGATACTGAAATTGAAGAAGAGATCTATGAAAAAGACCTAGGAGTTTATGTTGACTCAGAAATGTCTTCATCTAAACAATATGGGGAAGCTTTAAAAAAGGCCAACAAGATGCTCGGATATATTGTGAGAAGTGTTGAATTTAAATCAAGGGAAATAATGTTAAAACTTTACAATGCATTAGTAAGACCTCACCTAGAATATTGTGTTCAGTTCTGGTCACCTCGTTACAAAAAGGATATTGCTGCTCTAGAAAGAATGCAAAGAAGAGCAACCAGAATTATCCCGGGTTTAAAAGGCATGTCGTATGCAGACAGGCTAAAAGAATTGAATCTATTCAGTCTTGAGCAAAGAAGACTACGCGGTGATCTGATTCAAGCATTCAAAATCCTAAAAGGTATAGACAATGTCGACCCAGGGGACTTTTTTGACCTGAAAAAGAAACAAGGCCCAGGGGTCACAAATGGAGATTAGATAAAGGAGCATTCAGAACAGAAAATAGGAGGCACTTTTTTACAGAGAGAATTGTGAGGGTATTGGACCAACTCCTCAGTAATGTTGTTGAAGCTGACACCCTGGGATCCTTCAAGAAGCTGCTTGATGAGATTCTGGGATCAATAAGCTACTAACAACCAAACGAGCAAGATGGGCTGAATGGCCTCCTCTCGTTTGTAAACTTTCAATCCAGTCAATAATGAGATAGAGTAATTCCTGTGCTTTGGTAGCAAGCACTAATTTAATTAATGATCCCCCACCACATTCATGTAACGAAATGAAAAACATAAAACTATGACAACTTAACCCTTCAATCATATTACTTAGTAGTTTCGTGCAGAAATAGGCAGATGCAGTTGGCTATTTTGGGTATCTTTTCAGGAACCACTTGGAATACACCCAGACATTTGGAACCCTTGAAAAAGCATTTTAACTATTATAGCAGTGCATTCGATAATGACAGGAAATTGTAAAATCGTGTCTGAAATCAAGACAAGTTGTGATGCCTTCCTATATCACTGCCTCCACTAGGGGTTGTAGCGTTCTGTGGCCTGAGGAACCGCAGCACTGTACAGTGTAGCTGTCCTTTGCTGCCCTGGGATATTACAGGACACTGGGATTGGTGTCCTGGCTGCAATATTTGTGCCTTTCTGATGCTTTTTTGGACTTTGCATGTAATCAAATTAAAAGCACATGATTTTTTAATATATGTGGTTCCCTTTAGCTACCATGTGAACGAGTGCACGGAAATCACATGCAATTGGAATATTGCCGTCAACAAAATGTAATCTACTGTAATTGAGTTAAAGCAGTGGTATTTAATCTAAACGTCTCCCTCTGCCCGTCGCCATGAAAAGACAGGTTAACAAAGTCGTGAACCGAAAAGCACAGCTCTTTAGTAGGGGCTCTGTACAGCTATCCAGTTTGACAATTGTACAGGAATTACAATTTCAAGTAGTAATTTGCTATATAAGGCAGTACAGTGTTGTATATTGTAATATACTGCAGCTCCTAGTTGTAAGACCAAAGTGCTTATTCAGAATATTTACTATAGTTACTGTATTAAATGCAGCATCCTACAGTAAATGCTACATTTTGAATATACATTAGAGACCATTGTAAAAAAAATGCAGACTACTATAACATTAGTGAAAGTAGATACTTTAGAATACTATAATCACCTTGAAGTATGTCAAAATAAATACTTTAAATTACTATGACAACCTTGAAGTATGGCTATAGTATTTTTATTTGTAAGGGTAGTCTGTATTGTTAGTGCTTGCAGGCCTGGGTCTTGCTTAGAAAAACTGAAATTTAAAAAGGAATCAACTGATATTTTCAATAGACTTGTTGGGTAAGACTTCCTGAATTTATGTATACAAATCAAAAATATTTGTCTTCTTCAGAGTGAAGTTTGTAATTTAACTCAGAGATGATCCATTGTGATGGTGATATTGCATTTGTTTTTATTTTAGTGAGCAATAAAAAGAACAATGCTTACAGTGTTATAAAATCACTTTACAGGTATGCCATCAAAACAATCCTTGGGAGGGATAAATAACCCTGCGATTTCACATACACTCCAGTATAAATAATTGGCAGTGGAGTGAAAAGGAAAGGGGGTTGCAGGACTTTTCTTATTGGAGGTTTTCGAAACGTCCCTGCAGTTGATCTGAATGAGAATGTGGTTGATGAAGGTCAGTTAGCTCATTGCAAAGGGAGTGGATTCATTAAGTCCAAAACACTGTCAACTGTGGAAACAGACCACTACTACACATTACAATATGTCTCTTATTAATTATGTTTTTATTGTAGGATAAAACATATTTGAAACAAACACAGCACTGTACGTGGGAACTAACTTATAAATAGTGCCAAGCCTGTAGTAAAATTAGTTTACAAAAAATAGAATATCTACTATGCTTGTCAACAGGAAGGATGTCACAGTACTGCAACAGTTGGTATTCAGTATAACTGACCTCCTGTCTACTGTAGTTTTACATGTGATAGTGTACAATATATAGTATTATAAAAAGGCATAAATTAATAGTGGCAAAACCGGAATGTTACTAAGAAACATTGGGTTCCATGCCTATTCCCCCATTCCCAAAATATATCCAAATGAATGAATAAATACAGTACAGTTTTACAATACAGTTATTTAGCATGCTGCAGCTGGGAGTGTCACTTGTCTTGCCAAGTGTGACACTCCCTGTCTGCAGCGTGCTACATAAATGTACTACACATTTATTACATACCCTTACAAATAATACAATATATCTTTATTTTCTTCTTGTCTATCTTTTAATGATTGTTTATTTGACCTTGTTAAATTTAAGATTTTTTTTGTTTTTTCAAAAGGCCAAGCAGCCAAACACATGATTAACTTAAAAAGATTCAACGATCAAAAATGTTCAAAGTTAAACCACCAGGAGCTCAACTGGAGGTGGCTTCAGTGGAATCTTGCCCAGGGTGAACCTCTTTCCTGTAAACTCCTTCAGCTCTTCTGCCGTTAGCTCGCTCTGTGGTGTGAATAACTTGCCTGAGGCAGCAGAGGAAGTCCCTGTGCTGGTGCTGCCTAAAACATTTGCAGAAGGTACTGATGAACCAGATACTGAGGAAGCAGAGGAAGGTCCCCCAAAGCCAGAGGAACCACCGAACCCAGAGGAGCTTGAGGAGGGAGCCCCGAACCCTGAGCTGCTCCCGAATCCACCAGAAGGGGCAGCAAAGCCTGGGGGCTGCACGCTGCCAAAGCCAGAAGGCTGCTCTTTCCCTGCTGAGGGTGCAGCAAAGGAGAAAGAGGCGGCAGAAGGTGCGGAGGAGGAGCTTCCGAAACCAGCAGAGGCAGTGCTTCCCGAAGCCCCAAAGGCTGGCTGCTTCTGTAGTGCTGGGGAGCTGCCGAACGCATTTGTACCACCAGGGGGTGCACTTCCAAACTCACTGCTTGATTTGAAACTGAAGCTGCTGCTGCTGCCGCTGCCAGCAGTTGGTTCACTTGCTCCAAAACCTGTAAATGAAATGAAATGTATCCTCTAGTCACTAATGATGTTTACTGTAACTACAGTGTGGCTTAACATAAACCTGAAAAGCACCCCCCCACAAAAAAAAAAAAAACTCAAAATAAATACATAAATTTAAGCACACAAGTAATAATACTTTTCTTAACATTTAGCCAACACATTTGTTACTTTTGCATCTACAGATTCAAGCAAAAATGTCTAGACAAGGGCAAATAGTAAATTTACTTTCCAAGCCACAGGTGCAACTAAACTACTAGAAAAGTAGAAACTAGTGCCTTTGAAATAATAAAAACAACACAGAACTAGTTTAACCCTTAGCGGTCCATTTATTCAGCACGTCTGGTTCAATTTATTTTCACACGCGCAGTTTATTTTAGACACGCTGTTTAAAAGTTTTTTTTTTTTCACAGTAAAACAGGTTTAAAAGGCACTGCATTTCAACAGGACACTCAGTACTGCATCTCCAACCCCGCCCCTCCCCTTGTTCGCTGTATTTTTTACATACCTCTACATAGTAGTGCATACCGATAAATCATCTCCTGATCACTTGTTTTATCACCAGACTCCTCAATAATGCAATCCAAGTCATTATTTTATTACTATAACATCTAAAAAAAGCTCTGCAAATGTCTGTGATATTCTTTGAGCGCTAGATGCAGAAGCAGCTATCTTGTTTGTTTATGTCCGTGTTATCTATGTGGTGTCGGGGCTATCTGTATTCATGAGATACGCCCCTTTTTTTTCCGGCTTCTCTCGGCTTCTATCAGTCTCACTCGGCCATTGAATCGTTTTCTCAGCTTTTTCCGGAGAAAAAATGACTAGAGACCTGTTTTTTACATCTTTTTGATGATGTCGGACAGGGTCCGACATTGGACAGGAAAGGGAAAATTGCAATGTCCGACATAGGACCGCAAAGGGTTAAAAAAGCTTAAAATAACGTGAGGTTTCAAATGTAGCTTGGACAAAGGGTATCTGGGCATTAAGACTGTGTGCCAAACAGACTAGTTAAAAGGGATGGATTGATATGCAACTCCAGGACTTGGAATAAGGGAAATGTTAACATCTATCAAAGTTTGATAGACAGGCTTAAATAATCATAAACTGCCTTCCTAATATAAAGACTTCCTACCTGCTGACCCAAACGTAGAGGTTTGCTGTGCCCCAAACCCAGCTGCTGGGATGTTCTGTTTGGGACTGTTCAGTTCTGCAATCTAATAAAAAATAAGAATATTTTGAACACAACTTTAAAAGACACACATACATATACATATACAGTACAGTGCAAAAGTTTTAGGCAGGTGTGAAAAAATGCTGTAAAGTAAGAATGCTTTCAAAAATAGACATGTTAATAGATTATATTTATCAATTAACTAAATGCAAAGTGAGTGAACAGAAGAAAAATCTAAATCAAATCCATATTTGGTGTGACCACCCTTTGCCTTCAAAACAGCATCAAGCATCAATTCTTTTAGGTACACTTGCACACAGTTTTTGAAGGAACTCGGCAGGTAGGTTGGCCCAAACATCTTGGAGAACTAACCACAGTTCTTCTGTGGATTTAGGCAGCCTCAGTTGCTTCTCTCTTAATGTAATTCAAGTCAGACTCAATGATGTTGAGATCAGGGCTCTGTGGGGGCCATACCATCACTTCCAGGACTCCTTGTTCTTCTTTTCGCTGAAGATAGTTCTTAATGACTTTCGCTGTATGTTTGGGGGTCGTTGTCATGCCGCAGAATAAATTTGGGGCCAATCAGATGCCTCCCTGATGGTATTGCATGATGGATAAGTATCTGCCTGTACTTCTCAGCATTGAGGAGACCATTAATTCTGACCAACTCCCCAACTCCATTTGCAGAAATCCAGCCCCAAACTTGCAAGGAACCTCCACTATGCTTCACTGTTGCCTGCAGACACTCATTCGTGTACGCTCTCCAGCCCTTCGGCGAACAAACTGCCTTCTGCTACAGCCAAATATTTCAAATTTTGACTCATCAGTCCAGAGCACCTGCTGCCATTTTTCTGCACCCCAGTTCCTGTGTTTTCGTGCATAGTTGAGTCGCTTGGCCTTGTTTCCACATCGGAGGTATGGCTTTTTGGCCGCAAGTCTTCCATGAAGGCCACTTCTGACCAGACTTCTCCGGACAGTAGATGGGTGTACCAGGGTCCCACTGTTTTCTGCCAATTCTGAGCTGATGGCACTGCTGGACATCTTCCGATTGCGAAGGGAAGTAAGCATGATGTGTCTTTCATCTGCTGCAGTAAGTTTCCTTGGCCGACCACTGCGTGTCTACGGTCCTCAACGTTGCCAGTTTCTTTGTGCTTCTTCAAAAGAGCTTGGACAGCACATCTGGAAACCCCTGTCTGCCTTGAAATTTCTGCCTGGGAGAGACCTTGCTGATGCAGTAGAACTACCTTGTGTCTTGTTGCTGTGCTCAGTCTTGCCATGGTGTATGACTTTTGACAATAAACTGTCTTCAGCAACCTCACCTTGTGAGCTGAGTTTGGCTGTTCCTCACCCAGTTTTATTCCTCCTACACAGCTGTTTCTGTTTCAGTTAATGATTGTGTTTCAACCTGCATATTGAATTGATGATAATAACACCTGTTTGGTATAATTGTTTAATCATACACCTGACTATATGCCTACAAAATCCCTGACTTTGTGCAAGTGTACCTAGAACAATTGATGCTGTTTTGAAGGCAAAGGGTGGTCACACCAAATATGGATTTGATTTAGATTTTTCTTCTGTTCACTCACTTTGCATTTAGTTAATTGATAAATATAATCTATTAACATGTCTATTTTTGAAAGCATTCTTACTTTACAGCATTTTTTCACACCTGCCTAAAACTTTTGCACAGTACTGTACATATACATACATATATATATATAAAAAATCACTGCACTCCTGGTGCTCTCTATGGAATGCCAGTTATATTAAAGAGCTTCCCGTGTCCTACGAGATTTCGAAAAGAAGCAAACTGCCAGGGAAAAGCAAGTCAGAAGAACAGCACAGATCTGTCTTACATGTCTGTGCTCGGCTGGGAATTTAACTGAGCATTTTGCCAGGAACATTGGCTTACCTCTGGACAAGTTATTTTTAAATCATATTTATATAGAATTTACAAATCAGCTTTTATCCTTCAATATTAAAAAAATAAATAAATAAATAATTCTGTGTTAAGCTTACCAAAGATGATCTTGTTGTTGAACTCTGTGTCTTTAACTGCAGTAATCTGTTTTTAAATTGATTTGCTAACTGTTGCACAGAATTAGCCTAGGAAAAAACAAACACAATTTAGAGAAAGTACAAATATCAATAGGCCCAGTGAGGTGAAAAGTAGCATACAGTAGGTAGTTCATCCATAACTTTAAACACTCCACCACCACCACCACTCTGTCTATCTATTTGAGACAAACTTTTCACAAAATAGTCTTCAAAGAAAAAGTGTAGTGAACCTTAATGTCTTCTGCCTGGACAATTACAGCTATAGGGGAATGCAAAACTTTTGGCCATAGCTGCATTCAGTAGTTCCTGCTTGTGACAGAAATACAATGATTCTTGGTTGTAATCACCCTCCCGAACTGAGAGGGCGCTAAGCAGCGAGAACAGGATTTCCTGGACGGGCTGTTGTGTATTGCCGGGGTCCTATTATTTGGTCACCAGACCTGGATATAATAAAACGCCTTTTTTCCAACCGGATTATAACTCTCTGTCTGTTTAATCTCGCACTGCATCACTCCTGCACCTGTATCCACTTAACCACTTTGCCACACTTCTCTTTACGAATGAACACAAGCTACTGTTCTGCTGTGTTTTCTCAAGGGGAATTCTAAAACCTGGTCCATATAGGTCATCAGAAAAATATTTCTTAAACAAATAGCGTTTTGAGGACAACAGTTCAGGGAATGAAACATGCTTACAAGTAAATACTGTCTGACTATGACAATATTAATGTATTCGTTTGAGTAAAAGTCGAGCCCCCCCATTGTGAGGACAAGATTCACTTGTTATTGAAAGTTTAGTGTAACAGAAAACAAAAAGTAACTCCTGAAATCAAAACTGTTGTTAGAGTGCACTTCAGGTGTTAGTTTTGCTAAATATATGTATTAGATATCCTGATGGCGTTTGAGTACCAGATTTTCTGCCGCTCAACGTATGTGAACTTGCCTCGCGCACTGAATGCATGCCTGCCACAGGGCTCCCCTGGGTCCTAAGGGGGGTTTTGCTTGTGTATTAGTTGACCCCCCCAACTTCAGGATTGTGTTTTGGGGTTAAATTTCTTGACTTGTACTCAAATACGGTAATTTCAATTGCACTGAACTCCCAGTTTAATTATGAGGGTTCTTCAACTACAACATGAATACAGTGGAATTAGAAGCATGTTAGAAATTACTTAACTGGTTGTAGGTGGTCAAAATTTGTGTCACGGTATAATATAGTTAGGGCACAGATGAAAAATACCCTTGAGCAAATGAAGAAACAAACAAATGGTATTGTTTCAGCATGAGGGAGTTGCATTCAAATCACTCAAGCAGTAACAACAAAAAAAGAAGAAAAAGAAGAAGAAAGTGGTGTTCTCACGTAATTCTGTAAATTGCCTGCAGCCATTCCACTGTAGTATTCCAGTCGGAGTTCTTCGGGTGAGATGTCAGAAAACCCTTGTGCAAAACACAATACAAACACATCAATAAATAAACAAAGAGCAGATGTATGCAAGTATGGTGAAACCTACTACAAGCCAGGAACTCTTCCCCAAAACAACAGGCCCATTAAACAAGCACATTAGTGACAGTCATCCTCTGCCATAGCTTCAGATAGTACCGTAAAAATCGTTGTATACATAGCACTGGCGTAAAATTCGCTCCCCTCTTTTTGAGACTTTAAGAATTTTAGGAAAACACCTTTTTTGGTGTTTAAAATACTTTTTTTTTTTTTTTTTTTTTTTTACAATTGATTTTTTTTCCCTACATGCTCAACACTGATAAAGAAAGAAAGAAAGAAAGAAGATACACAGGTTTAGTTTCGAAATAACCCTTGTTTGCAACATTATTCCATTAATAACTTGTGTTTTTAGTTAAACTTTTAGAAACTATTCCGTTTTTCAAAATGTTTAAATAATTGGTTCAAGTAAATGTAAGTGCAATGTCAAAATACAGCAATATAGATATACTACTACATTACTGTAAATTCCAGTAGCAACAGTGTAAACCACGGACAAAAGGAGCTTGAATGGATTTAAAAAGTAATAATTAACAGCACGTAAAATCAAGTTATACATCCCACATCACATCTGTATTCACCTATTTTATTTTTGCTTATCAAGTACCCAAACAAGTTCAAGAACATGTCTTCTTTGCTTTACTGAACATTTTTCCAAAACCATGCTTAGACAATAGTTCCAGCTGCATTGGCTTTTACAAATGTGTTGTACTAATTCAAATTTAAAAGAAAAGTATTAAACAGTGCTGCTTGCATCAATTAAAAAAAACAATAAAACTAAAACAGTGCACCACCCAATAAACAGTAAACAAAACATCTTAAGCCCCTTTCACAATGGCATGCTCTGCTCATGCGGGTCAGCTATGCAATTTCACACTGATTTTGATAAAGCAGGGTTGACCTGTGTGACAGACGCAAGCAAACAAAATGCGTTTCAATGCCTCGGAAGCAGCTTGTTACGGACGCTTGCATCCAAGCTTCTCTGGATTGAACCGTCGGCCCAAATGTTGATTAGAGCAAATGCTGCAATTTGGCTCATGGTGTGTCTCAATCAACAAAAATATAACTAAACAGAATAAACAGGAATGTTCCCTGCGGAAGTGAAACCTTCACACAGACATGGCTGTTTGTTATTGCGTCGGCTCGCGAACGGCCGCTCAACCCGGGTCAAAGCGTGTCGACCCACATCCTGTGATGGGTTCGCTGGGACCCAGGTTAACCCGGGTACGACCTAGGTACGTGGTTTCACACTATGCGGGTTTGGGACCCGGGTAGCCAGAACCCGGGTCAGGACTAGGGTAGGAGTGCCAGTGTAAATGGGGCTTTAGTGTTGGATACAGTGCAATACAATTGCATTAAAATTTCCAGCTGTACAAATACATTCATTTTGTTAGTCAGAACCATAACCATACACATACTTTACAAGTGTACCACTGTGTTGTACTGACATATAGAACAAGTTACACTATGTATTGAAGTCATTCAAAGTACTCCATTCAAACAAAATATTTTCTACATCGGGCCATAAATGCTTTCCTCCTCTATCAGCTCGTTTTTCTTTCACCATTTTAAGTTTGTCTTTATTTCGTCTCCAGTCACGTACTGTTTTTTCAGCATTTCAATTGCCATGCATTTCTGCAAATTCAACAACGTGCAATTTCAAACCTGTTGTGTAGCATTTTCATTTTTTGTCTCTGTCCTACTTTATCCAGTTTCAAAGACACCTGCATTATTATAGCATTGCAGTTACAAAGAACGGAAAACTTGATAAGTTTACTCAGCTTTCTAACCAATAGCTGTTTGTTATGGATTCCAGGGGCGGGTTCAGTCTGAATGTCAATCAGTGACTCAGGAGGGTGGGAATAAGGAAATTCAGAGATTGATAGCTATGTGTCTTAACAGTGAAGCACTACAACCGTGATGTTTTGATAACTAACCACTTTTTTTTTTTTTTTCTCCATGTACATGCGTCAAGAGCTTGCGTTTAACATTCTAAATGACTAAGGGTATTGAGAGTAACAAATTAAAACTTAAACAGTGAGTTTGTGTTTCTACCTAACAACATGACCAGAATGCCGTAGATCCTAAAAAAAATAATCAGGTTGTTGATAGTTAAGTTTGTGTGAGCCATAACAGTGGCTGTAGTAATCCCATTGTGGCACTGGTACAGTAGTTTAATATTAGACACAACGGTATTAGTCACTCCCCCCTTTTACAGGCCCCGCAAAAATGCCTAGAAAATTGACTTGTACAATGGTTTTTACGGTAGATAACGAGGTCTACATCAGTTCTATGCATATGTAAGACACTATGTTTGACAAACACAGGCAGACAGATGCCTTCATATGCCCCGAGATTGTGATACTCTCAATAACTTGTGCTGGAGTATGTTGAAAGCTAGTTTCATCACAATGAATAAGCACTTATCCAGATATAAGAAACCAACCACAGATCCATGTTTCAGAACACACATAGCAGGACAGTACACAGACAAGTAGAAAATATAGTGTAACAAGGTTTTTAAGTACATAAAGTTCTGTAAAGTTACCTGATATCAAAGGCTTTTCCTTGGCAACAGAATAACATGAGAAAGGCCACTGATTGGAGCTTTCCCAAATTTCCATATCATGTTTGATTGTTTCCCTAAGGTAGAAAGAAACATGCGGTTAACTGTATATGACATATTCTAGCTGTGTGCATGTTATTAGAACATAGGAATGTCAGTGGGAATGTTGGTGTTATCACACCTCACCATACTATTTAAATACCTGAACCATTTTACAGCAAACTTCATATTTTTTTTAGGGAATTGGGTAAACTCTAACCCTACCAAACTGAATTAACCTTTTGCTTTTACCGTTTTGAAATACTGACATTGATAAATATAAACATTGTGGCCACTCTTACTATACAGCGACAACCAACCAAATATATTTGAAATACTGGCTTTTCAAGTCTATGCTGAATAATGTAGTCTTGAGAAGTAAACTGTGTGATGTGGAACCATCCCTTCCACTCTGCTCCTCCCACCTGATAGCAAGGTTTTATTTAACAAAAAACCTGAACAAGCAATCACTTCCACTTAATCATAGTATGTATTAAGATGAGCGCACTTCAACGTTTTTATCCTTGTGAACAAAACTGCCATACTTAAACCAAGAAAGGTTTTGATTTTAACTTTGACTCCCACGTGATGAAAAATTCATGCAAAAGATTGCTTTAGGAATGTGCGCCACACAATCTTTATTAATATGTGTAAATGTAATTATATGTGCTACAGCAACAAAGTAATTTCACATTTGCATTAGTTCTCGATGCAAGCGATAAAGCTCATTAGAACCGGTAGTACATGTAGCACACTTATAGCAGGTAAGAAAAGCAACAAGAAAGGGTTTAAAAAAGCACCCTAGTTAGCTGCTAACTTGCCTACAACTTTGATAAGTGACGAATGTCTAGTAATAATCTCATTTAATTTAAGAAATATTGCCAAACTAAGACGTTATTTTTCTCTGCTGGATGCTGAGAGACTGATGCATTCTTTTATAACATCTAGGATTATTGCAATGCTCTTTTCTCTGGTATTTCAAGTTGTGTTATATCTCGATTGCAGCTTGTGAACAAGGAAACATGAACACATTACCCTTGTGTTAGCAGCCTTACATTTTCTGTACAGTTTAGGTCTGATTCTACAGTCCTGTTTCTAACTTAGAAAGCTTTAAACTGCCCCCATGTGTCCCTAGATGATCTCTTCGATCACAGGAGGAAGGTTTGCTCAGTACTCCATGGATACAGAGAAAGAAGGCAGGCAGCAGAGCGTTCAAGCTTTAGAGTCCCTAGGGTGTGGAATGATCTGCCACGATTTGTAAGAGAGGCACCATCTCTTTCTGCTTTAAAGTAAGATTAAAACCACATTTTTATGTATATTATAAATGATGTACCTTGCGTCAATGCTTTTTAAAGTAAGATTAAAGAAATGTAAAGAGTAATTTTATCTTATCTTTTACTGATTCTCTGAATTGTTTTGTGCAATACACATTTTTTGTTGTTTTTATCTATATAAGAAATTGATTGATTCATGGATTGAACTTACAGAAGTTTTTCAATGTCATCTCCTTGGCTGCCTCCTTCAAAATCTTGCTGGGAACTCAATGTGGAAAACCTGTTCTGCGAGGAAAAACTGAAACTCGAGGCTTCCGAGTTTGAAAATCCTTTTCTGCCTCCATCCTGATTCCCAAATCCTGAAGGTCCACCAAAGCTGTTCCTCCCCTCATTTCGGCCGCTTCCTCCTCTCCCCCAGTCTGCCTGCTTGTTGAAAGTAGAGGGCTGAATATACTCAGAGCTCTGAGACCTTTGGGATGGATTGACCCAGACTCTGTTGCCAAACCCTGGTGTTTATAAACAAAGAAGAAATGAATGATAAGTGGTACTGTCAGACAAAAGGGCAGTTTAATAGCCTGGTGGGAAATTGATTTATTTCAACAGCCATATGGCAGGCTCATTTTTGCCACCATGGATCTGAGCAAACTGACAGGACATACTAGACCTTACAGCAGCAATAGGCATGTCCGTCACACTTCCTGCCCAGGTCTAACCAAGTCCTTCATTATTAAATTGCACCAACCAATTAAACCCCTGTTAAAGTACTTCCAATGAATTTTACCAACTAAACCGTGAATGGTCTAGAGTTGCCTATCCTTGACCTACAGTAAGACTGACTAACTGGCAGACACTGGGAACAGGCAGGTAACAACCAGCTTTGAAAATGTAACAAAACGAATGTATTTTTATCGAAAAAAGTATGGGTAGTTGTTTTCCCTTTTACGTACACTTAATATATTACATAATACATTTTAAAATAAATATTCTGTACTTGAGTATCCTGTGACCTAGATTAATGTTGCCAGATTCATCTTGAATAATGGAGTCTGCCAAATAAACATAATAATAATAATAATAATAATAATAATAATAATAATAATAATAATAATAATGCTATCTATGGTGCCTCAATCTGCGGCTGCAGCACTATTAGTAAATTAAGTTGCCAAGTAACGTGCCTCCCTGCTATATGAATGGCGCTAACTCTGTTATATGCATATTGTTCAGTTTCCTGAACAGTAAAAGTTACTAGAATTTGTGAGACCAAAAGTTGTACGATAAATTAAAGTGAGCAGGGAAAAAATAACATATAAGAACATTGGAACATTTAATAATTAAATAAGGTTATTCGGCCCATCTATACTCGTCCATTTGCTAGTATTATTAGCTAATCAATATGTTATTTTATTGAACACAAATATTATAACTATCAAAAACGGTCTCGATATTTTACTGTATGCTCAATTTACCCAGCGAATGTATCCACAATGCAAACAATGATGTAACAGTGGCGTTCACCGAGTCATGGACTCTAACTTTTATTTCTTAATTAGTAAATAACACACAAACACGTCTTCTGAGCAGGCCTGTGTGTACCACGCGAGCACTGGAGTTCTAGATTACGTTATATTTCTCAAAATAGCTAGCCAGTAAAATAAAACAGAGAAAATAAGTCAAAATAGCATGGTACTGAATGAAACAAAGCAAATTGTGTTTGTTTTTCGTCACATACCACCTCCTCCTCCTCGACTCGGTTGTTGCTGGTGATGACTCGCGTCCCTGGGATGTTCATTCCAGCATTTGTCACCAAAACGGCACCTTCCTTGCAAAAAGAATCCACAAACTGTCATTTTAACGTTTACTTAAATGTATAACAATTCTAATTATGGTTTTAAACAACTTAATCGTTCTTTTTCGTTTACTCCATCGCGCAGCAGGCCTCTCTTGGTGTGCGTAATAATTCTTGTCTTAAATTCAGTTTCCGGGTCTGTGAGACTGACTCGTACCGTAGTACGACGAATATAAGCCAATGTTCCTATATTCTACTGTGCCGTTATTCGCGTTGTAGCTAGGTACATAGACGTTTATGTGCGAAATAGTTGAAGCAAAAGACAGATTATCAGTAAAACATGAACAACCTAATATCGCGCCTATCCATATGAAAAACAAGCAGCAAAAGTCGTGTACATGTTTTTTAACACGGACTATACGCTTTCATTATCGATAATATAGTATCTTTACAATAAAAAATACACACTAAACCTGCTTTTTAAAAGAAATACAGACTAGAATTAGTCTGAAATAGAAACGTTACTGGGTTTGAAAAAAATTAGATTTTTACACACCCAAGGCAAGAATCAGCAGTTTTGTCTTTATCTACCACCACTAAACAGAATAACATAACTGTGTCGTTAAAATTATAACAATTTCACATGTGACCTGAGCTGGGATCTCAGTCTCCAAAGATTGTGAGTTAGCCTGCAATAAATCCCCCATACACTATGGCAATGCCTCGTTTTGGTCACATGCCAAAGAACACTACAGCTACTCAAATCACTATCTTCTTGATATTTTCTTGACTACTTTCCGGGTATTATAAATTGTTTTATGAAGCAAGCAGAGGAAAACATTTAGTTTTTAGTGGGAAGATGAGTTTTACAATAGTATTGTATCACTGTTTTCTTGCTATTTTTAGTGAGACAAAGGCTATTATAAAGGTTTGTATTGGAGAACATGACCAAGAAAACCTATCTAGTTACTCATATCACTGCTTTCTAGCTATTTATAGTGAGAAGATGGCTATTACTGATGCATGTACCAGCTACCATAGGGACATGCAGTCTGCATTCTCAACTATTGAAACTCACCTCTTCAGCCTAAAGTGAACAGAGACACAAGTGCCACTTCAGCACCAGCATGTAAATGTACTTATACAGACTTCTTATTTTATTTTCAAGCACACATCTAAAGTGTGGTATATGTAGAATTCAACAACAAAAAGGTGCTGCACATGATCTTTCTACAAATTCTGACCATAAGGTCACTGTCTGGTCAATATGTCTGAGTATACACCTGCATTTAGAAATCCATCAAAAAATGTCACTTGTTCATTTACAAACCTTTACTTTAAATGTGGTAATGTCTAATAACAGAAACAGTTTTTATGGTTTAACACCAACATTATTATTATTTATTATTATTATTATTAAGGTATGCCAATCGAAATGTGTGGATTAATTACACAATTCTCGATTGATCTGCATTATTTTAAAAAAATGTATTTAATCTTCCACATGACATTTATTTTATTGAATTACACATTGAATTAATTTTACCCTGATGGGATAATTCTTACTCAAATCAACTCAACATTTCTAATGAACTGTCACAGTTACATAGTACCCCAAGAAAAAAGAGAGAGATAAGTCACAGTGGTAACATTCCTTATGGCTTGAGTGAACTAAATAGCTAGCGAGTATATGTTTGTCATCTTCCTCAACAAAACATTTTATAAGAGCCATCTTCCATGTAGAAATAGTTGTGTGACAGGACGACTTCACGAAGTTGACACACACACACAGGTACTGTGGGTTGATGCGCTGCTGCGAGTATTTATTCAAAAATAAATCAAAAGGACAAACAAAAACACAGGTCACAGAGCCAAAAACAAACAGTTTGAACAAAGCAAGTCTTGCACACAAACACTGACACCTACAAGTACCGTGCTGGTCCTCCAGCATGAGTAGCTATTGTTATTTTCTTGTTTTTAAATCTTTACCTCCTTTACTCTCTCTCGTTCTCCACTCTGAACACAAAGAAAGCCCAGTTTATATACAAGTGGCCATCTCCTAATTAGCAATAAATTAATTAATCCGGAGATGGCCACATTCTACACAAGAGTTTTCATGTGTGGTCGACAGCCAATCTGTCAATAAATCAGCTGCTGACCACGTATTCTCACGAGACGTAGTCTGGCAGAGACGAGCTCCAAACCTCACCCCTGCCAAACTACATTCACCTATAACAATACAATAAAATATAATACAATACAACAAATCATATTCACCCTCTTCTGCCCTGCTACAAGCTATCTTCCCACTAAAAATAGCTAGAAAGAAGTTATATGAGTAAATAGATAGGGATTTTTGGCCATCTTCCAGAATAAAAACTTTTGTAACAGCCATCTACCCAGTAAAAAGAGATGGAAAACAGTGATGTGTGTAACTACAAAGTGTTTTCCATATCACTCAAATATATTATTTCACATATTTCACAATTACAGATAGATTAAAAGAGGTGTCTACCAAAACACAGTCACGGAGTAAATAAAGCGTAGACATTATTGTAGTGGCCTCTAGTGTCTGTCAGAGTAATTGCAGGCAAACCTCCCAGTCTGTTCAGTGAGCTGTTCAGTGTGTTTATATGTAAAGAAATCCTGTTCGCCTGCGGGGCGTATCAACTTCAACCTCTGTCTCAATCTCCTGCCTGTCACTCAGCAGCGAATGCATCTACATGGCAGATGGCTACCCTGTCACAAGCATTAATACCCTGTAGGGGAGCTCCCTAATAAAACAATAATTGTAAATATAGTAATGGTCACAGCTGTGTATAATGGTATTTAAATAAGGATTCATCTCTCCCACTTTTTACGTATCCGCCCTTACTCTGGTCCGACCGCAGTCCGATACATGATGGATTACTGTAATTGCTAATGTTATTACCGTTATCCCAACCGCAATGGTATTTTCAGGTTAAGTCAGGATATGCAAATATACCGTGAGAGGGCCGTGAACATTAAAATACAGTCAACCTTGGTTAACTTGACACCCCCCTGACTTATCCAAGGTGTCGAGTTAACCACGGGTGTACATGAGCCATGGCATGCATATAACAGAACTCACAAGATTACAGTATTACAGTATTTACAAGTTTATTTTAGTTAAATGTCCTTATGAAAACGGTTGAAAGAACTGCAGTGAATGAATCAATTACAGTATACAGTACTGTACAAACTCGGTACAGTCGTAAACAAAAATACATTTCAAGAATCACAGTACAAGTAATAATACAATTAAGAGCAAGATAAATACAATGACTTTGGTTGTAGCAAGTACAAGTATGAGAATCCTGAATAACCTGAACTTTAAAGTCAATTGAACAAGAACTAATTTTTTTGCTTCTTATTCATTATTATTATTAGTTTATTTAGCAGACACCTTCATTCAAGGTGACCTACAGAGTCACTTACAAGTGCATCTCACCCGAAAGATGGAGCACAAGGAGGTTAAGTGGCTTGCTCAGGGTCACACAATGAGTGACCTGGGATTTGAACCTAGGACCTCCTGGTTACAAGCCCTTTTCTTTAACCACTGGACCACACAGCCTCCTATAAACTGACACTGTAACCAGCTTTTTAGAGAAAATCTGGAACCAACACTCAAAATAAGCGAAGGCGTCGAGTATTCCACCAGTCGAGTTAAACGAGGTTGACTGTATATGCGTTTCTGTGTCTGGTAACCATCGCGGCTAAAGAGCAGAGGAACAGCCTGGAGCCAAGATGGCATCCCTTTGCACCTCCACATGCCTTCAAATGGGGTAACTGGGTTGGTGTGGTGTGTTTCTGGGGAGGTTAGTTGTCTGATTGATCAGGCCAAGAATACACGAGTATAAGAGTATAAGAGTGAGCATTGCTACAGTAGTCCTGAGAAGAGATTTGGAATTTTGAAACCATAGTTAAAACTATTTTTTATTTTTGTCAGTGCAAAATGTTATCTCATTATTTAATACAAAGACCCAAACAGTTATTGCATTGATCTCAAACTTGATTGAGTTTAAGGAATATCTAAGACAGTAAGGTAACATTATAGTTACAAATACAATCATTTTAATTGTAGTTATAATTTAAATCTTATTTTTTCTCTCCAGACGCAGCCTTTAATGCAGTCCAAATCGGCTAGGTAGCTGCGCCACGCAAACCCACAATCTACAGCAAATGCTACGAGTCCAAATCTGTTTTTATTAAAGGGCGAGGTAAGGTATTGCCATAGAGCAGTGGTTCCCAACCCTGGTCCTGGGGACCCCCTGTGTCTGCTGGTTTTCACGCCAACTGAGCTCTCAATTACTTAACGAGACCCTTAATTGAACTGATACATTTGCTTAATTAGACCTTTTAATTGTTTTCAGCTCTTAAACAGTTGCAGAGTTCAAGTTACTTATAAAATGTTTTGGCTAACTTGAAATCTCTGGATGTTTAAGAGCTGAAAACAATTAAAAAGGTCTACTTAAGCAAATGTATCAGTTCAGTTAAGTAATTGAGAGCTCAGTTGGAATGAAAACCAGCAGACACAGGGGGTCCCCAGGACCAGGGTTGGGAACCACTGCCACAGAGCACTCATTGTAGGTAGTGTTTCCACGTTTCCATCTTTTGCAAAAGGTTACACTGTGGCCCATAGGGGGAGCTGTTTAGCAACTTTTTAAGGTATTGTAAATAAGTCACATGTATGTACTGTTTGAAGGATGATTAAAGATTTCTTCATACAAACACACTATATTACTTATTATCAGGCTGGTTTCACAAACTTGGACATCCTTACCTTAACCTGGATACGATTCTGATCTGGGTCTGAAACCAGTTAGTTTTGATCCATAAACAAAGCAAATTACTGTTTTTTTGTTGTTTTATTGTATTTATTTATACAACATTTTTTATTGTATTTACTGCATTTGTAATGTCATCTTGTTGCGAAAGACGCTATACTAAATAAAGATTTGATTGAGTGATTGAAATGTGTGGCATAATTTATTTATATTGTTCAGTTCTAACAAATGTTGCACCACATTAAATGTGTTTTAAATAAAGAGTTAAATAAATAAGTAGGTCCTTAGTGTTTATTAAATACACATAATTTAGTCTGCCTGTTCGTAGAGGTGACACAGAAACATGGCAGATTCATTGCCAACGCTTTATCGATATTGCTGACACATTTAATCAACAAGGAGAACATCACCATGCTATGGGTGAATGCCTGGAACAATTGAAAGCCAGCTATCAGTAAGCAATCAGCTGAAGAGCATGGTGAGTACATTGCTGTTTATTGCTATGTTGTATAGTTTTGTCATACTGTACACATTTCTCAAAAACAGTTATTCATGTCTAGTCAATGTTGGACTCAACATGCAGATCTTAAGAATACAAAGACAACTAATAAAAATGTATTACGGCATGCTTTTTTAATAAAATGTATTGCCTGTTACCCTTGATTCCAATAGGTTATGTCTTTCGGCCAGATACTGTAATTGTGCTTCATTTTAAAGTATTATTTTTTTGTACAACATTATCCTTATTTTATCAACTTAACACCAAACACAGTTCCTTTAGCCTCAGAGAATGTATATATTCATTTCAGCAAAAAAATAAAAAAAATAACCTGTAGTCTTAGTGGTCTCTTTGTATTTCCACATTAAACTGTGAATTTCCATCTCAGTGACATTAGACTACTAATGGGGGAACAGATCTTTGATCTGCAAACCTTACATCACGTGCAGGCTCTCAGTCATTCACAGCACAGATACAAAAATGAAATGAAATTAATTTTTTAAAAAAACTCCCTAAATGAAGCCAGAATCTGAGGGATTCACACATAGACTAATCGGATGAAAACTGAACATTTACTGTGGGGAGAAAGTTGTGATTTGCAAAGTAGAGAGGAATGTTTTGAAAAACATGTGCCTAATGGAAACGCAACAAAGTCCTGCAATTCTGTGCTGAATAGAGATATGTCTTACACTTTTCCATTAGGTGTCAACGCTTCAATATAGTTTTAAGATATCCATTCACTAAAGCAGCTGTCTGATGCATCTACAATACTGTGGTTTACCCTTAAAAGGAAGTCTCACCCTAATTACAGTCAATTCTCATTAATACAAATTTCAAGGGACCAGCAAAAAATGTGTCTTATCAGTAATTCATATTATCAGGAATCTAAAGCCAAATGCATGCTGACAGTTTTTATTGAAGTTATAGTAACACGGAAATCAAATGTCAATTACAGAACAATGAAAAGTATTATACATTTAAAAGTACTGTGTGTTTTATTGAAAATATGGCTGTAAGTGAACTTTTTAAAAGGATACATTGCAAATAAACTGCATTTTGAAACCTGCATGCCCCATTCTGATTGCATTTTTAAGCCACAAAAGCAAGGCATCCTCAATATCAGGACATTGAGCAAATCAGAAACATTGACGACTTGCATCCACAGTTTGCTGTTCATAAGCCTGTATTATTGTGTTCTGTTTTTTTTTTAGAATGATTGACAAAGTGTTTGCAGCAACACGTTTATTTTTCTTGTACTGTGGTGCATTATTCACCACTTTCAAAACCTCCACTGTCGACTGCAAGCATAGTGCACGTTTTTGTGTGAGCAATATAGAAACTCGAGAAGCATCATAGGATCCTAGTTCCCCAAACAGCATTAAATACAGTACAGAGCCACTTATGTGGATGCAAGTTAATACAATTCCCAAAATCCTTTACACTCAGCGGTTTGAACTAGCACGTTTTGTTTTATTCACATTTTTCTTCCCTGGGAGGGTTTTAAAATAATTTGCACCAACAGGAAATTTCTGTTCAGTGAATTCATATTATAAGAAGTCATTTACAATAAGCAGCTGCAAATGTTTGCCAGGATCTGGTTGAAAATGTCTAATTCGAGAATTGACTGTAGTTACAACATCAAAACCATGCTAGTCGGGGCTCTTGAGTGGTGCATCCAGTAAAAACCATTGCCGATAACTAAATTTATTAAAAAAGAAAAAAAAAACATGCTAGTGAGGCATGATTTCAACACCATTGCAGACCAATTTCTCACTATCTTTACTCAGCCATTTCAATCCTCCTCCTATTAAGTGTGACCTTTCAAGAGTCTGAGTGGAGCTATAAGTACATCAATGTGACCTATACATGAAGGCTGAATATAGATACACATGGTTGTATTTGTACTGATGGCAAATAACATCCTATCTACAGAAAGAAGTCCAGTGTATTTTAAGCCCAATAGCTGTGTTTATATTATTTACATAGACTTGTGTTATTATTATTATTTTTTATTATTATTTTATTTCTTAGCAGACACCCTTATCCAGGGCGACTTACAATCGTAAGCAAATACATTTCAAGTTTTACAGTACAAGTAATAATACAATAAGAGCAAGATAAATACAATGACTAGTTCAAGCATCTGCCTAGTATTAAGTATCTGCCTTAATAATGTTAGGTTTGGAAAGTAGTTCAAAATCATTCTGTAAAGAATACAATCAAATACATCACTAATATAGTACGGTACACATTTTAAATAATATTGTAGTGCATATAGTGTATTTGACTCACCCTTTTAATTAATTGAAATTCATTTTAAAGTTAAAAGTGCATTTAAAGACTATTTGACACAAGATGTGGCAAGCTCTTAGTAAATACTATATGGTAACCACTAAAACCTTAAAGTGAAGATAATTTAGCCACAATGTGCAAGCTATTTACACATCCCTGTGTAACTTATTGCTATATGCTGACATACTGTACATCATGGCATTAGAGTCTTATCTCATACTTAATATACATTTTGAGGAGTACCTAAAATACTGTCCTAAATCACTCAGCATTTAGAGGAACATATGTGTTTAGAGCCAACTCTTCTTTGAAACATCATGAAACTTTTAACTATATAAAATTACAATGCAATAAATCCATGACAAGAGCAGTGTGATGTAATTTGTTATGGTTGAAGTGCCAGAACTAAAACAATCAGATCATTTTTCCTTCTTCCAGGTGCTTTTTACATCGGCGTCCAAATGCAGGGCTATAACGTCTCTGTCGTCGTGAAGCCAGAAAGCGCCCCTGATATCAAACTGCAGGAAGCCCAAGAGCTGATGAAGAATCTCAGCCAGGCCTTCAAATCCTTTGGAGCAGCCAGCAACAAGCTGCAGGAGATGATCACCTCGGCGCTGCACAGCGAGATCGAGATTACACACAGAGTGAAGGAGGCCAAGCGGCCCT
Organism: Acipenser oxyrinchus oxyrinchus; assembly: GCA_030684275.1. Classification (NCBI taxonomy): domain Eukaryota; kingdom Metazoa; phylum Chordata; class Actinopteri; order Acipenseriformes; family Acipenseridae; genus Acipenser; species Acipenser oxyrinchus. The sequence goes on from CM060249.1 coordinate 7,332,164, forward strand.
ACCAGAAGCAGATACGGGTCGAGGCCAACCTGAAGGATAACTTCCAGGAGGTGAAGAGAATCAAGCAGCTTTCCAGTCAGTACCGAGAAGAGGCCAGCAGTCCACTGAACGAGGTGGCACGACTCGCTGGGATATCTCTTTGAACTGACAAATGCTCACTACGGGAGCTTAATACATCTGCTATGTTTTTTCTGCTGGTAAAATATGAAGGATAACAAACAACCCTTTCAAGAACTGAAAATAGCATCACTTTGGCACTCTTTCTTCAGGAGTCAAGTAGACAGAATCAGGAGTTTTTTTGTAGAAATAAGAGGAAAGTAATCCAGATCTTGCACAGGACTGAATCGGCATGGGAAATAAACAACCTTCCCATTCAGAGTTCAAGTCTGCAGGTCGGTTAGTATTTTTATTATTAATAGAATATCTAGCAACTAACATATTCTTCCATATGTTTATGAGCTACTGAACATTATTGTGAGAAAAAAAAGTTGCACGGGTACAAAGTAAACAACCCAATATTTTCGGTGTACATGAACACTTACACACATATGTAAAACTCAAACACACACACATACACACAGCTATTGCATATTCTTCGGTTGTTTGAGCCCCTCTGTGCAGTATAATCTTGATTATACAAACTCCTATTTCACAAACATCTCTGTTATCTGAACAGTTACCTGCCCTTGTAACCTGCCATGTTTTGTTTTATGATCACATGGTCCATCACAAAAAATGTGCTAACCAGTCCTTTATGTCTAGTATTTACACTATAGTACAGTACTCTGTGCCATGTATTTTAAATTAAGGAGGTAATATTAATAGATTTTCAATGTTATAGCAATCATTATATTAACTCTACACTCCCTGGTCCAAATTACTTTGAATAGTAGTAAATAGATTTTACTGTACACTTCTTATCTGAAGCTTTTAAATTTAAGCCAACGAATCGTACCTTTGGAGAATGTGGACCTCTGTCAGGCTAAAAGTAAAATAACACACAGCCTTGTTGCCCTGCAGCATACTGTAGCTCTGCAGTGACAAACATGGCTGCCATTTAAGATTTATGTAAACTGGAAGGAGTAGACTTGATTTCCTGAAACAATGTCTGGTAGCTATAGGAAAGAACATTTCAGAAGCTGTCTAGACCCCAAAAAAACCATAGTGTGAAAATAGCTGAAAGCAGATAGCAATGGTTCTGCTTAATGTGCTACAGAAATCTGCAGTAGCTAGTAGCGTTTGCATTCCTTCTTTAGTGGCCTAAATTGGATCCGACAGGGCGAAGGCAGTGAAGGAAACGCGTTCATTGACTACTAATGCAGAGCTGGGCACCAGAATGTAAAAGCTGTGGGGATCAACATCTTTCTGTTGTGGAGGGTTTTGTGTTTTGTTTGTTGTCCACAGCTTTTTGTTTCAGGGAATTAATTAGACCCTGGATTGATATGTGAACCTAGTGAGGAGAAAGAAATAATCTGAAAAAATAGTCTCAACTGAACAGAAGTAGAACTAAAACCAGATAACTTAATCATAATAATAATAACAATAGACTTGCAGAATTCTGCGAATGAACTTCTGTTGAGGAAAGGTGATGTATCCCTCCACAATAATGTAAATCTCACAGACTTGTCATATTATAAAAGCCCTAGCTGTGCATGGTAGCGCTACATGCTATTTTTTGGGGAATATCAGTATATTGTAGTACATGTATGTGGCAGCGTAGTACAGAGCTCTGCACATAATCAGAGGGCAGGGCAAAGCCCTGCTTGTAAATAATGTATTGTATTGTGTTTATTTAGCACACGTGAATATATTGTAAATACTGTATTGTTTTGGTTTTAGAACGGGTGATTTGAAGGTGGTGGTTTGTTGTTATTGTTGTATGTTTTGCCTGGGATTATTCACAGGGGTAATATTGTTGTATAGTTTAAGTGTGGTCTGGCAGAGGTGGTGTTAGCAGCTTGTCTCTGCCTGACAGCTCATGAGACTGTGTGGTCGGCAGACAGTGATTATTGACAAAGTGACTGTCGACCACGCAGATATAAAAACCCTGTGCAGAATGTGGCCTTCTCCAGATTGATTGATTCATTTATTGCTAATCTGGAGATGGTCACATGTATAACAGCTTTTGTTGTTCAAGGTGGGGGTGTTCAAGAGGAGGAATGTGTGTGAGAGAGACCGGAGAAAAACAATTGCTACGCGTGCAGGAGGCACGGTGCTTGTTTGGAGGTATATTTGTGTTTTTGTTCAACCCTTTTGTTTTGCTCTGTGAGCGTTGTTTTGTTGAATTATTTTATTTTTAAATAAATACGAGCGCACCAGCACTTTCAACCCCGCAAGTACCTGTCTGCCTCTGTGTCAACTTCCCGGTCTGGGGACATCACGACTCAGCCATCCTGTCACAATGTAGCTTTTCATTATATTACTTAATATATTGCATATAACACTCTCTGTGTGTGTGTGTGTCTATATATATATATAAAATTAATCTGTTTATTTATTTTCTTTTCTTTACACTAATCAATTTAGAATTGTTAAAGTATTCAGTACAGTTTTACATTTATTACAATTTTCTTTTTTATTCAGGAGACACTGAAAACAGCCTTGGAAACAAAATATTTAGATTAACACAACTATAAAAAGTGTGCTTTTCAAAGAGAAAAAAACATTAAAGCATGTGCCAATTACGTCCTTCCAGCCTTGGTATTTTAGATCTAAAAGGTCAACCAACACTAACCTTATTAATAATGTATATACCTTGCTAATTATTCATAGTTAAGCCTTGATATTTGCAACAAAAAACAAAAAGACATTCTAAGGATATAATTAATAAATCATGATTCAATAATCATGGCTTGCAAAAAACATAATTGCAAAAGTCTGCTAATTGATGTAGAATAAACATGTATGTTGCTTAGACTAGATAAACTAAAAAGTAAATGATCTTGGTTTTATTTGTGTTTCATATGTCATTGTAGAACTGGGATGTCTATTACAGTAGATTTCAAATTAGTATTCAGTTTGCTGTACCAAAAACCTATGGGTGAGTGAACATGTACAATTTAAAAAAACAAACAAAAAAAAAAACATAAGCATTGTGAATGAAAGCTCACTGTATGTTAGTACTCACACATCATTTTAATTAACAAGCTCTAAACAAATACAGCCTCAGTTATTCACAAATATGAGTGAATATACTTTGAAATGTCTGTGTCTGTGTGTTTAAAACACATGTTTTAAATTTTAACAAAATAAAACACCTGGGTATAGACAGCAAGTCATTATATAAGCACACCTACAAAGCTAACATGATCTGTACTATTCAATTCAAATAAGAACTCTTGACCATCAATGTCTTCCACAAAGACTGCTAATATGGATCATTGGAAGGTTCATGTTGAAGAATGTTGATGGAAAGACCTGTTGGTACCTAGTCTATACTTTTTGTAGATTAATTTATCACACAGCCAGGCACAGACACAGGGTCCAAAAGCGTGCAAGTACTGTTTTTACAGGGTTAGGTATGCAACTTACATGCTGAAAACACACTCCAAGTCTAAACCTGAAGTTCATGTACTGTAAATGTTCAGTATGCATTGTTGAGTTCCAGTGGATGTTTGAATACATTAGCAATTTGTATTTGGGATTTTGTTTTAGGCCTCTGTGTATTCTAAACATTGGTTTATTTTAGTAAGCAGACTTTATTTTTTAGTTTACTAACTTTTCTAACTTTGAACAGAAAAAAATAGAATACAGACTAGATCCTCAAAGTTACTTTACTTACTCCAAATTGCCATTTGCCCTTTTTTCTTGAATGGAAAAAATCACCAATTAAACATCTAAAACCATTAAGAAATGACGTACTACTTTATTCAAGCCCCGAAATGAAAAGTCGACTTGTTTATTTCTCTTTTTGTAACTCTATTGGGTGTGTTTCACCTTTCTGAAAACTTTGTGCTAATGATGAAGTAAATAGCCTTGAGAATGTAACCGTACATATCGGAGATTAAAAACCTTTCCACCCATTGGTGTGAAATGAGCCTGTTGCTGTGGCACCTACATGAGATCTTGCTGTGTTGGCAGCTGATGTATTTCTAATCTCATTTTAGTAAAATTAGACTATTGGGACAGGTTTCTGTTGTGTAAATTATGAGTAAAAATGCAAATTCTACAGAAGACCATAACATGTTTGTTTTGTTAATTTGTTTCAATTTGTGATATTGATATTAAACAGTATTACCTAAAGCTAAAGAATATCATTTGAAATTGTACAGAGTAGGAGAAATATTTTGTGACCTGTAATCATTAACTGGAATAATTACATGGGAACTATTTGTTATTCAGCAATCCACAGAAGTATGTTTGTATTATTTATATTTAAACATACAGACAAAATAAAGTTCCATGATTGATTTATTGTACTTTAATGGACCTGGGTGGTTTTTGAATATGGCAATATATGAAAAAGTGTAAGAGTTTTAATGCAATTCTGTTAATTTTTTTTCTTCTTTTTCCTGTCCACTATTACTATTAGAACACATAGTATAGTCTTTCACTAAATAAATCATTCTAATTACTGATTCATAAAATTGTATGTTTCCCAAAACCCCACAGGAGGTAAACTTTTGTTTGCAGAATTATCTTTAAAATAATATCCTCTAATATAACTCAAGAAGAGCTTTTTTTTTGAAAAACAGTAAGTGGTGGACAGGTATATCTTCTAAAGATTGGCTGTGTATCCAATACAAGAAGTGATCCATTTTTGAGCGATTATATTTGGTTATGCTTCAATTGAGAATGATGAGAATATATATATATATATATATATATATATATATATATATATATATATATATATATATATATATATATATATATATATATATATTCTCAAATTCTCTCGGTAGGTATTTCAAACTAGTACTTCAAATCGCTTTTAACTCAAGCCCAATAACAGATGTAAACGAAGCATCTAAATCTTTGAGACGATAGTTTTTTTATTTAAGAAACTGTATGACTGAAACAAAACAAAATCTTTCTAAGGCAACAATTATTGTATGGATCTTTGCTGAATATAACGAGACTGTCTGAGGATCAAAAGGTGAGACAATACAGCATGAGACCATGATGTTCAAGTTGGGCATTGCTTTACCGTACTCTAAAATAAATATTATTACCAGCAAAGATAACAGCATGCATGTACGGAAGGATTGTGTGCTTGTTTTGTATTAGAAACGAACATGGTCACTGTTATTTTATGCTATTTATCACCTATATTTAATAATAGAATTAAACATATTTCTACATAAAAAAAAAAAAAAAAAACATTAAACAACTGTGGACAAAAACTCAAACTGCAGTTCCCAACAACACACCTGCCGCTCCCAGAGGCACCTACCTGTCAAAGTATCTAAAAAAAAACAAAAAACAAAAAAAACAACCCATCATTAAAAAGCAAATGACGTCACACAGAAAGCCCACCCATCCAGTTTTGGGACGCTTTTTTCCCGAAAGGAGCAACCTACCCCGCTCGTGGAAACATGTTCAGTCCGCCCCTCGATCTGGATGGGTTGTCTCCTGTTTGTCGACAGCCTCTGGGCGCTGCTTGATTGGCTTTGAGAAACTGCCACTCTAGCTGTAGTCCCGGCAGGCAGCGGGCTTGTCTGCGTGGTGCAAGTGATGAAGATGGAGGACTTGATGGTGTTTAATAATTAACTTAATTTATGGGGTAGTTTATACAACCCAGAACGGGACAAAAGAAAAGAGTGAGAAAAAAGAGCATGGTGGTAATGTACTGTCCTCTTTGTACACAAATAGCTACTAGCAGGTTTTACTGTTCACTTTTTATGTATTTAATAAAAAATGTGTAAATACACTAGAAAAGCTAAATTACATGAATATTAATGTAGCTACACAGTGAAGTCGTTATTTTGTTTATGGTAATGGAGAAGTCGTTATTTTGTTTATGGTAATGGAAGACGTTATTGTATATTTTATGTTATGATTCTGTTTGCAATGAGAAGTTTTTGATGTGTTGTTTTACGGCACTCCGTTTTTAATTATATGTTGTTTTCACTGTACAATAATAATAATAATAATAATAATAATAATAATAATAATAATAATAATCATAAAGCATGTTTCTTGATTTGCACTATTACTGTATACCGCGGGCATTGGCGCGTAGAAATACTGTACTCGAATCTTTAGCTGCGGTGGATCTTAAGTTACAGTGTGTTCAGACAACAAAGGGGTTCATTGCATATTTGTCATATTATTATTATTATTATTATTATTATTATTATTAAAATTGAATTGCACATTTTTGTAAACCATTGTAAAGTATTTTTAGTAACTTCCTGTCATGTACTACAGTGGGTAAATGAAAGTTTTCATGCACTGTGTAGAATTAAGAATTCAGTTTAGAACTTGCTTGATTGATCAACAATATTCTTGACTGTGGACACATGACAGAGACACAAATAATGGTAGCTTGACTTTTAACTGTTGCATACTATAGTAGTCACTTCCTGTCATGTACTACAGTGGGTAAATGAAAGTTTTCATGCACTGTGTAGAATTAAGAATTCAGTTTGGAACTTGCTTGATTGATCAACAATATTCTTGACTGTGGACACATGACAGAGACACAAATAATGGTAGCTTGACTTTTAACTGTTGCATACTATAGTAGTCTACACAGATTTGAAGTAACGGTAATTTCTCTAAATACAAAACTTTTGTGAGAATAAACAACCTTCAGGCCATAGCACAGACAATATGGTATAGAGTTCTCTTTATGTAAATGGATAAAGAAAGAAATCCAGAAAATGGCACGTTTGTTTTATTGGCACAACATTTCTGCTAAAATCTGTCTCTTCATGCAGTACCAGTACAGTTGCAGTCATGATGTGTTACACAGTACTGTATATTGATAGACTTTATTGTTGCTTATCTGTCCCAGATCACACAAATTGCACTGTTTCGCAGTGAGCAGTCTCCAAAGTGATGACTGTACAGCCACATTGCTGTATACAAGGGTGGATAGATTTTAACCAAGTAGCTGGAGTGGCCACTGTCATTATTAAAGTATTGCGACCACACCCTGTCACTTTGAATGCACTTATTTCTTCAGTGTAGTAAACATGATGTGTGGAGATACTTTAAAGTAATAGATTTCAATTAATTTATACTTCAGAACTCTGTCTCAAACCTGTGATGTATTATTCTGTAGTGCAGAGGTACTCAACTCTGGCCCACGAGATCTAATTCGGTCCAGGTTTTTACTCCAAGCAGGTCCTAGGGTAGTAACTGAAGCTGCTAAGAGGCAATTAACTTATTTAGGACCTGGTTGCAATAAAGACCAGGACTGGAATAGATGTCGAGGGCCAGAGTTGAGTACCACTGCTGTAGTGTAACGTGGGGGTCAGAGTTTTCAGCAACAATCCACGCTTTACAAATTGCTTTCTCGTGCCTAGGTCTCTTCATTTATCAAGCAAACTCGGCATTGATCCGAGCATGAGCACAGTGGGTGAAGAAGCTCGCGGTATGAGGTGGTTGTAACTTTCTTTTGTGTTAACTGTTAAACACTGTATACAAATACGTTCTGTTTATGTTTAACCACCATTTCTATGCTTGGCGTTTTCCAGTTCTTTTCATACACTTCATCATATGCATTTTTTGGACCTTTGTATCAGTTACTGGTGTAGACCCAGAAAGTGGTACATCATCAGTTCACCCACAGAATCGTGTATGTTTACAATTTCAGATAACCCAATTTGTTGCTCAGTAGGTTAAAGTCACATACATTTGGTGAATTGCGAAAAAAATATATATTAAAAATAACTTTTACGGCCTAAACAGTACATTGTACCCCTTTCAGATGGATGTTTCCTTATTTTCTGACCTAAAATCATTTGCGCATGCCCGGACAAGCGCAGTATATGGTGTACCACATTTTAACATGTACCACAAAATAACATCACACCTGTAGTAATTAATAAATAGACCTGCATACAGCAAGCGATATAATAGTCCACATAGTTTTTACATTTTTAACTGCAGTTTTAATAAACATCTGCATAAGGATATTGGTAAGAAATGATTCTGAATAGTTAGTTGTGTTTGTGTTTTCTGTTCGGCTATGTTGTGTCACATCAGTATGTTTGATGCACATTATGTAGGTTATGTAGTAACATTTTCAATGATTTTTTAAATTATTTCTAGAAGTATGCTGTATTTCATATTTGAAATGTTAAACAGAAATGCAATATGAGTAATGGAACACAATTTGTAAAAAGCAGATTTATAAATACATGCCTTTTATAATAGGCAGGTTTTAGTGTAGCGCGACCACTGAATAACACTGTTTAGTAAATCCACCCATCAGTTAAGTGTACATTGTTAAGTTCAGTAAATATATCCCATGTTATTGGTAGAAATTGGAGTCTGGAATAAGTTAAGGAATTGTTAACTTTATGGGCCGATGAGGAGGTGAATTCACAAATAGAAGGGACGGTGCGTGATGCTGTAATTTATGGGCGAATCGCTGTTGCCATGAAAACAATCTGTTGACTGACAGGTTTGAAAGTTGTACTTGCACGATCCCTTTGGCTGTGTGAAAGTGTTATGACAGTATTATATCGGCATAGAATGTGCAGTTTCGTGCTGTGTGAATTGGTATTTTTAAATAATTTTTAAAACGGCTCAGTAGTGGCATTTCTGTGTGACAGGGGCTTTACAGTAGGAAAACAACATTTCAAGAGGAATAATGCTGTATGCAGTACAGGTATGTACATTTTACAAACATGGTTCTTTCATGATATTTCCTGACTGGCATCATTTGTGAAAGCTCATAATTTTAGACTTATTGTCTAACCACAGCTGTTACAGGCTGATGGATAGCCTACAGGAAACGATTGGGTAAGGAAACACAATTGCTGTCAAATGAACAGTGCATGGATTCCTTATAATTACTGTTCATTTCTCCATTATTTTACGGTGTGCAATTCATCAGTAATGTTTGACAAGAATACATTGAATTACCTAGTGATTATTTAGAATGTCAGAATTAAAGTGAATTAAACCTTCATTTATGGTAGCGTGTGATTATTTTTTAGTCCAAGGGACAGCAGAACTGTTCAAGGAGCCTATGGGATGCAACAGTAATGCAGTACATAAGCTTGTATCTACACTTTAAAAAGAGAAGGATGAACCAGCAATGGCATCTTCCATTTTCCAGCCCATGGTTGCAGGTGATGGTAGGACAGGCAGTGGATTGGTGACCTGACCCCATATCATGCTTTGGTAGTGTGCTCGTTGTGCATGTTTAACACGGGCCTCGTCACAAGTGCTTGCTTCTGGTACGCTGTACAACTTGCACACAAACTTCTCTGCTCTCTCATTATCTTATTTGTTAGTTTTCCTTACCCAAGGTCTTTAAGGAGGTGATTCGTGCTGTATTGAAGCACTTTACAGAATCGCAGTCCCGTCATTGCATGTGTTAAGTAGTATGAGGTCTTCAAAGACCGGCTTGGTGCAAGAAAGCTTCTGTCTGATTTCATGCACTGGAATATACTTTCGATGTTTGGCTGTGCCTGCCTTCATCCACGTGTTTTTGCATTTCATTTTGTGGAAATGTGCTACCAGTAGCACCAACACTTCGGTGTCACGTGCTGATACCACTGGTGTGCATACAATGCAGGACAAGCACAGAGCCATTTTCCACTAGTCTTCTGATCGGACAAGAATGTTTTGAACGTTTCTTCCTGGTACCAGCCTTGATTGAAGTTTCTCTATACTGATCAAAAGTAACATCAATCCTGTCAAAGGGTCTTCCTGCAAGAAAGACCTGTTCAACAAATGCATCTGCCAGTTCTCCACAGTTTGTGACTCTTGTAGGTTTTCCAAGTGACACTACTAGGGCATGGCCATTGATCACAAGGCATGACGTTCCATCAAGGGTTACCTCTGGGGGACAGGTCACATCCTTGGTCATCACATCAGCTAGAATGGCTTTATTGCCACTCCTTAGACTGCCATTTGTGTATGCAAGGGCAACTGGCACAGTCACCAGCCTGGTAGGTAGTGATAAGGTGCTGAAGTATGTTCCTGTTTGCCTTCATAGTGGATTCTTTTCCTTTGGCTTCTGTTTTTACTTCATAGAGGGATGAGAAGGTCGATGCCTTTGTCTTGTGTTGGGGATCTCTGAACTTGTTTTGTGTATGACCATCATCGGAGACAATGAGTCTTTCCTTCACAAAACCGTTAATCTGTATTTGGCCCAGCTCCTGAGCATTAAGAAGAGATTCCTGTATATCACTAGTCCTTAACAGCATCATTCTGGAGAACATTACTGGACATGTCTGGTGCAAACACATTGAATCTCCGGAGAACTGTCACAATGTTGTTTTCATCTTCATTGTCCCGTTTCATTCTAGCTGGAGTGGGTTCATTGTGAATCATTTGGTCATCCTGCCCAACCATGAACAGTGCCCTCGTTTTGGTTGCAATGCAGGCCCTGAAGTTGTATGACAGAGCCCATCTGTTCAATGTTGATGTAGTTTTAGTAATTCCTATGATACCTCCACCTTTTTTTCCTGTTGCATTTAGCCACTTCTGGCTGTGGTCAGGGGCCACTTGGTTGAACCTTATAATAATAATAATAATAATAATAATAATAATAATAATAATAAAATAATAATTAGGAATTGACAACAAGTTGAGATCAGTATCACTGTATGCCTTTGCAACAGTATGTACCTGTGTTTCCAGTATTAGTCCCATTATAAAATAATTAGTTAATTACCTATAAAACTTCAGTAAGCGTCATGAGAATTCTCAAGATTGTGTCCCAAGCCTAAACAGACATTTTCCACATTGCGTCCCTGAAGACATGCACAGCTGCCTCTGGGATATTGAATTGCTTGAAACAAATTTGCCAATCAACAGGCCTATTTAAAGGTAAAGGCCTGCTTGTTATTTTAACTGCGCAAATGCCATGAACAGTTTGTTGCTGTGTTTTAGAAATAAAACACAAGATATTGAAAGAATCATGTAAGATGCTTCATCTACATACAGTAGATTTGTGGTGTACTGTAAGTGGATTTGGGTGTCATGGAAACTGACATGAAAACAGTTTACTACAGTATCGACTCTTTTTTTGAAGAAATAGCCTACGCTGTGTTATGTTGGTACTATTGATCTCTCCTCAAGGAGAAACATTCAACCCCAAGGATACCGTTTTACTGTTTATTTTTACAACCCAAATGAGCTTGCAATGCATAGATACTATCCATGGTTTTTCTTTTTTTTTAATATAAAATGTAAACAAACAGAATATTACCTTAAATAAACCAGTCTGCTCTGCACAATTCGAAACTAAAATAATTCAGGATTGTTATTTCTAGGGGAACACATTTGTTTGATGCAGTTTGTACAGTACCCTCTGCCCTGGGTGTATTTGATTTATTTTACTAAGAACGGAGAGAGAAGGAGAGGAAATCTAAAATATATAAAAACAAGGAGCAGCACAATACTTGTTTTGGGGTTAGTTCACTGATTTGTGTTTGTCTGTTTTATTTTGTGTTTTGTGTAATAAATCATTTCACTCACAATACTGCATCCTGCATTTCCTGGTCTAACATCACCTGCGTGCATCATGCCACACTGATATCTTAAGCATGTGTTGTGTTTCATTAAATTGTAAGTAAGGGATTTAACATGATTGAAGTTTCTCTATACTGATCAAAAGTAACATCAATCCTGTCAAAGGGTCTTCCTGCAAGAAAGACCTGTTCAACAAATGCATCTGCCAGTTCTCCACAGTTTGTGACTCTTGTAGGTTTTCCAAGTGACACTACTAGGGCATGGCCATTGATCACAAGGCATGACGTTCCATCAAGGGTTACCTCTGGGGGACAGGTCACATCCTTGGTCATCACATCAGCTAGAATGGCTTTATTGCCACTCCTTAGACTGCCATTTGTGTATGCAAGGGCAACTGGCACAGTCACCAGCCTGGTAGGTAGTGATAAGGTGCTGAAGTATGTTCCTGTTTGCCTTCATAGTGGATTCTTTTCCTTTGGCTTCTGTTTTTACTTCATAGAGGGATGAGAAGGTCGATGCCTTTGTCTTGTGTTGGGGATCTCTGAACTTGTTTTGTGTATGACCATCATCGGAGACAATGAGTCTTTCCTTCACAAAACCGTTAATCTGTATTTGGCCCAGCTCCTGAGCATTAAGAAGAGATTCCTGTATATCACTAGTCCTTAACAGCATCATTCTGGAGAACATTACTGGACATGTCTGGTGCAAACACATTGAATCTCCGGAGAACTGTCACAATGTTGTTTTCATCTTCATTGTCCCGTTTCATTCTAGCTGGAGTGGGTTCATTGTGAATCATTTGGTCATCCTGCCCAACCATGAACAGTGCCCTCGTTTTGGTTGCAATGCAGGCCCTGAAGTTGTATGACAGAGCCCATCTGTTCAATGTTGATGTAGTTTTAGTAATTCCTATGATACCTCCACCTTTTTTTCCTGTTGCATTTAGCCACTTCTGGCTGTGGTCAGGGGCCACTTGGTTGAACCTTATAATAATAATAATAATAATAATAATAATAATAAAATAATAATTAGGAATTGACAACAAGTTGAGATCAGTATCACTGTATGCCTTTGCAACAGTATGTACCTGTGTTTCCAGTATTAGTCCCATTATAAAATAATTAGTTAATTACCTATAAAACTTCAGTAAGCGTCATGAGAATTCTCAAGATTGTGTCCCAAGCCTAAACAGACATTTTCCACATTGCGTCCCTGAAGACATGCACAGCTGCCTCTGGGATATTGAATTGCTTGAAACAAATTTGCCAATCAACAGGCCTATTTAAAGGTAAAGGCCTGCTTGTTATTTTAACTGCGCAAATGCCATGAACAGTTTGTTGCTGTGTTTTAGAAATAAAACACAAGATATTGAAAGAATCATGTAAGATGCTTCATCTACATACAGTAGATTTGTGGTGTACTGTAAGTGGATTTGGGTGTCATGGAAACTGACATGAAAAACAGTTTACTACAGTATCGACTCTTTTTGAAGAAATAGCCTACGCTGTGTTATGTTGGTACTATTGATCTCTCCTCAAGGAGAAACATTCAACCCCAAGGATACCGTTTTACTGTTTATTTTTACAACCCAAATGAGCTTGCAATGCATAGATACTATCCATGGTTTTTCTTTTTTTTTAATATAAAATGTAAACAAACAGAATATTACCTTAAATAAACCAGTCTGCTCTGCACAATTCGAAACTAAAATAATTCAGGATTGTTATTTCTAGGGGGAACACATTTGTTTGATGCAGTTTGTACAGTACCCTCTGCCCCTGGGTGTATTTGATTTATTTTTACTAAGAACGGGAGAGAGAAGGAGAGGAAATCTAAAATATATAAAAACAAGGAGCAGCACAATACTTGTTTTGGGGTTAGTTCACTGATTTGTGTTTGTCTGTTTTATTTTGTGTTTTGTGTAATAAATCATTTCACTCACAATACTGCATCCTGCATTTCCTGGTCTAACATCACCTGCGTGCATCATGCCACACTGATATCTTAAGCATGTGTTGTGTTTCATTAAATTGTAAGTAAGGGATTTAACATGTTCTTGCAGCATTACCACTCTGTGTTTATTTGTAGTGAAAAATTAAACTAACAAATGGTTTTTGATTCAAAAACACTTTATATACAAGAAAGGTATACCTCCGATACAATCATATAAGCATGAGATTTAAACTGACTTTGGAAAAGGCCTCAGTAAAGCTCCGTGCATGATATGTTTGTATCAGAAATCATGGATATCCATGGAGTCAATTTGAAAGAGATGAAAAGACTAACAAACTTTTACAAGGTTTGGTATTTATACCTTCGTAAGCAACTGGTGATTCCAGTCCCATTTGTCTTACTTCTGTCCAATGATAGGGGTTTCCACTCTGTCATTGCACACACCCTCTGCGTGGGAAAGGGGGTGGGGTTGCACTCTGGCCATGACGCGTTGCATTCCACGTTGCACATAGCAAGGCACATCCATCTTGTCTTTTTAAGTTCCCCTCTCCCATCTCACATTGTCTCTGCTAGTCTCCTGCCTTTTGGCATTTAGCTCAGACACCCATCTGTGACTTTGAGTCATGTTGGGCTATGCAAAACTGCACATAGCTGGTTTTGCCGATGGGAAATGAAAACTCGAAACTTACACAATACTGTATAGAAACTTAATGTAAAAGCATATTGCTCTTAATTGTATTAATACTTATACTGTGATTCTTGAAATGTATTTTTGTTTACAACTGTAAATCGCCCTGGATAAGGGCGTCTGCTAAGAAATAAATAACAACAATAATAATAATAATAATAATAAAGAAACTGAATTAGTAAGCACATTAAATTGAATATAAAAACACATTCACACACAATCTAAACATAAAGATTAAAACAACTTAACTATAAAAGACACACACATACACAAATGTAAACTTATAATTAGTAACATAATTAATACCTCATGCAGAAAGCCATTACTACATATCCACCAACGTGAAGTAAAATAATAATCCAGAAAAACAGGTTCTGTAAATGAAATGCTGCTGGGACAAATATCCAAATATTCTAACAAAGATTTTTTGACATATTCGGATACAAATATGTGTGAAAGATGACAAAAATACCTTGCACTTATTTACCACCTCACCAGAAGTTGGCAAATGAAAAATAACTGTGTGATATGTGAGATTTTAATATATAAAAAAACGAACAAAAAAACCCCATACAGGATCAACAGAGCAGCTCTTGAGCCTCTATTTAAGTTTTAGACAGCAAAAAGTAAACAAACCAGATTATGTGTGCACACTCATAGTGATCTCAATGGAAGACCATCTGGGTCAAAAACGCGTTGTGCTGCTTTAGAGTGAGTCAGAATCTCATGGCACAGAAAAAAGGCAAGCACGTCATTCTAAAATGAAACTGCCCAATGTCGTGTAGTGATTTTTATATGGAGTTTATATATTATGAATATTTTTTGCGACTCTTATGTGGAATGTAATAAACGAGAACTAAAGCTGTGATTTTTTTTCCCCTTAATTTTACAACGCCATTTCCATGTTTGTTTTGTTTGAAGTGTTTAAAGTTAAATTTCAGTTTTCAATTGCTTTTTCAGATACAAAAAGGCACACATCAACCTCATGTTATTACTTTATAAAACATGTCTATGGCCACTGTTTACTGCGAAGAAACAGCAATGGCAAAGAATGAAAAAAAAGTAAGAAATAAATAAAATGTGGTGTCAACTTTATGTACTACATTTCAGGAACAAACAAAACAACGTTTAACTTGAACTGCTATTTGGCATTCTTTTGTTTTGAAGTTAATTTACTGGGTAATGTAAGGCCTACACAACGTATTCTTTACTCTTATTTTTCTACTGTAACGTGTTGCATATTGTAACGTCTTGCTGTAAAATAAAGGCACATACAGGGGCCACGCCCCCCTGCCCCTGCTTCTGTGCTGTCTCTGCTCATGCTCTGAGCAATATAATGGCTTTTATTACTTAGGAAAACGAATAAGTATTTAAATTGAGCGAATATCCGAACATGAAAAGCCTGTGTTCGTCCCAGCACTAAAAAGAAATGATGAATTTCGCTAAAGAAATGTAAGGAATTAATAGCACAGATATGTAAATACAGGTTTTCCTAATCACAAATATATATTTAATAAAAATGTTGCCGCCTTTTGATAAAGAAGGCATTGCACAGTACATACCTGCACACACAATTGTAAGTCGATTTGAGGACTCGTAGTAGCACAGCTTCTAATTTCTAGAGCTTCCGTTTTGCCAGACAAATCCAGATTACAAGTGAAATTTTAGGGATATAAATGTCCTTAAATAACATTGCTTCTGTTGCCCATGTAGCATGGGGATGATTCCCCCCAGATATTGAAAGAGTAGCTTCTTGCTGTTTCCATTTAAATAGTTCAGCATCACTCGTCTGAACAAGTTACATAGCTGTATTTAATAGTGCCATCCTCCATTCCTTAATATGCATATTTAATGTAAGACAGCCAGCGAAGCTTTTAATTGGAACTGCACAATGTGGGCTGCAGCTGCGTTATACCCATAATTGAAGCACTTAATTGCGGTTTCCAATGTGCTTCATGAAAGACACTAACATTCTGAAATATTGTCACTTAAGTACAGAACAAAATAAGAATGGTAAATGCATCTGCAGTTGTGATTGTTATGCGAAATGGACAGGTTTCCTACTTCCAAGTGACATGCATACGAATGTCTCATTTTACAAAACCAGTTGGAGACCTGGCGAAACAACACCCAGCCTGCAAGCATGGAGACGGGAAATGAGGGAAATGATGCTAACACTTCTCAATATTGGAACAACATCATAAAAAGCCTTGACACTTTGGTGCATATACACCCCCTGCATCGGTGCCCTTGGTGCTTCGGTGCATAGACACCCCCTGCATCGGTGCTTCGGTGCATATACACCCCTGCATCGGGTGCTTCGCGCATATACACCCCTGCATCGGTGCCTCGGTGCTTCGTGCATATACACCCCTGCATCGGTGCCCTCGGTGCTTCGGGTGCATATACACCCCTGCATCGGTGCTTCGTGCATATACACCCCTGCATTGGTGCCCTCGGTGCTTCGGGTGCATAGACACCCCTGCATCGATCCCCTTCGTGCTTCGTGCATATACACCCCTGCATCGGTGCTTCGTGCATATACACCCCTGCATCGGTGCCCTTGGTGCTTCGTGCATATACACCCCTGCATCGGTGCTTCGTGCATAGACACCCCTGCATCGAGCACCCTTGGTGCTTCGTGCATATACACCCCTGCATCGGTGCTTCGGTGCATATACACCCCTGCATCGGTGCTTCGTGCATATACACCCCTGCATCGGTGTCCTGTGTGCTTCGTGCATATACACCCCTGCATCGGTGCTTTGGTGCATATACACCCCTGCATCGGTGCCTTCGGTGCTTCGGTACATATACACCCCCTGCATCGGTGCCCTGGGTGCTTCGGTGCATATACACCCCCTGCATCGGTGCCCTGGGTGCTTCGTGCATATACACCCCCTGCATCGGTGCTTCGTGCATATACACCCCTGCATCGATACCCTGGGTGCTTCGTGCATATACACCCCTGCATCGATACCTCGGTGCTTCGCATATACACCCCTGCATCGGTGCCCTCGGTGCTTCGGTGCATATACACCCCTGCATTGGTGCCCTCAGTGCTTCGGTGCATAGACACCCCTGCATCGATACCCTCGGTGCTTCGTGCATATACACCCCTGCATCAATACCCTCGGTGCTTCGTGCATATACACCCCTGCATCGGTGCCCTGGGTGCTTCGTGCATATACACCCCTGCATCGGTGCCGTGCATATACACCCCTGCATCGGTGCCCTCGGTGCTTCGGTGCATGTACACCCCCTGCATCGGTGCCCTGGGTGCTTCGGTGCATATACACCCCCTGTATCGATATCCTCGGTGCTTCGGTGCATATACACCCCTGCATCGATACCCTCGGTGCTTCGTGCATATACACCCCTGCATCGGTGCCCTCGGTGCTTCGTGCATAGACACCCCTGCATCGGTGCCCTCTGTGCTTCGGTGCATATACACCCCCTGCATCGGTGCCCTCGGTGCTTCAGTGCATCTACACCCCCTGCATCGGTGTATATACCCTTAGAGCTTTGGTGCTGCAAAGCCTTTGCACATCGGTGCTTCACCTGCCTTCCAGCCCGTCGCAGGGTATTCCCTGCGCACAGGTTCCTGCCCACCGAACCCGTAGCCGCTCATGGTCCCCCTTGAGGAGCAGTAGGCTAGCCAGGCACAGCAGGCAGACGAATAGCCAGAATAGCCAGATGGCCCAGGTCCTTGAGTATCTGGTCAGACAGCAGGCTCTGCCCCCTGCCCTTGCCTCGGCTCCGCCCCTGGCACCTGCCCCAGTACCGCCCCCGCCCTTACCGGCGGTCGACAATGTCTCGGACCGAGACGAGGCAATGAGTAAAGGGGACCAGGACGCGATTTCCATCATGGCCTCCTTGGATGGGGACTCATTGGAGCAGCAGGAGACAGAGGTCCAGGAAGTAACTCAGGAGACAGGGCCCAGCCCTGAGATAGCCTCAGAGACTTACATTATCCCTCCGTCAAGCTCGGTTTGAGCGCTTGTGGATCGAGCCTCCAACTTCCTCCAGTTTCCCTGTAAGGCAGCGCCTGAACAGTGTCGGTCTGTGTTCAGACCGGTGCAAGCTTCGACCCCCCCCAGCCTTTTCTGGTGTTCCTGGATTTTCTTGGAGGTGTGCATTTCCAAGGACGCAGCCCCGCTGGCCTCCATGGTAGGCGCAGGAACTAGCGCAGTTTCTGCCGGTAGATTCCACCGTAACGGCCCTGGTGCGAGCCCCTCCAGTAGGAGGCCTGTATGCCCAATGCAGGATCACAGAGGCCCACCTTAAGAAGGCTTACGCAGCTGAGGTGCAGGTAACGCACTTGGCCAACACGGCAGGTCTCCTGATGGCCTACTTGGATGGTGTCCTGTGGTCTCTGCCTCTCCCTGAGCCGATAGCCTCAGAGCTGCACGTAGCGTCAGGTACACTGCTCCAGATTTCAGGCTTCCAGGGACAAGCCTTAGGTAGAAGCTTGGCAGGGCTTGTGGTGGCACGTAGACAGCTTTGGCAGTCTCAGGCCAGGGTTCTGGATGCGGACAAATCGACCCTGTTGGACGCGCCTATATCCCCAGGCCATACATTTGGGCCAGCGAGGCGACCTGAGGCATCGCCTGCAGGCTTCCGCGGCCGCTAATACTCGGGCCATCCGCAAGGACAGAGAAACACCGGACGTGGGGCCCCAGCACATCAGCACCCTGGGAGGCAGTTCCCAAGGAACCACCCCAAACAGCCTCCTAGAGAGGCAGGGCCCCTGAAGGCTTGCAGCAGCAGACCCACCCCTTTTCCCAACACCAACTGCAATACTGGCGCAATTGCACCTCAGACTCCTGGGTGCTCACCACCATACACACCGGTTACACACTGCAGTTCCGAGCGGGACCTCCTCCCTTTCAAGGGATCACGGTTACATCCGTTAGCGACCCTCTCCAGGTCTTGTCTCTTAGGCAAGAAGTAGAAACACTACTTCAAAAACAATCCATCAGTCTCGTAGAACACACCTCTCGGCAAGAGGGGTTCTGCTCGAGGTACTTTCTGGTGCCAAAAAAGGACGACTGCCTTCGCCCCATCCTAGACCTGAGACACCTCAACGGCTTCTTGAGGGAGAGGAGGTTCCAGATGGTCACACATCGCCACATCCTCCAGTCAGTCCGGCCGGGCGACTGGATTACAACTGTGGACTTAAAGGATGCGTATTTTCACATACCTATTCGTCCTGTGCACAGGAAATACCTCCGCTTTGCCTTTCAGGGAAGCGTTTGAGTTTTCCGTGCTGCCATTCGGCCTCTCCATAGACCCCCATATGTTTTCAAAGTGCGTGGATGCCATCCTAGCCCCTCTGCGGCTACAAGGGATCAAGGTGTTGAACTACCTGGACGACTGGTTGATTTGCTCCCAGTCGCAGGAGAGAGCAGTGATCCACACGGCGATCGTGACAGAGCATCGGATGTAACCCCGGTTCCCTGAAAGAGAAGATGACCAACAAACCTTGTGAGATCGCATCACTCACATTCACGGGTTCGATGCAAAAGATAACGTGGTCTCCACGGAGTGACAATTTAATCCCTCGGTAGGCGGGACCAAGGATGCAGCTCCCCAGAGGGGCCTATCGGCAGCTCTGACATAAAATGCTCAGTAAATACCTTACCTGTGGCAGGCATATCCCAAAATGATTTTTGTTGGTCGTCTTCTCTTTCAGGGACCCGGGGTTACATTCATAGTCGTTCACACACCATATAAACAAACCTTGAAAACTGCATTGTGAACACATACGGTCCTGAAAAAAAAAAAAATGTAAAAGGACCCCAAAAAAAAAAAAACTTTAGTTTGCATCCAAACAAACTTGGTCCCTTTGCTTGCAAATGAGTGTGAACAGCAAACACATTGATACATTGTTTTGAACAAAACGAACTAGACCGAGTCTGTTTTAAACTGACCCAGTGTGGATGCAGTAATTTCACATTCTTCCTGTAGGCAAAGTACGTTTTCTGTTCCTGCCACTCATGGGCACCTGTTTCCCTTTTTAAATAGTATGTAGTAATTGGACCCCTATGATCAACTAGCTAGCTTTAGTCACCACCATGGCATGTAAAAGAAAAAACAAACAAAAAAAAAAACAAGAAAATGTATTGCCTGTGTTCTGTGGACAGGTGGAAGCCAAAATACACTTGTTTGACTCAAACAAAGTTAATCTGGGTATCAGAAGGCTAACTTCCTAATCCACCATTCACCTGAATTGGTTACAACGTTCATAGCTCTTATTTTCAAATACATACTATCATTTCAGTTAAAGTTGTGTTTCAATTGTTCATCAAAGTAACATTGTTTATGTTTGTAATCTTTAGCAAAGTGATACTTGTGTTAAATGCTTTTACTTCTGGTTTGCATGTAGATATTTCTTCTATAAACAAATAGTATTTTACTAGAATCTTAGTCTTTGAAACGTAATACTTATTCTGGAGATGTGTTCGTTGTTGAAAAACAAATGCTGAGATGCAGCTGGTCTTCTCGTAACATGTAGAGTTGCAGAATGTAGAGACGAGAAGTCTTCTTCAGGACGAAGATGCGTATGACTCTTAAATGTGTCCCCATTACAAGCGAAGGCTCCGTGATCACTTCATGGTGAGATGTTTTCCAATCTGAGAGAGAGAGTTCATGCTTGTATAATGCCCTTTTTACTTCACTTCCAGGTCAACACAGGAAGTTTTTCCTTGTTTATCCTTGTTTTCCAGAGTTTGAATGACAGTTCCTTTTACACAAAGAATGTGCATCATGAACATAGGTAATTCTCCCCTCCCCAGAGAGATAATATAGAATAAAGCTTCATTTTGATATAACTTTTGATATTTTGATTGTAGAAGAATACACATTTCAGTTTTTCTCCTTAACAAAATTACAGTTACAAACATGTTAAACACGTTATACAATAATTAAAGTAAAATTATTTAAGAATTATTTTTAACTTTTCATCTTCATTTAAAACACAATAAACATTTCAATGTTATTGGGAAAACTTAAACAGCTCTTAAACTTGCGTCCGCAAGATTAGTTATTCAAAGTAGTCTAAAACCAATTTCATTATTTTAAACTGTTACACATTCGTCATGTTACGTTTTGGACGTAGTATTCAATCATTTCATGGGAGAGTCATGGCACTTTGTATCCACCTGGTGTCGCCTTTCTTAACCCTTTGAGAAACCAGCTGTTTATTGGTTTTCAGTTATTGGATTTTCTTTTAAAAGATAATAATCAGCTTTGTTTATTTCTACAAGACTGGCAGTTCAGCACAGCAGGTAATCTAAGCCATTCCCCAATGGAAATCTTTAGGACTCTGTTACCAGGGTCTTGTCCTTTTGAAGTAGATCACTCAAGAATTTTTTTGGAGGGAAAGTTGGATTGAGGAAAAGACAAACTTGATTAACATTGCAGCATCTGTATTCTCATAGATTTAAGAATGGAAATGTCATTTTACCAGTACATTTAAATTTTAACTAGGAATTTTCCCCACAACTGTCTCATTATTATCTAATGCGTCAGCTTGCCCAGCTGAAAGATTTGCTGCTTGAACAGTCTCCTCCACATGATGTGGCAGGGTGGAAAAGATGAGAATATCGCAGCAATGGAAAATGATCTCTGCTAATAAATGCCCTGGTGATTTGTGAGTCATCTGTGAAAAGTCCAGAGAGGAATTTGTTTTTCTTAAAAGCAAACGACAAAGCAAATTAGTGTCCTTATTCTTCTGTTTCTTGTT
This sequence comes from Acipenser oxyrinchus oxyrinchus, assembly GCA_030684275.1. Classification (NCBI taxonomy): domain Eukaryota; kingdom Metazoa; phylum Chordata; class Actinopteri; order Acipenseriformes; family Acipenseridae; genus Acipenser; species Acipenser oxyrinchus. The sequence goes on from CM060249.1 coordinate 7,354,156, forward strand.
GCCAGTTGTCTTAGATTGAAACTGATGCTAAACCCTTCATTAGGGCTGTGAGGTGGATGATTTTTTCAGATTTGCTGGTGTCTCACTAATAGTAGAAGTTGTTTTAAGATTACAGTACTTCATTATTTGTCCTGCATTGTTAGTATTGTACTAAAGTAGTAATTCCTTGTCTAGTGTATAGCACTGTACAATCACTTCATAATAAGCATTTAAAATTGTGACTTCTTTTTCATTACATTAACATTTTAAGGAATACTGACTAAATCTGACAATTGCACACCCCCCAGAATGTTTAACTTCGGGAGGTTGATTCGTCCTAGTGAGACTATTCAATTACCCTATGCAACCGTACATCTGGGCAATGTTTCAATTAAAAATACTGCTTGTAAAACAATTGGGGAAACCATAATAACTTGCTTCTGACCTAATATTAGGAATGCTTGAAAGTTCACACAAGTATGATGTTGTATATATCCGATGAAAGCTTTTTCCTGGTTTATCCAGCATACCCTTTCAGCTTGGAACTTTACATTTGTATGGAAACACTGGTCCTTTGGTCTGTGGTCTGTGGTCTGTGGTCTACGTTGGCTGCCAGTTTGTTCAGGAATACTGTGCAAGAAAAAATACACCCAATTTATTATTATTTTTGTTTATTTCAACCTGGATCACCGCTGCCACCCCCGTGCTGACTCGGGAGAGACGAAGACAGACACACGTATTCTCCGAAACACGTCGTCAGCCGTCCGCTTCTTTACACTCTGCAGGCCCGCCATGCAGCCACCTCGGAGCTACAGCGTTGGAGGACCACGCAGCTCCTGGCAACTTGCAGGCAGGCCCCCAGGCACCCGGCCAGGCTACAGGGGTTCCTGGTGTGCGGTGAGCCGAGGACACCCTGGCCGACCTGAGTCCTCCAATTGTGAGCCACCCCCTGGGAACTCCACGGTCAGCAGTGGAATTGCCTCGACTTGAACCAGCAACCTCCAGGCTATAGGGCACATGCTGCAGTTCACGTGCTATGTGAAAGCAAAATCCATTCAGAAATGTGGAAGCAAACAAGCAAAATGAACAACATAAATTTCAACGTGAACAGAGTAGTTTGCACTGAAGTATGATGTGAATGCGAAACATCTTGAGTTATTTTAATCTTCCCTTTTCTCTTTCAAACGAACCACACTTGCTTTATTTGAAAACAAACCATATGTGAAAAGGCCCATGAATGTTAAAGCATTGCCTAGTCACAATATTAACAAGCCCTCAAAAGCACTAAAACACGTTTTCCAGATTTCAGGGAGTCATTTTTTTAGTTCTTCTACCTTGTATTGCTGTAATAACTTACCATAAAAGCCATTTAGTGTCCTTCTTACTGTAATTTAATCACAGTTATTATGGATGTACTGCAGGCCCTACATACAAAGCATTAAAGTCGTGGTTTCAAAGTGCTGCTCGGATAAAAAGAGCATCTCTTTGAGCCCACAGAGAGATTTTTAAATCAGGAACACGTACCCGTCCATGAGAATGATCATCTGAAATGCCCCGTCTCCTCCCCAGACTGCCACTGTGAGTGGAGTCAGGGAATCGGAACAAGTCGGCCTCTGGTATGCAGATATCTGGAGCATGGGGACACTATAATCTCTTGAAGATTAACATTAAAGAGCTCTTGTGAATGCCACATGAAGATCAGGTTTAAGTCAAAGAAAGAAACCAGTGGGAGGAAAAAGAGAACTGTAATGATTTGCATGTTTTAGGAAACGGGAGATTTAACACGACGACTGTAACAATGCACAGTACTGTAGAGAAATGGACTGGCATACTAAATGGTTTTGTTTTCTGACCTGGTATACAGTATGTAGAGGTGCTGCTGTATGAGAATTTCAGATGGTTTATACATTTCCCTGCTTTTGAGATTGGAAGGTACTGTTGAAGTACTTTGAGCATTCTGAAAATGAACAGAAGCCTCTGACTGTTATGAATCAATTTGGAACAACTAGTTAAGGACTCTGATTTGCTCAAATAAATAAAAAAAACAAGCATAAACAGTAAGAAAAAAATGACTTGCATTTAGTGGCTTCTATTCGGTCCCTTTTATTTTTAAATCTTAACAGGGCACAAGTAACGTGCAAGCAGCTAATTTATATCCTATAAATGCAAATGAACACCAGGCAAAGGCCTGGAAAAGCAGGAGGTACTGTAGCAGGGTATACAGCTGTGGCCAAAAGTTTTGCATCACCTAGAATTTTAGGATTGAGACATTATTTAAAAAAAAAAAAATAATAATAATTTTGATGTTTTATTTAACATCACCGAATCAAAGAAACTGCAAAATGATGTCGCAAGTGTCTACCGGAAGCCATAATAGTTGTACAGTTAGATTTCGAAATGTCACATTTTTCAATTTCAGTTTTCCAGTATACGGAAAACTACAAAGCGTTATGTAATTCAATATATTAACATAACATTATTCAGCAGGTTTCATTCGACATTATGAAGCAAAATTAGTTAATTCTGTAGGGTGATTGAAAACATTTGGCCATAGCTGTACAGTATCTGCATTTTCTTCAGCAACAGTTACGAGTGATTCTTCACAGGAAGAATAGTATTACACCACCTTTACTGTATCAGCAGCAGTATTAACGTTTGTTTAGCTGCATTCTTATTCTGCTGTATGCAATATGCAGCTACTCCGTTTTCTGTGAAATACGATTCCATACAGTCGAGCTTTGTGACCTTTTTTACAACAAGAGTAGACTCTACTACTGAACATACATTTTAATTTACTTTTTAAATTACAATCGCACTCTGAGACCAAGCAGTTACCGGGCTTGAACAGTTGTATTGAAAATGACTGTGTGTTGTAAAATAGTAATTGTTACCACATACTCTAAGCACACTATACTACGTTACAGACAGGGAATCTGCTCAGTAGATGGTATTTTTCAGAGCTTATTGCTACATTAGACAAGTGTGTGAATCGTTCTGGAAAGGGGTGTGGCTATTTGATCTGTAGGAGAGCCCAAGTGCTCTGCTAAGACTGGTCAGATAATGCTTTCACATGCAGCGATTGGATGTGGAGCTCACTATATGATCTGCAGCGCATACTGTACTAACACAAACTGCATTTTTGCATTCTGATATGATCTGTGGCTGGCATCGCAGTCTGCCAGGACCAGCCCTTTTGGATGAAGCAATCTTTGGCCCGCAACTCGGGAAACAGACAAAGTATTCTACTTCTCAAATGAGGAATGACAGCCTTTTCCTGCATTCTCACAGATTTGTTCTGCACTGATAGCTGCCAGATACTTTTGCTGTAAGTCTTTTTTTTGTGTCTGTGTGTGTGTGTGTCACTTTCACTTTTGAGATTTGTAATGTCTTGAAAATATAAGAGTCAGCTTTTTTTCTTCTTTATAGCAGAAATACCTGTACTTTTAATTCTTGTTTTAAATTATAGTACAATGTAGTGTAGAGGAGCATAGTGGCAATTGATGCAGTAACTGAAGGAAATGATGAGCTACTGCAAAAATCATAAACCATTTTCTATAGTTTCATTTGTTTACGCTACTTTATATATTAATACACATCTTAATATATGTTTCTGGACTGTACAGTAGCTTTTGTCATGTATAATTTACTTTAAGGCAATAACAAGAGCTAATAGAATCTGTCTACAGCCACGATGAACATGAAAAAGCTGCAGATTACTTGTTGTACAATTGAGCCAGTGGTCTATGGTGAAGCACACCATTATGTAAGAGGATTTGTTTACATGTACTGTGAAATGTGAGTATAGGAACCCCTATGAAGTAAACTTTGTTTAACCTGTCATTAATGGTTTTGTTTTATATTACAACCTCATGTATTTATTTGGGTAAATGAAGAGGACTTTCTAACCACACTGGATTCACAGTTCTAGTACTGCACAGTATGCTACAATAATCCTAAAACCAGTTTCAAACAGTTACAGTCCTGCACTGCGGATGCTGTACTATTTACATTAAATGGAAAGTAATTTGTTTATTGCAGCTTGTGTGTCTCTGTTTGTTTTTGTTTGTTTTGAATTCTTGTGTTTTTTAAATAGCACTAATTGTAAAGACATACAGTTTTAGAGATATTGTCTGTATATTCTAGTCAAATGCATTTTGGCATTTTACACAAAGTAACAATCAGTAATAACCTTTTAGTAGGCTACTCCCTAGATAAGCACTTACTGTACTACTGTATTACAACTGTACTACAGTTGTAATACGGATATGGTTCTTTCTTTGAAACAGTCATTTGAATGCAAATTATTGTACTGTAACATAGCAAAATAAATAAAAATCAATTAACCATCACGAAACATCAAATGTACAACTCCTCTGACAATTACATTTTATTTATACTGTAATAAAATATACTGATTCATTAGTTTGAAATGAACTGGCCACTAAAGGAAGAGGTACAGTAGTTTGCATGTGTTGTAGTTCCTCATTTATAAACTGTGCATGTACCCATTCTCTTCTGTGAGCACAAGGTAACTGTTTTTGTGCACATTCTGTTACACTTGGATCATTTCCCGGTAAGGAACAGAAGGATTTTGCCTTGTTTTTGATGCAGTTCAGTTTTCCAGTGGGTTGTCACATAGCACACTCCTCCTCCTCCTGTTTCTCAGTTTTTGTAGAATTTGTTTTCCCAAATGATAATTGTATAGTTAAAGCAACAATCATTTGGATTAATAACAGGCTACATTGTAACACAGTATCCTGTAACATGTACGGTAACTGTCTTTGAAACCCGTTGTAGGCTTGGTCCAAGGGCATCTAGAACAGGATGACTTTGTGTTGGTGCTCTACAATACAGGGGTACTTTTAGCTGTTTATTTGTGTGTGTTTTTAAAAACGGGTTTCAGTTGTGTAGCTTTGTTCTTGTATTACAGTTATTGCCACGTAGGTAACTGTGCTGTTGAATTCGCACAAGAGTATTTTCTTGAATACAGTTTCTAAAAAGAACTTTATTAAATAATGAAAGTTTAAATAATATAGTCTAGATTGTTCCTTGGGTATCTTTTATATCGTATTGTATAGCCTTGGATATCTTTTATATTGTACTGTACAGCACCAACTTCCAGAGAAGGCAGTCGCCAGAGACTGTATACATCCAGTTCAGCACAGGCACTGTACTTGATGTGGATGTTTAGGGCTTTAAATGATGAACCAGCTCCCACTCTATTACACTGCAGCTTTCTCGGGATTAATCCAATGTTTTGCCCATTTTCCATGAAAAATTTGTAGGTGTTTCTTTTAATCAGAAAATATCAGCTTTGGAAATTAGGGAATAAAGGTGAAAAGAAAACTATTTTTGTTATGATGCTACAGCATGTATTGATGAACGGGGGTCAGAGGGGTTGGAAGGAAAGCAAAGGCGGCAGAAAGCCAAAGAGACTTGCATCCTCGGTGGAAGATGGTGGTGAGAATGAGATGTCAGTAGTGATAGAGAGATGCAAGCGGGGTATTTTATGCAATCCCACAAAGGAGGAAGGAAAGGTGTAGAATAGGCGATGGTGTTATTGTATACCAGCCAGGTATGTTTTGAGGGTACCCAGGCAGAGGTATAGATTGTCTTTTCTGTGGAAGAGGAATGACCAAATGAAGCCCTGCTTGAACAGGGAAGGGGGAAGTCAGATTTTGATTACAGAAGGTGGTGATGGCAGACCAGCCGTTCTTAAAGGAGGAGAGGGTGGAAGGAGTGACAGCGGATCAGACAGTCTTAAAGGAGGAGAGGGTGGAAGGAGTGACAGCGGACCAGACAGTCTTAAAGGAGGAGAGGGTGGAAGGAGTGACAGCAGAGCAGACGGTCTTAAAGGAGGAGAGGGTGAAAAGAGTGACAGCAGAGCAGACGGTCTTAAAGGAGGAGAGGGTGGAAGGAGTGACAGCGGACCAGACAGTCTTAAAGGAGGAGAGGGTGGAAGGAGTGACTGCGGACCAGACAGTCTTAAAGGAGGAGAGGGTGGAAGGAGTGACAGCGGATCAGACGGTCTTAAAGGAGGAGAGGGTGGAAGGAGTGACTGCGGACCAGACAGTCTTAAAGGAGGAGAGGGTGGAAGGAGTGACAGCGGATCAGACGGTCTTAAAGGAGGAGAGGGTGGAAGGAGTGACTGCGGACCAGACAGTCTTAAAGGAGGAGAGGGTGGAAGGAGTGACAGCAGAGCAGACGGTCTTAAAGGAGGAGAGGGTGGAAAGAGTGACAGCAGAGCAGACGGTCTTAAAGGAGGAGAGGGTGGAAGGAGTGACAGCGGATCAGACGGTCTTAAAGGAGGAGAGGGTGGAAGGAGTGACAGCGGACCAGACGGTCTTAATGGAGGAGAGGGTGGAAGGAGTGACAGCGGACCAGACAGTCTTAATGGAGGAGAGGGTGGAAGGAGTGACAGCAGATCAGATGGTCTTAAAGGAGAAGAGGGTGGAAGGGGTGACAGCTGACCAGGCGGTCTTAAAGGAGGAGAGGGTGAACAGAGTGAGTGCAGTGGCCATATCACTAAACTGAGCAATAGGCAGGGTGGAAAGATGAGCTAAAGGAACCAGGCTCCTGAACTGAAATAATGTTGCACCATAAAAGTGGGAGCCAGATTTGGAAGCAGCAGCAAGGGTGAAGATTGGCAGCTTAGTGGCAGGTGCGGCCACAATGGGAATGGTGGAAGTGGTGCGAGGGAAGGGTTGATAGTTCCAGGTGAATGATCCAGATTTATTCAAGCGCTTCCTGACTATCAGTGACTGAAGAAACCGCAGAGATGAGAGGTAGTACGAACTGTTTGTAGTCATTGGCATGCTGGGCAGCTGCAAGGGAGCCAAAGTGAGTAGGCGCCGAATCAGACCATAGCAAGCGTGCCTGCAGATTCTGGGTGGGAAGGAATACCGGCAGCTTCAGCAGCAGGAGAGACGGATCGTTTGGGTGAAGTTTTTTGCTGGGCTGCTGAGTTGGAAGGATGATAACGGTGTCAGAGATTTCGGATCCATGTAAGTAGGGTATCAATTTTATTAATGCATTTTTTCTTAGAGTTTTAGTTAGATAATTAAATAATGCTGTTTTTAGATAGCAAAATTTTTTTTAGTCAGTAAACCGCAATTGGCAAAATACTCACACACCAACATAAAACCAATGTCACCTTACAATAATTGATTTTGAGTTTCAGTCTTTTAAAATAAAATATCAAACAGAACAAAATTTCAATGTACCATTTGTAATTCAGTAATATGAGAGAATTGGTCAGGGGTCTGAATACTTTTGCAAGGCACTGTATATGCAATGGAAAGTACATCATTTTATTCCATTGTAGGTTTCTCTGTGTAAGTGTTAGGTTTGCAAACTATCTTAGTATTTGCAACATCCTCTATTATTAAAGCAAACATTTCCACGTATGATCACATTTTAAATATATTATACACTTATACATAGACTTGTCATTAATAGACAGTGTATTTTAATTTTCTGTTTACTTATGTGGAGTTTGTGCAATGATGTGGAATTATAATAATAAAACAATACTTTACAAATACATCAAATAACTGCTGTAAAAATTGATTTGCAATATTAGTGTAAAAAGATATAATTGATTGGACTATTCCACTGGTAATGTTAAGCTTTGTATGTAAGATGAACTAAACCACACATACCAGGAAATAGTTGACATGCCAAACAGTACACAGTGTAATAATGGTAGAATATTATTGTTGTTTATTATTATTATTATTATTATTATTATTATTATTATTATTATTATTATTATTATTATTATTATTATATTATTATTTATTTATTAGCAGACGCCCTTATCCAGGGCGACTTAGTCGTAAACAAAAATACATTTCAAGATTCACAGTACAAGTAATAATGCAATTAAGAGCAAGATAAATACAATGACTTTGGTTCTAGCAAGTACAAGTATGACAAAATAGAAGACAAGCTTACCATAAACCTTTTCTTTTCATATTTAATAATGCACTTATTTTACAGCCACGTGTACTGAACAGGCTTTTTTTTTTTTTTTGCATACTACTGTATAATTGAAATAAGTTGCATTTGCCTCCGTGCTGTCAATTTAATTTTCAACAGTTGTACTGCTATGTGGCACTACATTATTTGCATCGCTAGCATTTGACTAGCTAAAGTTTGATTAAACTTTTTTTTTTAATTTGCTCATAATCGCTGTTTAACTGTAAAGAGCAGCTAATGCATTTGTGACCTTAACGTTACCAGCGCAGTGCCATATGGGATATCGAGGTTTCTTAAACAAAATTGGGTAGCTGGTGATAAAAAGGGGGTCGCTAGTCTTGTACATCTGAGTTTTACAAACGCACTGAAGTTATTTTTACACCATTCTGTAACTTTAAAACTACTGAACAGATTTTCACAATCTATACCAAAAAAAATGCTCCGTGGCACGGACACCAAGCGTGCCAAATGGCATCCCGATCGGTTTTGAAACGGCCGAGGAAACATAGTAATGTTGTTGAAGCTGACACCCTGGGATCCTTCAAGAAGCTGCTTGATGAGATTCTGGGATCAGTAAGCTACTAACAACCAAACAAGCAAGATGGGCCGAATGGCCTCCTCTCATTTGTAAACTTTCTTATGTTCTTGTACCCCTCAAAATCAGGTTTAAACAAGAAACTGTTTGTTACTCTTACTATAATACTGTCATTTTAAAATAGGGGTGTGAATTTCAAATATATATATTTTTACAAATCACTACAAATGTATCTGTGTATAATGTCTGTGTACTCACCCATAATATTGAAAGGCTGTTTTTTTCTTTAAATACAGTGCTTCCAATTTATAGTGTATTTAACTTAAGGCAATTCAAATTTACCACCAAAAGAAACAAATTGTATCCATAAATGTTACACAGATTTATTTTGGGAACCTTACTAGAACTTGGTCAATGATGTTCTGCTCATTTGTAGGAACAGACCATTGTGATGGATCTGTTGATAACATGATCTACAATTGTATGTGGATACTGTTGTTGAGCAACAGACAGCTTTACAGGATATTAATAGAATGCAAGCTTGGTTCAGTATCTGTATGATTATTAATACAGAATGTGCCTGTGGTTCTAGGAGTACATCAAATAATGTGAGTTCTGCAAGTCTATATTGCTGTTGGCTTTGAGGTAACATCTGGCATGAGGTTTAAGTGGCTCGATCCTCTATGTTTTCGTTTTTATGTTAACAACCAAAATACCCAAGGTACAGCATGAAAGATAAAAGCTCTTTTCAGTGAGACTCTCGCATTACTGCAGTAGTGTCTGATATTGACATACTTAAAGAAATCAGATTGGGACAGTATTGCTTGATACATTTACACTTAGTTTTTGGCACATTTCTTGTGACCGGTCCCAAAGGTACAATAATGCATCATTTGTTAGAGTCGGATCTACTGCACTTGTCGCTGCATTTCTGAACTGGGTGGACCGAACCTTGCATCAGTATACATTTGGTGTTGTTTTTCTTTATGAAGGTAAATACAGGAAAACAGCCAATGCTGGAAGATGTTGGATATGGACCAAGGGGTAGTGGAGGAGTGGTTGTCAGAATTCAAGGTAATGTAATCCTGAAAAGTTAGGGATATGTGTGGTGGGTTTTTTTTTGTTTGTTTGTTTTTTAATTAATTTTGTTTTATTACGTTTTATTACAGTCTGATTCAAGTCTGCTTTCTTTGAGAATCCAGCAGGTAGCTTGAAATGTGTCGGCAAAGCCTGAAAATAATTTTAAACAAACAACATATCAGTTCTGTATTTTACAATTGATAGTGAAATTAATAGTAGTAGAATATACAAATATATGAGCACTCCATACTGTCAGATGAAGCTCCATTTTGTTGGATGCTAGAAATGAAAAGTCTGAGAGAAATAAATTTTGATGTACTAATAGTATATTTATCAATCAATCAATCAATCTTTATTTTATGTAGCGCCTTTCATAGTGGACCACCATCACAAAGCTGCAGTAACAAGAAGAAAATCCATAATACTTTAAATACAGAGAAATGCATAATACGTGATATACAGTAAAAATAAATAAATAAATAATGCACAATACATTAAATACAGTGGAAAGTGCATAATACATGACAGTAGCATAATACATGAAATAGTAACACAGCAGCTAATCACAGATATCAGGCTTAAAGAGCATGGAAAGCAAAAGAGAATAGGTGGGTCTTGAGATTTAAAACGAGCGACGATGGGAGCATCACGCTCCAAAGCTGGGAGAGAGTATAGCCAGCAATGTGCATGTAAATACAGAACCAATAGTAACTCCAATATTTAGGATTAGGTAAAGGACTAAAGGAAAAGAAGTACAAGATGTATTTCTGATGTTTTTTCATATGCACTCCTGTATAAAGCCATTACAGTAACTATTCTTTATGTTTGCTGTAATTTAGACTCTTCCTGAGACGGCCATTCCGGGCTACGCTGCAGGTTTAAAAGACAAAGCTTCTTTGGTTTCAGCTCTGTACCGTGTTATCCAGGAACCCCAGAGTGAGGTAGGTCTAGCCATGGGATCCTGCTTCACTGACCCACACTGCATTTTCTTGCTTACAGTGGTTTAACAGTGTAGCCTCTGCTCTAGCTTGGTCAGCTGTGCTTTGGGGCATAAGCTTTTAATGAAATCCCCTGATCAGCTGACCATTCAAATCACTTTTACTGGATTACCAGCTTCCCTAATACAATGGTACAGTAAGTACATTCAGAAAAGCTTTATCCTCAAGGTAGAGAGACTTATGCATGTGGAATTATTGGCCACCTTTGGAATATAAAACAAATGAGCCTGTCAGATAACCGCACACAAGATACATGTTACACATAAGAACTGTGAGTGAACAGTGTTTCTCTTAACTAGATCAGCTTTCAAAAATTGCACTAAATTTAAAGTTCCATCACAGAAGGAACTTTAATTTACTTGAAAATGTGTCCTGTCTGTGATTCTGGTTGGGCTCACAATCGTGCCCCTTTAAAATCTGATAAAATTACAACCAACAGCTAACTGCGCTAGGCCTTTTATTATAGTAAATGGAAGATTGCGTCTAAGTCTGAACCCCTGTCTCGTGTATGTTTGAAGCTCCTGGAGCCTGTGTGTCACCAGCTGTTTGAGTTCTACCGCAGTGGAAATGTCATCCTGCAGCGCTTCACTCTCCAGTTCCTTCCAGAGTTCATCTGGAGCTACCTTTCCATTTGCACCAGCAGAGACCTGCAAAGCACTGGCTGCAGGGAAGCCCTTCTCCTCGGCATATACAATCTAGTAAGTGAATTGATGTGTTTAATTGACTTTGTCCCATTTCTTTTCTGTTTTTTTCTCTAGACCTCTACGCCTGAAGCAGTTGTCTTCAAACGTTTTACAGCAGTGGCTATCTTTTAAATTGAATTTGTGTCTGCACCCCGGTCCAAAAAGATGAAAAAAGCTATTACTGATATTATTGCACATTCCCATAAGGGGAGCTCATGCAATATGTTTTTGTAAATATTGTACCACACGGCTGTGGATTCTTGAAAAGCTTAAAACTGTTCAAATGTTATGGTGATCTCCTGACCTAATTTGATGCCATATATTGGCCTTGACTTTTTGATTTCCCAATGAGAAAATCCTAATGTTTTAAATTCAGTCACATCTGTCTTCTGTGATTGAAATACATTGTGGGTGAAGTTCGATTTCGGTATCATCCAATACAATGAACCCTTTTGTTGCAGTCATTTTGTTCATTTTACTTCATGTTTACAAGCCAGTCAATAAGAGGTGCCACATTTTCTTTCCCCATAGGGATGCTTTGTATGACTTCACAAACACACTTCTAATGGAAATACGTCTAGTTGTAATTTAGAAGTGTAATGAGGAAGTACCAGATACACATTGTTTTATTTCAGCCACAGCTGATTTATTATTAATTCTAATAAACAGCAGTGATTGGACAGTTTTCTTTTTTATTGCACAGGCATGCTTGAGACAGAGCAGGTACACACAAACATAAAATAAAAGGGCCAATATGCTTTTTTTTATTTTGTGACTCCCAATTTGATAATTCCTGGTATTTTTGTTCTGTGCTGTATGCTGTTTTTTTTTTGCCCGATTTGATTTATCTATTGGCTCATGTTGCTGTGGTGTAGAATCCTGCATGGTACATAAATGAGTGATCAGGATTTTACATTCTGCAGAATCCACAGGAGTCATGTTTTTGGATGCATAGTTTCTGTCTGGGATTATATTTACCAATGGCATTCTGAGATCCTCCTTATAAGTGTTGCATTCACCCTCAGAACATTTCTTATATCCGTGATTAACAGATATTTGGGTAATACCAGTTAGCGCAAAGCACATCAAGGGGAAAAGTAGCAAAGGTTTTGAAAAGAGCAAATTGTTCTGCTCAGAAGAAAGACCTTCTTCAAATTGTGTCACTCCTTTTGTTACCAGGAAATGGGGGAGGGGAGGGGGGAATCACAGGGTATTCTTGTTTCCATGGTAATTACTGGAAATGCATGTTAGTTCTCGCTGACAATTATAATAAAACATTTGCAAGTGTAGTCAGGGTATTAAACTCACAGTATTTAACACTGCGTCATTTGAGTTTGCTTGAAATGTGTCTGCTGGACATCATACTGGCCAAGTTACTCACAGATGAAGCTTGGTTTTAATTTGGGTCATTGCTTTTGATGGTCTTTTAAAACAAATAATAAATAATACTTATATTTTCTTTATGCATTAATTCAATAATTATGTTACTGTAGGCTATAATGTTCAGTATTGAAAACAGCTCATTTAGCCTCAATGCACACCTGCTATTTTCAACTATATGGGGAATGCACCCAGGTGAGGCTTCTCGAATATCCAGGGATTTTTTGTGTATCGTGCCACAGAGATGCTGTGGATCTACTGTATCATTTATTACTATACATATAATTACACCACTGTCTTTGTGCAGTCTGACGACTTAAAGTGAAGGACACAGTTACTGTATACCACAAAGGAGTTACCACTGTCTCTAGAAGATTTCCAACGAGGACCTTGGGTAATGTCAGGGAAGTTTTATTGTGTGGCATCTTCTTTATGTACTTCCCTACCATGTGATTCTTCATGCACCACTCTTAAGATAAATGCCTGCTATTTGGAAAAGGAGTGCGATGTCCTGAGCTCAAAATCTGCATCATCTCTGGAAAGGCATGAATGTGGCCCTGGCAAAGCAATTCCAAATGCTAATATTGGCACATTTGGTAAATGTTTTTAACAGTAAAAAGTTAAATGCAAAAATAAATAAATGTATTCATATGTTTTATTTTTTGACACTAGGAAATAGTAGACAAAGATGGACAGAGCAAAGTGTTGTCATTCACTGTCCCTTCGCTGTCGAAGCCTTCTGTGTATCATGAGGTAGGTGCCATGTCTCTTCTGGGGGTGCAGCCAATTATACAATCGTTAAGCTATCCTATTCTGTATCATTATTATTATTACTAATAATAAATATTGCAAACATATACAGTACTGTGCAAAAGTTTTAGGCAGGTGTGAAAAAATGCTGTAAAGAAAGAATGCTTTCAAAAATAGACATGTTAATAGATTATATTTATCAATTAACTAAATGCAAAGTGAGTGAACAAAAGAAAAATCTAAATCAAATCCATATTTGGTGTGACCACCCTTTGCATTCAAAACAGCATCAAGCATCAATTCTTCTAGGTACACTTGCACACAGTTTTTGAAGGAACTCAGCAGGTAGGTTGGCCCAATCATCTTGGAGAACTAACCACAGTTCTTCTGTGGATTTAGGCAGCCTCAGTTGCTTCTCTCTCTTCATGTAATCCCAGACAGACTCAATGATGTTGAGATCAGGCCTCTGTGGGGCCATACCATCACTTCCAGGACTCCTTGTTCTTCTTTACGCTGAAGAATAGTTCTTAATGACTTTCGCTGTATGTTTGGGGTCATTGTCATGCTGCAGAATAAATTTAGGCCAATCAGATGCCTCCCTGATGGTATTGCATGATGGATAAGTATCTGCCTGTACTTCTCAGCATTGAGGAGACCTTTAATTCTGACCAAATCCCCAACTCCATTTGCAGAAATGCAGCCCCAAACTTGCAAGGAACCTCCACCATGCTTCACTGTTGCCTGCAGACACTCATTCGTATACGCTCTCCAGCCCTTGGCGAACAAACTGCCTTCTGCTACAGCCAAATATTTCAAATTTTGACTCATCAGTCCAGAGCACCTGCTGCCATTTTTCTGCACCCCAGTTCCTGTGTTTTCGTGCAGAGTTGAGTCGCTTGGCCTTGTTTCCATGTCGGAGGTATGGCTTTTTGGCCATAAGTCTTCCATGAAGGCCACTTCTGACCAGACTTCTCCGGACAGTAGATGGGTGTACCAGGGTCCCACTGTTTTCTGCCAGTTCTGAGCTGATGGCACTGCTGGACATCTTCCGATTGCGAAGGGAAGTAAGCATGATGTGTCTTTCATCTGCTGCAGTAAGTTTCCTTGGCCGACCACTGCGTCCACGGTCCTCAATGTTGCCCGTTCTTTGTGCTTCTTCAAAAGAGCTTGGACAGCACATCTGGAAACCCCTGTCTGCCTTGAAATTTCTGCCTGGGAGAGACCTTGCTTATGCAGTATAACTACCTTGTGTCTTGTTGCTGTGCTCAGTCTTGCCATGGTGTATGACTTTTGACAGTAAACTGTCTTCAGCAACCTCACCTTGTTAGCTGAGTTTGGCTGTTCCTCACCCAGTTTTATTCCTCCTACACAGCTGTTTCTGTTTCAGTTAATGATTGTGTTTCAACCTACATATTGAATTGATGATCATTAGCACCTGTTTGGTATAATTGTTTAATCATACACCTGACTATATGCCTACAAAATCCCTGACTTTGTGCAAGTGTACCTAGAAGAATTGATGCTGTTTCGAAGGCAAAGGGTTGTCACACCAAATATGGATTTGATTTAGATTTTTCTTCTGTTCACTCACTTTGCATTTAGTTAATTGATAAATATAATCTATTAACATGTCTATTTTTGAAAGCATTCTTACTTTACAGCATTTTTCACACCTGCCTAAAACTTTTGCACAGTACTGTGTATATATATATATATATATATATATATATATATATATATATATATATATATATATATATACACTACCGGTCAAAAGTTTTAGAACACCCCATTTTTCCAGTTTTTATTGAAATTTAAGCAGTTCAAGTCCAGTGAATAACCTGAAATGGTACAAAGGTAAGCTGTAAACTGCCAGAGGTTAAAAAAAAAGTTTAGGTTACCAAAACTGAAAAATAATGTACATTTCAGAGTTATACAAAAAGGCCTTTTTCAGGGAACAAGTAATGGGTTAACAGCTTACAGCTGTTCTACAGCAATGGAAGTAAATTAAGCCTTGAAAGTTGATGCTAACAATTCCTACAGGTATCCCAACTTTTGTTGATTACTTACAAACCCTCTGTCTGTATAAAAGCAGTGTTGGAACAGACTGTGTTACTACACCCTCTTAAGCATTATTTGGACAGTATTGTACTGCAGGAAGTAGTATATTGCTATCATAATGGCGAGAAAAAGGCAATTAACAAAGGAAGACAGACAGACCATTATAACCCTTAAAAGTGTAGGTCTCTCCTTTAGAGAAATTGCAAAGAAAGCCAAGGTGTCAGTGAGTACAGTTTCCTACACCATCAAAAGGTACTTGGAAACTGGAGGAAACTCTGACAGGAAGAGGTCTGGCAGATCCAAAGCCACAACAGAATCAGAAGACAAGTTGCTGAGAGTCAACAGCTTGCGTGATAGGCGGCTCACAGGACAACAGCTTCAAGCACAGCTTAACACTGGTCGAAGTAAGCAAGTCTCAGTTTCAACTGTGAAGAGAGACTTGAGCTGCAGGTTTGACAGGTCAGTGGCAGTAAGAAAGCCATTGCTAAGATGGCAAAATAAGAAAAAGAGGCTTGCCTGGGCCATGAAGCACCGCCAGTGGACTACTGAAGACTGGAAGAAGGTCTTATGGACCGATGAATCAAAATTGAAATCTTTGGTTCATCACGCAGGGTTTTGTATGCCGTCGAGTAGGCGAAAGGATGGTTCCTCGGTGTGTGACACCAACTGTCAAACATGGAGGAGGAAGCGTGATGGTCTGGGGCTCTTTGCTGGATCCAGAGTCGGCGACTTGCACAGAGTGAGTGGCACCCTGAACCAAAACGGCTACCACAGCATTTTGCAGTGCCATGCAATACCCTCTGGTATACGCCCTAGTTGGTCAGGGTTCATCCTACAGCAAGATAATGACCCAAAACATACCTCCAGGCTATGTCAGAACTACCTTAGAAGAAAAGAAAAAGACGGTATGCTTCAAATCATGGAATGGCCAGCACAGTCTCCAGACTTAAACCCCATCGAGCTGGTTTGGGATGAACTGGACAGAAGGGTGAAAGCAAAGCAACCTACAAGTGCAACACATTTGTGGGAACTTCTGCAACAGTGTTGGGAAGAACTTTCCGAACAATATTTGATTTCCATTGTAGAAAGAATGCCACGAGTGTGTTCGGCTGTTATATCTGCAAAAGGTGGCTACTTTGATGAGTCAAAAATTTAGTTTAAATTTTGTTAAACAAAACGATTCCATGATTTATTTTTTATCTCCAATTGTTTATTTGTTCTATGCTTTAATTTCAGAGTACATTGAGACATTAAACTGTGTAAATTTCAATAAAAACTGGAAAAATTGAAGTGTTCTAAAACTTTTGACCGGTAGTGTATATATATATATATATATAGTTTGAATGTAAAAAATAAGTTTTAAAATCCACTCAAATTCATTTTTCTTTAGAAATGTCACCATAAGTGTAGTTTTAGTGATCTACCTAAAAACTGTAAGTGTCAGTGGTAGCCACAACTCTCAGGAAGTAGGATAGAAAGAATTCTATAAATACTGTGTCTGGTTTTCATTTTACACCAAATTGTTTGACAGGTACGTAATCCATCAAATTTTCTGTTTAAAAAAAAAAAAAAAAATTCTTTCGGATCGGTAAGCATTTTGGTTATGTAAAGCAATTTAGTCTGCTCTCTGGTAATGCTGTTGCTTTAGAATCATGGTATATTCAGTAATCAAAAAAGAAACCAAGTTACTGAAATGCTGCACCTCATAATAAAAGGCATTTCTATTGGCCTGGGGCTTTAGTGAAATGCATTTTAAATGGAGAGTCATCCGTGATGTTTATCCTATGAATATTTCACTGCAGTTAATATAATTTATAATATAATTTTTGGGTTTATAAACATTTTTATGTCGCCGAATCTCCCAACAGGAGAAAAAAAAAAAAAAAACCTCACTCATCTAGCTTTTTGTCTATCTATCTAATTTTTACTTTAGTTTTAAAAGTATATAAAACCATCCCTGATTGGTTGCTGGAGCCTTTGGAGCAGTTAGTCATTTGGTAAGCAACCAATGGTTGTTTATAATGATTTATAATGGCTTATAATGGGTGTCTAACGTCACCATTACATCATCGTTCATATGTGTGATGTTAGACGCCCATTTTTTTTTTTTTTTTTCCTGTCGGGAGATTAGGTGAGCAAGTACATTCTTACCAAAAAATCATACTAAATCGTCCAAAATGTTTGTAAACCCAAAAATAAATTTACAAAATATTAACTGCAGTGAAATATTCATAGGATAAACATCACGGATGACTCTCCATTCAAAATGCATTTTACTAAAGCCCAAGTCCAATAGAAATGCCTTCTTTTATGAGGTGCAGCATTTCAGTAACTTGGTTTCTTTTCTGATTTGTGAATATACCATGATTCTAAAGCACAGCATTACCAGAGAGCAGACTAAATTGCTTTGCCAAGAATGCTTACTGGTCTAAAAGATTTTTATTTTTTATTTTTTACAGAAAATGTTGATGAGTTGACAGGTCTATCCGATGGCAAACTTCTTCACATTACGCACCCGTCAAACAATTTGGTGTAAAATGAAAACCAGACAATCCTACTTCCTGAGAGTTGTGGCTGCCACTGACATTTTTTCAGTTTTTAGGTAGGAGATCACTAAATTACACTTATGGAGACATTTCTAAAGAGAAATGAATTTCTGTACATTTTATAACTTATTTTTTTACATCCAAACTAGGTACTCGTAGGGTATATTTCACCATAGAGTGAACACATTATTATCTTGATAATCTTCAGAGTCTCAGCTGTTTAGAAATGGTAGATATTTGTTCTGATACAGAAGCCGAAAGTCACAGTCAGACCTCAAACAGGTCCAATGTTCACAAAGCAAAAGCGTTGAGGCTTCTAACACAGTGGCAAGTATGGTGTAAATAATTTAGCACTTGCTTTTCATGAGTAAAAGCATGCCTAAGCAGCTTGATATCCGAGATAAAAGATATTTTAATGTCAATCTTTCTGAGGCACCTGAATTTTTTACGATAAAATTAATCCCCTGAATATTTATTTTTTATATGTGTATTATTATTATTTGTTTATTTAGCAGACACCTTTATCCAAGGCGACTTAGAGACTAGGGTGTGTGAACTATGCATCAGCTGCAGAGTCACTTACAATTACGTCTCACCCGAAAGACAGAGCACAAGGAGGTTAAGTGACTTGCTCAGGGTCACGCAATGAGTCAGTGGCTGAGGTGGGATTTGAACCGGGGACCGTCTGGTTTCAAGCCCTTTTCTTTAACCACTGGACCACACAGCCTCCTTATTTATTGTTCCATTCCATATATGTGTTTTTAATCCTCATTTGTTATTGTTTGTGCTTGGACAAGTATTTGAATATTCTTCTGATAAAAATTAAATTTATCTTTGCACTTTTTATAGAATACTGTACTTGATTTGTTTTTTTTGTATTACTTTTTCTTAGCCTTCTACGATTGGTTCTTTGACTCTCACAGAAGGAGCTTTAGCTAAACATGGCCTAAGCAGAGTTGTATACAGTGGGCCTCATCCACAGAGAGAGATCTTTACAGCACAGAACAGGTAATGCCACTGGCTAACTAGGAACCCATGTTGGTGTTCTGTTGTTTTCCTGTGACATGTATTTTTAAATCCATCTATCATGCAATCCATTTTTTACAGTTGACTTCGCAAGAGCATCTACTGGTTAGATGGACACATGTGACATAGAAAATGGTGCTGCATGTCCTTAACTACCTCTGTTAGCGCTCTGGAGAGGAACTTGGCTTCTCAGATAATTAATCATTGGGTTTTAATGGCCTGTCTGTAATAAATCCTAGAGATGTGCTGGTGGGTGACCAGTCTTAATATGTTTAGATTAGGGATGCACCGAATCCAAGTTTTTGGGATGAATCCTACAAAAACTGTCAAGAAAACTAAAGGAAACTTGAATAAAAAACAGACTGGCAGCTACTAACAAGGGACGCGCACAATCTATAGTTTAGAGTCTTTTAGTTAATAGTAATATTACCAAATGGAAATATATCCCTGAATAAGATTTTAGTTTAAAACTTACACAATTTACCGCTGCCCCCCTCCCCCCACAACAGAAACGTCAAAATACAAAACCGTTTACTTTACTTTTACAAGAAAGGAGAGCTGCATCTTTGCCATAACCCATTATTTTTTTTAATGATGTTTTCAACCCGTGTCAACTGATCTGAGAGCTATGAGGAAAATATTACCGTGATGAGTGACCTGAATCTCCCTGCGAAATAAAACCCACGTTGATTTAAATGCACCGTGTGTGTAATACGTATCAAATAGGCTACGAAATAGTTTTACAATTATTTTAATAAAACACAGCAGTTCCCAAATCGTTCAACTTGTATTGGCACATTACAAGAACATAAAATGTCATTTACTAAAGCATATTGTTCAATAACGTCTTGCACATCTGACAGTGGTACAGTTACAAAAAATATATATTTTTGTGCGTTTTTTAGAACACGTTTCACAGACAGCAAAAGCACAACAATTTACAAGTTTGCCGTTACTATATATTACAGGTTTACTGCATAACTTTACTCCATGAAAAGTGTGATGTGAATGTGCTGTTGCATACGGGGGTATGTTTACATTCAGCAGCTGCGTGACGTGTTTACTGCGTGCGCCACCAGTAATTTTAGGGAGTTGAGAGCTGCGACAAAGTTCATCAAACATGTTCTTGTTCTTGAATACCTGTTATAAAATACAACAGTTACGTTCAATAACTGTCTTTTATTTAAAGAAGAACTGCACACATTGGAGGGATGTATTAAAATGGATGTGTGTTTGGGCGGATGTAGGATTCGGACTCAGTTCACTGAATCCTAAGTATCCGAATCCAAAATCGAATCTTGGATTCGGTGCATCCCTAATTTGGATCGATTGTTTTTTTCTTTTCTTTTCAGTTTCCAATAAAGGAAGCTTTGCCAACGCCATTGCTTGTCCTTTGCATTAAAAATAAGTATTTACAGCTCAGGTATAATTTGAAACAAAATGATGTCCTTTAGCTTTATACAAAAATGTATGGGTTGAGAATAATAGTATGAAATAATGCAGTCCTGTTTTCTTTGACAGGTTTGAAGTGTTGACTTTCCTCCTCCTGTGCTACAATGCTGCTTTAAGCTACATGACGAGTGCTTCCTTACAGTCCCTCTGTCATCTGAGCACCGGGTGAGATCGCAGTACTGGGAAACGCATAAACATTTCTGTAACATGTTTTCATGTTCGGATATCAAGATTCAGACACTTATTTGGATATTTATTAACTTGCAACATTTGAATTGTTACACTATAGAAAATGTAAGGGTTCGTGCTTTAACTTTTAATGTGTCCCCCAAAGGAGTGGGCAAGGCTTGTAAAGTAGTGATTGGCTGTCCTCGACCTGTAGGTATGGTATTGACACATTCATTGCAGTATACTGTAGATACCTCTGCCTTTCAGGGAGGTTATTTAGCTTTCAGCAGTTAAAAAGAAAAAAGCAGTCTGGCTAAATTGATCTAACTGGGAGTGATCACAGTGTTGTGTTTCACTGCTTATACTGTCAAGAGCAATACCTCCGGTCTAATGAGCTCCCAGAATAGTAACACCAGCAATTACTCTTGTACAGAAAATAACCATGTATGTGTGTGGTTGTGGTAGGGCGGGCTTTTTATCTGTTTTTGTGTTTGATTAATTTTAATTGAAGTTGATTTGCTTTTCTTGGTAGTTGGTTCTAAGTGATCAGATGTGGCATACTGGAGACAGGGAAGATTAAGTAGCATCCAGTTGACCCTCCAAGTGGCAGGTGTGCTGTTCACTATCCAAATGATTTTGTATTAATTATCCTGCTTTGCTAACTGCAGCAATCTGGATATAGTGGAAGCTCACTTTAGAATATTACGTTTACTGTACCTCAGCTACACAAACCAGAGCAGGATTTTTAGATTTTTTTTGGTAGGCCTGGGTATGTGTTTATGAAAAATTAAACCTTTTATTCTCCATCCATGTTCTTGTTGACAGTTTGTAATTATCTTTACTGTTTATCCTAATTTGACATGATATTAATTATCAATTGTCAATTTTTGATGTACTCCACATGGCAAGCTCCTCAATTCTGTGTAGTTCAACCTTGTTCTGTGTCGCATTAGTCTCACCGAAAGTGTTTAGCTCACTGATTATCACTAATCCTCAAGGCTAATCTAATATCAGCAATCTGAGCACTTGCATACTGTTCCTCTGTGTTGAAAAATGCAATCTAGCTTCTTGACTGACTGCAAAAGAGCTGCTTTGAGACAGGGGAGTATTTACCTTGTTGGTACAGTCTTTGTGTGACAAGAAAAATAGTCGTCTAGCAAACATATTGAACTGTAGTACCATAAATCATCAGCTGTGCATTAGATTAGTGTGGTAATGAACTGATACTCCCTCAATGTTGTTGGAAAAGACTTTAATTTCTCAGAGAAGTCTAATAAATGTGGGCATCGTTTTCCATCTGGACACACTGTCGGTTCCACTTTTTTTGTTTTATCTGATTAATTCAACCATGTTGTCGGTATTCCAGTAAATCAGTTGATGAAGGTTAAACTGAGAATAGTTTTTTTGTGCATTTTGCTCATATTTTAACCTTTCTTATTGCATGATGACTTTGTATCATACAGTTGTGATTAGCTGTCGGATTGAAGACTGCGTTTTGATGTAATTAAGAAGCCTCCAGATCGCCAATCTGCCCCTCCCGCAAACACGAGGTGGCATTGGGGTGGGGGATCAATTTCAGTAATCAATGCTCTTTTGACAAATCCTTCGTATTTTCACTTGATTGATGTTAACTTGCTTGTTATTCTGTTCCATTATTCATTATTTTACTTCTTGCTGTAGTCAACAGTATAGCTTAGTGCTGTTTGAATGTTTCTGGCAAGACTGACCTTTGGATAGCCACACGTATTTCTGTTTATGGGTAACATAAAGCCATAGCATAACGTCTTTTTAAGATAAAATAGCAATCATTATTATTGCAAAGAGCCTTCATTTATATCCCAGCAGTCCCTCTGGGTCTGTTGAGGTTTTCCACCAAAGCAACGTCTGAATGCATTTCATCAGAGCTCCTGCACAGCAATTGCATTAAATAGTAGCGTATCCTCATGGGAACAAAGGCAGTTTGTTTTGTGTTTTTTTTTTTTTGGTTTTGATTTTTTTTACTGTATCTAAACTGTACGCTTGCTTTGTTTTCAGGATAAGCATTTGTGGGTATCCTAGACAGCTCCTGAGGAAGTACAAAGGCGTCAGCAACAGAATGCCAGTTTCTTCAGAGTTTCTTGTCCAGTTGATAACCAGCCTTTATTATGCTCTGTAAGTATGAGCTTTAGATTCGTGCACTTATTTAAGTTTGTATTTTAGGAATTTTGCAAAGGCATGGCGATGAACTGCACCTGTTAACTACTCTGTACATTACTTTAGGTCATTCAGGGTTGGTTAATACAAGAAGTCTGTTGTCAGAGTGTTGTATAACATTAACCAGGTTACAAACTGACTTTAAATCCACAGAGCTAATTTTACATGATAACATTTAAATGCTTTGCACCTACAGTACTGATCTGATTCAGTTATTTCCATCCCTTCCTTTGAAACCTCAATATCAGAAAATAATTATCAACCATTGTTATTAGTGGAAGTACCCATATGTCCGTACATGCGTGTGTCAGACATTTATCTTGAACTGCTTATCCAATTGTGGTGAAACGTGGTTATCACATCTGTAGAGGATCCTGCCCGTACGTCATGCTCACGTTTTTAGATGCACATACAGAGATTGACTGTAGGTGTGATTGACTGATCAATCTTTTTCGAGATACTGATGACTGTAATTGAGTGTTCGCAGCCAGTGATTTCTATGTGTTTTGCTAAATCTTAATCTGGTGCCAGCTTGTTCTCTCATTGGTTGCATCCTTCAGTTATTATTATTATTATTATTATTATTATTATTATTATTATTATTATTATTATTATTATTATTATTGTTGTTTTTTTTACTAAAGGCCAGAAAAGCTCATCCTGAATTATCATATTATGAATGGGTTTACCTGCTGTCAGAAACAAATACTGTATCCTACAGGCTTGAGAAACTTTCTCTTGTGTGTGTTTTTTTTTCTCTAGAAAAGATTTCACTCGGTATACCTCCTGAATAGACTCTTGAGTCTTAGTACTGTCATTCTCTTCTTATATGTTGTAGCTATAATGGTGAATGGGATATGGCCAGTAAAGCATTGGATGATGTTTTATATAGAGCTCAGCTGGAGCTTTATCCTGAGCCGTTGTTGGTGAGTATACCTGTCTGTCTGCACAGATCTGGGATTATTATTATTTGTTTAATTAGCAGATTATTCTACTGTGTGTGTGTGTGTGTATATGTGTGTGTGTATATATATATATATATATATATATATATATATATATATATATATATATACACACATACACACACATATACATATATATATATATACATACAGTATATGTATGTATACTTTTTGATATTTAGCATTATTTATTTATTTGTACAGTATCACCTATTTTTATAAAACATCTGTATTTTAAATAATTTGATTTGATGATAAATATACAAATGTGTATCCAAGCATAATTTTATGTTGGTAAAAACGTATTTAAATAAATGAATGCCCAATTGCAGTGAAGACTGTATTATGAACAGCCTTACTGAACGTGGCACAAGTCCTTTCATTGTTTTACATTATTCTAGCTTTGGATATATTGACGTATATGCCTTTAAGATGTTATGGCAGTAAAGGCCAGCAGTTACACCATGTTAAATATAGTATTTGTACACAGGTGGGAAATGCAATCAAGTCTTCCTTGCCTGGAGGTGCATTGAAATCAAATAAGGAGGGCACTCGGTGTATTCAGGTAGAAATAACTCCAACATCCTCGAGAATATCAAGAAATGCAGTGACCAGCTTGTCAATCAGAGGCCATCGGTGGAAAAGAAATGGTAAGCAGCATAACAAAATTAAAGAATGAAGTGTTTCGAGGTCTTCCAGGGTGGGTCTTCTCTCTTTACAACCACATGTATTTGATCTTTATCCAACTGGATGTTTATTCAAGGTTAGGGCTCATTTTCTGTCATTTGCGTTTTAGTCGGCCTTGTAAAAAGGATGACTATTTTTGGATTTTGGGATAGATCAGTTGAAAAGATCTGATCCTGATATGGGGCTGTCGGTAATAGAGCTGCACACAGCAGTTGCTAGATTCTCCATATTGAACTCTTCACAGCATGAAGGTGCTGAACCCCTGATCAGGGTCATTTGTTTTTTATTCCAAGTGAAATGATTGAAGAATCAACTGCTTGAATTTGTGCGGATTGGAGGTCAGCTGTCAACACAAATTAAAGCAGTAAAATTGCTTTGTGCTAGATTAAAAAAAAAAAGAAGTTTCACCTGTCAGTAGAGAAAGTAAGCACTGTTGCCGATAACCTGAAAATGTTTGCACACAGTGTACACACACCAGCCCCTGACACTATTTTACACAGACATCCAAAACCTCCTCTTTGTTAATGCCAAGGTCATTTTTTTTCAACACTACTTCTTGCGCTCTCTTTCAGCTCCAGGATAGACTGTATTTGTTGCTGAGTGTAAGTAAGGTGACAGATGCAAACAGTGCTGAGCTGTGAGTACAGGAATGTTCCTGAAAGTAAAACGTTGATAATTGCTTTAGGATAAAGAGGAAGGTGGCTGACTTTAACTCAGTGTGACACGCAGACTTTTTTTTTTTACGAAAAATATTGGTTTTGAATCCATACTTATCCACTGAGTAGCTTTGTTGAACCCATTTGTTTTGTCCAGAGAGCAATTAGTTGTTACACATAGCAGATAAGGAGAAAGACCATTAAAAAAAATATATTGTTAGTCTACCAGTGACCAGAAGAGGTCAGTAAAGAGGGAAATATCTCTCATAAAAGCTACGGTACTGAAAAAGAAAACTATGTTAAACATTCGGATGAGCTTTCAGTGCATTTGAATAGTGACCTTGACATCTAAAGCGTCACAGCTTGAAAAAAAAGTCTGATTTCATCATTGCCCTCTGTGGAACTGCTGCAGTGGTCTGTCAAGGGTTTGTGGAATGTTATTTGCCACTGCCTCTGTGAGACCAATCACAACAAGAACGCATACAGATTGTTTTTAACCCTTTGTGTCCTGCATGCCACTGGAGTAATTTCTGATGCTATCGGGGATTTGTCTGTGTTTTGTATTTCTGACCTAACCAATTAGAACTGTACAGATTTTGTTTTCTATGTAAGACGATCGCTGCACATCCTGGAATACATGCTTATGGTTATTATAAAGTTATTAATATGAGATGTCATGCAATATCATAAAAAAATATGAATGTAACATTTTTGCCAAGTGGCAACCTCTATCATGTCAAATAGACCTGAAGCATAACAAGATATTTAAAGAAAATACATTACTGTACCATATTTTTCCCTTCCCTCTTTACTGTGGTAAACATGCCCTCCATTTAGCCCTCTTTAGTGTCAAGCTACATTCAGTTCCAGTCATCCAACAGAACCAATAGTATGTCTAACCCGAAGAGTGTATTTAATTGTATCAGTTATATATATATATATGAGAAAAAGGAAAACTGCTGTGTACCAAAATGATCAATAAGAAGAAAGAAAAAAAGAAAAGGATATTTCAGGTACTTAAATGAAGATATATATATCTATCTATATATATATATATATATATATATATATATGTATATATAGATATGTGCAACATATCGAAGCGTTGGGCAGCTGGCTCTTTGAGCTAATATATATATATATATATATATATATACTGTATATATATATATATATATATATATATATATATATATATATATATATATATATACAGTACTGTGCAAAAGTTTTAGGCAGGTGTGAAAAAATGCTGTAAAGTAAGAATGCTTTCAAAAATAGACATGTTAATAGATTATATTTATCAATTAACTAAATGCAAAGTGAGTGAACAGAAGAAAAATCTAAATCAAATCCATATTTGGTGTGACCACCCTTTGCCTTCAAAACAGCATCAAGCATCAATTCTTCTAGGTACACTTGCACACAGTTTTTGAAGGAACTCGGCAGGTAGGTTGGCCCAAACATCTTGGAGAACTAACCACAGTTCTTCTGTGTATTTAGGCAGCCTCAGTTGCTTCTCTCTCTTCATGTAATCCCAGACAGACTCGATGATGTTGAGATCAGGGCTCTGTGGGGCCATACCATCACTTCCAGGACTCCTTGTTCTTCTTTATGCTGAAGATAGTTCTTAATGACTTTTGCTGTATGTTTGGGGTCGTTGTCATGCTGCAGAATAAATTTGGGGCCAATCAGATGCCTCCCTGATGGTATTGCATGATGGATAAGTATCTGCCTGTACTTCTCAGCATTGAGGAGACCATTAATTCTGACCAAATCCCCAACTCCATTTGCAGAAATGCAGCCCCAAACTTGCAAGGAACCTCCACCATGCTTCACTGTTGCCTGCAGACACTCATTTGTGTACTGCTCTCCAGCCCTTCGGCGAACAAACTGCCTTTGCTACAGCCAAATATTTCAAATTTTGACTCATCAGTCCAGAGCACCTGCTGCCATTTTCTGCACCCCAGTTCCTGTGTTTTCGTGCATAGTTGAGTCGCTTGGCCTTGTTTCCACGTCGGAGGTATGGCTTTTTGGCCGTAAGTCTTCCATGAAGGCCACTTCTGACCAGACTTCTCTGGACAGTAGATGGGTGTACCAGGGTCCCACTGTTTTCTGCCAGTTCTGAGCTGATGGCACTGCTGGACATCTTCCGATTGCAAAGGGAAGTAAGCATGATGTGTCTTTCATCTGCTGCAGTAAGTTTCCTTGGCCGACCACTGCGTCTCGGTCCTCAACGTTGCCCGTTTCTTTGTGCTTCTTCAAAGAGCTTGGACAGCACATCTGGAAACCCCTGCCTGCCTTGAAATTTCTGCCTGGGAGAGACCTTGCTGATGCAGTATAACTACCTTGTGTCTTGTTGCTGTGCTCAGTCTTGCCATGGTGTATGACTTTTGACAGTAAACTGTCTTCAGCAACCTCACCTTGTTAGCTGAGTTTGGCTGTTCCTCACCCAGTTTTATTCCTCCTACACAGCTGTTTCTGTTTCAGTTAATGATTGTGTTTCAACCTACATATTGAATTGATGATCATTAGCACCTGTTTGGTATAATTGTTTAATCATACACCTGACTATATGCCTACAAAATCCTGACTTTGTGCAAGTGTACCTAGAAGAATTGGCGCTGTTTTGAAGGCAAAGGGTGGTCACACCAAGTATGGATTTGATTTAGATTTTTCTTCTGTTCACTCACTTTGCATTTAGTTAATTGATAAATATAATCTATTAACATGTCTATTTTTGAAAGCATTCTTACTTTACAGCATTTTTCACACCTGCCTAAAACTTTTGCACAGTACTGTATATACTGTATATATATATATACTGTATATATATATATATATATATATATATATATATATATATATATATATATATACTATATATATATATATATATATATATATATATATATATATATATATATATATATATATATATACTGTATGTATATATATATATATATATATATACACACACATATACACACATAAACACACACACACACACAGTAGAATTTAATTTTACATATGAAAAGCTCAAATACAAAATATTCTAGAACGATTTGATTAAAAAAAATGATATATGGCTTTTAGTGCAGTGTCTAACTGTGGTTAGATTTATTGGGTTAAAGAATATTGTGATGGATTCATAAAGCTCAAAGAAAGATTTATTCTGTGGCATTAATTCTGGCACCTTATTTTTGTCATTAAGACAGCTTAATGTCATTATTGTTGGTACAGTGATGTTGCGTAATGGCTGTTTATGCGTAATCCTTTTTCTCTAAAATATGGTGCCAATGAAACAACGAATCTAGCCCATTATGGCGAAAATAGTGTATATTAATTTATGATAACTTCATACATATATTGAGTTTGACAATGAGTTTTAGTAGTTTTAAAAGAAGAAAGAAAACCATTTCACCAGTCATCTCCATATTTCATCATCAGCTTTTTATTTGCTTATTTTTTTGGTGTGTGGTGTTGCTTTTGTTTCTTTTTGTTTTTTTGTTTCTTTTTCTTCTGTTTTCAGCCATCACATTTTTGTTGTCATCTTCACTCCTAGATTCCTCTGAAAACAGTATTGACATCCCAGATTCAGCAGCCCTGTCCATCCCTGAGATTAGTGTGACAGGCGTGCTGGGTGAGCGAGTCGGGAACGGGAGACGAGAGAAGCAGAGGAGAGGGAGGCGGGGGGACAGGACTCAGGGGCTGACTCTAGAGCAGAATGCAAAGGCTTGGCTGAGGTCAGGAGGCAGAAGTCTTGCAGGAGAGTAATGGAGGATGGCGTAACCTCACCTGGCAGAGTCCAGTACTAGCTGAGTGCTGTCTAACAGTACCCAAAGGTACTTTGGATTGAGGGCAGTGTGTGAAGGGGAAGGGGAAGGGGTGTCGCACTTGTGCGTGGCACTGCAAACCATCCGTTTGATTTCTGAGAAGTCGGCTTGATTGGGCTGTGCATGCTGTCAATGAGCATATAACACTAGATCCTGAGCGGCATGCACTATGAATTCTGCATCCCTAAATAGGTCACTTCTTCAGATTTACTAAATACCAGAGCAAAAGTATAGTATTGATAGTTGTACATTTAATTTCATCTTTTTAATCATTCATTCACAAAATCAGTTTTTTTATTTCATTATTGGTAGGGATGTAGTTTTGAAACAAAAGTTTTCCAGTTTTATGCTGATATCCCCTTTTATTACTCACATTTTTATCTGGGTCCTTGACTGTGAAGCTCTCCTTATTGTAGGTCCTTTCAAGCCACAGTCGGGGTAAAAGGAAGGATCATCTGAGTGGAATGATAATTAACACTAAAATGAATCAAGGTTTCTCTAAATCTTTTGAAGTTTGTTTGGTCTTGTTGCATTTGAACTTTCTGCATGTTCACTCATTTGTGTATTGTATGTAAAATGCTTGGCTGCTGCTACTAACCTACACAACATTACATTCAGTAAATCCCTAAATGATGGGTAAGTAAGGATTTATTTTTTAATACAACGGAAAGCTTAGAAAAACATTCCTCAGCTGCACTAGATAAACCTACTTGTACAAGCCTGATTTGTACTAAAACCTGTTGTTGAATCACATCCCTTCTGTTCTTAGATGCTGTGGATTTAACATCCCCAGAGGAACTGATGGAAATCTCCGAAATGGATGAAGGGTTTTGTTCCAGAGCAGCTTCAAACGCCAGTCCTCCTGTGATCATTATCAGCAGCAGCAGTGGGAAGACTCCTGGGAAGAGCCAGAGAAAGTCTGGAAGCAGCAGGCCTGGGAAGGAGAGGGAGGCTAGCGTGGAGAGCTGCCGGGACCACTTGTCTCGCAAGCAGGCCCAGAGAGCCATGAGCGAGAACTTGGAGCTGCTGTCCTTGAAGAGGCTGACCTTGACGACTAGCCACTCCCTCCCCAAGCCAGGCAGCCTCAGTCTGGCCCGGACCGCCACCGCTGTCTTTAGTAGATCCTTCGAGCAGGTCAGCAACGTCTTTGGGGCCATCAATCCTGCCAGCACAGGCAACACTGCCTCCACCGAGGCCAACCGCTATTCGGCCTGTAGCCTTCAGGAGGAGAAGCTGGCCTATGTCTCAGAAAGAACCGAGCTCTTGGGCCCAAGCTCCAGGCACAAGCAGCGCTCCCCCAGCATCGGCATCCAGCTTTCCACAGACCTGTGAACGTTTCTGTTGGAGTTCATAGAGGGTTATGGTCTTTTTAGTATGGTGTTAAAATCATGTTACCGCTGCTGTGGTGTCCGGTTCAGTTTTAAGTGAAGAAAAAGTTTGCAGGCTTGTTTGTACTTCTGGTGCTGGATTGAAATAACTGAGCAATAATGATAAAAGTATGAGGGTGTTCATGCATTCAGTTGGACTAATGTTCAGTGGCTTCTTTGGAAGTATAACCCTTTTTAAAATAAGTTCTGTGAATATTAAGAGGAACACAATGAATGGACCCCACTCCAACCCCAGCCTCAGCACTGAATATTACAGTCTGTTTTGATGGTTAAAGATTTAGATTTGAAGTGTTTTTACTGTATTGTTTATAAAAAATAATAAAAAAAAAATGTTAGACCACTATAGAGATTAAGCTGCTGTAAATGGAATAAGAACATCATTTGTAAAGGGATATATTTTTAGCAAAATTTATGATGGACTAAAAATACAAACTTACCTGTACAGGTATGTGAATTTTTAAAAATAAAAACCATGTTTTTAAAAAGCACAACACCTTAAAAAACATTTGGAAGACATGGGTAAAAATCTGCCACACAGACAAAAAAAACCCACAATACATCTCTGGATGTTTTTTTATGGTGATAAACGTGTGGTGTGCAGTAGATTTTGTCTGGTCCTCTATTTGTTCACTTCCCTTGTTCTTTCTTTTGCACAAGAAAAAGATAACCTATCTGAAGATCACTAGTTTACCAAGAACCTGCTTATGTTTATATCTGAAATTGTCATTCTTTTTATAAGCAATACAATGTATTATTTTCACTTTTGGGTCTCTTCTTTTTTATTCTGTTTTGTTTGTATGATGTTTATTTATATTCAGGGCTTTAAAACTGGTTCACGTGTGCATGTTTTATATTGTAAATGTATGTTGTTTCCAATGCAGGGGAATTTACATCAGAACAGTATCGATTGCCATGGCATTTCATTGACTTTTTTTTTTTTTTTTTGTGTAAATTGCACCCGCATGACTTGGGCTAGATCTGCTTGTTGGCCAAAAGTCCTGTCCTACTGTTCCGTTCTTAGCACAGTTTTTTCTTTTCTTTTTAAATATAGCACATCAGTAGAATCTTATCCAAGTTAGTCTCTTTTTTCTTCCTGCTGTTTCTCAACATGTTTTTACCTTTTTGTAATGCTTTCTAACCAAAATAAAAATCTGTGGTACCTTCTTTCTTTTTTTTTTTTTTTTTACAGAATATACAGTTTTCTTTTCTAAATGTTTGTGAACAGACTGTTTGGTAAATTAGTCTGCAAAATCTAAACTAAAATGTAGTAGATCGTTTAAACATTTCGTCAGTAAATGGGATAACATCAATCACCAGATGTTACTTTTTGTGTTTTTCCTTACAGTATCTGGGGTTTTGATACATTGCTCGTGTGGATTGTATAAACTTATATAATCATCTGAAGTTGTGAGATGTTGTTTTGACTATTGCATGGCCGCCTTTTAAAAAAAAAAAAAAAAAAAAAAAAAAAATCCATTCACTAAAATGTGTTTAAAACATCTTGAAATAAAATAAAAATCCATTCACTATCATAGGTGGTTTTTTCTGCTGTACAGGGTTAAAGCTGAATACAGATGGATAAACTCACTCTGTACCATGCAATTTGAGTATACAAATAATTGCTTGTCATGTGCAATCACACTGAGGCTGTACAAAACATGGCAGCAATTAAAACCCAAATTACAGCTGAAGGCTATGTCAAGTAAATGGTCTTTGGTTTAGCTGTCAAATATGAATTATATCCTCAGCCCTGATGGGCCTTGTCAGAGAATCCCAAATCTTCAAGGCACATGCAGCTGAAAACTCTAAAACTGTATTATTTAGTAGACCAGATTCTGCAGTGTACAGCCTCATTTTATTATTATTTGGTAGACCAGATTCTGCAGTGTACAGCCTTATTTTATGTCCTGTTTCATTATGAGTAAAACAGGCAACATGTTCCTGGGTCTGACATAAATGCTGCAGCTAAAGTGTAAACTTGAGAATGATATTTGATGTGGATGCTGTCTGATTTTCAATGTGGTCTGTGTCCGTTGCACGGTCAGCCTAAAACTAATTCCTGGCTTCTGTATGTATGGCTTGCATGATCCCAGGGCTCACTTCATAAGCACACTTTATTGGGCAGTGGTATGTGAAGCTTTTCAGTTCATTCAACCAAGACTTTTTGTTGCAGAAATACAATGAACATATACTCTAAATAATGAACTATGTTCACATTAATGATTTACAGTCTTCCTAGTGCATGACTACTAGGTAGTTTGTAAGCATTGAGGGAGTGGAAGTAAGAAAGACCAATTGAATTCAATGCAGGAGACTTGGAGATACTGGGTTTAAAGCCCTGCTCTTATGCCTTCAATGCAAGTCACAGATTAGGCCATCTAGCTTTGTCTCTGATTAGTCCTAATCTTAACTAATATTAATCCATAGTTTTCACTGATCGGGGTCTGAAACCAGCCATTTACAGTATGTTTTAAGCCTAAATAACCTTTGATTATTTCATTTCACTTGACCTGTGCAGAGCTACACTGCTGAACCCGTCCCCATGCTGTGTGTATGCTTTACTGTAAAGGCCGGATGCATGCCTGCTTTTCCCCCCTTTATGTTCTTTAGGTCTATGTGACATACAAGTGACCGCGTTGCCTTTTTGGGATGTAAAAGGTGGGTGACATTGTCCAGGGTTTTTCACGTGCTTTGGAGAATGCTGGCTCCCTTTGTTAACAATTCCATCAGTTCTGCTTTTCTGGCAATTTCATACAATGGTGCACTTTTTCACACTGATGTTATCTGGTCTTTCAAACTACTATGGCTTGGACCCCACCCTAGGGATACTATGTAGGTTACATGACAATTGAGTTTTTGAATCACACGGCAAAGGAAATCAGCGGCTAAAAATTATATTTTAAGCAAATCCAAGGTGAGGCAAATCTTTTTTTTTTCTCACTTTTTTGGTGAGCATTATGCATTATTTTGAAGAGTGGTCTTTGCTACCGTGGTTTTTAATTCACTCAGTATACTAGACTACAGTTTGATTCAAAGTAATATACTGTAAAACAAATACTGTGTTATTAATATTAATAATAACAGTAACAATATTAATAATACTATTTTAGCCTTTGGTTATTCAGTCATGCAGCAGTTTATTTAGGATAGACTAGATTATGATATTTATGAAGAATAAAGGGTTGCTGTAGCCTTGTAGCTATTTATTAAATATGTTTAGTATTTAGTAAAATTACCTTGTGAGGTTTCAGATTTGTTAGCTTAAATTTGTTTTGGGACCTTTTGTTCGGGTCAATTTTGTGTTTGGGAAATGCTTATTCCTTTAGCAACAGAATTCCCTAACTGATTATTTCAGACCTGTACTTACCTATCTATATATACCTACAACCTTAAATACAAATTGTCAGGAATATTGTGGTCTTCGATGGGGAGATAAAACTTAGAGATGAAGACAAGAATGTCAACGTATGAAGGTTTTATCAATTTACACCTTTCACGATGAGGCATCCCTGGATTTTATTGGAGCATTTTACAAAAAAAAGTTATGGCTTATCCTAGCGAGTTAAGGCTAGATCAAATCACCCACTTATTTTCTTATAGTGTTACCTCAGAGTTCATGATTAAGTGCTGAAAGTTTACTTTAATTCTGGTATCTTACTAGAATGTTCAATTTATTGTTGGTTATAAACAGTCTACTCTGACTAACAGAAAACAAGCTAGCTGTTGTATGTTAAAACACACTGTTAGACTACAGAGCAGGGGCCTTCAAAGCTGGGCCTGTGAGACCAGTGTTGTGATTGCAATGCCAACTGACATACTGTGGAATACTGAAATACTAGTAGAACTAAAGTCTACAGTATTATTCAGGGCTCTCAAACTAGCTCTTTGTCCTGGGACAATTGATGAAAAGAAATCTTTTGTCTCCCTTTTCTTAAGAAAAAGCCAAGAGTACACGTGCAGAATTCAGAGGAATGCCTGGCAGTATAAATAATCATGGCATAGAAATTACACAAGCAGAAAATAGCATAGCCTTAACTCATATGACAATATGGAAATTAATAATAATAATAATAATAATAATAATAATAATAATAATAATAATAATAAACTCCTATGCAATAGGAAATGTCCCTGAATACCAAGAGGGTGCAGTGTGGCAGTGTTGTTGTGGAGTTTGAAAGCGACGACACTAAAGAAGAACGGGCAAAAAAGACATGGAGTGTAACAGGTGGGTTTTCCCATGAACTCAATTAGACATGGCTGTCTTTCCACTTCAGTACATGTTTCGTGGCTTTTGTTGGTAAAACGTATTGGCTCTTTTAAGATGATAAACTTTCAAGCCTCATTTCAGCTGGCCTATATGTTGTTGGCATGTAGAGTGACGGTTTCCTGGCTCAATCCTGTCCTCTTTACTCACAGCAGCAGATCATTGATTTATATGGTAAATTAAGGAACATTCCTTACACGGTGTTCGCCAAGCATTGATGGCCATTGCAAACCAAGCTGTTGCTAATCATAAACTTGCAGGCCTTGAGAGAATATAAGATGTGCTTTTCTTGCATGACATCATCAAATACAGGCTTAGAACTTGCATGAAGCTGTTTCAAGATACCTGTACATGTTCTAGATATTGCTAATAATTGCCTGGCTGTAGTAAGTTTACAAACATTGACTCTTGGTTTCGTAATGGTACTCGGTTTTAGGGAACAATAATAGTGTGAATTATTTAGTGAATATGACCAGTCCCACGTTTTCTGGTGTATATTATGTTCCAATAGCAAATGTTCTCAGTGTAAACTATAATGCTGTGGGTGTGCAATGATTTAATCTCAGAACATAGTATATCTATCTTGTGCAATGTTTTAATCTCAGAGCAGAGTATATCTATCTTGTGCAATGTTTTAATCTCAGAGCAGAGTATATCTATCTTGTGCAATGTTTTAATTTCAGAGCAGAGTATATCTATCTTGTGCAATGTTTTAATCTCAGAGCAGAGTATATCTATCTTGTGCAATGTTTTAATCTCAGAGCAGAGTATATCTATCTTGTGCAATGTTTTAATCTCAGAGCAGAGTATATCTATCTTGTGCAATGTTTTAATCTCAGAGCAGAGTATATCTATCTTGTGCAATGTTTTAATCTCAGAGCAGAGTATATCTATCTTGTGCAATGTTTTAATCTCAGAGCAGAGTATATCTATCTTGTGCAATGTTTTAATCTCAGAGCAGAGTATATCTATCTTGTGCAATGTTTTAATCTCAGAGCAGAGTATATCTATCTTGTGCAATGTTTTAATCTCAGAGCAGAGTATATCTATCTTGTGCAATGTTTTAATCTCAGAGCAGAGTATATCTATCTTGTGCAATGTTTTAATCTCAGAGCAGAGTATATCTATCTTGTGCAATGATTTAATCTCAGAGCAGAGTACATCTATCTTGTGCAACTTGTTTCTCCTGCACAGGATCAGCTTTGATCTACCTCAAGGGCCCAAAGTTTCCGATTTACATCAGTGGTGCATTGTCCATGTGGGTAAGATGAAGTAAACTACAGTTGACCCTCTGGGAAAGATGAAGTAGAGAAATGTAGGTGTATAGACAAGCTAAGTGTGTGAAAGCATTTCAGAACATGCACTACTGTCATTTGTTGTTACTGCCTTCGCAAAAATACCTTTTGATAACAATTGTTTGGATATTTTTATTCACATGTTTTTGATCCCTAATCAACTGGGGGAATTTACTTCCTACAGGTCTGGAAGAAATACTTCAGTTTCCCATCAAAAAGTCACATGTTTCTAGCATAATAAAAACACTTTCAATGACCGCTGTTGTTGAAGCAGAAAAAGCTGTAATATGGTTGAGAAGGACTTTCATGGCACATGCCCTAGAAATAAATATATTAAAAAAAACAATGCAGAATTGTGTATATTGTAATGTTGAGTGAAAATAAGGAGCGAGGGACAAATGATTGCACAACATTCACAAGCACACTGGGACCATGACTAGATCACGCTGCCCCCACCCCACAGGTGCACTCCTTCAAATGCACCGGCACTCAGGATATAGACAAAATACAGAACAGCAACACAAAACAATACAACACATAACATTTAGTACAGATTGCTACAATATAAAGAAATGTGCAAAAACAATGTAAAACACAGGAGCCAGCAACTGTAGTGCGGCTGTTGTAAAAGTCATGTTGAGTTCTGTACAGTGTTGCTGACTTGAGTGGCAGAACTCTTAGAAGCAGGTCTGTCTCAGAGACTAAACTGTGTGTGTTGAAAGCTGCACCAACATCATTGCATTTATTTGCTTTTATTTGAGATTTATGTAATACACATTTAAATAACAAACAGATATTTTGGTGACTAGTTTCAAGTGAGTTGTACAGACAATGTTACTTGTATAGAATCTCCTGCTTTCTAGTTCAAACTCATGAATTCGACACTGTGAGGGACTTGCTCAACAGCAGACCAAACTTTTTCTTATTTTTTCCCCTCTTCTCTCATAGGGTGACCGCATGTGGCACTTTGCAATTTCTGTGTTCCTTATTGAGCTTTATGGGCATAACCTGCTTCTGACTGCTATATTCGGTCTTGTGGTAGCAGGTTCTGTGCTGCTGTTTGGGGCTTTGATTGGTGACTGGGTTGATAGAAATCCAAGAAACAAAGGTATGTCCGGTAATAAAAAGCAAGTTCTTGTCTGAATTTGCTGAATAGCTGCTACGTGTTAATATTAGCAGGGATCTAGCTAGGATCACTTAAGAATATGGTTGCCATTGGGTGCGTTAAGTAACTGAGCGGCTCAGAGCGAGATTTTTTCCACTCACTCAGATCACCGTTGGAATCTGCTCTGCAGCGCTCTGAGTTGCTCAGAAGGAGTGGACCTGAGCATGCCATTAAGTGGGTTCTTTCACAGAGTTACTCCGAGCGACTCAGTTACTTAATGCAACCAGTGACAAACAATGGCCATTGGCGATTTCCAATTTGCTACAGTACAAGCTTTTCATCTTGTATTAGTTGAATCAACCCCTGTCAGATTATTTATGGAGCTGAAAAATTCCCTGTTTCCTTATCCTTATTCCAATAGCTTAGTAAATTAACTGTATATATGAGTCATTAATAATAAAGCCTGGCTGTGGTTATGAAAGGTAGCAAGATAACTGAATCTCCTATACAACTTACTCAGAAATTCCCCACCAAAGGAAATATATATCAATGCATGTCAAGGAGATGTTGGAGCTGAACACTTAAAACAATGCTTTTGCCTTGAGAAATAGAAATAAGGAATTATTGATGATGCAACACTTCACACTTAGTATAAACTCTACTTGCTAAACAAACCTGCATCATGGTGCTAGTTTTCAAGAACACCAGCTTCTCCACTGCCAGCACCGTGACTCAGTCCTGTTCCTCTAAGGAATTGTCTTTGTCTGTATTGGGCTGGTGTCAGGTCTGGTCAGGGTGGGTAGACAAGAAGAAAGAATGTGAAGCTAATGCTTTCCATTCAGTTTGGTTTCTTAATTAATTCGCCATTCCTAAATGGCCACTTGATTTGTTTAATTGCTAATATGTAAATTATTATTATTTTTCTTTTAGTCCGATGATAAACAGACGCTGTAACTGCACACTGTTTAAAGTCCCAGAGTCTGTAACAAAAAAAAAAGAAAAACCTAGACCATACATGGAGCAACCATTAGATTAGTGTTTGTTATTTTGCATGTTAAAATGTATGGTTTTGTTCTGAGTCGTAGAGTGATAATTATATCAGTATATTCTTAGGGACTGGCCAGTAACTTCATTCAGTCAGACTGCAATGTAACATTGAGCAAGATTTACAAAAAATCAAAAACTGTTATTCCTAAGAAACAACTGGTGTTCAGTTATTAGTAGTTTGTAATTTGTGTTTAAATTATGCCAAATAGTGGATCCTTCAAAAATTTTTCTTTTTGTTTGTTGATAAAAATGGCCAACTTTATACTTAAGCTAAATGCATATTGCCTTCTAAGGCGTTTTTAAAAGTTTTAAGTGAGCCAGGCTGAAGTGGCCTAACAACAATGTGATATGTTGTCTTGGTAACTGCTGTCTTTTCAGTGGTTGTGACAGTATAAAGTACAATGTAAAAGAAAGTTGTTTGTTTCGTTCTAGTTGCACATGCATCCTTGTTCATTCAGAACATATCCGTCACTGTCTGCAGCATTGTGCTGATGTTGGTGTTTTCTTACAAACAGTGGATTGAACACATTTGGGATGGCTGGTTAACTGTGAGTATTCCTTCTATCAGTCTTACATCTTAAGTTTCAGTTTCATCGCTCCTTGATTCTACTGATTAAATACTTCACATCTGCTTTACAAAGTCTTCAATGACGGCTCTGAGAGTTGTTATACTAGCTGTGTTTCAGCGCTGGGTCACTTTTTATTGTAGCCTGTACAGTGCATATTTCAAAAAATGATCTGGTTAAGATACTGTACTGTGTATCACAGCAACCAACGCTGATATAACTTTAGTTTAAAACATGATCACACACTTAGCACATAACTCTAGCATGCATTGTCATTCTGCCTTGATCATCCTCAACAGCAAAACCTAGTTACATACAGTATGAGGCGCATACTCAGCCCTACCCACAAATTAAATTCATTTTCTACTTTGTTGGAGGAGTGAGACATAAAAAAGGGGTTTGGCCACCGAAAGATATAATTTTGAAAACACAACCAGTGTCGGCAGCCATTATTGAACAAATAAACATTTTGGGGGCTAAAGAGGAACAAATATCACACCCAGTAATTCTGCATTAGAGTTAGCATTTAAGGGTACTTTTGGGGTTTCCTGCTTATTAAATGTTGTATTAGGGATACAGTACTACAATATTTAGTAAACAAGAGGCTTAATTGTTTAAATGAACAAAACATTTCAGATACCAATGCACTTGATGGTCAGCTTTATCATTAAATAATTAGCATATATTTGAAGACCGTATTTCAGGGGTACCAAGATAATTAGTAAACAAGCTTTTTACTTTTTTCTTATTGGCATGAATTACAAAGTGAAAAGAAACACTAAAACAAAGAGTTAATTATTTGCAAGCCCTTAAATAAAATGTCTTGGCAGTTTCGGTAATTTTTTGGGGTGCATTTTTTTACCTTGTGCTAATCACAATTAAAGTAAAACAACAACAAAAAAAAGCTTTGAGAATATAACCAAAACAGATATTTGTATTTATTTTTATTATAAAAAAATCCAGATGCGTATTGTCTTATTTAACGTGTTGCATCGCACAACTCACAAAAGGTGGTTTGTTACACGGTGGTGATCATCCTGGCAGATGTGGCGAACCTTGCGAGCACGGCCCTGACCATCGCCATTCAGAGGGACTGGATCGTCGTCATCACAGGGCACAACAGAGGGCACCTTGCGGGTAAGAAAGACATGGGGACAGCTGATACTAAAAATACAACCGTGTCATGGACTGATCCCACACCTCACATGCCAGTAAACGGACAGGACAACTAAATCATTTATACCAGGACACAGAAACAGTTTGTGTCTGGTTTCATGTAAGATAAAATGAGCACAATTCTGCCAGATTCTCTGACAAACATAAAAGTTCTGAAGTGAAAGAACTGAAGTTTACACAAATACTAAATGTCAAAACATAATTCCGTGTCTTTGAAAGGTTATGTTTTTCATTGTTCTGAAAACCCACTGTATCTTGTCCTGTCACTCATTTCTTTTCTCCATTGGTCTC
Organism: Acipenser oxyrinchus oxyrinchus; assembly: GCA_030684275.1. Lineage (NCBI taxonomy): Eukaryota > Metazoa > Chordata > Actinopteri > Acipenseriformes > Acipenseridae > Acipenser > Acipenser oxyrinchus. The sequence continues at coordinate 7,394,266 of CM060249.1, forward strand.
ATTCAGAGATGAACGCCACCATGAGGAGAATCGATCAGGTGACGAACATCCTGGCTCCTCTGGCAGTGGGTCAGGTGATGACCTTGGCCTCCAATGTGGTTGGTTGTGGTTTCATACTTGGCTGGAACCTGGTCTCTTTGATAGTGGAGTTTTTTTTCCTCTCGAGAGTCTATAAAATAGTTCCAGCCTTGTCTACGAAACCAAAGCCCGAAGAGTGTGAAGATCAGCTTCAGTGTCTGGAGAGGCAGATAGAAATGATGAACCTACAAGGCAAGTATACAAATGAATACAACGCAACAACAAATAACTAACACATCATAAAAACTCATGAACATCCAGAATACAGCTCTGTTTGTGTTAGAGCTAATATCAAATGACATTATCTCTACTATGAAGGAAGCGCAGCAACTGCAGGTGTATCCAGGATGGAAAGGTTCAGCTGGGCAGTCAGTGATAATAATTACAGAGCAATTATTATGGCAAAAATCCATTTTCCTAACAAAACATTCCTATTAAGTATTATATTTTAGAAGTCAGATAAATGGCTGTGTTTTAATGGTAATAAAACATTTTTTACTTGATGAGAACCTAATTTTTCAACATCTGAGAGTAGAAACATTTCTTCAAACCTATATTTTTTGTCATAGTGAATAATACAACAGTTTGCATGACGGGAAATTACTATTTAATCAGTTACTGGACTTTTAACACCCAAAGAAAGGATGTTTATATGTAGGTTACATCATTCTGTCATGAGCTGGATACCCTGTCATGAGTTGGTCATATTTTAACAGTGGTTCATTTAAATTAGAAGCTTCCTGTGAATAATGCCTTGGAGACAGAGAGGCAATGATGGGTTTATTGTAAAATCAATGGTACTGATTGATCATTTTTAAGTCGCCCTGGATAAGGGCGTCTACTAAGAAATAATATATATATATACAGTACTGTGCAAAAGTTTTAGGCAGGTGTGAAAAAATGCTGTAAAGTAAGAATGCTTTCAAAAATAGACATGTTAATAGATTATATTTATCAATTAACTAAATGCAAAGTGAGTGAACAGAAGAAAAATCTAAATCAAATCCATATTTGGTGTGACCACCTTTTGCCTTCAAAACAGCATCAATTCTTCTAGGTACACTTGCACAAAGTCAGGATTTTGTAGGCATATAGTCAGGTGTATGATTAAACAATTATACCAAACAGGTGCTAATGATCATCAATTCAATATGTAGGTTGAAACACAATCATTAACTGAAACAGAAACAGCTGTGTAGGAGGAATAAAACTGGGTGAGGAACAGCCAAACTCAGCTAACAAGGTGAGGTTGCTGAAGACAGTTTACTGTCAAAAGTCATACACCATGGCAAGACTGAGCACAGCAACAAGACACAAGGTAGTTATACTGCATCAGCAAGGTCTCTCCCAGGCAGAAATTTCAAGGCAGACAGGGGTTTCCAGATGTGCTGTCCAAGCTCTTTTGAAGAAGCACAAAGAAACGGGCAACGTTGAGGACCGTAGACGCAGTGGTCAGCCAAGGAAACTTACTACAGCAGATGAAAGACACATCATGCTTACTTCCTTCGAATCGGAAGATGTCCAGCAGTGCCATCAGCTCAGAACTGGCAGAAAACAGTGGGACCCTGGTACACCCATCTGCTGTCCGGAGAACTGGTCAGAAGTGGCCTTCATGGAAGACTTGCGCCAAAAGCCATACCTCCAATGTGGAAACAAGGCCAAGCGACTCAACTATGCACGAAAACACAGGAACTGGGGTGCGGAAAATGGCAGCAGGTGCTCTGGACTGATGAGTCAAAATTTGAAATATTTGGCTGTAGCAGAAGGCAGTTTGTTCGCGAAGGGCTGGAGAGCGCATGCATGAATGAGTGTCTGCAGGCAACAGTGAAGCATGGTGGAGGTTCCTTGCAAGTTTGGGGCTGCATTTCTGCAAATGGAGTTGGGGATTTGGTCAGAATTAATGGTCTCCTCAATGCTGAGAAGTACAGGCAGATACTTATCCATCATACAATACCATCAGGGAGGCATCTGAATGGCCCCAAATTTATTCTGCAGCATGACAACGACCCCAAACATACAGCGAAAGTCATTAAGAACTATCTTCAGCGTAAAGAAGAACAAGGAGTCCTGGAAGTGATGGTATGGCCCCCACAGAGCCCTGATCTCAACATCATCGAGTCTGTCTGGGATTACATGAAGAGAGAGAAGCAACTGAGGCTGCCTAAATCCACAGAAGAACTGTGGTTAGTTCTCCAAGATGTTTGGGCCAACCTACCTGCCGAAGTTCCTTCAAAAACTGTGTGCAAGTGTACCTAGAAGAATTGATACTTGATGCTGTTTTGAAGGCAAAGGGTGGTCACACCAAATATGGATTTGATTTAGATTTTTCTTCTGTTCACTCACTTTGCATTTAGTTAATTGATAAATATAATCTATTAACATGTCTATTTTTGAAAGCATTCTTACTTTACAGCATTTTTTCACACCTGCCTAAAACTTTTGCACAGTACTGTATATTTTTTTATTTTGTTTTCCCTGCTGTTCATGTTGATTTTTCTCTCTATGTAGATTGTTTTTAACAAGTTCAAATCAAGTCCACATGCCTCACAATCTGTGCACAACAAAGCCCTGGCAAACGAGTCACAGCTCTTTTCTGCAAGAGTTTTTTTTTTTCTGTGCATTACACACTGAACACTTAGTGAAATGTCATCACGTTGTGAGTCTGTCAGTCTCCCTCCAAGTAGGCATACAGGTATTTCTTAGTCTGCTTAAGGTCGAGATATGGGTCCAGGGAAACAAAGAGAAACAAAGCATTACCTACTGTACCTGAAATCTAAAAGTATACCACATTTAGCCATACAAACCAGTTCTGTGGAAGAACATACATTCTCCCTAGTAACAGCCTATTTGCATATCTTGGTATCAGCTCAAACCATAAGTGACGTTCTGTGCAAGAAAGATGCAAAAATGATCCCATTGCCTTGCAGGTGATCTCCGGGTTGCCGAGGTACCTGAATTTACAGAAGAGAACTGCCACATCAGCTTGCATCTCAAAGAAATCACAAGTCTTCCATTGTGCCTGAGAAACCTTAAATGGCTGCTAAGCACCTGCAAAGATGGCTGGAAGGCTTATTACAGACAATCTGTGTTCCTGGCTGGCATGGGCTTAGCCTTTCTCTACACCACGGTCTTGGGGTTCGACTGTATAACGACTGGGTACGCCTACACTCAGGGGATCAGCGGGTCTCTGCTCAGCCTGCTCATGGGGGTCTCAGCTGTGACTGGACTCATGGGCACCATCATGTTCACCAAGCTGAGGAGAGTCTATGGCTTGGTGACCACAGGGATCATATCAAGCTGCCTTCATCTGGCATGCCTGATGCTTTGTGTGTTTTCTGTCTTTGCACCTGGTAGCACCTTGCACCTCAACATGTTGTCCACCTTTCCGGATTCCAATTCCTCTGCTAATGAGGGTAATTCAGGGCAGAAGGAGCTGCATGCATTCCCCCTCCGAGGCAGTGTCAACCAGCCCCTGTTACCAGACCGCTCCTCCATACACTGGACCAACAACACTGTGCTGTTTGAGCACTTGCCCCCAGGAAGTGCCCCAGACTCCTACATCTCCATTATACTGCTCTTCCTGGGGGTCATTACTGCAAGAATCGGTGAGTTTGAAACGCACAGGGTACTTTGCATTCAGGGATGGGCAAAATTAAGGATTTATATTATTGTTTACAAAATATATTCACATAATCTTGTAATGCACAGTTAAACATACTGTGACAAAGTGCCCCCAGGTCAAGGCTGGTTTGCACCCTTTGAACAGTAGACCCAGACACAAAACTGTACTTAAGCGCTTTTTGTGCACTTTTATTATAAACAAAACACAAAAACAAAAGACTAGCTCCTACTTGGAGCACTAGTTAAACCTTTACCCAAAACTGAACTAGCACAGGAACGCTAAGCGGTTTACCCATTTCAAAACACATGTACCAGTGCATACAACACACAGGTGTGTGCACACACTCACAGTTCTCCCCTAACGGCCTCCTACTTCACCCACCACCAAACATTCAATCCTTTGTCCTTTTACAGGGCGTGACCGGGGGTAATTGGCAACCAATCATTCCATTCCACACTTTGCAATCACACCTCAATCACTCAATTAAACGCAATTTCCATCACCAGACACCCACACACACGTGCAGAGCCTCTGCACATGTAAATTTAAACATGCAATCCAAACTGTAAGATATAAATATTATATAATAGGAATACTATATAGATATAAGTTACTACAGTGAGCCAGCATCACAAATACAAATAACCAACAGAAAGAACAGAAAAAAAGATGACAAAAATAATTTGGTAAAGCTGCAATTTGTTTTACTTACAGTTTTTAATCCTCAGAAAACAGTATAATTACAGACTTGTCTAAATTAGACAGAGTAGTTTATTAATGGGCAGAGTCACCCACTGAAGCAGCAGGGAGCTAAAGCTTTCTGAGAATGAATTAAGAAGTCAATCTAATGTGCTTTCTTGGTTCTATTTTACTGCCTTTGAATTGCACTCACGACAGAAGTCAAAACTGTTCTATTTAGAGATCATCACGACTCTTCATTCACACATAATACAACAAGTGGTTCTGTTAATGTGCATTTAAATAGTTACTGTAGTTGTATATGATTGTGCATTATTAGTATTGAAACATCAGGGGGAACTCTAGCATCATTGAATTAAATCGCTGTACTCAGACTTACTGAAAGCGACGTAGGAGATGCGAGCAGTTCTGCAATCTTTATCTCACTGCTAATAAAGACAATCCAACAGGCAATAGATCCAAACGTGTGGCTCACATCGTGAACAGCATTTCTAAACAGACAAGGGAGAAAAAACAAACAAAAAAAACTGTGGATGCTAATACAATGATAAATAAGATTTACAAAGTACAGAGCAAACAAACTTGGCTATGACAAGTTATTGGTACCATGTGAATTCATTTGGTTTTTCGTAGCTTCTTCAAGGTACAGTACTTCCCCTTCATAATGTAACTGTCCAGATTAGGATAATGTTTATAATATAAATACAGAGACTAACCCTTTAGCCATCAACTGTTGGTGAGCTGGTGACCAGCTAAGACTGAACAACTATCAGGTATATAAAACCTCAAACATGGTTTACAACACATATGGTAACTTAATGTAGACAAAAAAGGTATTTTTCTTGGACTTGTTTTTAGCCAGCTCCTCAACCAGCAACAAGTTTTCTGAACCATTATGACTAGCTGAAAAACAGCAAACCACCAGCTTTGACCAGTGTACACCAGTGCTGGTCATCGTTGGAATTTCCATTCAATCCAGTGGTTTATTGATATTGATCGTTAATGAAAAATGTAAATGGTGCAACTGCACAGAAAGTTCTGAGAAATCCAGCTGTTTCAGGAGTGGTACATTGTACCTTATTTCTATCACAAAACAGAGAACCTTATCTCACACGAACACAGCGTCACAGCCAAACAAATCTGCTGTACTCGACAAGGTGCTTATCTTACCTTTCTCTTTATCGTGCATAGAGGTTAGTAATTGGTTTAAAAACAGCTGCCACTAAAATTCCTTAAGTTACACTGACAATAGGTCTCCAGTGATTCTGGGGCTACAACCTATTACCACATTTGCAGCTGAGCACACAGGGCTGCTGAACTGCCTCTGACACCATCCCTCTTTCCTTCCTCAGGCCTGTGGTCCTTTGATCTGACTGTCACCCAGCTTCTACAGGAGACCATACCCGAGTCAGAGCGGGGGGTGGTGAACGGGGTCCAGAGCTCCATGAACTACCTGATGGACCTCATGCACTTCATCATGGTGATATCCGCGCCCCAGCCCCAGCACTTTGGAATCCTGGTCATCATATCTGTCTTGTTCGTCACGGCTGGGCACACCATGTACTTCCTCTATGTTAGAGAAGCTAAAAGAAAACGCAGGCCTAAGACGTAAAGCAGGCAAACAACAGCAAAAAATACATCAATCCCAGGCCTGTGAAATGAATGTCTCTTTCAGTAATGCCGGTGTTCATATTGCCATGACACAATGCAATAAAATCTCAGCCATTCATTTGCATTCTCACACCACAGGTATCCATCAAGAGAATATGCTCTAATGCATTATCGGGAGCAGCCAACAAATCTGTCTGTCAACAGAGACATAAAGTGGTGAGTCAGACAGATTGTGCAAGTACAGTTGGCTCTGAAATACAGCATGCACTGATACCGTACACAGGAAACACAAGTAGTTAGAGGATGATGTTAGCCATCCATTACACCATACAAAGTCTTGAGGGCCAATTCAGCAGCTAGAAGCTAGATCAGCAAGCTCTATTCCATCCCAAATCACTGTAAGTCTGCAAGCAATGAGAGGATACATTAGTAATATTTTTGTTTTGTTCATGACAGAACAATGGGCTTAAAATGAAGGGCACCAGTTTGCCTTGGATGAGTAGGTTAGTAGGAGTAAGTGTTTTGCAAGCTTAATGGGAAAAAAAACCCCAAACAAGCTTTACTGAATTAAACAATTTAATTTGCTTTTTAAGGTGCTTTAGAAAATATGAAAAGCTTTGTACTTAGATTAGAAACTATGAGTATGGAACAGAGTTACAGTATATAAGTAGAAGTTATAATTAGCAAGCAGGGCTGTAAGCATCAAGGCAAGATTCTGATTTAAATTCCCTTGGCTGTGCCCGTTACACTCTCAAATGTACAACTAACCACATCAGCATGAAATGATAACCCACACATCGATCAATTTCAACATTTTGTAGACCACATAGCACTACCCATATACTGTAAAGTACATCAAGACTTTAAGTCTCACCTCAAACGTATAAAAGTATTCACTGGTAATAAACCCATTGTCACACATCAGGGTGTGCACTTCAGATTCAATAGATTCAGTGTTACATAGAGGGCAGGCATAAAATTGGGTTGGTTCTGCATTTAGCAGCTTTGCCCAATACCAAGTATAGTATTGTTATGATTTTGTCAACAGTGGTGTATAAAAACTGTAGGTGTTCTTTGAAAGTTAAATGTCAGTAAATTACATTTAGTAGCAGGAGTTTGTATATACGTGATTATCAATCTGGTACATGTCATTTGTACAGGCTGGTTATAATGCGAATTAGGGGCTAAACACCATGGTGGAGAAATAGTACAGTACATCCCTAATTTACAAAGATAAATCATGCAACCTGTTGTCCAGAGCGGACATTGTGACAATGAGGAGCACCAGGGCTGGCTCCAGAAATAATTCCTAGGGGCAGCTTAGCCTCTGGGGAGTGGAGCCAAGGAGAACACTTTGCGGTTAATAAGCTCTGACAACCCAGAGCAACCTCATTTTGCTTCTGTAGCAGTTGTGATCTCTGAAGTCATTATCATGACTGAGCAATAATATAAATGCACACATTGCTAATGTGGCTGATCATGTATATTGTGCTGTGTTTTTGTGAGTGTTTTATGTGAGAAATAACTCTGAGCAATACATGCTAAGTTATGCCACACAAGGTACAAATGAGAAATAAAAAGACAGTATTTGTTTTACAATGCATTACATTACCTTAATAAACTACAATTAAATGCACAAAACACATTTGTTGTGTTTAAAATTTGTATCAAATGTTCACTGTGCAAAATTGTATATTAACTTTTGTTCAATTTTCCAGTTAACAAAATTGTGTTGGGAGTTTAAAAAAAAGAAAAGAAAAAATCTCTCTGATGCCTGATTTTAAGAGCGTTGAGTGATAAAGCTTAATTTAGAAAAAACAATTGGGTGTAGGCTATGTAGAACAATAAAATATACTCATAAGCTTTGGGTAAAACTGTTATTACATCCATTCTTAATCAGTTTTCAGAACATTTCTGCACTAAATGTCCACTAATACTGCCAAAAACATAAGGCACAATTTCAGTAAGTCTTTCGGCACTAAGGAGTTACACTACCCTAGGATAATTAAATAAACAGTATCCATACTGGAAAAAAAAATAAAACAGCCATAGATATACACATAGTATATGCTATGTTATTTTCCTAGACCTGTAGGTCTGCAGTGTTGAAATAGTTAAAACATGAAACAGCTTTACATGATTTGCCTACATCGTTAAACGGCTATTTATCGGTAAATTACATTACACACATATTGGTTACAAATATGATTAGCTTCTTATTTAAACAACATGTAAATTAATATACAAAAAGCACCACAACACAAACCTGATAAAATCAAACTCATGAAAGTAAACTGATGTATATGAATTCTTGCCGTGGTGTCTGGTTCATTTATTTATCTAGATTCCGAAGACGTAACTCTTTGCACGCCCCACGCTTTTTTTATTATTATTATTATTATTATTATTATTATTATTATTATTATTATTATTATTATTATTATTTAGCAGACACTTTTATCCAAAGCGACTTCCAGAAAATTAAACAAAATATAAAACTGTATAAATTACAGGCAATAAAAATGCAAAAACAAACACATATATACAAAATACATTTCAATAAAGGAAAATGCATAGGAATTTACCAATAAAAATTGAATAAGTTAGTTCTGAGAAGACAACGGAGAGCAGTAAAAGTTCCACCACAGGGGGACAAGGGAAGAGAACAAGTCAGCCAGTCGAGGATGATGGAGAGGGCGAGATGGAATAGAAGGAGACACGAAGGATTGGAGATAGGAAGGGGCACTATGATGAATTTTAGCCCAGGTTCATTCTCACCCCTAGGCTAATTCTCACGATGGGGATGAGAATTAGCCCAAGATGAAATTTGCGGGGGTGAGAATTACCCTAGGTTAGCCGGGGGTGAGCATTAGGCTGCGACTCCTGTCGCGTAATTCGGAGTGCTCTCTCGTTGGTTACTAGTGATGACATTGGAACATTTACAATTGTTACAAATTACCAGAGAGAGAAAAATATTCGTCTCTCTCTTGCTAGCCTGTAATTATAATTTACAACAAAGCTGTATGCAGTGACATTGCAGATTAGGCAAAAACGAGTTGATTACACGATTATCAGCTGGATTGTGCCAGCTACCTACACAATCCGCACGATGGGTTTAAAAAAAGTGGGATGGCTTACAAAGGTTTTGCACTTGCTTCTAGACAAGGCCCCATGACTTACATTGGACCCTTGATCTGGTTTAACCATTTTCTGATATCGAACACAATAAATAAACCTTACCTGAAGAGCACTTTTATTCATGCGTTTGAAAAAAATATTATTTATCTAATTTATTTAATATAAAGCATGTGTATTGATGTGTAAGTACAGCCATTTATGTTGATAACAGTATTTTTATGTATTAATTTACACACAAAACACAATATTTACATTTTTCATTAAACACAGAACAAAGGGGACTAAACTCTCAAGAAAATAATTAGCATAGACGTAAATATCACGCCTCAGCAGTTTTCTATAAGTGCTCTATCTTCCACTATAATGCTATATTATAATAAACAAACTACAGTGTGATTGTTTGAGACCTTTCTGAGACCTATCCCTGGCAAAACCCTTCAGTCCCTGTGCCTCTGCTACCTATTTTATAATAATAATTCATGGGAAAATCACCTACATAGCAAACTTGAAACAGGGGTACAAGGAGAGGGGCTTAAGCACCTATACAACCAACACTGGAGCTCAGCCAGAAGTACAAGGGCAGCAGAGGCACAACGGAACTAAAACTGTGAAAAACACCTGTAAACTGACACGCAATTCAATGTGTGATTGCAAACACAGCTGCTCTAATGACCCATTCGAGTGCATAATCTCATGTAAATATGTATGTGTCTAAACAAGTGAGAACATCCCAATGCTTTGAAAACTATACTTGATTTAGATCTCAACATTTAGTTCCCTTTCACTCAAAGTAGTCTTTCTGCAGGTCCGATTGTCACTGTGTGACAGTAATTACAATGGATTATCTTTTTATGCATTTTAACACATTTCAATAAACACTTAAAAACAATGCAGATTTTATGTTGTATTCCTGGTTGTAGTAAAAGGATACAATACTATAGAAACAGTGTTAACTATATGTTTCAGGGGAATTGTTTAGCCTGTGATGAATATAATAACCTCAGGCATTTTATACAAAATGTTTTTTTGTGCTAAAGACTGTCTTAAACAACCAACTGTATATAAGCAATCCTCAAGATACAAGTAAAAATGTAAGGATTAAGTAAGGGCAGATGGACAGTCCACACAGCACACCCAGAATCGGAGTCTTGAAGATATGCTATGAACAAAGTCCTATCCAAGTTTCATCACAATTGGATGAGTGGCAGTGTAAAAAAACTAACATACCTACATAAAAACGACAGACAAATGTAAACATTGCTGAAGACTGACAGATGCTTGTACAGTAGACATGTCCACAATATCATAAAATGCACCAATACAAGCAAAACCACAAAAATGTAAAGTAAAATGGCAATGCTACTTCCATTGACAAATGCAAAAAGGAGAATAAAAGATAAAGTAAATAATACCAATCCTATTCCAAAGTTCCGCTGTGCACCAGCATTTGAGAAGTGTTTCCTTGCAGCTGCCTCTGCTAAACAAGCTGTAATGATACAGCCAGCGGATCTCATGTTGCAACGGCAAAGCCTTCTCAGCAGCCTGCAGGCCAGTGGTTAGCACTCAATCACAGACTTTCAATTTAGTCACCCGCAGAGAGCTGAAAGCTGCTGCTTAAGTAAAGGTCACACAAGTCACAAGTAATGGCACCCCCCACCCCCACCACTGAATTTGTATTTTGTTTGGATTTCCAGATACAGCTGCATCAATTCACATTAGTTAGTTTGTTCATTCAATACAGGATTGCATTTGCAGGTAATGCATGTATCTAGCTTTCAAAAGGAGAGGCTTTTTATTCTAAAATCACAGAAAAACTATTGTATGTGTGACTCACATACAGCACTCCCATTATCAAGTTGACATACAGTATGGGCATGCAGATCATAAACACTGCTACAGTGCTGAGCAGAAAGAAAGAAGAAAAAAAACAGCCCACATATAAAGATCAACACATAAAACTTGTTTTATCCTCTGGGGTATTTGATCTTTTTTGTATTTTTTTATTTATTATTAAACCTAAAATTCACAAGCACCAGTTATACTGCAGCATGCCAGGGATTTGATTGCAAAGGTAGAATTGCAGTGTGAATGTTGTGTGAGACTGACCCCTACAGCTAAGAGGGGGTAATCAATAGGCTTCTAAATGCTCAGGAAAGAAGCCTCACTCTTTTGTGCTATGGTTAAAACTCTTGCTTGCGGGTTGTGTCTCTGAAAAACATGTGAGATAAAGCTTTTTGAAATAGAGTCTGGTATTTCATATTCCTGTTTTGGATAAATGAATCCCCAACAGGTCTTAAACTGGGTTTATTCTTCTAGGAGTAAATCCAAAGAGAAGAAAAATAAAACACAGTCACATTGCTGTAGGTCCACCACATCTGTACACCCCTCACCAGAGCAGCTGAGAACAGACCAAGCCTATGGCCCTCACCTTTTTTTGGGGAAAGCAACTTGTTAATGGCCATGTAAAGTAACATGAATTTTGCTCTTGTACAGTATGCACCACATGTTTTGCTTGTTTGTAAGAAAGATATTCTGCTACACCAATGAAATGATATTAAAAGGTAAAACTCCCTTTGAACGTAATGCATTCTATATTATTTAAAACGTGTCTAAATATTTTAAAAGTAGTACATTTTAATTAGCCATGGCTAAATTTGCACATCAAACACAAACACATACAAAAATAAAATACATGTACTGGACTGTGTGGTTTTTAGAACCCACAGCGTAAGACAAAGTGACTGACTGACAGGCATATTGTCACAAGGATGGCTGGTGGATGACGTCACAGACCCGGAAGTAACACACAGACAGGTAGTACTGGCGTTGAAACTGAGGAGCTGCGGCGCTCAGTGTTTTATTAAATAAACAAAATAAAGATTTAAACATTATTTAAAATTATGAGACCGACTTTTAGCCGGTCTCCAATAATAAGTAATAATGCGGACGACTTTCGTCCATCCGCACACAAACATATATATTTTTTTCTCCACTTATATATAGTATAACTAAATATAGACAGTTTCTGTATCTTACATACAGTATTTAGCCATAGCGTGGATTCAGTTGTCAGACATGTGCTATGAGTTGCACTGCAACATGTATCAAATTGTTAATAATGATGAGAAGAAGAAGAAGAAGAAGAAGAAGAAGAAGAAGAAGAAGAAGAAGAAGAAGAAGAAGAAGAATTTAATATCGACAACAAAGCCAATAAAAAATAACTAAGAAATTAAAAATTGAGAGGGAACTCACTTCTGAAAAATGTTATGGACATATAACAAGAAAAACCTGAATGTGTCAAATACTAAAGATTAACTGTGAAAAGACTTAACACAACGCACCACGACACAACTTACCAAACTTAGTTTCACAACTAATCAGCAGTACGCGCTCTTCACTGTCACCCTGCCCATTCTGCACGCTTTCGTTTGCACCTAAACTATAGCTCGCTAGAATAACCTTTCACCCTTTTGTTACAAAAAATGCAGCTACTGAAAAGTAAAAATTGCATTTTGTGAATATTTTATATTTAATGTGAATTATGTTAGGCATCGAGGGTGCTGCAGTGAATAATAATATGCTAAAAATATTGTAGCAGTCTTGGTTAACGCAGACAGGAGCATCACACAGGGTGAGGCAATCCACACACAGGCGGAGGGAGGGCGGGCGCGAACCCGGTCCTCTTGCACTAAAGCATAGCCCCGATACTACTGTACAAAAGAGCCGGCTCCTTTGCAATGAGCGTATATTGGGCTCATGTCTTCATGTGTGATTACGTCACCTACCAGCCCTGCTGCTGCCTTCCCCCATGCACGCTACAGTGTTAAGGATTGGCGCACTACTTGTGCACATGTAATCACACGTTCTGTCATTTAAAATGTAGTTTTCCACAGATCCAGTTGTTGATGCCTATATAAGCTAGGGTGAAAAAATGCCTAGAGCTTGAAGAGTTCAATTTACTGTGTGCATTCCCCTGAAGAAACATAATTACAATCACAACCATTGGCGTTAGCAGTCCACAGCATTACCAGCGATGGCAATACAACAAATCTAAATATCACACCATGGTCCAATCACGCTTTTAGCAGCAATTAATGGCGGGTTAACATTTTCATAGTGAGTTATTTTGATATTTTAGTGGTGACAGTTTATGTACTTTTTGACTTTTTTCGTGCAGCAGTTGGATTTGAAAACCAGGCTTGGTGTGCAAGCTACTGTCATGGCCACTGATAAGTGGAGCAAAGCAGGAAGAAATCGATAACTGGGCGAATAACGAAGCGTGAATTCCTAAAAGCACACAACAGAAAGGGTACAGCAACTGGATCGAGGGTTACATTCATCAAATTGAAGGGGAATTAGCAAGCGTCTTATCTGGCGATCGGAAAGTGAATATTGTACTGTGCTGTGCTAACATATCCTCAAAAAAGTGCTTAGTGCAACCCATTCACAAACTTGCTCAGCATCAGCAGGCCTGTACTGTCACAATTCAATTCCATCTCGTCTAATCTCGTCAAGCAAGAAAATGACTCATTATCATAATATATTATTGTTGCCATTTTTTTTACTGTGCACCTCCCAGCACTAAGCCACAATAAAGACGTACTGTATCATTGGTTAATGACGGGCAGACAGAGGGAGGGACCCTGTTAGACTGAGCTCAATATGACCACGCCTCCAGGAGTTTTCAATCACACGTGTTCACTGGCAGTGTCACTGTGTGAATTTCCGTCTGTGAGCACCATACTAACTCAAAATATTTAAAAAGAAAGGAAGAAGACCTGTCTAAAGTGGCTGCGAAGTGTTCTAGGTTTGACCTAAAGTTCAGGTCAGTGCCAACGCTACCATTTACTGGACCTTGGTGCAGGACTGTGAAGACTAATCAATTGGATTAATAACTCAATTTAGTTAAAAAACAAAAGATAGGGAAAGCCACAAAAAATAAAAACCACACCAGGCAGTCCCCTCCGGTTGGTAGTTCTCTAAAAAAAGGAAAGGTTACTGTCCAAAATGCCAAAAAGAAGCCAAAAAGATGGAATCAGTCTGATAGCTCCGGGGAGTCCCAAGAGACCCAAACCTGGCGCAGACCTCACCACGCCCACTGCCCGGACCTCCAACCGGCGACCGGCCAACACCTTTGATGAACCTGGAAAGGAGCGGGGCAAAGAAAATGGCTGTCAGGAAACGAACACTCAGGTAAGTAGAATTACCACATCTACCCAGGGGTTCTTAGCCTATCTTTAAACCCCGCGTGTCTCCTTTCTCTCTCGCCGCCGTTCCTGGAACCCCGACGTGGCACGCTGGAGACCGGCTCTGGACCTCGACCCTCCGCGCTGACTGGCAAGTATCTCCGGACCCGGATGCTGGACCTCGAACCTTGGGACAACAGTAAGTAGTACGCTGGCGGACCTTGAGTAACCTTGACAACAAAGAGATCTCTCAGCGTAGGTAAGTGCAAATGAAATAATGTTATCTCGTCTCACCCTCAGACCCTTGGCTGTCTCCCGGGACCACATCTTGACTCTACTGGGGACTGGATTGCCCAAGGATTGCCAACCAGACACAGCAAGACAGTCACCTAAAATAAAAATCTGTTTCTTTGTAAACCAAAAAATGGCTGGACTGGCAGGTAAGGCGGGACTTCCTATCGACTGTGGGGAAAGTGCTTAACCCAAACGTCAGTCACAGTCCACAGGAGAATTAGCAGCAGTTTAAAAACAACAGATTCACTAATAGAACACACAACAAAAATACAGGCAGTTAAAAACCGTTACTTCTGATGCGCAAACAAATGGTGTTCAAAAATTAATAGACCAATGGTACAGCTGTATCTGGTATCGCTATATTTTGTAAATATATTTAGGAATTGATTTATAATCCACACATTTTACTGATTATATCGACTTAATAAAGTTCAATTAGTTCTGTTGAAGGGGATAGTTGTTTCTAGAGTTGTTTTTTGTTTGGGTGCTTAAAAAAAAAAAAAAAGCTGCAAGAGCCAAATGAGAGCCATAGTTGTATGTATGGTACAGCTGTATTTTGTTTTACAATATTGCTGTAAATAAGTTTAGAATTGTTTCATTTTGCATATATTTTTTTTCTTTGTTATTATAATAAAGGTCAAGGATGAGAAATTTGGTAGAATTGTGTGTTTTTGAGTGTGTGAGTGAAGTGTACTGTACCTGCAGTTTATGTCCATTTGCTTCAGATCGTCAGAAATTCGGGCATAAACTTTTTCATTTCTGACACATGACTCCATATCTTCCTGAACACTTCTATCTGCCCACAGTTAAACAAGAGCCTGCACTTCCTTAGCGTCCCAAGGCTGACCTTGAACTGCAGCCCGGGCAGCTAAGCCAGCCCTACTTTCATTTAAATTTGACCTCAATGAATTACGGATGCCAGACTACTGCTAGAAACAGGATGGGGACTTAGAAGACGTACTTCCAGTGGGTTCCTGTCCCAGGCAGTCTGTAGCTTCTCTTAGCAGTTGTGGAATTGGTTTAGCCATTTTTGAGAATATTACTACTCCTGCTTCTTCTCGGTTCAATGCTAACTCAAACCTGGCAGACCAGCTAGTAGATAATCGAACACACCAACGGTATTGTCCCGCCCTTCCAGTACGATTCACGCTGATGAGAAATACGAGAGTGAAAAGATTGTGCCAAAATGAAAAACAAAATAAATAAATATATATTTCTGTGTAATGTATTTTGATTGATTGATTGATTGATTGATTTATTTAATGTATTTATTTTGTTATTTATTTTTAATTTTGGCACAATTTATCCTCCATGTACAGGTTACAGCGGTTAGCAAACTACAGTTGCGCAGACACTGCAGACAGAACAACTCATTTGACCACTATCGTTATTATGGGTACATCTTCAGCCAGTTTGCCTGAAAATCTATCTTTAACATGCCCTTCACTGACACTGATTATAGTGCTGCTGTATCACTAAGGCAGTATCTAAGACTTTAGTCTAACCTATGTAGTCAGTGGTGTGTGACCGAGCTTAGTAAAAATAAATTAAATTAAATTTAAAAAATACCCTGAATATTTATTTTTTTGCCAAATTACCCTTGTATTTTTTCATTATGAAAGTGTGTTGTTTTTAAATTGGATTTTTTTTATACCATTTTATTTTTACACCTATATTTTTTGACCTATATTTTATTTTTGTAACAATTAGTGTGTGACTCACTCATGTCATCAACATAACAGGCTATCTGCATTTCTTTGTTGTTGTTTTATGAAATCGCCTTGGTGCCCCTGAATCTTCAAGCCCAACGAAGGCAACATTGCCAAACCCTTCATGCCATTAACTTCAAACCCTGTACCACAAAGACCACGTTTTACGTACAGGCTAATATTTTATTATTTAGAACACTCAGTATTCCAAATAAGTGCTAATAAGTATATAGCATATTTGTAATAAGATCAGCAGTATTCTGAATATGAGTATTCCGAAAAAGATGTGGGATTAATATTATGCTACAAGACTACACACACTATATAATTTACAAGGTATAATTGTGTAATTGACTGTATATATTATGTATTTGGATTTATTTATAAAACAATACCCAGCGTCCTGCACCAAGATCAAGGTGAAGTTTCTCATATTGTTATGTGAAGATACATCGCTAAACTGGATGAATCTTGTTATTTACCTGAACATTAGGACCGATATCTCTTCTTATTTTTCGCACCCACTCTTTTCTCATCTTTTTTTTCTCGCTCACACAGAGAATCGAACACAGAACTCCACTGCAGTTTGAATCTGGCGGCTGCACACCAAGCCTCGTTTTGAGTCTGCCGTGAATAAAGGCCCTGTCCACACTATGCCTTTAAACCGTATTAGTTGCATTTAAGCCGACTTAAAAGTGCTAAATACGGTTTGCGTCCACACTACGCAGCATTTAATACCGTACTCGAGAACCGGACTCGAGACCACCTCAGGAGGTAGTCTCGAGTCCGCTTCTAATTAGATCGCATCAGTGCGGTTTATCACAAGTGTGGACGCTGTAACACCAAACTACATGTTTTGTGTATCCTCCAATATCCCAAAATGCTTTGTGGTATGTTTGGCGAAATACTCGGAGCAGGCGCCCGAAGGAGTTGCTATCAGTGTACACCCCGCACTAGGTATTCATTTTTATGCTTCAAAAAATCTGTCAGGACATCTCTGTTAAACTAGTGGGGAAAATCGTATTTTTCTTGAATCGTACTTGTACTTGCTAGAACCAAAGTCATTGTATTTTTATCTTGCTGTTAACCGTATTATTACTTGTACTGTGATCCTTGAAATGTATTTTTGTTTACGACTGTAAGTCGCCCTGGATAAGGGCGGCTGCTAAGAAATAAATAAATAAATAAATAAATAAATAAAAATAATAAATAAATAAATAACAAAAACAGCGCTAAATTAGGCGACTGCAAAAATGAAATGCGAGTTAAAATTGGGATCGGGAATGAACAAATTACGTAATTTGTCAGCTCTGTTTGAAATAAAATTAAGAGGACCAGAATTAGGCTCAAGCAAGATATGAAGGTAAAAACAAAGATTGTTTTGTAATTAACAGCTTTTTTCTGAGTTTAATTATACAACAGAATCAGCTCAATTTGTTTAAAGGGACTTCACCTGATTAAAAATAAAACCTGAAAACTTCAAGCCCTACTTGTGTGTGTGTTCGGATTTACTTTTTCCGCAATACTTGTAATATTTAATTTATGCAATATGGACCTCTGTTAATATGGGGCATAACACATTATTTTAAAATAAAATACAGTGCATGGTGGGATACTGTCGTATTAATTTCCACGGTTCGTTGCGCTGCTGGGAATTGTAACTGAACTATTGTAATGGTGTGTGGACGCAATAAGCCTGACTAAACATGAAACGGTACTTCACTGTGGACGCTTTGAGCTGGATTAATTAGAGCAGTTTCGAGTACGGTTCTCGAGATCGGTTATGTAGTGTGGACAGGGCCAAAGTGTTGACCTGACCTGTGCCACTACTTGCTTTACTCTGTCAAGCCAGTAGATAGCGCTACAGTTTCCTTTAAATCTTAGTTTGCTGTTGTAAGTGTCTTCGTTTACAGCAAGTCGCCGTGTTACCAGTGTTTGGTGTGTGTGAGTAAATAGCAACGGTGTCTTCTCTTGTTAATTATATATTGATATTTTTAATAAAAAATCAGCATGCCGAAACTCAGCAAGGAGACCAAGCAGCAGCTGCAGCAAGTTTTCCAATGTGGACAGTTCGCCATACGATGGGGCTTCATCCCTACTATTCTATACCTTGGTTAGTAAGCACGTTGCTTGTCGTCCACGCTATATACATTTCTTTATGTACATATACATCATATAAACGTTTCGAGATGTAGAAAGATTGATGTTGTCGGCTTGTTAAAAAAAAAAAAAAAAAGAGCGACCAACCAGAAGACGGTATTTGTTTTTTTGGGTCTGCTTGTTTTAGCAGCTTTATTCGGTTCATGCGTTTCAAATTGAATATAGAAACATAAAACAAAAAGGAGTATTTATGCATAGAAATGGTTGGTCTTTTTTTACGTGTAGAATTTACAAAGCCGAGCCTTTGTTTTTGAGTATCTCAAGCTTGTTAGGCCAGTTGTACAGGTCATCACAGCATAGGTCAGATATGTCATTGATTCAGGTCGTTTACTGTACCAGGGGGTGGGCCTGTTCCATCCCGTAGCTGATTTTTAAGAAGTCCCTTTTTCTGATTGCCTGAAGCAGCAATTATTAAATATTTCACTGTCGAGTTGGATTATTATTTGTCAGATTGCACAAAAGCGATCCTCCCTGTATTTGAATCTCCACATACCTCATTGTATCATTGTCTAGCTTTCCAAATAAGAATGTACACATGCAGTATTACTCCTATGTTAATACAGATCTCTCGTAAAATGTTGTTATACATGTATGTTACTGAAAACTGACTTTTATACACATTGGTTAATGTTGCAAACAAAGAGACTTAATGCCTTGAACCTAATCAACCCTTTCCTCCTTGCAATATGCTTGTACTGTACTTGCTTCGATGTGAATGATGCAGAAAACTATTAGTTTGTTCTGGAACCTGTCGGACAAAAGACCTTTTTGTTGTTATTAAGATATTGTACCTTTATAAGGCGGAATACACCTTCTTTTGCTGGTAGAAAAGTGCCTGTGGATAGGATGTGATGTACCATACAATGGTGTGGGACTGGTGCTCTGATTAACACACTGCAGAAAATAAGGGAGTGATTTGTGAGGGAAGTGAAGACACAGGCTGCATAAAGCGACATATGGTCAGTATAAAATTAAAGAGCAAATCTGTGGGGATTAAAATGAATAGTATATTTAAACCGGCTGGAGTGTTTAGTGGGGGAGGCAGGAGGCATTTAGTCTGCAGTTTTAATGAAAGAACAGGGCTGGAGAAAGCACTACTGGACAAGCATGGTGACCTTGCATTGGAGACAAAGTAAAATGCAAAAACTGAAGTATGACATGATCTGTGAGGCTGTGGAAATAAACAGGAGGAAAGTGATTCCAAACTACGACATTCTCCTCTAGTTCCTTCCCCATTCACAAACCCTCTCTGAAGCTGCCATTTAGTGGATGAAACTAATAGGGTGGGAATTTCGAATAGTTTCCTATTCGAATACACAGGGTCCAAAATGTTTGTGTGTTAAAGTGACTTTATTTATTCAATAACCTGTAAATAATTCAAAACAAGGAACATACCTGGTTGTACTCTTAGTGGTCAGTGCAAATGTTGACATTACTCCACCATTCACAGAAAGTCAACAGTAGATGTTTTACATTAAATTGCAGTCCATTAAAAAAATTACACCTTTCCAAGTATCTTCTTAAGTACCTTTCACGCTGGCACTCCTACCCAGGTCCCGACCTGCTTTCTGGCTACCGGGTCACAGTCCCGCACAGTGTGAAACCACATACCTGGGTCGCATCCGGGTTGACCCGGTTCCCAGCGACCCACCTCAGGATGTCGGTCGACAAGCTTTGACCTGGGTTGAGCGAGACAAAATTCATGACGGCCGTTCGGAAGCCGATGATAAAACAAACAGCCAGGCCTGCGTGAAAGTTTCACTTCCGCAAAGAACGTTTGTGTTTATTCTGTTTAGCCATATTGTTGTTGCTTGAGACACACCATGAGCCAGATTGCAGCAGGGACGAAGAAACCTTTGCTCTAATCAACATGTGGGCCGACGGTTCAATCCAGAGAAGCTTGGATGGAAACGTCAGTAACCAGCTTCTTCCGGGGCATTGATACGCGTATTGTTTACTTGCATCTGTCCCCCAGGTCAACCCTGCTTTATCAAAAGCAGTGTGAAATCCCATACCCGACCCGCATTGACACCTGTCCTGACCCGTGTAGGTTCTAACCCGGGTTGAGCATGCCAATGTGAAAGGGGCATTAGTCACTGTGTTGTTCTGCTTTGCATTTAGTATGCCTTTATATTCATCATTGAGTTAAATTACCTTTCTAAATTCAATGTTAGCCCATGCTATATACATTTATTTAATTTCAGTTTACACATTTAAAGTTCGCCTGTGCCACACTCCAGGAAGTGGTTTCACGACTGCCTAGCAACAGCGCAGAAGCTCCTGTGTGGAGTCGTTACATACGAGGCGCCATTTTAGACAAAAGTGTGTCAAATACGGAGAGTGAAGGGTCATGCTACTGTGGGAACAGGTTTCGGTGCGCAAGGAATCAGGTTTTGGTGCAAAGGGTTGTGGGATATATACAGCTCGGGAGAAATGTTTGAGTCAATGGGGTTGTCGTATTTTGCTGATTTTCGCCACGTTTATAAAAAAAAATAAAAAAAAAATGCATCAAATATTTGAAGAATATTTCACTTTTGCTCAAGGTCTCAAAGAAAACTGCAACATTTACAAATTATGACAGAATGTAATTATTATGAAAAATGCTATTTTCTGAGCACAGTCCCATACTGTGACGCATGCCAGAAAGAGTAAGAGCGCAGACATTCTACTATCAGCATAGCATTCAGAAGGGTAAGGCTCAGAAGACTCTTGAAGCTATATCAAAGATGTTATGTTTATATATTTGGTTATGTTGTGCAGAAGTACAAATTAACAGCATTTAAATATGTATCATTTGGGTAGCATTGGTAACTTTGGAAATACATAACATAAAAAATGTTAACAATACACATAACAATATATATCCCTGTGACAGGGTAGCATCACTAGCAAGGCTGTTTCAGTCGGAGATTTAAGCACTAGTGTGCATGTTTATTAAAAACTAGAGAAACAAACAAAACACATTCACAAACAAAACAGCGCAGTGCACATACACCCTTCACTTTAACACAGTATAGCACAGCACACATCCAAAACACCACCACTAACCTTATCACTAGGGCTGTCAGTTAAGCCTCCAAATAGCAATTGATTAATTCGGCATACAAAATTGATTCATTCGGCATACAAAATTAATTCGGCATTAATTAATTTGGCATACAAAATCGAATCGTTCGAATAAATATTGATGATTGCACCGCCCACATAAATTTTCGCTCCATTCCTTCTCTCCCCGACGTGATTATTTTAATATCATTGCAGTTAAGTAAAAGCTTGTGAATGCGAGGGGTAATTACGCCTTGGTAGCGCCAGGAGAAAAAAACAAAAAACCCAACAACATTCGCAACAAGCCTAAAGCAAGTTTAACCCTAAGCTGAGTTATTTCAGATTGGGAAAAGGGGAAGATAGTTTTAAAATGTATGTATAGACAATGCAACAGACATAGAAAGTTTTATCAAGGGGGTGCTAAGGTTTTAAAATAGATTTTTGCACGCATAACCTTTTGTGGGGTTGTTGGATTACATTGCCAAGTTTATAGATGACAGCATTGCCTGTTTCAATGATTCAAAACATATTTTACAATGTCAACCTTTAGTTGGACAAAAAATAAACAACTGTAATTATGTAGCATACACTTTAAGGGATTGTGTTCTGCATGACAGATTTATTAATTTGTTATACTGTATGCCGCAATTTCATTATTCTGATATGTCAAACCTGTATTAGGCCATTGAAGGTTGTTGAAGAACTGGCAGCTGTTCTGAGTAAACATTATACAAGTATTAAAAAATAATGTAAAAAAAAAGTCTGTTTGTGCTATCATGAAGTCACTTAAGGTCACTTACAAAGGAAACAAAAATCTATTTTTAGCAAGCCCCATATTTTGCAATATGGACAAAAAGTTACACCGAAACTGATCTGCAAAATAAATGAGGAAGTGGTGAATTTCATCACTTATTACACTCCCAAATATTCACTTCATTCATTTGGAAAATACATGCAGATTCATAGCTCTAATAAAAAAAAACTACGGAAAAATAGTTAACTGCCCATGCTGCAGCAACAGTTTGCAACATCAGGAAATCCCACTTTCAATTGGCTAAAAGTTGCTGCTATTGAGCCAATTTCTTGTATGATAAAGTTGGCTATAATTATTTAGCATTGGGAAAGGGTCCCCCTAATTATCTTCTGTCAAGATAATTAAATAATTTTCCATTTCTATTTACATTTCATTACTACCTCTTATGCAATACAGTGGGTATTACTGTGTGCCGCTGGCAAAATTTGTGTTCATGTTATTAATTGGAAAGTTTAGCTTAACATTTTAATACATTTTAAATGTGTTTCTTGAGAAAAAGGTTAAACTTAACATATACCAAGATATCAATGGTCGAATAAGAATACTTAACACCGGAATCTTGAGTGGCAAAGTAAAGTTTTATTGCAACTTATTCTTTCAAAAATATACCATGTCAGCTCAAAATATGTACATATTAAATGAGTGCAGATACAAATGAAACTGCCTGACTGCCTGATGTCATTGGGGTTGATTTGATCAAACTATACATTATGATGGCGAGTAGTGTTGTAAATCGAACCCTGACATTGACGTTGATTATCGTGCAAATTGTAACGACGATTATCGATCATTATCGAGTTAAAATGCTTTAATTTAAAAAACAAACAAAAAAAATCCCTCACAGTAACAGTTTAAAGGAACAATAAGTCCTCTTTTTATAGAGCATGGTATAAAAAAACTCATTCAAACAAATCCCAATGTTTTAAGACACGTTTGATAAATACATTGGCATTTAAATATAGCACTCTCCAATTTTCATATTCCTGCCGTCACTAGCCTTTGCCTTGTTTTGTGTAAAATCTGACAAATTTCCAGTTTAAACATAACGATAAATTAAGAAAAAACACTGTCCACAGTAAACCCCACTGTCCAAAGGAGAAAAAATCGAGGTTAAGAACTACTTAATATTATGGCCTATTCACATGAAAATAATTTGATCTCTCTTTTTTTTTTTAAATTTATTTATTTTTAAATCTGTTACAATTTATGAATTACGTGGCCCATCTTCTGCTAGCGAAAGCAGTGTGCCACGGCTGCAGAGGTGCATTTCAATTTTTACTGTCATATTTTAATCAAAACTTTGCATGACTTTGCATAGCCACTTAGATTTGCATTATCTTCAGTGAATACAACTATATCATTTTTCCAAATAGTACATTAGAGTTAGCCTACCCTTTCCTGCAATGGAACTTTTGACAGCTCCGGTTGATAATTTTATTTTGCATTTGAATATGTATAATATCTCTTTCATATATGTATGTGGATTTATTAATAATTGACTTACTGCCCACATCGCAACCAAGATATGTAGAATATCTCTTTCATACATGTATAAGCCTAATCAATCTACATACCATGTCGCAACCAAAAATCCGTCTGTGGAGTGTCCGCCCTATTTATTATTATTTGTATTTGTTTGCGGCGCGGATAAAAGTGGCGTCTTTTGTTATTGTTTTGTTATTTATAATTTAAAAACCCGTGAGGATGCATGACTGATCAGCTACTGATTATTTAACTAGCTGACAGTCATGCATCCTTACCAAACGCATGCAGACTGTGGCCGAGGGGTAATAAGATAATTAACAACTAGTTAACTCCTCGGCCAGAGTATAAGAACCGGCAGCTGTCCGGGTTTGGTTGTGGAGTATAGAGAGGAGAGTACGGGAGAGCGGAGAGAAAGAGCGAGGAAAAAGAACGGAAAAAGAACAATTGCTATATTTAAAAAATATACTTGTTTCTGTTTGTTTGGCCATTGCGCCTTTTTGTTTTGTGTTCTGTTTAAATCTTTTGTTTTTGTTTAATTATTAATAAATACGCTGAGTGCCATAGCATTCAGCTTCACCCGCCCATCCACTGTTTTGATTCAGTTACTTCCTGGTCCGTGACGTCACCACTGAGAGCCAGACTGCCACAGCGTCACATACTGGAGTGCTCAGAGAAGCGTTTCGCCCACGGGGATTCGCTTACACTTATACAGTACATTACTAAGGCCCTACCTATTTCATGGCCATGAAAAATGTGACACGGACCATGAAATTCATTTTTACCCTGCACTTAAATCCAGTTAAGTTATGTGTATTGGTCCAGGATCCTGATGTGATTATAAGCTTGTTTCAATTTCAAAAAGAAAACTGGACAGGATTTATTATTTGACACTTAACAGCAGCCAATAACCACTCTGGGCTCTCCTCACTGAACGTTTTGGGAGTGTCCAAAATGAATTTAAAAAAATCTACAATAATTACTGTAGCGGATCGTGTACAATAATTTTGCATTCTACTGGTGGCAAACTATTTTGCACAACCTGCAATGTTTCATTGGATCACATATGTGGAGCTACGATCCAGCGGCATTTAGACAGACAGCAATCAAAAACGAAAAAGGTTGCGGATAGTACATTGCTTCAAAAATGAAAAGGTAAAAAAAACCAAAAAAACATTTTGAAACAGCAGCACGTGACAGCGTAGTAATGTTTAATATGATTAGTTTCACTCAAGACAGACGGCTACTGTTCGGACTGATTTAAAACAAAATAATATGTATAAAATACATTAACAAAGCAGGTTACTCTTGATCTCTGCATCATCACCCTGTATTTATTCACAGACACATATTATCAGTAACTTTTAGAAGCAACAGATTATGTTCTTGACAGTAAGTTAATATATACAAGACACGTTTTTAATTTCATGGAATATTCGATTTCATTAAAATATTATGGATTTGTTATCATGAGGTCCCAATCGATAAATAATTTGATTATTATCATTATCATTACAGACCTGCATGTCCTGCAGCAGGAAGATTCCTCCAGAGGACAGGCATCTCCTCTGTGTCCGGTGCCTGGTGCCTGGGCTTACAGCATGCCTCCTCTGCCTTGGGAGATGCCTCCTTTTGTGAGATCTTTGCAGCGTTCCAACATCGACAGAACAGGCCCTAGCCCGGAGCCTGGCAAGCCTGGTAGTAGCCCGAAGACAGCTTTGGCTGTCCCAGACGAGGGTCCCTCACGTGGACAAATCGGCCTTGCTAGACACGCCAATATCTCCCGGCCATAGCTTCGGGCCAGCGGTGGAGGAAATACTGCAACGCTCCCATCGAGAATGTGAAGCGTCACTGCAGGTAACCTTGATGCTCCCTTCCTGTGCTTTGGAATGGGACAGAGTGAGATGCTGGCGTCCACCCGTGGCACACACGGTGACTCGGACAGCCCCAATTCCCGCCGTCCCGCTTGGTGACCTGAGGCATCGCCTTCAGGTTTCCACGGCAGCTAGCGACTGAACCTACCCGCAAGGACGGGGGAGTGCTGGACGTGGGGCCCCAATGCAACAGCACTCCTGAAGGCAGTTTCACCGCCGCCCCCACAGCAGGCTCTGCCACAGCCTCAGCAGCCCAAGCAAGGGCCCTGAAGGCTTGCAGCCTCAGACCTCCGTCACACAACACCAGCTTCAATATTGGTGTGACTGCACCTCAGACACTTGGGTGCTCGCCACTGTACACACCAGTTACGTGCTTCAGTTCTGCGCGGGTCCTCTGCCTTTTTGAGGGATCACGGTTACTTCCATGAGCAACCCTCTCCAGTTCTTGGCCTTCAAACAATAAGTAGCTGCGCTACTTCTCAAATGAACCATCCGCCTCATAGAACCCACCTCCCAAGAGGAGAGGTTCTGCTCAAGGTATTTTCTGTTGCCAAAAAGGACGATGGTCTTCGCCCCATCCTAGACCTGAGACACCTCAGCGGGTTCTTGAGGGAGAGGAGGTTCCAGATTGTCACACACCGTCACATCCTGCAGTCTGTCCGGTTGGGCGACTGGTTTACCACCGTGGACTTAAAGGACGCGTAATTTCACATTCCTGTTCGACCCACACACAGGAAGTATCTCTGCTTCACCTTTCAGAGAAGTATCTTCAAGTTTCCTGTTCTGCCATTCGGCCTCTCCTAAGCCCCCTGCATCTTTTCAAAGTGTGTGGATGCCATCCTGGCCCCTTTGCGGCTGCAAGGAATCAGGGTGTTGATATACCTGGATGACTGATTGATCTGTTCCCAGTCGCGGGAAGGAGCAGTGGCCCACACGGCAATAGTGGCGGAGCATCTGTCGAGGCTGGGTCTTACCCTCAACGATGCCAAGAGCCAATTAGTACCAGTGCAAAGTACGGTTTACTTGGGACTCCGGCTGGAGTCCCTTACAATGCGAGTCTACGTGTCCGCCATACAGAATTGTCTATCCCTGTTTCAACAGGGATCGAAAGTACCTTTGGTGTTGTGTCAGAAGTTGCTGGGTCTGATGGCCGCGGCTTCATTAGCCCTCCAGCTGGGATTACTCAGTGCCTTCCGGTTACATCCCAAACGCGACAGACACCGTCAGCTGACCGTATCTCATGCATGCTGGCAAGCCCTTCGCTGGTGGAGGCAAGCCTCTCACCTGCGCAATGGTGTAAGGATGGGAGTGATCCACAGCCGTCCGGTGGTGACGACAGATGCATGCAATTTAGGTTGGGGTGCAGTACAGGTCGGCAGAGGAGTCCGTGGGTCCTGGTCGGGCCGCTGGACGTCCCTACACATAAATACACTGGAACTGTGAGCTGTTCACCTCGTTCTCCAGCATTTTCTCCTGGTGCTCCAAGGGAGATGTGTCGGTAGTGGCGTATGTCAATCGCCAGGGAGGACTGGTCCCTGGGATTACATTACATAGCCTTTCGGCTTTTGACTTTGGCACGACGGAACCTGCTATCCCTCCGGGCTGTTCATCTTCCCGGAGTGGTGAATTGGGCGACGGACCTCCTCTCGAGGGAAGGTCCCCACCCGTCAGAATGGCTGGCGACTTCACCCTCAGGTAGTGCAACGCATTTTGGAATGTTTTGGGAAGGCCAGAGTAGGTCTCTTCGCCACAGCAGAGACAATTCCTTGCCCCCTATGGTTCTCCCACCACCACTATGGTAGTCCACTAGGAGTCGACGCCCTAGCCCACGAGTTGTCCAGGATGCTCTTGTATGCATTTCCGCCAATACCATTGCTCCCGGCCTTTCTAGAGAAGGCCCCCAGATGGCTCGGGAGAATCTGGTTTTCGACTCTTTGCCAACTACTACAAGGCCAGCCCAGGGAGATTCCGCTACGTCTCGATCTCCTCAGTCAGGCGAGAGGCACTCGCTGGCACCCAGAACCAGGCAGACTCCAGTTATGGGTCTGGCCCCTGAACGGGACCATCTGTCTGCCTTAGGGCTCTCAGACATGGTCGTAAGTACACTACAGAACACTAGGGCCTCCTCCACAAGGTCCTTGTACGTGGAGGTATTTTCAAAACTGGTGTCTGACCAGAGGTCATGACCCTATCTCTTGCCCTATGGCAACTATCCTGCAATACCTACAAGAACTGGAATCGTGAAAATCCCCTTCTATGCTAAAAGTGTACCTGGCAGCCATATCTGCATGCCATGTCCCCATTTTCTGTGTCTCCAGGAGCCCATTTCCTGGTGACTCGTGAAGACAGCCTTTCTATTAGCCATCACCTCCTCCAAGCGGGACAGTGAGCTACAGGCTCTGTTGGTGCATACCTTATTGCTCCTGTATGTGCATCTTGGATGATAGAAGCGGTATCGTTACACACAAACCCCGCTTTCCTCCCTAAGATGGTTTCGGCTTTCCACGTAAATAAATCGTTGGAACTAGAGGCTTTCCACACCCCACACACACCTCTGTTATGGTGAAAGGCCATCACCTCCGCTAAGCAGGTTTGTGAGTTACAGGCTCTGTCAGTGCACAGTTCCTGTATGCGTGTTTGGGATGATGGAAACAGGGTGTCGTTACACACAAACCCTGCTTCCCTCCCTAAGATGGTTACATCTTTCCATTTGAATCAATCAGTGGAACTAGAGGCTTTCCATCCCCCTCCCTTGTCTCTGGAAGAGGATCTGAGATTGAATTCCCTCTGCCTGGTTTAGGCATTGAAATGTTATGTGGATAGGGCGCGAGCGCTGCGTCAGCCTGACCAGCTCTTCGTCTGTCATGGTGAAAGGACCCTAGGTCAAGCCCTCTCGAAGCAGCGACTGGCCCACTGGATTGTGGACACAGTTTCGACTACATATACTAATGCCGGCCTACTCCCATCTGGGCGGGTGGCGACGCAGTCTACCAGAGGAGTGGCTACATCATGGGCCCTTTTTAGAGGAGCCTCATTGTCTGACATTCATACTGCGGCTAGCTGGGCTACTCCTCATACCTTTCACCAGGTTCTACCGACTTAATGTGGTAGATCCCTCTATGCCTTAATTAGGCACAAGGGTCCTTGAGGTTGCAAGCTCGCACCGCTAACTGATTTTGCGGTCTCGAGGCGTCCCTCGTCGACTGTCTTCGTTCACGCACCATTACGACGGCTTTGGTATACTTTTCCCCAAAGTATTGTCGGCGGTCATCTTCGAATTGCAAGGGAACGTTCGGTTACAGGTGTAAGCCTGGTTCCCTGAAAGAGAAGAGATCACCAACCTGCGAGATTGCATCGGTCACCTTCGCGGGTTCGATGCAAAAGAGAAAGTGAGCTCTGGAGTGACTATTTGTTCCCTTGGAAGGCGGGACCTAGGCCATCACTCTCTGGAGGGGCCTATTGTCAGCTTTGATATAAAATGCTTTGTGAATACCTGACCTGTGACAGACATATCCCAAAAGTATTGTTGGTGGTCGTCTTCTCTTTCAGGGAAACAGAGTTACATCCGTAACCTAACGTTATCATTTTATCCTTTCATCCAATAAATCCTAGCTCTTATTTTGGTGTTTTGGACCACCAGAAAATTTCCAGAACAGAAGCCCCGAACATCATATATGAATGACTTTCAGTCCTTTATGAGACTGTTATCCAGCTTGTTTTACTGTTCTGAAAGTAACAGCTTCACTCCTTTAACACTACAGGTTTGTAAAGGGTCTAGGAAAAACAACTCAAAACTTGTAGTGCAGTCAATGAAATATAACTCTAACTTGGGTATGCCCCATATTTTTTGTTAATCAGTTACAGTATAATAAGGTCTGTCTTTTTGAAAAAAGCCACTTGGGAATGCCACTGGATTGCATAACCCCCTGTTTGCGGTTATCCTGGGATTACCCCTAAAAATAGGGGGTTGGTGCAATTCAGGGTGATTCCTCTGTGCTGTAAAATAGTCAAATACAATCCAATAGTATCTTTTCCCTGCAAGGAATAGTGATCCGGTGGATCGTATAGAGTTAACAGCGGAGTTTCACCGATCCCTTCAAAACCTCAGTGTATTCAATGGATTTAACTGTGTCATCCACCATTATACCTTTGGGTATTATAATCTTCTCCTCAAAATATGCGTAATGAGTTATGATACATGGGTCAGGTGCTTTGTTTCCAAAACTCAGTTGTCAGGTTGTGATTCATAGATTGCAAGATGAGTCATATTAGTTTTGCTTTGTAATCCTGACAAACTAATTATTAGTCTGTAATATATATAAATAAATACATGGATGAAGACCTATATTTGCATCCTGAGCCATTCAAAAAAAAGGCATAATACAGTAGTGACAAAGTGATAATTCCTCAAGAGGAAAATATACTTGAACTTTGACCTATTTGACTCCTCGAGACTATCACTTTCAATTCAAACACAAAATGTTTTGTTTTCAGTTGCTTGACAACACCCACAGTACAGAAATGTTCATTCATGATCAACAAAATGAGAATATGTTACCAAATACCAAAAAAAAAATGATGTAAAGCTGGTACATTTGTGTCTCAGAGAATCTGGAGAGGAATGGGAAATTAAAACAAGGTAAAGGCAATCATCCAAATAAAGCTGAAGCACTATCGGGTAACGACATAGAACGTCTTTACAGCACTGAAACACTACGTTTTAAAAAGAACAACAAAAAAAACAACTGTACTGCTAAACCTCGTCTTCTTTAATATTAGCATCACAAGGATATCTATGTATTATAAAAAATAACAGATGGGCCTTTTCAGTGAGTTACAGGAAAACAATTCCATCTCGGGTTTCTGTGACAGTATAAATTACTCGACCTTCGGTCTTATAATTTATGACATCAGAGAAACCAGAGATGGAATTATTTTCCTGTAACTCACTGAAGCCTATATATATATATATATGTGTGTGTGTGTGTGTGTGTGTGTGTGTGTGTGTGTGCTTCATAAAAGTGAGCGTGAAGTACAGTATGTAGCCTAGTAGTTACTGGAAACTACTCAAATCTTTGTGTCTGCTAGTGGCAGGATAATGCAGGTTTATCATTTCCTGTAAATTGTTTGCGATGGAGACGCAGAGGGAGACATTCATTCTTCATACTTTAATTCCCTCCCAAAGTTGGCAATGATTCAAGAATTCTAGTCATTGCAGTCCAACCTAGCTACAGTACAGTGCACTGTAGACTGGTGCCATTCACACAAGTTTGTTTTTCCTCTGATCTAGATTAATTTCTCTCATTAACATCATAATAGGGGAAAAATATATTAATTAGTTTATGTAGTGTTTTTACCATGGTTGTAAAGGTCTACAAGGGCTTGACAGAAACACAAATAGAAACATCTGAGATGTGTGCACACACTGGCGGTCCTTCCCATGGGTAGTTTATCATGTAAACAAAAATAATCCCTGAAATGAAGATAAGCACCCCTGCGCAAGTTTCAGTTCATATAGCTGGCAGTTAGCACAGTCTTCCTATATGAAAATGTAAAAAGTTTTAACTAACACAAGGTGTTTTGTGTTTCATTGCATATGGCTTAACTTTGGGTTTTGTTGCCACGAATCACACTGCTTTTGAGGAAAAATGTGCCTCTAGCTTTTTACTTAATATTTTGACAGTATTAGTTGCACTTATATAGCCCCTTTAGAATGCCAGTTATCTTTAGTTTTAAAATGATATATTCAGGTACGTAAGTTTGCTTTTATTAGCTCCTGTATATACCAGGTGATGTGGTTTTATATGGACGAGGTGCCAGCATGTAATTTGTATGTGTGCCACATTTCTATGTATGCTGTATCTGAAGAGCTGCTTATTTCACTGTGATGAACTTTAGCACATTCTTTACCACATGTTGTTGAGTCGATTAGAATTCAGGTATATAAGGAGTCGCAGTTGGTTTGTCTTTATGTACATACAGAGGATGTAGGTCATCTACTTTTGCATAATAATGATCACTCGAATTTTGTATTTATTGCATTTTTGTATTTTGCATTTATTGCAGGTTTTAAGAGAGGTGCTGATCCTGGGTTGCCAGAGCCTACTGTTTTAAGGTAATATTTATTGCATCTATCATACAACAGGCATTATTTAATGGATTGCCTAATTGGCTTGCTGGTTCAGCATTTAGTAAATAACTAGTTGACATAGTTTCTATCTGAGTGAGCAAAACGCTAAAAGTATATTGGTCCCTAAATATATACTATCACAAAAACACTGCCACCACAAAAAACAAACCCAAAATGTGTTACCCTGACTGAAAATGAAAAGGGGGGAATGGATGCTGAGCTTTTGAAAAGTAAATGCATCATTTCATTCTCCATTCAAAAAGCAATGTAATTCCAGTAAGTCTATCCAGCAGTAATATGCATTATCCTTATTTCTAGGACTCACATTTGAATTTAAATACACAGTTACTGTAAAACGTGCCTCTGGAATTACTGGATTTACTTTATTGGCACCATGGGAGTGACATTTTTCCAGAAATAAAGAGCGTTAAACTTTTCACCCTTGTAAATTCCTAAACCATTATCCTGTCAAACAATATTTCTTAAACATTTTACAAGGTCACAAATAATATATTTTCCATCCTTCATCCACACAGATAGTGATGAACAATTCCTGGAGAGTCCAAAAGTATGGTGCTGCTCAATTGCACTGTTTGTTTAATTATAAATGAGAGGTGTAATGAGAGGTGTAATGCCTAATGAAGCAGAGCACAGTTTCTGTTGGAGTTCAGAAGAATGATATCCTGACACATATTAATAGAATTGTGGCGCTCAAGTGTGGTGCTGAGTAAACATTAGTAATTGTAAGATTGCTTGGGCCTAATGGGAAAGGAAATGCTCTGTAGAACTACGTGTACCACTGAATGACATTTCTTCAGGAATTTGCTCATGTCTGAGATGTTTCATTTGTTTAAATTAAGATTACAATATTTTATAAGAAAAAAGTGCTTTTATTGTCAGTACTAAGGTTCTTTTATTATTATTATTATTATTATTATTTGTTTATTTAGCAGATGCCTTTATCCAAGGCGACTTACAGTGATTAGAGTGTGTGAACTATGCATCAGCTGCAGAGTCACTTACAATTACGTCTCACCCTAAAGACGGAGCACAAGGAGGTTAAGTGACTTGCTCAGGGTCACACAATGAGTCAGTGGCTGAGGTGGGATTTGAACCGGGGACCTCCTGGTTACAAGCCCTTTTCTTTAACCACTGGACCACACAGCCTCCTTTTTATATTATACAATAACTGCTTTATAATATACAATAACTGCTTTTTTTCTGTTCCGTTTTCTCTTTTATTGTTGTCAATTCATTATTAATTGCCTTGTGTTTGTTTTTCAGTTTGCTTTGGGGTTGAGATAGTTGGAGACCAAAGTATCTGTTGTCTGCTTAAGGAAGAGACTTGATGGAAAATCTTATTCAATTCTGTCCATTGGGATCCTCTACAAACTGATTGGCTTCACTGCAGCACTTGTTTACATGTAGCCAACAGATTTTCTAAGGGATTATCTGTTGCATTAAATGCAGTAAACCCTTTACAAAACAGCAGAGGGTTTCTTTTTATATATACTGAAAAGGAATTTTGTCTTATTTTATTTATTTTCCATTCAATTTTTAAGAGGAAGTAGGTGGTCTCTAGTACAGGATGTTGTAAAGTGATTGTTCCCTACAAACATAATCACTGTTAAATTAATAGTATCTCACACCTATAGTATACATGAATGCTTTGCTGAATGAACTGCAGTTGTTGTATGTTACAAATAAACATGTGAATCACTCCCCTACCCCTAAGCACAATAATCATCTGTCTGACTCATCTGGCTAGACAAGACTAAGCACTTTACTCTCCAGAATTAGTTGGCTTTTGTATTTAATACATTTTAAACTGATGTGGTTTATGATAAATCTACCTGATCAACTCCAGCACCTGAGAACTCAAGTCAGCTTGTGGCAGTTTGGAAGGTAAGCCCAAGCTGTGACCTGTCAGCATTTGCAATGCTTAGAGCAGACTGAGTGTAAAGCACTCCACAACAGTCCCCCACAACACTTTGACATTTCTAATTATGCCAGTATTGAAAATGAAAATGTGACACTAAACACTGTACTTCCTGCTATTAGAATAAACATTTGGAGATCACATTTTATACATAATACTGTATTTTATGAGTGAAGCCCAAAGTTGAGGTCATTCAATTCATAATTAAAAAATAAATGAATACCAGTAGTAACAAAGGCTTGAGTAAAACAATGGATTTTAATAGATGGACAGTATGGAGAACAAATAACTTGCACAACAAGCTTTTTTCAAATAAATAACAGCAACAATACAGAACCAACATATTCTCCCC
Organism: Acipenser oxyrinchus oxyrinchus; assembly: GCA_030684275.1. Taxonomy (NCBI): domain Eukaryota; kingdom Metazoa; phylum Chordata; class Actinopteri; order Acipenseriformes; family Acipenseridae; genus Acipenser; species Acipenser oxyrinchus. Next base: position 7,428,399 of record CM060249.1, read on the forward strand.
CAACTGCAGAGAAACAATAAACACATTAAAAATAGTCTTTATTAAAAAGCCTAAATTATACCATACCCCACAGCAACACCCATTTTAATAAGGTATTCTCATTCTGGGTTAAATGCATGTAATTGCAATTAATTTACTTTTAATACGACCCAAGGTGTGCTGTAACTTGCCTGCAGTTGACACTTAGCAACTTCTGCCCATGACTAGAAACCATTGCTTATCTTTATAAAAAATAAAAAAGTTAAATATTAAGAATGCTTGTTTGCTTTTTAACATACAAATAGTAAATGGTTATCTGTAAATAAATAATTTAAAAAATGCAACGTTTTTTTATATAAATACTGCTTAAACCAGCAATACCACATTTTTCTGTTTCTCAAGAAAATACATACTGTATTAATGTACTGTAATTAGACTAATCCTGGTCCCACTACACTTACCCAGCAGCACAGTCTGACTGACGTAGCTGTGAGGTTGAACCATACATATGAGGACAGGAGTGTGACATTTTTTTTTTAAACCAAGGTTACATGTACAATTTCAAACAATATTATAACTCTTGCATTGTTTAAGTATATTTTTAAAATGACAGTATGAAAGTATAAATAAATAAATAAATAAATAAATACACTGAAGTGTTCAATTTAATAAATAAGTATTACAGTAGAGGTATTAAATATTGGTGAGGGTTCTCGACAAAGAACAAACTTATTACCTACTGATAATAGCAGATCATACATTAATAAATATAGTATTAAATAGATTCATCTCAAACACTTTGAACTAAAACGCTCATACAAATATTATCTTTCTGGATTTCCGCTCGTTGATGTTGCGAATAGCCAGGTATGTTTTCTCCATGAAATTGGTGAACTCCCTGAGAATTAGATGTACATTCACTGCCTGACCCCACTCACTGTCGCTGCTGTGCGAGAGGATATCCTTTGTGTTTATTTCTAACTTGGTGACGCTTTTTGGATTCTTCATCTATGGAAGAAATAAAAAAAAAATATATATTTAGTAAAGTTTAACCCTTATATTAGATCGTGAACTCGGCTCTGACTGTATAGTTAACAAAATAAGTTGTAACACCAATAACTGTCCAGTAGTAAAGGGTTACACGTCATCAACCAGACAGGCATGTAAAGCACAAACAACTCCAAATGTAAAAGAAAATCATCAGCAAATTAAAATCGCACTCACCCTTTGAAAGACATCAGCTGACAGATTTTGTATTGTGTCCCGTACTTTTTCTACATCGTCCTTCCCGCTGGTATAGGAGTCCTTCACGTAATCCATATACTGTAGATATTCTTGAAACCCCACAGCGATTGTTCTTAAACAATTTTCCTGTGTGAAATGCAATGTGTTTAAAATGCTGCAGATGCTGTCGAACACCTGTTCAATTACGTAAGCGTAATCCTTCAGTTTGCATTGCAGATGTATATTGCTGAAAGGGCTGTTAAGACCAGGGTACAGGAGTTTACTTATCTTTTAAGATAATTGTTTTTGTATATTTCCCCAACAAGATGTTTGTTTGCTAGTGATGATAAAGAGAGCTTATTTTTGTTTCCTAACCTAGAATACGTTGGGTAGGCTATGGTTTTCAGATTTCATTCAGAGTCCATTCTTTTTGTTTTTATTTTGTTTTCCCAAAGTAACCCATTAGGTATATTTGGCCTCTGGATCATCTTTTAAAACCTGTCTAGCAGCTGAACTGATTGGATTGTCCAAAAACTTTGGTAAACTCTCCACACATGAAAGCGAAAGTTTGCCAGTACTAGCCTAGCATTATACGATATCCTTGGAAATTAAGTGTAAGGTGGAGATTAATAATTCTGTACTAATTATTTACTACTTTTACTGGGATTCCAACATTTCCTGAAAACCTGAAATCAGACCTTATAGTATACGTTACATTTATTTCTCTTATTGAAAAACCTGGAAAAGAAAAAGTATTTTACCTTCTTGAATTCAAATGATAAACATCCATCCGCTACTGTAATCTGAGGTAGTTTGATTGTGTACAAACTGAAGGAGCTATTATTAACAGGTAAATTAAATACATCGCGGAACTGAAATAAAGAAGAAAAAAAAATGTCAAAGGTATAAATCACAATGTTATGCATTTAATATTAAGCTACGTCAAAAATGGTTTGATGCTGCATGTTTTACATTACATTCAATTATTATATTTCACCTCTGCTGCTAAAAACGTACAGATAGTCTAATGTTACTTCAGTTGCTAAAGAATAAGATAGGACCCATTTTTTCTCAATACCGTTAATCTGTGAAATGTACCTGTTGGTCCCTGAGTTTTAAAACTTCGCTGTGCAGCCACTCGGCTAAAGATTCCCAATTAGTTGATAGTGGGATGGTTCGAGAGCTTCCAGAAGAATCGTCTCCTGAAAATTCTACAATAGGAGCAGCTCGAACCAGCAACGCTGATAGTGATACTACTAGCAGCGCCAGGACGAAACCATGGAGATCTAGAAAACAAAACAAAAAAAACACACACAAGTGGTAAGTTCCTGTAAACTCTGAAATCTGTTAAAAAAATAAAGTTCAACGCGAAAGCTGGCAGTGCACTCACGTTGTGCAGAGTCCATCCTGTCAAGTGTGCTTAGCCTTCACAAAAGTAGATGCCCAAAGTTGATGAGCAAGTTGCTTTGGAAACATTTTTGCTCTCTTATATAGCCGACCTCATTTTTTTGGAATTCCCACGTCTTTTTTGATGATTCAATTTTTACATATTCAAAATTACTTAGTCTTTGTACATGAAATATGAAGCTAGTGAAATAGTAGTGGATGTTGAAACCTCAAGGTCAAGTTTAAGGGTATTAAACAAGCAATACTCAAAATGTGAATTTTAAAATAATTAAAAAGTGTTGGATGCTGTTTGAATGATTTTCAATACTGTATGTCCAGGGATGCCTTTAACAATAAAAAAAGTGTAGATATCTCCAACACATTAAAGCAAATTGTGTTCTATTACCCAAATATTCACCGGTTATTGTTTGCAGTCCCTGTAAAAGCTGATCATCACAATTAAGGAGGACACCCCTATATGAGTGTGAAAATCTACCTCTACTACTTTAACTGCTAATATCATAAACCAGTTCAGGTGCCTACTTCAGTATAGTGGGAATATCTTGGGGAAATACTAAGGCACCCTTCACTTTGACCTGTGACCTAAGATAGCTGCCATATTAGGGCTATGTGATTTTTTTTTTTTGGTTTCTGGATGATATAGACCTAATGCTTTGATATATTGGCTTAATACTCCCATGTAACTGTATTTAGTAAATTTGATCATGGGTGTCATACAAGAAAAAATAAGCCCTTTGTGCCAGTACAGTAAGGTTACACTATCACTGGTAAACCACTCGTCCATTTCTAGTTGGCATTATTAACAAAAAACGGTTATTCTTGACAATCCCCAAAAGCTGCTGACAAAAGCTAATAATTTGGTTTCATTTTCAGCATTAACCAGTTATTTTTTCATAATTGACAATGTTTTACGTGGTATACGTTTCTGTAAATACTTGAAAATGAAAACACATGTTACAATATACAAAACAAAACATAAGGAGTATCAAAGCAATGTTCAAGAAAATTGAAAATTGTCTCTAAATCTTGGATTCCTCAAAATAGCCACCCTTTGCCTTAATAACAGACTCACAAACACGAGGCATTCGGTTAACAAGTTTCAGCAGGAAATCACCCGACATGTCTTCCCAGATATTCTGCAGCAATTCCCAGAGATGTAGGGCACTTTGCTTTGACTCTTCTGTCCAGTTCGTCCCATACAAGTTCTATGGGATTGTGGTCGGAGACTGGCCAGGCCAGGTCATTAGATTGAGTTGTCCTTCACTTTCCTTCTTCGCCAGATTGTCCTTGCACAACTTTGAGGTGTGTTTCGGTCATTATCTTGCTGAAGAATGAAGGACTGCCCAACTAGACGTAATCCTGATGGAATGGCATGCCTCTGAAGTATGCTATGATAGCCATGCTGGTTGAGCTTGCCATGGACTTGGTAAAGATCACCAACTCTGTCACCAGCAAAGCAACCCCAGACCACAACACTGCCTCCTCCATGCTTGACAGTGGGAACCACACATGCAGAACTCATGCGCTCACCCTCTCTGCGTCTTACAAATACTCGGCGGTTGGACCCAAATATTTCAAATTTTGACTCATCGGTCCATAAGACCAACTTCCACTCCTCAAACGTCCAGTTTCTGTGTTTTTTGGCCCAGGCAAGTCTCTTCCTCTTATTCTGCACTCTTAACAATGGTTTCTTTGCAACAATTCTTCCAGTTAGGCCAGCTTCACGCAATCTCCTCTGAACAGTTGATGTTGAAACATCTGTACTTCTAGTAGCATTTAGCTGAGTTTGTATTTCAGGGGCAGTTAATCGTCGGTTTCGCAGACTTGTGACTCAAATGAACTTGTTCTCTTATTCTGAGGTCACCCTTGGCCTGCCTGACCTTGTTCGGTCCTCATGAGTGCCACTTTCTTCAAATCGTTTGATGGTCTTGGCCACAGCAGTTACAGACACTTGCAAAGTTCTTGAGATTTGTCTTAAAGATTGACCTTCATTTCTTAAAGTAATTACAGAAGTCTTTTTTCTTTGCTTAACTGAGCGTATTTTGCCATTTTCTGCTCCCTTACATTCAGAAATGACAAACTTGTGCCTATACTACCTATATTTATAGTAATCATGGACCCTCACCTGTTAACAATAATTGGTGATTAGGTAACATGCTAGTTAACTCAGAGAACATCTAACAAAGACACTTTTATACTTAGGCCAGTGTTCTAACACCGTGTAATACACATTTCAGACTTTTAACTGACTTGGGCTTCAGACTGAAATCCCCTTGCTTTGGGTGACCATTTCATTGAAATTGACAAGATTTACATTTTCATTTAAAAATAAAATTTTTGAATGCAATAATTTTGATTATCAGCTTATATAAGTACACGTATCATATAATGAAATATTAAGTGTTTATAGACAAGTTTATATAGTTAAAAGCATAGATAATCATGAAAAACCTAGTTTCAAGCAGGTGTACTCAAACTTTTGAGTGATATATATATATATATATATATATATATATATATATATATATATATATATATATATATATATATATATATGAAATATAGACACTTAATATTTCATATATTATAAAGGAACATGCACAAATAAAATGGAGGCTGTGTGGTCCAGTGGTTAAAGAAAAGGGCTTGTAACCAAGAGGTCCCCTGTTCAACCACTGACTCATTGTGTGACCCTGAGCAAGTCACTTAACCTCCTTGTGCTCTGTCTTTCGGGTGAGACGTAGTTGTAAGTGACCCTGCAGCTGATGCATAGTTCACACACCCGAGTCTCTGTAAGTCGCCTTGGATAAAGGCGTCTGCTAAATAATAATAATAAAATGGAATTAAATAAACTTTTTTGACGTTAGGCTTTATCTTCAGCTTAGTATTGTTCTGTTGCCGGTTGAAAGCGTTCACACTGAGGGATGAGAGGAGGCAACTATATAGCATGAATTTCCTGGCTATTGTAAGTTGTGTTTCACATGGTTTTAGTGCCGCATCTAGAACTGAGCCCATTAATACTTTTTATATTTATACACATCAGTGTAGGGGTTTTCAACTTCCACCAATTTGCATAAATATGAAATGAAATCAGGATAGTTTTTCAGCTTTACCTGGGGTTATTGTCGACAATAACCAGTTAAAGCTGAAGATCATTGCATTTTAAAATACTCTTTTAGCTGCTCAGCCTGTTAAGTATGTTTTTAAACAGTGTACCTGATCTAACTGTAATCCGTCTATTCAATGAAACGTTATGAATGGTTATCATCCCATTGTTATTGGCCAAAAGCTACTAGCATGTGCTTAAAAATTCAATTATTGATTTATTTTACAGTCCCTCTACACTTTGGCGATGCTTGTAATAATGAATTGGTTCTGAAATCTGTTGCTCAAATTTTGAGTTGTATTATTTATTTTGCCTGAAACCAGATTTAAATTGCTTAAACAGAGTGTGTGAGATCAGGTGGAGTATATTGTCCAAATTTGATTTTTTTGATAATTATTCAGGATAGGTTGAGATGTGCAGACATGTATATAAAGACATTGTGTTGATTGATGTTATTTCAGTTATGTTGGCTGTGATTGTGCATGAACCAGAAATTACAGGTGAGCGGAGGATCTGATCAATCACAAAAATAATCCCTTCACCCTGATACCATTTGTATGTTCCTGATATCACTATGGGCCACTCGGCCCGTTAACTTCAGGTCTTTAGATCTCTTAAATGTGATATTGATTATCATGGAAACGGTCCAGTTATTACATAAGGATTACACAGGGACACCAATGAGTTAAATAGCCTCTGGGACTCCGCGGTGAGTCTGGGGATAGCCATACAACTGTCACCATATTCCTGATAAGGGAATTTACACCTTGTCTCTGGAAAGAACCAAATGTCTGCCTATCCTAAAAGCAATAAAGACAGATAGTGCTCAAGGTATACAGAGAGAAATCGCAGTTTAAAACAGGAAGTAAAAAAACAGCATTTTGTGCTCCACAGTATGAATGTTGAGAACATGTAAATCAATCCATTTATAATTGTGTGGCATCATGTAGTCATGATACCACTATTACAAAAGCAATTGGATTCATGACAAGAGGAGAATGCTATGTTCTCACTGCCAAACAGTTTCACTTCTTTCGAAATCCCGGGTTCCCCTCCTCTCCCCCAGTGTTTCCTATCTGCAGGCTTGTCCTAATAGCTGTGTGTTGGTACGTCACAGTTAAAGGATCCTGGATGGGAAAATGAAGGGGGGAGTTTATACTGACAGCACAGGATATTGAGAAAGTGAAAGTCTACTAAAAGGGCTGCATCAGTACTGAACTTTCAAATAATGTTGTCTTTTCAGGCTATGTTGAAAGCTTTTTTGTTTTCCAATATTTCAGAAAGTCTTTTCCTGTTGATGACAGCATAAAAGAAAATTGATACCAGATGTACAGTTATTATATTGCAGTTGTGTGAGGCTACATCTCATAAAAACAATTTAAAATAGAAGTACATGTATAAAATTGTATATTGTACATGTATAAAAGTGCATAGTAGAAAGATAAAGATATATTATGTAATAATACCCATAAATAATTGAAATAGAAAAAAGGGAAGTACTAATGCTGGGGCAGTTTTAAAAGCTATCTAAAGAAAACTTTATATTTACTTTCTGCTTTGGTAATAAAACATGTAGGCTATCTACCATCTATTCTCAACACTGCATTTGAATCCTAATTGAAAGTCATGCTCAGTAATGTTGTCTAATCTGTAAAGCAGTTGGTACTGTTTAAGCTTCATGTCAGTGTTTAGAATTCACTAGAAGCATTACAATACATTTTACAATTTTGTATTTTTAAAGATTTTTACACCAAATCTGCTTGTTTTTGTGTGAAGACAAATAACCAATTAGAAATAGTTAATTTAATGGATTGTTAATAATTCTTTAGCAAACATATTTCTCATCTATTTAAATTTTTTTGCTTTGAAGCCCTCTTGGTATACAATCCGTTTGTTTGTTTTTTCCTAAGAAACCTCATGATACTACTGTATTTACAGATCCTATAGTGTTTTTATGGATGGTGACTTATTTTCTATTTATGTAGAGGAGACCTGAAAAAAAGAAAAGCTGGCATAATGAGTTACAACTGATTTCCCTCTCAGAAAACTGGAGCCGAGAGTATTTCCAAAATCCCCCCTCCCCTGCAGAGGCAGACACTTGATTTAGGTTGTGTTAAGGGGAAGATCAGTGGTGCAGGTAGATGGATGGAGGGGTTCCAGCAGGGGAGCTTCCTAACAGAGCTAACCAGGTAACCCAAAGCCTCCACCCACACCCATGCAGACCAGAGGACTGCTGACTCTGAAACCCTGGTGCAGGGAGACTTGTAGTTCGATATGTGTAAGCTTTCTTTTTAGCACCCTTTATGAAAGATATCATTGTTAATAATTACTGAAAGTCACAATATGTTAGAGGGTTAACCATGCGAACCCCTGGTACCTGTCATAGTTTAGCTTTTACGTCAAACAGGGTCCCGCAAATATTTCAAATAATGCCAGGATGTTTCATATTCTCAGTGGGTCTTTAAAACGTTAGTCAATGTTATTTTTGGTTTTATCCAGATGGTGAAAGCTTTACGCCAGACAAAACTACCAATCAGTGAAACATTACATCCATTGTTGCCAATGTACTCAAATCCTGAAACCAGTAATTCTCTACGTACTGTCTTATTTCACCATGAATAATTCCTTCTGTTCTGGGATATATTCAGAACTGCTCAGAGGGCACTCTTGGCTGACACTCAGAATATCTGTGCTAAGGGAGATAAGCACAAGTAAAGTCATTACAGTCTAGATGTTATTAATCAGTGTGTCAGAGTGTTTACCTGGATGTCACTGAAATGCTGTATCCATGTAATAGCTACTCCTACAGTTTATTTAAGATGACAATTAAACCCCATCCATCTTCTCATCATTTTCACTTGCTGAACTCCCTTTATTTCAAAGTTTAAGTCAGCTAGGTTGATATTTTAGCAAATGCCACTAATGGCCACTGAAAGAAACATTTGTCTGCTTGACATGATTACTTTTTAATTATTGTCCTTCCATCCTAATAGCAGCTTTTAATAATAACAACTATAATAACTGTGTAAAATATACAGTATAATGCTAACACTGTAAAAAAAAAACACATACACTTTGTTTTTTGTTTATTTTGTTGTTTGGATTTTTTTTTTCTTCATTTGTTACGTTACCATGTTGAATTTTCTTTTTGCACTTTTAATGAATTTTAAATTTGAATTGTCACTAAAAGCGTTTCTAGCCTTGCATTTTTTTTTCCAGTGGTAAAACTCTTGCAGTGTTAGCATTATATGACTCTGTCACTTGGTTTCCTCCTACAGAGGTGTGATATTTTTTTCAGTGTACTTCTGGCAGATATAGAAATCTCTTACGGTATAATGGTGCCTGTCGCCTATATGCTTATCACAAGTCACATAGCTGTCATAGCCTAATTATACTTTTACTCGGTGTTTCCAGTAAAATACATTTTCCTGGTTAAGAAACATTTACTGAATGGACTGGTGAGCGGAAATTATTTCTGCACCAGGTCAGCATACCATTCAGTGGAACATACATCCATGTTACAGCTTGAAACTGGTAAAATACAGTGGAACATGTTTGCAGTGGCGCTGTTTCACAATAAGTACAACATTCTTTCTCTTGTTTAGTATCTCCAGTGCTATTCAGATTATCCAGGTCAGATATCCAGTTGAAAACTGATAAATAATACACAATCTGGACCACCAAATTCAATGTTCAGTATGCTGGCCGCAGTGTAACAGGGTATGAAGGAATGTGCTGTGCATGAATGAATACGAAGTGTCCTCTTGCACAGTGGGAGAGAGACCTGCCAGAAAAGCTGAGAAAAATGACATATACAGTATTTAAGCAATAAGGCACGAGAGGGCATGGGTTGTGCTGGATATTGTCACTTCTTGGTGCATTGTTAGACATGAGGCACAGCCGAGTCCCTGCAACCAACCAAGACGTGACAATATCCAGCACAACCCATGCCCTCAAGTGCCTTATTGCTTTTATAAAACTGATTTATAAACATTTTATAAAAGAAAGGAGAAATCTTTGTAGTTTCTAAAGATTTATTAACATTTTGAGGTATAACCTTCCACAACAGAAAATAGTCCCTATGAACTAATTCAGGTAAAACATTTTTATTTTTTGTTTTGTTTTGTTTTTTTGTTTGCAATTTTTCAGTTCATTTTTCTGACTTTAAATAACTATCAAAAAACCTTGCTTAGTTGTGTATCAGTGAGGGGCCAGCCTTCCTGTATATTCTAGGTAACGTTGTTGCTAGGTAATTCCCTCCCATTGGCTCTCGTGTATACCAAACAGTGCAAGAATTTAAATTACTTTGTTTTGCTTTGGGATAAAGATTATTAATTATTAAGTAATTAATTTAAAGTCAGTTGTATATTTTTTTTCAGAAAGCCAGTCATTTAAGCATTTAACAGCCCAGTTTGTTTGTTTTGTGGTATTAATTTCATATTGTGTTTTTTTTAGCACATCAGTGTTACACTTTTGTACCTGAATGAGTGTACGGTAGTAAAGGGGAAGAGAGACAGTGAAGAAATCGGATGTGAAAAATGTTAAACTATCCAGTTAAAAATTAGGCCCTGTCCACACTACATCACCAATCTCGAGAACCGTATTAAAAAATGTTCTAATTAATCCCGCTCAAAGCGTCCACACTAAAGTACCATTTACCGTTTCATGTACCGTTTTCACGCTACTAACAACCAAACGATCAAGATGGGCTGAATGGCCTCCTCTCGTTTGTAAACCTTCTTATGTTCTTATGTTCTTATGTGTAGTCAGGCTTAATGGTCCGCACACTATTAGAATACTTCGGTTACAGTTCCTAACAGCGCAATGAACAGTGGGAATGAATACGATAGTATCCCACCATGCACTCTATTTTATTTTAAAATAATGTGTTATGCTTCATATTAATAGAGGTGCATATTGCTTGTAAAAAGTAAATGCGAACACACACAAGTAGGGCTTGAAGCTTTGCGGAGTGTACACTGATAGCAAGTCCTTTAGGCGCCAGTATTTCAGCAAACATACCACAAAGCATTTGGGGATATTGGAGGATACACAAAAATGTAGTTTAGTATTACAGCGTCCACGCTTATGATAAACCGCACTACGTCATGCAATCTAATTAGAATGATAGGTTCCGAATGTAACCCCGGTTCCCTTTCAATTCAAAGACAACCACCAACAATACTTTTGGGATGTGCCTGCCACAGGGCAGGTATTTACTGAGCATTTTATGTTAGAGCTGCTGATAGGTCCCTCAAGGGAGTGACGTCTTCGGTCCTGCCTACCGAGGGATTAAGTACTCACTCCGCGGAGATCACATTCTCTTTTGTATCAAACCCGCGAATGCGAGTGATGTGACCTCGCAAGGTTTGTTGGTCATCTTCTCATTCAGGTAACCGGGGTTACATCTGTAACTTATCGTTCCCTTTCAATTCGAAGACGACCAACAACAATACTTTTGGGAAAGTATATCAAAGCCGTCACGAGGGAGCATGAGCGGACAGCAGATGAGGTACGTCTCGCTACCACCAAACTAATGTTTGTGGTGTGAGTGTGCAACCTCAACCCCTTGTGCCTAATGAAGGCCTAGAGGGATCTATCACACTGAGTCGGTAGAACCTGGTAAATGTATGAGGAGTAGCCCAGCTAGCCGCAGTACAGATATTAGTCAATGAGACACCTCGAAAGAGAGCCCATGACCTAGCCACTCCTCTGGTAGAGTGCACGGCCACCCTCCCAGGTGGGGGTAGGCCGGCATTAGTATATGCAGTCGAAACTGTGTCCACAATCCAGTGGGCCAGTCGCTGCTTCGAGAGGGCTTGACCTAGGGTCCTTTCACCATGACAGACAAAGAGCTGGTCAGGCTGACGCAGCGCTCTCGTCCTATCCACATAACATTTCAATGCCTAAACCAGGCAGAGGGAATTCAATCTCAGATCCTCTTCCAGAGACAAGGGAGGGGGATGGAAAGCCTCTAGTTCCACTGATTGATTCAAATGGAAAGATGTAACCATCTTAGGGAGGGAAGCAGGGTTTGTGTGTAACGACACCCTGTTTCCATCATCCCAAACACGCATACAGGAACTGTGCACTGACAGAGCCTGTAACTCACAAACCTGCTTAGCGGAGGTGATGGCTAGCAAAAAGGCTGTCTTCATAGAGAGATATTTCAACTTGATGGAATGTATAGGCTCAAACAGGGCCTTAGTGAGAGCCTCCAATACCACGTCAAGACTCCACTTGGGAAGGTCATCCTTCTAGGAGGACGTAGCCACCAAGCACCCTTTAGAAAATGAACCGCCAGAATATGAGCGCCCAGGGAAACTGAGTCAATGGGGACATGGCATGCAGATATAGCTGCTAGGTATACCTTCAGCATCGAGGGGGACCTGCCCGCCTCCAGCAGATCTTGCAGAAACTATAAAATAGTTGCTGTAGGGCAATAAATGGGATCATGACCTCTGGTCATACACCACTTTTGAAAATACCTCCATTTGTAGGCATACAGTGCCCTTGTGGAGGAGGCCCTAGCATTCTGCAGTGTACTGACGACTGCGTCTGAGAGCCCTAAGGCAGACAGACCATACCGTTCAGGGTCCAGAACCACAGTTGGAGTCTGCCCGGTTCCGGGTGCCAGAGAATACCTCTCGCCAGACTGAGGAGACCCACGTGCAGCAGGATCTCCCAGGGCTGGCCTTACAGCAGCTGGCAAAGGTTTGCAAACCAGATTCTCTGCCATTTGGGGGCCACCAGGAGAACGGTCGCCTTTTCTCTCCAAACTTTCTCTTGGAAGGCTGGGAGCAATGACATTGGCAGGAATGCGTATAAAAGTGTTCTGGGCCACTCATGCTTTAGGGCGTCGATGCCTATTAGACCGCCGCAGCAGTGGAGGGAGAACCATAGGGGGCAGTGAGTCGTCTCTGCCGTGGCAAAGAGATCGACTCAGGCCCCTCCAAACTGTTCCCAAATGCGCTCTACCACCTGAGGGTGGAGTCGCCATTCTGACAGGTGAGGACCCTCCCTCGAGAGGAGGTCTGCCGCCCAATTCACCACTCCCGGGAGATGAACAGCCTGGAGTGGTAGCAAGTACCTCTTTGCCCAGGTCAATAGCCGAAAGGCTATGCGGTGCAACTCCGTAGACCAAAGTCCTCCCTAGCGGTTGACACACTACTAATGACATGTTGTCCGTGCGGACAAGGACACATCTCCACTGGAGCACTGGAAGAAAATGCTGGAGAGCGAGGTGAACCGCTCGCAGTTCCAGCGCATTTATGTGCAGGGATGTCCATCGATCCGACCAGGACCTGCACCATCGACCCTGCCCAGACCACACCCCAACCCGAGTTGGATGCGTCTGTCATCACCACCTGGCGGCTGTGGATCACTCCCATCCTTATGCCTTCGTGCAGGAAAGAGGCTTGCCCACCAGTGCAGAGCCTCCCAGCATGTGGAGTAATCCCAGTTGGATGGATAATGAAGCTGCGGCCATCAGACCCAATAGTTTCTGACACAACACCAACTGTACTGTGGATCCCTGTGGAAACAGAGCTAGACAGTTGTGAATGGCGGCAACTCTGTCGTCCGACAAGTATGCTCGCATTGTAAGGGAATCCAGCCAGAGCCCCAAGTAAACCATACTTTGCACCGGTATTAATTGGCTTTTGGCATCGTTGAGGGTGAGACACAGTGTCGTAAGATGCTCTGTCACGGTCACCGTGTGGGCCACTGAGTGAGCAAGCACCCAAGAGTTTGAGGTGCAGTTGCGCCAGAATTGTAGCTGGTGGTGTGAGAAGGGGTGGGTCTGAGGACGCAATTATTATTATTATTTATTAATTATTTCTTAGCAGACGCCCTTATCCAGAGCGACTTACAATTGTTACAAGATATCACATTATTTTACATACAATTACCCATTTATACAGCTGGGTTTTTACTGGAGCAATCTAGGTAAAGTACCTTGCTCAAGGGTACAGCAGCAGTGTCCCCCACCTGGGATTGAACCCTCGACCCTCCGGTCAAGAGTTCAGAGCCCTAACCACTACTCCACATGCGTTGGGGCCCCATATCCGGCGTTTCCCCGTCCTTGCGGTCGGCCCTGGGTATTAGCTGCCACAGAAGCCTGCAGGCGATGCCTCAGGTCGCCACGCGGCGCAGTGGGGATCGGAACTGTCCAGATTACCGTAGTTACGGGCGGACCCCAGCGCCTCATCTTCTCCCATACTGGAGCACGGGAAGCCTGCCTTAGTCTGCCTACTGTGCCTTGCCTGCTTACTGCTCCTCGAAGGAGACCGTGAGCGGCTGCAAGCCTGGTGGGCTGAAGCCTGTAAGCACCGAGGTTATTGGGCTGGGTGTCTAGTCTGGACCACGTGCCGTCACACAACAGATGCAGCACGTAGCTTACAGCGGAGTGGAGCACAGCCTTCAGACAGTATACAGAAAAAAAGCAGAAAGAAAGAGAGAGATTTTTTTTTTCTTTTTTTTTTTTTTTTTTAGATCTATACACCGAGGTGGGTGGTCAATGTATGCGAGTCTACTCTGCAGTGGGCTGATTCAGACCCAGAGGAGGAGGCACGCACACACAGCAGAAGCTGAAGAGTAGGTATATAAATATATACTGTATATATATTTTTTAAGCTGCACACACCGAGTGGGCGGGCCAAGTCAGCCCAGTGGTGTCGACTCAACAGCTGGTGCGGCAGAGCCGGGCCCCAGTGGAGGAAGCGTCTCTCTTTTCTCTCTTTTCTCTCTTTATTTATATTATTATTATTATTTCTGCCTGCAAAAAGCAGAGGAACACACACAGACAGCAGATGCTGTAGGTTAAGAAAGCAGACTACAGTCACCAAGCGATGGAGGCTGTTGAAGTAAAGAAAGATTTTTAAAACAGAGCGTTGTGCAGCTTTTCAGCTCAGCCCTGAGAAGCTGAGTTTCCGATTCCGGGGAAGTGGCAAGCGGACTTCAAGCAATAAATTGCAGTGGAGTTAGCAGAAAACTGGAAGTGAGAGCTCTTTTACAAGAATCAGTCAGGAAACTGGAGAGGTTAGTTATACCTACCTTACCTACCTGATTGTGAGAAGTAAAAGAGAATGTGATCTCCGCGGAGTGACTGCTTAATCTCTCGGGAGGCGGGACCGAGTACCTCACTCCCCGGAGGGGCCTATCGGCAGCTCTGACATAAAATGCTCAGTAAATACCTAACCTGTGACAGACATATCCCAAAATTATTGTTGTTAGTCGTCTTCGAATTGAACAGAAACCGGACTCGGGACTATTCCTGAGGTGGTATCGAGTCCGGTTCTCGAGTAGGGTATTAAACGCTGCGGAGTGTAGATGCTAACTGTATTTAGCACTTTTAAGCCGGTTTAAAGGCATAGTGTGGACAGGGCTTTAATGAAGAGTCAGTTTCACAAAACGACGGCTGATACCAACTAAAGGAGGAAAATGAAACTGAATATCTGACAACTGGATCCGACCGAAGATACAGAAAATGACTGGTATGCACTACAAATAAAATACCAGAACAGCGTCTTGTTTAAAATAGCAAACTGATTCATAGAGTAAATTTGTATAAACTGGAAGATATGAAAAGACACCTTGATGTCTTCAGCATCTTCCATGACAGCAGGTATTTTGACAGGTGTTTTAATTAAATAAAGTAGTGATTAATTAAAGTAGTGAATCTGTGTGATCTGATGCAGAATATTTATAAATGTATCTCGACAATTCCTGCCGTTCCTTTTAAATTTGTCCAAGCATGATGGTATCATCTCTTCTGTCGTGCCCTGCATTGTTTTAAATTGTTTCTTAACACTGGCCCAGTAGTTCTCCACGTTGTCCAACCGCAAACTACAAAGTCAGTTTGATAAGTAACCGGGTATTCCATGCAAATAACGTCTTTCTCGCCACTGTGAAGCTGTAGCACTAATCTGGTATGGATACATATGCTACCCCGGACCGGGGCGTGGTGATATTAGAGTATATCACACACCCTGTCATGCCTTATTGCTTGCATATAAAACACCTTATATACAAGACACAAACGTTTAGACATTTTTTTGAATGAACATTGTGTGCAAGAATGATATGAAATCTAAAATGTGTTATTTTGTTTAATTGGAGGACGATAATTATAACTGTATTTTCTGTAACAGTATTCGTATGTTCGTATTTATATATTAGAGGATAATGCTGAATAAATCATATATCAGTAATAGAAGACATTCAGAAGTAACAGTTGACGTTTCTGGAATCGTTCTTTATGCAGGATGCACATACATGATTACTCCATTATCTACCAAGGAAACTATCCGAATCTCCTTCAAAGATTTCCCATGTAAACTGTACTCTCAAGAAAGTTTTTGCCTGATATCTGTAGCTGAGATTTCTCAGGACTGATACCTCATATCCAGCAAGGCGAGTTGGGTCTGAATTTGGTGTGAACCCTGGACTGCAGCAGTGTGGTCATGTTTCCTTGTTTAGATTGTGGGAGTCCAGAAAATGACAGTTATTCGGAGTTCATAGAGTACTGTAGTTATTCTTATTCTTTCTAGCTATCCTCATGAGTGAACTAACCAGCTCATTCTACAATCTCTCCTGCTCATATTACAAATATTACAAATATAATGCAATAACAACTTCAGATCATTACTTTCCTTAGATCAAGCACTGCATCTGCTTAGCAAAAGTGATCATTCTGTCTTTTTTTATTGGTAAGTTGCAGTATATTTTTTGATTCGCAAACCAGATAGTGAAATATCTGTAGTTTCTATTTCTCAGCACCACCTTGTTTCCAGGAATTTGTATCTGAATTTGGTCCCCTAGCGGTTTCCTGTGAACCCTGGGAGAAGGTCATCTAGAATACGGCAGGATTTACATATTCCATTGCTTGGATACGGGGAGACCAGAAAATGACATTTATTCCAAGTGTACGGACATTTTTTTTTAGATTCTAGAAAAATGTTTCTCATGATTTGAATAAACAGGGTACACGTTTTCTCACAAAAGTAATGCATATGAAAGTCGTAAAAAAAAATGAAAAAATCAATTACATGTAAAAAAATAAATGCTGTAAAAAGATTTTTTTGTTTTAAGGGGCTTTTTATAAACAACAGCACAGTCTCTGCTGTGACGCTTCTGTTGTCACCCAAGACATGCTGCTACACAGGATCGAATGAACTGGCCTTAGAGTCTTTTAACTGTTCTATATGTTAGAGTAGAGACGGAGAAGTGGAACGAATGCTTCGAAAATACAGCTATGGCCATAATTTTAGCATCACCCTATAGAATGAACTAATTTAGCTTCATAAAGTCAAATGAAATCTGCTGAATAATGTAACGTTAACATTTTGAATTACATACCACTTTGTAGTTTTCCATATAGTTAATGGAACACTGACAAAAATTAGAAATGTGACATTTCAAAATCTAACATGAAATACTGTACAACTCATATGGCTTCCAGTAGACTTTTGTGATGTAATTTTGTAGTTTCTTTGATTACATGATGTTAAATACAGGTTTTCTTTTATTAACGGAGTTTCCACCACAATAGCATTTGTCTTTACTTCAGATAGAGCTGAAAGAAGCAAGCTGACACACGTACTGCGCTGACGTTTGTCAACCTGACTTTACAATTCTGATGAGTGTTTTAAAGTTATGAATGACTTTCATAAAAATAGGCAGCAAAATTACTCATTTCAATAAACTGACAGTCTTTAAAAAATAGCTGCCGGTTGCAAATTTCGCCCATTTTATGGAAAATAGGCAACCGACAATTTCCTGTTTTCAAAATTGGTAGTCATGTTTTTCTTTATCTAAATAGGCAGATAAGTTGCATGTTTTACAAAATAGATCAGCAAAATACTATTTTGCCTTACTTAGATAGCTTTTTCAATAAATCTGACATGCTCTAAAAACATTATTATTTAATATGTTTCAAACTCAGTTTTCTTTCTTTGAGAGGGAAAGAAAAAAGTCGGGCCAACAAGGTTATCTTTCAATGATCCCATATGTCATAAGTATTCTATAGTAGTTCCCAAAACAGTATAGTTATACAATTTAATAATAGTGTGCTGACTGCTAAATATCAGAATATATACTGTATATATCTTGCACCCTTTTACGCATACACCTACTTTCAGGGCACCTTTGGAAAGAAGACATTTATTTGTGTCAAAAGTCCTCTTTTGCTAAAGCATATTTTTATATTAGACATAGCAAAAGTACTGTCACAAGGGACAACTGTCTTACTGGGAGCTAAAACATATGCATTTGTATCCCCTGATTTCTGGTGACAGGGTCAAATTGAAGACACACTTATGTACATGGTTGGTGTTTTTCCAGAGTAAACCAACTAGTTTGGACATAGTCACACTGGTGTTTGTTTTTAAAATGTTTTTACATATATCTAGAGAACAGGTAATCGATAATTGATGAACAGCATTCTTTAACACAAGTTATTGAGAGTACCTAGTGGACTTTTTATGACAGTGATATGTTTTATTTTTGTGACCATTCTTGTGCGGAGGTGAAAGCCCTCTATTAAAATGATTTGCTTTTGATGGCAAAGGCCAGCAGTTCTGGGTGAGGGACATGTAATACCAGACAAGACCTGACAAGACAGAGGTTATATTTTGGACAATTTTGGAGTTCAAGCTCCCTGTTGTAACAATTTACTTTAGACTTTCCCCCAGTTGTGTCAGAGTCAATGTGTGCACTCAAAGAGACATTGCATGCCAATAACAAACACTGCAAGCTTTGCAAATATGTACAAAACATAGCTCCCCAGGTTTTGTACTAAAACTGAAACTTATACTTGCATTTTGTGGTTAAATGACGTTAAAAGGCAGGATGAACATTCTTGTTATACTATGTGTGCAGATGAGTAATGCTGGAAGTAGGCCAACACTCCTTCTTGATGGTGCTGTTGATTTTCAAAGGTGTGAAATAGTCACTTTCAGGTCTCATGCGCATCATTTCTATATTTTTGGGTCTACTTGAATTTCTAGAAATAAAACTTGGACTAACTCCAAATTCCAGAATTCCAAACAAACTGTCTTAACTCAATTCACCACTTCATTTGTTACTTGCTATATGTGGGAATGGGAAATTGGTTTAACAAACAGTAGTTTATTTTTCATTAATCATGTTGATGCTGTAGAAAACATGAGCAATGAAACCTTGCCTGGGGAGGAAATAAGAAGATGAGCCACTAGGAAAGTTTTCATCTCTGAGATAACGGTAAAGGATGGCTGTACACAAAGTTTCCACATCCTCACATCTAGATACTATCTTTAATTGAGCTAATGAATGTTTTCTATTCCCCATAGCAGCAGTATAGTATCATCAACCTTTATTTTAAATAACATATTGTGGTAAAGTCTGTGGTAGAATAGCAGAGGAGAGATCTATTGGTCCCAGTATTGCTAGGAGCGTATGCAGGTGGAGTGGAGACGGAGAGATGCAGATCAGTTAGTAGTTCAGAGCAGTGGTGCATAAACTTTTCATATTCCCCCCCCTCATTTCCTTAGCATACATTTTGTTGTGCAACCCCCCCCCCCCACCACTGTCACACATATTAAAATGTTAGAACTTAACTTTTATATTTTATGGTTTTTTTCCCGGATTTAATTGCATATTTTTTCCTAGATTTAACCACAAAAAGTCCAGATTTAACTGAATACATAAATGTTAACAAACACATTCTTAAAAGTTTTTAAATTTGTACTTTCAGATATAATTTATAAATGTTGAAAACGTGTATCATAAATTCAACATTTAAAAATTTAAAATCAGTATGACAATTAAATCTGGAAAAAAATGCTTGAGTCAATAAATCTTTTTTTTTTTTTTTTTTTACACTTGGCGAGGCAACATTTAGCTGACACATTAAAACAGGGTTTCTAACAAATAATCATTTGGTGATTCAACGTTTACTTAACAGATAAATATGAAAAACATTATTGTTCCGCTAATAAATAAGAAAAAATAAATCTGGGTTTTCACAAAATAAATATTTATTTTGCCACCTAAATCTGAAGCTAACATGCAAATGAGCCCCAACCCATTGACTTGTTTGATTTGGCATTGTATGCTGCAGAGCTGCCCTTAAGCTGAGGGAACACAAAGCCACTTTTTCAGGAACAGTGGCTTGAAACTTGGTTCCAGGAGACTGGAAGACCTAGTTTGAGGCAACTTTGCTGTATCAAACCCCAAGTCCCCTCAGATGTGCCATGCAGTGGACTGAAACCTAGTCTCCTTAAACCAAGTTCCAAGCCATAAAGTGGCTTTGTGTTCCCTAGGCTTTATACTCTGAGAGCCAATCCCTCCGCTTCCCGCCTCTTCTGCATACAATGCCAAAAAATGTACACCTTTCAAAACTTTGAAGAATGTGTTTATTAACATTTATGTATTTAGCTAAATTGAGACTTTTTTTGGTTAAATCTAGGAAGAAATATGCGATTTACATTAAATCCGTGAAAAACCATGTTAAAATATTAGTGCTTTTTTATTTTACACCCCATATTATTATTTGTTTATTTAGCAGACGCCTTTATCCAAGGTGACTTACAGAGGCTAGGGTGTGTGAACAATGCAGAGTCACTTACAACTGCGTCTCACCCGAAAGACGGAGCACAAGGAGGTGAAGTGACTTGCTCAGGGTTACACAATGAGTCAGTGGCTGAGGTGGGATTTGAATTGGGGACCTTCTGGTTACAAGCCCTTTTCTTTAACCACTGGACCACACAGCCTCCTATAGATGGAAGCTGCCATTTCGGCTCTGTTCAGTGCAGTTTTACTGACACTCGCCACTTCAAACATAATCTCTCCGGTTCTACAAGTCCTAGAGTGATCTTCAATGGCTCATTTGAAAGGTAAGAACTTGGACTAATTAAATGTCATTTATGTATTTATTTGGCATTTTCTATCCTTTTAATTTTTTTTTATTTTTACATTTTTTCCATAACTGCCCCTTCACTGACTCTCCGGCCCCCCACTTTGTGCACCACTGGTTCAGAGGGACAGAAAATTATATCTCCCAGAATGCAGTGGTCTAAGGAGGACAATTGGGTATAACAAATTAGTTAATTGTACAGCTGGGTGCAATTAACTAGGAAAGGCTGCTATGAAAGACCAGTTCAAACAGTCCTTGGTTGGGGGTGTTAAAATGGGGAGCAGGAATTAGCCCTCTCCTTTTGTAGTCAGGGACTAAATGGGTGAAAGAGAGCTAGGTTTTTGTTTGAATAGGCCAGTCACCCTATTGCTATGTTTTGGACTTTGAATAAAAGAGCTTTATTCACTGCATATTACATGTCAGTAGTCTGCCTACAACCCGGAAATCCTGGAAATTAAGAGACTGCGTGAAGATAGCAGCCTAGCCACACTAGCAAATGGGGGTGGTATCTAACACAATTTTATATAAAAGCAGGATTTTTATGGATTTGTTTGTTGAAGGAGGTGTTTGAGCATCATATGAGGATTTCAGCTGCTCTAACTTTCCCAACTGCAAAACTAACAGTAGTATTATTATATTTTTTTAAAGGGAATCACTGGGGAAATAATTTAGTAATAAGGGACTCAAGGCAAATGTTTTGTAGTATTCATACACAAGGGATTATTCTAATAATATAAGCCATTTCTTGTAAATACAATTATGTTTTAGCCGAGGACATGACACCCACTACTTTCACAAATATAGGTACCTCTTGGTATGCATTAATATACCCATTACATTTGCTGAGTTATGGAATATATTTTTTAACCGCACATCCGAAAAAATTGACGGAGGCGGAACAAAATGGGGATAATGAAAGTTACATGAAAGCTAGTTATTTAAATATGTCTTTTTAAAAAAGGACACTGTTTATGAATCTGCTGTTAACAAAGGGAATGCCCCCCCTCTCAGGCTTAGTTCAGACAAATGTTTACCAGCCTCTTGTTCCAGGTTTTAAGAGATCTGTAGATAGGGGGTGAAATGGCTGTACGGAATGTGCTGCCAGGGGGTGTAACAGGGTATAATAGTTACTCTTTATCGGGGTATGTGACAGGATGGCAAAGGGTTATAGAGACTCAGAGACAGTAACTGCTGTTTTAAGCACTGGGACATGCATTTATTAGCCAAAAATAAATTAAAAGGACAGACATAACACAGCTCACAGAGCCGAAATAACAAGGTTAAACAAAACAAGGTCACAAACATAAAATTTGAACACAAAATACCTCACCCACATCGTGCACTATCCCGGTGAGTTTAATTATATACAGAGGAGCGATTGTCTGTCTGTCTGTCTGCCTGTCTCTCTCTCTCTCTCTCTCTCTCTCTCTCTCTCTCTCTCTCTCTCTCTCTCTCTCTCTCTCTCTCTCTCTCTCTCACATCAGTGCGCATCTATTGGACAGCAAATACTAAACAAAGACACAATTATTCCAAATTAATTTTATTATCCACCAAAACCAGCCAATCAATACTTTGCACTGACAAAAGCAACCAGATCTGTACCCACAAATGCTGAATCAGCCAATCACAGCCTGTCAGCTCCAAAGCATCTTTCAACAACAACAAACCTAGACACAGACAATTTAATAATATTGCTCCATTCAGATATCTGTCACTGTCCAGATGAACTATAAGCAACTCTGGCAAGGAAAACTTTTTTTTCTCTAATTATGTCTGTGAAGAACCTTTATTTGCAGAAATGTTTTCCTAAAACTCAGCAGAAGGGTAGCCTACCCAACAAATCATTACAAGTTTAAGGTAAATGTAGGTGTTAAAGTGTTTTTTTTAAAAAAATTTTTAAAGAAAACAATGAGTAGAATCATTGATGAAGGCTCTTGTGGTGGTTGTTCATTTTGCTTTTGTTATTGCCCTCGCCTTTGGCTTGTGACGCATTCCAGTCGCGGTCAACTGCCCACGGTTGGCCTTCAACCACCCCCCTAGCTCCGCCACTGCTCGTGTGCGACACGCTTCAGTAGTCGGCGTTGCATAATTGGTATACTGATAATGGGGATTTTTAGTTAAATGGGACAAAGCTATTTATGTCATTTAATTAGGATACAGTATTTTCAAATGATGAACAGAGACCGCTTTTAAGAGCAACACAGGTTTGCGTGGCGCAATGCAGTGAGGACGTGATTACACTGTGACTTGTGTCTCGCCTTGTGATAAGATGTGATTTAATTATTTTTCAATTCATTTAGAAATACAAAACGGCGATTAACTTTGTTAAAGTTGACTCATATTTCATTTTCCGAGGCATCCCGATAAAGTGGTACTGACTGTACCATTATTATTTATTTGCCGACACCCTTATCCAGGACGACTTACAATTGTTACAAGATATCACATTATTTTTTCATACAATTACCCATTTATACAGTTAGGTTTTTACTGGAGCAATCTAGGTAAAGTACCTTGCTCAAGGGTACAGCAGCAGTGTCCCCCACCAGGGATTGAACCCATGACCCTCCGGTCAAGAGTCCAGAGCCCTAACCACTACTGCACACTGCTGCCCCAATGAAAGCCCTTCCACGAAAGCCCTTCCACAGAAGATAGACCTACTGTATGAAAGAGGGGCGGTGCCATTGTTTGGGGGTGAGATTGAGCCCTGAGATTGAAGTCACCAGAACCCCAAGATATAATAACAGGTTATGTTTTTCTTTTTTTATTATTGTAGTGAAGTCTAAGACAGACATTTCCAGCAAGAAGGAGAATGTCTTCATGTGACAGTGTTGGTACTGCAGGTACAGAATAAGGAGTACAAACATCATACAGTAACAGCTATTGTGTGCAGAACTTTGCAAGAGCTGATCCGTGTTGCAGCCGACCATGAATTTCAAAATAAAATGCTAATGTTACCATGGATTGGACCAAACTGCACCCTTGTGGTCTTCTGCCTCTTTGATGCATTGAAGCATGCACTGACCTGTATGCAGTCTTCAGTACAATATCAGATTCGTAACATTTTTATTTCACCTGTGAGGGGGCAGGAAGACATGTCACAGTGATGTCTCCATGGTAGCAAGGGAAGGACTTGCACATTATTAATAAAACACTGAAAAAAACAATTCCTCTTCAGAATTAGATAATATAATATGATGTGTATAATTATACTGCTTATATGCTTTGAGCTCCTATCTCCTTTCATTATACTGCAGGTAAGCTGGAGTGCCACTAGGGGGGTGTAGAGAGCTGGAGTAGAGATATAGGAAGTGTCCACTTGAGAGTGTGCGACTGGGAGACATCTATAGTACTGGCTTTACTGAGAATCTCTTCAGATTGACTGCCTTGCTCACTTCCACCAGTTGATGTCCCCAGTGTCATTCAAGGGCAGGCTACTGGAATTCCTAGCATATTTTCCTGGGGACAATCGCCCCCCAGCAAATGAGTGTCAGCGCTCTTAGCACTGAGACTGTAGGGACAGAAGCTGTGGTGATAAACCAGACCTCTCCAGTCATTGAAGTACTGCAATTGAAAATGCCACAATAGAAATGAAATATTCTGACACCTTCAATATTGGGACTAATGATCAGAGGAGACAAAGGTGATAATTCAGCACTGTGGGTACTGTGGAAGGGTCAGTAAATTACAAACTCTCTTCCCATTCTGCTTAGGGGCAACCTGGATCCATTTCTCTTCATGAACTCAGGCATGGAGGTGCTGTACTGTTAAAAGACACATGAATAAGTTCCCTCTCCTGCTTTTTTGAACGCTTAAGAAATGTTCCTCTCACATTTCAGATTAGATCAAATGTCATGGTCATGTACCAGTGGAATTGTTGATTTATAAAACCTAAGAACATGCTGTGGGCCTTACAATGGAACCACAAGGTACTAAAAATAGTAAAAGTAATGAAAGCAGCACATAATAAATCTTAGCCATAGTTTCAGGGTAGAGGTGTATTTGTTTTAATGCAGTATACTGAGCTGACATAAGTAAAGAGAGAATTTGGATGTTTTTTTTTTTTAAATTTTATTGTGAAATTACTTTAGCACCCGCGCACACTACTGAGCATATGTGAGGCTTAAGAAGTGATTTGAAAGCAGTAGTGTCTCACAAGCCAACAGCTTCAGTGTGAAGACAATTTATAATTATTAATACAATTCCTCATTTAATATATGGGTCTAAC
Organism: Acipenser oxyrinchus oxyrinchus; assembly: GCA_030684275.1. Taxonomy (NCBI): domain Eukaryota; kingdom Metazoa; phylum Chordata; class Actinopteri; order Acipenseriformes; family Acipenseridae; genus Acipenser; species Acipenser oxyrinchus. Next base: position 7,453,236 of record CM060249.1, read on the forward strand.
TCAAATCCTAGAATGCCATCTGTGTTTGTAGTTATCTACCCCTAGATTTCAGACATTCTTTGAAGATGCCACACCTTTGAAAGGCTGCAAAATTTAAGTGGATTATAAACTGGAAGAAGCAGTTTTTGGTCTGTTATCCAAAAACCCCTGCTGTGAAGATCGTCCAGATGGAACTTTTTAAAGAAATACAGATTTTTATCAGAACTAGCTAACACGCTTCAAACGACATGTTTCACACTTTGGACAATAAAAATTAAATCACAGACTTACTGCCTCGCTGATTCGTTTCGAACCTGTCAACAATAGGAAAATACTGCCCTCTGGTGGACAATGGAGATGGTTCCATTTAGTGAAATTAAAATGAGCTTCGCTCAAGATTCATGGTAAGTATTATAAAATCAATATTCTTGTGAACTCGTACATTAACAAGCATTGAAAATGTAGTATGTTAAAAGCCTTACTTAAATCACTGAACATTAAGTAATTTATCATTCAGAAAATGTGTTAAATTCAATTAATGCGTTAAAATGATACATTTGCGACGTTGTTGATTTAATTTGGTACTGCATTGTGTGAAATCACATCATAAGCAATATAACTGTAATTATCAGGTAATTATCATAACTTGGGAATAGTTATTTCACAGAAGAGTATTTTAGCTGAATGCATGTTAATACTTGTTACAACTCTTTGTTTGAATTAATATGGGAGGTGCTTTGTAACAAAGGTATGACGTAATCCTGCTTGCATTCAAAAGAGACAATCATTGAACTAATGATGGGAAAATGAATCCTTCATTGGAGACTGTTCTCTTTCTTCACATATAAGGATGGGTAACTAAACAACATTAATTTCCATGGTGTGTGTATATATATATATATATATATATATATATATATATATATATATATATATATATATATATATATATATATATATATACTGAGCATCAAAAGAAACATATCACATACAGTTGAGCATTAAAAGAAACTTATACTTGGATAAAATTCACTAGATGTGATTGAAAAATGACAAACTCTGTTTAGAGCAGGTGCAGTGACTTTTTATTGTGCTGATTAACAACTGACATCATGAAGATGCTGCAGAATGATCTGTCGATCTCGGGCAGATGTTGTGACTCTTGGTCTCCCAGTTCGTGGCCTGTCATTGACAGAGTGTGTCTGGTTATACCGTCTCCCCAGGTTTGAAATTGCTGACTGTGAGCACCCAAAACGGCGAGCCACAGTACGCTGCCCTTGTCCAGCCCTAGTCCAGCCATTGCTTTTATTCAAGCTTGCAATTCAACAGCTGAAATCACTCCAGTGTCCAATCAACTGTCTCACTAATTAGGTGATTAAGTGCATATGCTTCAGTCATAGTCACTCAAGCGTGTCATGGTCAAGCATGAATGAACGAGTGATTACAAAGAAACCAAAAACATTTAATCAATGTCCATCATTTTTATACCTTACTTTTTTTTAAATAAATGTGTTATAATAGTGATAAGTTTCTTTTGATGCTCGGTATATTGTAGGATTAATTCTGTTTAAATTGTGTATGATGTCATGATATTAACCCATAACCTATGTTGAATTCTTTCATGATAAATTATTAATGCATTACTAAATGTTTGAATATATTTAGAATCCTAATTACAACTGAATATATGATTAATTTTTCTTAAACCTACCTAGTATAATACTTTATTATACGTTGAAAACAAATTATTACAAACCAATACAATCTACTTCATATCTCTGTAACTTTTAAAATATATGAAAGTATTTTTACTTTTAGCAAGATTTGTCTGTTTTGTTTTTTTAATGTTAAACAAGCACTGATATATGAATAGGTGAATATTGTCTAAAACATGAAGTCATGTGTCTTCTGAATCATATTTCTAGTCAGAATTCTATGATCACTGTAGAACACATACAGTGTAACCTTTGATTCCACTTAAATATGAATGTAGTGTTGATGGTGATATAGGAGGATATTGTGGTAAAACCCTAGATAATTTATAGAAAAATATTCGTCAGACATAACTAAAGGCGCGTGTCGAGATGGTAGTCACATACTTGTATTCTTGTCTCAAGATGCTGTAATGATTTATGCTTTCAATTACTTTAACATAAATTTAACTCCACATCAGCACCCTGATGCTTTGGTAACCAATCCTGTGAATCCAGTGCCTTCAACTACATTCTTTATACAAAATAATGAGCAAATCTAACAAAAATGCCAGACAACATACTTAATCCAGTAACTTTAACCATTGCTTTTCTGGTTGGATGTATCAGATTTTATACTTTGTTCTGTGGCTGATGGAACTGAATTGAAGCATTACCAATCATATCTTGTTGACTTAAGTTACATTGAATGGGAATGTTACATGACACATGGAGAACAGAAATACAGTACATTGTAAATTTAAAAAATCACTGATTCCTTTCAGAAATAATTGTGCTAATGACAACTTGGAGTACATAGTTTAAAGAATCTAGCCATACATCTCTTAATTGTTTTGTAATTAAAATGCAACTACTGTACATGTTTTTTTTCACAAAATGAAGATTATAGTCTGTTGCTAATGTAATTGTATTTACAGTAGACATGTGGCTATGTATTCTTAATGTAATTGCAATGTAACCACATGTGCTCTTACAGTGTAATTGTGGTATAGTTAGAGACGCTCAAGTGTTACATGGAGGGGTTAGCTGCTATAAAGGCAACTCTTGTCACAGTTGTACAAGCATTCTTAGTAGAAAGAAAAGATATGTTTTGGGCTAATCCAGGAGTATCCTTCGGCACTGTTTTCAATATTTAGTAGTTACTTCTTTCAAGCAGTTCAGTGCAGCTCACAGAAGGTGTTATCTGCCTTGTCTACCAGATGAAAGGCTAATGTTCTGTCTGATGGAGAGGGTGTGAAATGCTGCAGATCAGACATATGCACAAGCTGTAGTATCAACAGAATTGAAACGTGTTCGTCTGACATGCTGTACATACATAAGCACTCTGAACAAAGGAGCAAGAACAGTAAGATACGGTATTTGATTAGGAGGCATGTTTGCACACATAACTTATAGACAAATTATTTGTAGACTGGAGTGCAATATCCCTCAGGAAAACCAATGCAGTAGAATCGGTTTTGTTGAAACTGGCCCCAGGACTTGGAAAGAGTTTGTATAAATGGGTATTCAGATAAAAGCTGAAGCTGGGGACACTCCTACACAGCACTGTTCTAAGAGGGCAAAGGGGAATATATCACATGTTGACTTGCATGATAAGTAAGGGTAGTTTATATGAAACATATTTATATTTTGCAATATGTAAATGTGACATCTACAAGTATTTTTGTAGAAATATTATAAATCGGGTTATCCCAGTAAGTACCATGATGCAAAACAATTTTATTGTACCACAGTTTGACAAAGAAGCTTATTTTCAGGTTTTTATTGTTGGTAACAATAGTATAGCATAATATTAGCATACTATTGTAATACGTGCTGGAGCTCTGTGAGTTGCATTTTATTGTTTACACCCTGACAACTTTTTACATATGAACACTGTATGCGTGTGTTCAGCTAAGATCAAAATATCATAAGCATCAGCTGTTTACCTACCTTTGTGAACAAAAGAGGGGCAGGAATAGTGAGTATGAGGGCTCAGTTATGATGTGCACAGTCATATGATTCTGCAGCAAAACTAATTGATCTTGGGACATTATTTTATGTCTATTGATTCTAGCAAACATAGAATAGATTTTTAACGGCACCAACAATATTACAGCTTTGGGTTAAGGTGCACCCTGCTGACCTCTTGGATTTTGTTTTATTCATTTAAAAGATTTAAAAAGAAACAAGACCCTCCATGGCTCTGAATTGGAAAGATGGTTACAAGGGAAATAAAGAATTATTAATATCATAAATACCTTTCATGTGACTGTGGGATGGGGGGGTGGGGGGGTTCAACAAGAACATAGAAAAGACAAAATTGACAGAAACTTAAGGAATTATCATAAGATGTTATTAATAAGAAATGTTTGTACATACCTTTAGGTAAAATCCCTAATGTTAAAGTTGGCTACAGTACTTAGATAATAAAATGCATTTAAATGAACAGTTGAACACAGACTAAACCCATAATATATGTTTATGTGGATCACAGGGATTTTGATTTTATCGGTTTGATAAAAAATAAACCTTTGATCTGAGTTTTGTGCTGCGATTCTTTTTTGTGCTTTTTGTGGTTTACATATTTCATTTAAGCAATACAATATACTTCTGTCAAATGTCTGGGAGTTTGTGGTCTGTACTTGAAAGACTTGTTCAGGAATATTTATAGTAAACACACACTGCTATCCCAAAAGTCTTCCACTCCTCATCTCAGTTGAATCAGTCTGGCTTACTCATTTTGTGTTCTGAACTCAGCGATACTGGAAGCTTCCAGGATGATAGTGTAAGGCTGAAATAGTTTGGCAACTACATACAGTACTTCAACTCAAACTACAGCAACAATTTATCAGCATAAATCTGTCTAATGCGTTTTAAGACAAAGCACACACAAAATAACAGATAGTGACAGTGGTATTGCTGATAATAATACCACATTGTACTTTGTAAGAGTGCCGTGAAGACACTTAGTTACACATTTAGAAAAGCATATATCATATAAAGACATTACTTTAGTCAAATAATATTTAAGTAACAAAATCAACTGGGACTTTCTAGCAGTACTGATTGTGAGGGTGGGACAATGCAATATGTGTATCTTGTTGGCATGGTTCTAAAAAGGTAAATTCACCTCTAATCTGTTTTATTATTATTACTAGAAATAAAAAATAAATAAAAAAAACAGCCTAAATAATTTCAGAACTGAAAAAAATGTCTAGTGTGTAGTAAATGCATGATACACATTTAGGTTTAGTTTTTAGAGAATTGTAAAGAATTCAAAATGACTTTAAAGATTTCAATTATTTAAACTTTTGGTCAGGATTTAGGTGAGCATTCTGTGGTCTGAGAAATTACAGTATAGCATTGCTGGAGGACTGAGTATTGACAGACCAGGATATTCCTGATATAGTGGGGGGAAGGGAGTTTATTCAACATGAATCCCATCTTGCTGCTAGACTCTAATGTGCTGCTGCTATTGTACGTTGTTCAGTCCCTGTCAGGATGGCCATGAATAGACCCAGTAAAGCAGTAATGTCACAAGGTAGGATGGGGCCAAAATGGTGGACACATTTAGTATACAAGATGAATTTAACTCCAGTAATGAGAGGAAGGTGATCCGAGTGTGATTGTCTGCATACTGCATTGTGATTCGTTTGCTTTTGCTGCAAAATAAAAAAAATTATTTATTTATTTATTTTTTTTTGCCTTGGGTTTGAAGTTATCAGCATGCCTATCCCCAATCTGTCTTTCTCAGTGAAATGAAAAGCTACCACCAAGCCCCCAAAACAGACTACTCTTATCTTTCCAATGAGATATACTACACATGTGCTGATTAACAGTCATACTGCTTGCCATCTGCTCAAAGAGCCCGGGGCTTAGAGGATTCTCTTTGCTTACACGTGTGGCTCATGACATTGCTGATTGCTTGCTGTTAAACAATGGCTTGCCCTGGAGAGAAGGATGTAGCTGGTTGAAGGAAATGGCTGCCGCCTCGGAGATGAGAGCACTATGAGAGCCGTGACCTTGAGGGCGGAGGTTATCAATGATGGGTGGGGTCCCCAGGCATTCTCAGACAGGAAGAACAATGTGGCTGTGAAAATGTCTCAGGATTTGATAATCACCAATACAACCTGTATGTAAACAGTGGATTGTTGCTTGTTGTGTTGCTTCTTGAATTCCAAAGAACAGGGTTTAATGATCAAAGTGTGGCTGGCAATGAGAGCTTGTGGCAGTGTGCCCCGCCCGTGTGTATTTTATGTTGATATGTTGCGCGTGGTGTGTTAATGTTGGTGCATATATATTTGTGCACGGGATATAATGTGGGATATTTAGCACCAGTGTTGTTAAAATATAAAGTTTTATTTAGGCACGGGGATTGCACAATCACTTCACGTGCAGATAAAGTAAGTAATAATATGTGAGCACGGGATTGCACAAATTAGTTCACGTGCTGGGATTCAAGTGAATAATTAATTAGTAATTGAATCCCGCCACAACTGTATATATAGATGCACGTTTTACTCACTCGGGGTTGTGTGTTCGAGAGTGGAGAATGGGAGAGAGAAAGTAGGGAGTAAACTGTAAAGTAAAATAACAATTGTTATTTCGTGCTGGAAGCACCAGCACAGTACTTGTTTGTTCATCCACTGTTTTGTTTTGGTTCATCTTTCTGTTTATTTTGGCCAACGCGCTGTTTGTTTTGTTAAGTGTTTTTTGCTTGTTCAGCTGTTTTATTTGTTAATTTACAATACACCGGCGCAACAGCACCATTCACTTCACACTCTGTGTGTTTCTGTTCTGGGTCTGACATCACCGCACAAGCAATCCTGTGACAGAGATACATTTTAAATATGTCCCTGTAACATATATATATATATATATATATATATATATATATATATATATATATATATATATATATATAAAACCCAACTGTACTGCTGAACCTCATCTTCTTTTAATATTGGCATCACAAGGGTATCCATTTATTATACAAATAATAGATGGGCCTCTTCAGTGAGTTACAGGAAAACAATTCCATCACGGGTTTCTGTGACAGTTTATAAATTACTCGACCTTCGTCTTGTAACTTATGATGTCACAGAAACCCTGAAGCCCATCTATATATATATATATATATATATATATATATATATATATATATATATATATATATATATATATATAGGATACTTGAATTTACATATATATAAATTTACATATGATGGTAAATTCAAGTATCCCATCACTCTCATAAATTAATTCACAAAGATCTGGCTACCAAAAAAAGATCAGTAGACTTTTTGAAGCCTGTACCCCCACTTACTGTATACCATTTAACTCCTATTATCCAAATAGCAGTTAGATTGTAATTATGTTTTGTAATGGAACACTGAAGAAAAAAATAATATTGCACCTTACAGCTCTAGAGGGCAGCTAGACATGTTACCAGGGGGTCTGTTTTGAGGTAAAATGGTGCAGTAAATAATTTACAAATACCATTTTTGATTGATTTTTACAAGTCCCTTTCAATGATGTTTGCAATCATTCTTATTGTTTCTGAATGAAGGTGATTTGCATTTCTCTCTGGCATATCCGAGCTGTGAGGACCCTTAGTTTTAATGACAGACAAAGGCTGGTCTTGGCAATACGTATGCTGTGTGTACAATTGAAAATGCAGGGTCTGGCATGATGTACAATAAAGCAATTTGGAGTCCAGCAAATAAGGCTTGGTCTCATTGGATATAGACTGTAAAAACAAATGAAACTAAACGAAACAAATACAATAAACAATGGGTCTATATTCAACCATGTAATACGAATGGCCCTGTAAATGTGACATGCACACTGCTTCTGTATGGTCTGTGCTTTAACAATAGAGCTTCTTCAACTTCTGTTGAAATTACTGGTTTATATGTATGTGTTTCTCTGACACATTCAGCTATTTTATATCATTTATCACAGAGGGGAATCCATAAAGTCTAAAAAGCAAGCCCTGAGAATGCACAACGTATTAAAAACAGAACTCACATGAAAAGAGCACTTAAGTTAATGAACGTTCCGGCCATACATTTTTAATGTGTCTGAGGAATAAGGGTTATGAAATATGCTTTATAATGAAAGAAAATGTATCCACCAATCGTGTTGTGCTCTAAAGACATGTAATGTTAATGGCCCAGGTGGACAGCAGATAAAGACTTGGTACTCCACTTACCAGAAATCAATGCGTACAGAATGCAGATTAGACCAGGCTACAGTGAACGTTAACAACATGCAACATTCACAATCTGAATGCACTGAATAGTTGCTTTATCAAAATCAGCTGTTGAATCCGAATGGTATAGTTATTATAATGTCAGCTGATTGGATAAGGACTATTTTAAGTTGTCCAGGAATCTCAGGCCACATGGATTGTTTTGATGTGCTTCATTGTTTCTTGTTCTATATGTTTTTCTTTTCAAAAAGGGCAACAACAGACTATAAACATATTTTTGTTTCGTAGTTACATTTTATTTAAATATATATATATATATATATATATATATATATATATATATATATATATATATATATATATATATATATATATATATAAATATATATAATATAAAATACTTTGGAACATTATTGAAACGTGATGGTGAGCCACATTATTGAGAGCTGATATATATATATACACACTGGCTCTCAAAAGTATTCACCCCCCTTGGACTTTTCCACTTTTTATTGTGTTACAACATGGAATCAAAATTGATTTAATTAGGAGTTTTTGCTACTGATCAACACAAAAAAGTCCATAATGTCAAAGTGAAAAATAAAATCTACAAATTGTTCTAAATTAAATACAAATACAAAACAGAAAATAATTGATTGCATAAGTATTCACCCCCTTGAGTCAATATTTGGTAGAGGCACCTTTGGCAGCAATTACAGCCATGAGTCTATTTGGATAAGTCTCTACCAGCTTTGCACTTCTGGACACTGCCACTTTTGCCCATTCTTCTTTACAAAATTGCTCAAGCTCCGTCAAGTTGGATGGGGACATTTGGTAAACAGCAATTTTCAACTCTTTCCACATATTCTCAATTGGATTGCGGTCCGGGCTTTGACTGGCCACTCCAGGACATTGACCTTTTCGTTTTTAAGTCACTCCAGTGTGGCTTTGGCTGTATGTTTGGGGTCATTGTCCTGCTGGAAGATGAATCTTCTCCCAAGTCCCAGGTCTCTTGCAGACTTCAGCAGGTTTTCCTCCAGGATTTCTCTGTGCTTTGCTGCATCCATTTTGCCCTCTATCTTCACAAGCTTTCCAGGCCCTGATGCAGAGAAGCATCCCCATAGCATGATGCTGCCACCACCATGCTTCACGGTAAGGATGGTGTTCTCAGGATGATGTGCGGTGTTAGGCTTGCGCCAAACATAGCGCTTAGCGTTGAGGCCAAAAAGCTCTATTTTGGTCTCATCAGACCATACAATCTTCTTCCACTTGGTCTCAGAGTCTCCCACATGCCTTCTGGCAAACTCTAGCCGAGATTTGATGTGAGTTTTTTCCAACAATGGCTTTCTTTTTGCCACTCTCCCATAAATGCCAGTTTTGTGAAGCACCCAGGCTATTGCTGCCGTATGCACAGTGTCTCCCAGCTCAGCCGTGGAAGACTGTAACTCCTTTAGAGTTGCCATAGGCCTCTTGGTGGCCTCCCTGACTAGTGACCTTCTCGCCCGGATACTCCATTTTTGAGGACGGCCTGTTCTAGACAGATTCACAGTTGTGCCATATTCTCTCCATTTCTTAATAATGGACTTTACTGTGCTCCGGGGGATATTCAATGCCTTGGAAATGTTCTTATATCCCTCCCCTGATTCGTGCTTTTGAAGAACCTTATTCCAGATTTGCTTTGAATGTTCCTTCGTCTTCATGATATAGTTTTTGTTAGGAAATGTACTAACCAACTGTGGGACCTTCCAGAGACAGGTATATTTAACCTGAAATCATGCGAAACACCTTAATTGCACACAGGTGGACTCCATTCAACTAATTATGTGACTTCTAAAGACAATTGGTTGCACCAGAGCTTATTTAGGTGTGTCATAGCAAAGGGGGTGAATACTTATGCAATCAATTATTTTCTGTTTTATATTTGTAATTAATTTAGAACAATTTGTAGATTTTATTTTTCACTTTGACATTATGGACTTTTTTGTGTTGATCAGTGGCAAAACTCCTAATTAAATCCTTTTGATTCCATGTTGTAACACGATAAAATGTGGAAAAGTCCAAGGGGTGAATACTTTTGAGAGCCACTTATATATATATATATATATATATATATATATATATATATATATATATATATATATATATATATATATATATATATATATATATATATATATAGTGTTTTTACAGGCCCTGAACAGAAATTTTAATTAAGTTCTACAGCTATGCAAAAAACAGTTGCTATAGAACACTGGCTAGAACGTTTCAATAGAACATAAGAACATAAGAAATTAAAAACGAGAAAAGGCCATTCAGCCCACCTCTGCTCACTCGCTTTGGTGGCAGCATAACCCATTAGCACTCAGGAGAGGAAAAAGAAAAATCCTGAATCAGGTTAGTAGGGGAAATGAAACTCTGGGAACCCATGGCTAGTCAGACTCCCCTTCCCACAGACAGCCAGCTAAAGGAAATAAGAAATCATTATTTTGTATGACCTTTATATTGCAGCACAGGTAGAGGTTTGGTATGACATTTCCACTTTGACAGAAACCTAGTTTTAAAGCCAGCTTTTAAGCATGGTGATATACATTCTTCTTTAAGAGTACCACAAAGCAGTATAGTGTGAACATCTTTCAACACACTGCTTCATGTTCTCTTGACAACAGAGAGAGAATTTCATTATTGATCCCCCCCACCCCCATTATATTTGGAAGCAATCTCATCAGCTTTTTTGATGTTAGTTAAAATAATGTAACATATATATATATATATATATATATATATATATATATATATATATATATATATATATATATATATATATATATATATATATATATAAAATATGTGGAGTTCTATCAAGTAATATTTCTTAAGCATTTTTCTGCAGTCCATATTTTACACCATGTTTCCTACTTTTCTTAATATGCAATAAAATAAACAATATCGTTACACATAAAAAAAAACACTGAAAAGATAATTTCTAGACATACAGCTTCATAGCCTTGCAATGGCATGATCATTTATTTTCAAACTTTAGAATTACATGACCCAAATTCTTAAAACATAAAAGTAAATTTAGATGAATTGTATTGGCTGATGAAAATGAACTCTTCATCAAACTGAAATGCTCTACACTCATTTATGTCCTGTTTGATTTTCAAAAATATAAAAAAATGTATTGTATTCTCCAATAACTACATATATATTCAGTGTAGACTTGCCATAATTATTATTACTTATCTACTTTCAAATCTGAAAGTATTCAGATTTCATTAGATGAAACGGAAATAACTTATTTAGCACTGGCACAAAAAAATAATATTTAAAATAGAAAGCGTTTATAGAAATTCTGGTGATATAATTAACTTTTTTTTTTTTAAAGTGTCTCAATACATTTTCTAGCAGACAAAAACTCACACAAAAAAGTGTGCTGGTGGGAATGGAAATAAGTCCTTGTGACTGGATGGCTTGGTGGGTGACGTCAGACCAGAAAGACACGGGCGACAAAATACTGCGGGGTGAGTCGCCAACGCGCTCGCATTTAAATCAAACAAAACACTAAACACAAAACAAAAGGCACGTTGGCCAAAACAAATAATAAACACAGAGGAATAAAACAAATATGGGCCAGAATGCAGCCAGCTGGATAGCACTTGTTTAAACCTACTTTGTGATGAATCTCTCTCCCACTCTCTCATTCCTCCTAACCCCCAACAAACCACCCAGCTGCCATTTATATTGATATGGCTGTCCTCAAATGGGCAAACAATTAGCCCATTTGAAGACAGCCACCTTCCACACGAGTATTTCTGGCAGGGAAGGTTTTTAACTCCTTCCCTGCCAAACAAATAATAATAATAATAATAATAATAATAATAATAATAATAATAATAATAATAATAATAATAATAATAAAATCAGCACAGTCCTGCATTCAATTATTAAACTCAAACTCATTCCATTGAAAAAAAAACTAATACCTTGTTCACCAGTTTGATTAGTTAGAAATTTTGTTTAAATTACCTAAAGGTAATTTGATCTTTAGTGTGGCTCAACACTATGTCATCCATGTATACCTGTCCGGGCCACTACTTACAATACAATACAATAGAATGTTACAAAGTATGTCTTCAAGCTCTGATATAGATCAGTACTGGTTACTTTTTTCATGAAACTAGAACTGATACTTTGAATATATTGTAGCGGGCACGGGAGTAATTGACGCACGCAACAAAGCTCTTTCAGATACAATGTGGTTTTTATTGGCAGCTAACAACCATGGTGACAGCATCATGTTATGGGGATGCTTCTCTTCAGCAGGGACTGGGAAGCTTGTCAGGATAGAGGGGAGAATGGATGGTGCAAAGTACAGGCGAATCCTTGAGGAAAACTTGTTTGAGTCAGCCAAGACTCTGAAACTGGGAAGGAAATTCAGATTTCAGCAGGACAATGACCTGAAGCACAAAGCCAAAGCCACACTGGAGTGGTTGAACAAGAAGAGAATTAATGTTCTTGAGTTGCCCAGTCAAAGTCCTGACTTGAATCCAATCAAAAATGTATGGCGAGACTTGAAGATTGCAGTCCATCGACGATCCCCAACAAACTTATCAGAACTGGAGCAATTTTCCTGTGAAGAATGGGCAAAAACGTCACCATCCTACTAGTAGTGACCTATCCAAAAAGACTCATAGCAGTAATTGCTGCAAAAGGTGCTTCTACCAAGTACTGACTTAAGGGGCTGAATACTTATGCACCAGTAAATTTCATTTTCTACATTTTCTTTGCAAGTTTTGCTGACATTTAACCTCCTCCTCATATAACAGTGTTCAGTTTAACCACTACAGCTTTGAATAAAAAAAAAAAAGTTTGTTTGAAAAACTGTGCATACATTATTTCTAATTCAACAAAATGTGACATTATAGGTAGGGGGTGAATACTTCTGCAAAACACTGTATGTCATAAAACACGATCTGCGATGGAAATTGCTGCTCTCTAGTGAAAATCTGTGACGTCGCAGCCTTGCGAAAGTTTTATGAAACAAAAATTGCTACCTGCGAGGGGTCTGCGACAGCGATTCCTCGCAAATCGATTTTATGAAACGGGCAGGTCTGGTATTTGAAGTTTTACGGTATTTTTCTGTTTGTTTTTTAAATGTAATCACTTGTTCAGAAAAAAAATAAATATAGTGTTATTTTTTTAATGTTTAGGTCTACAGGCACATTTTTAAATAAATCTGTAACGAAGCAGACCTCGTTATGCTGAGCCTTGCCCAAACGTTTCCGTTAACGTCCTATCTCTTTCATTCTAAAGTTGACGTTGCGTAGAAAGCCTGCTTAATAATATCTGCATAACAACGAGGCTGTGTAAAGAAGACACGCGCCTGTATGGTCTCTCTGTACCTTACCCCATTCGGTTCATTTTAAATAATAATACAGAACATTTGGTCTGAAAGCGTTGATACAAAAAAAAAGTAATTTCTTTGAGTTATTGTTTTCCCATATTTGTTATTCTCAAGAGTGAAAGGGAAACCGACATGTAAACTAGTGCAAGCCGTACTCCAGCCAGGATATCTCACGCGGAAAAGGTGTAAGTGATGCAGCGTGAGGTTTCCTGCACTCTCTGTGGATGATCTCATCCACTCTCTCTCTCTCTCTATATTATTATATATGGTATAACATGCATAGCACTAGCAGTCACATGCAGAACAGAAGCGGAGAGAGGCGGCGCGTGCAGCAGGAAATCGGGAGTCATCACAAGATCTCCCAGTGCAGATGGTTTTGAAAAGTACGATTTCAAAATGATTCTCCCAAACTGACTGGGAATGGAAGGGGCAGGGGACATTCCCGGGACGTGTACACCAGAAGTTGGACAGCCGGCTACCTGGAGATGGAGTAAAAGTGCAAAGGAGCAAGTCCATCTGAAGCAGAAGATAAAGGATTTACCTGCCCTGCTGAAACAGGGATTGCATTTAAGGAAGAAAACTGCGGAGACAGTAAGTAGCGACAGCCTGATTCCTCCTAATCGTAATAAGGGGCGAGTTAAGATGTGGTTGCAATGCAAATTATTATTATTATTATTATTATTATTATTATTATTATTATTATTATTATTATTATTATTATTATTAGTGGTAGTAGTAGTAGTAATTTTTTTTACAATACGTTTTAGTGATACAAAAGCTCTTAACTAAATTAATTAAATGTCTGCCAGCTGTTTCACTGTGTAACCTGAAAGGCATCCTGTGAGAGTTATGTTGTAAAAACGCTAAAATAATAGATCATGTTTGTCTAACTTACCCTGGGTTTGGCGAAAAACACAACAAAACCACATATATTATACTTCTTTTCAACTTCACTGTAAAGTCAATTCAACGTGTACTGGCAGCAGAGAAGTCATGTAGCTGGAGCAGTAATAGACATTTCACTTTTTTTGTTATATAGAAATTTGTTTTCCTTGAAACAATATCTCCTCATTAATTACAATATTAAATGCATTTCAATTTTTGAGCAAAGATATTATATTGAGTCAGTTGTATGAACTTACAATGTTCAGTACCTTACTGTATGTGTGAGAATGCTTAGGAAACGGTACTAGAAAATGGAGAGATGTGCTCTCAATATGTGATTACTTGTATTGTGAAAATGCACCTTTTCAACCTTCTCCGTTGGACTGAAATAAGACATTTTTCTTGCTCTAAACATTGTTCCTCCCTTTAAACATAAGTGAAAAAATGTAGCCCTAAATGACACGCATTAAATTAGTTACCTTGTGCTTTTAAGCGGCTGGTTTTGTTATTGCAAAGTTCTATTTAATGTTTAATTTGCCGATTGCAAACATTGCAATTCTTATAGTTTCTCATAAAATAAAATAAAAACAAGTGGGACATATATTTTGAACGATATTGAAATATCTACGACTAGCATAGTTGACGAGGTTAGAAAGAGTCAGCCCTAAGGGAAATGTATTGATGTGTGTGCAAGTTAAAGCATGATGAGAAATTAATCTCACTCACTACCCAATACTAAAACGCAGCCTCCGACAAGGGTTAAAGGTTGCTTTGGCGGGGAGAAAGAAAAATAAAAAATACTAAAGCTATAATATTGAATAGAAAGTGGAAGTCTGTTTGATATTTCTGGTATTGCTGTGCCACAAACGCACAGCACTGCATAGCCAGGAGTGTTCACTGACAATATTCAGAGTTCTGGATTACTATGTACTCCATTACAGTATTTGTTTTCAGATTTGTACTTCCTTTTAAGACCAGAACTCCCTTCACTGTTCAGCCTCCCTGCTTGTTCCCCCGCATACACATGGGCTGGGATTTAACACAATGCACCTGGCTGCTAAATAAAACCGATACAGAAAAGAAGCATTTATTGTGCCTCAGCTTTTAATTATTAACTGAGAGGCAATATACAATGTTACATCATTTGATATTGGCTCTCAATGTGAATGTAACAGGGTGTACTGTTACTGTGTGGGTATCCGCTGAGAAACGAGAGAGAGACAGAGGGTTTGAAGTTGAAATGCCGCTCAGGCGTCCAGGCTTTATTTAATTACAAGCAGGCAGGCAGTTATTGGTGGCCAGCAATGGTAGCCCTAGTGTAGGAGGCAATATATCCATTTGCAGTACCTGAATATCAAAAATACAAAAACAAAACACTGTACAAACACAACTAGGAAATAAAAGGTGGTCAAGATCTACTCCCACTAAAAGGGAGGCTACACTTCAGGAACCTTCTCCCTACATAAACAAAAATAAACTTGGGTAGGATTAATTAATAACTCCCCTAAATGAATCCCTACCTCTAGTCCTAAGGATCCTGGTTAAACCTACAGTCCTGAGTTCTTCTTCTTATTACCCAGATGCAGACCCCCCCCCCCCAAAAAAAAATAAAATAAATAAATAAATAAAAATAAAACACAAACAAAAGAAGAACAAAGAAACTGGCTTTTTAGTCTCTTTTTAAAGGCAGATAACCAGGGTTAATTGGGTGTCAATTGTTTAATTCACCCCAAATAAGACACCTTTAGACCGTCCTTTGAGCAAGCATTATTAACAGGTTGTACAATGTGCCTCTGTAGGCTGATTAAAGTTCTGTAATCAGACGCATGTATCTGAAATGGCAACATTAAAAAGAGTAAAACTTGTGATTTATCAAAGGGGTAAAAAGAGTAAACTGCTTTAATTGAGGTTTACATTTATAGGAGTTTGGGCCCTTCCTATTAAAAACAAACAAAGGCATTTATTTAGTGTAAACATTTTGATATGTGTGCTTCTGTAGTTCAGTGAGTCACACTGATTACCTTGTAGTTTTGATTACACAGTACAAAAGTTACCTTCTTTTACAGTATTGGCATAGACAATCATTAATCTAAAAGTCTACATTAAATGAAAACATTTGTCTTCTTCCAGGGAAAAGATATTTGCACTGTAATGTTGTAGTTTATTATAGTTTTATGATGCATGTACTATATACTTTCATATTACCACAGTTTATTGTGGTTGACCGTGGTTTTTACAATGCTTAATCCTACTTCTCACCATGCTCGTCTGTGCTTTACCACGCTTTCACTGAGCTTGACAGCACTTTTACTGCAATCCACCGCTGTTAACGATTGTAAAGACTGTTAAAAGGAATTTTCATGTATTTTTTACAAAGCTAAGTTTTAAAGTTTAAACAAACAAAGCCTGTTCCATTGACGGTGATAATACAGCCGTGTTATCGCATTGATGTCACACGTGTCTCAGATAGCCCCTTTAGGTTCTTCTAATGTTTAATCCAATGGGAATAACCTTCATTGTGGTCTGGAATTTTCATGCCTGTGCAAGTTCTTGGGTTACAGTGTGTGGTTATAAAGAGGAAGTGTCAACACAGTACATAACCCTGACAGTATTGAATCATATTTTGTCATATACTTGTACTTGCTAGAACCAAAGTTATTGTATTTTATCTTGCTCTTAATTGTATTAATACTTGTACTGTGATTCTTGAAATGTATTTTTGTTTACGACTGTAAGTCGCCCTGGATAAGGGCGTCTGCTAAGAAATAAATAATAATAATAATAATAATAATAATAATAATAATAATAATAATAATAAACTCAGATAGCTGTCAAGGTGAAACATAAGATTCTTTATGATTGGCTCTGAAGTTGGAGGGACATTAAAAATGTATGCAACACATCTGTGCTGACATAGAAGTGTTTCAACAGGTGTGTTTTGTACCCCATCTCATCTGATGGAAGTGCGAGCTTCTAAAACAACTACAAGACTTTGGGCGTTAACTGTCTCAAGGCATTTTAAGTCCATTCAATTAATTATTGTTATTGTAAAAAAAAAAGAGGCCATGTGGTCCAGTAGGAGGCTGTGTGGTCCAAGTGGTTAAAGAAAATTACTTATAATCAGGAGGTCCCAGGTTCAAATCCCAGCTCACTCACTGAATCACTGTGTGACCCTGAGCAAGTCGCTTTTCCTTGTGCTCCTTTTTGGGTGAGACGTTGTTGTAAGTGACTCAGCAGCTGATGCATAGTTCACACACCGTAGTCTCTGTAAGTTGCCTTGGATAAAGGCATCTGCTAAATAAATTAATAATAAAGAAGGAAAATTATGCTGCAGCTTTTGAAAAAAGTCAGCATTTGACTAACATGACGCAGTCAACCTACAATAAAAACAGAGCTAACACAAACATTGCTGATGATGAGATATGCTTGGACTAGAGCTAAATAATGGATTTTGTTAGTTATGCAAGCTTAATGGACCTAATTGCTCATAGGTTTTAGAATATATGTATGTAGGTGTATGAGCAGTGAAAGCCAGTTTTACATTTTCATGATATAAATATTTAACGAATGTAATAATTATTCATTTGTGTATTGTACTGTATTCTCTTTGCTTTTCAAAGGATGCTGGAGTGTTACTGCAGGGGATTCACATTTTTTTTTTGCTTTCACTTTTAGGGAAAGTTCAAATTTAGCTTATACGCTATAGTACAGTATTTTAAACAAATCTCTAGTATAAAATATACCCTCTACCCCAACAAACCTGTTGACATTTTTTATGGGATCATGTAGTATATTTTATATATTATATTTCAATACTTCTGAAGGACAGGAATGTGATAATTTATACTTCAGAATACTTTTCAACATTCAACCAATGCCTGTTTTCAGATATCTGTCTTGGCTGCAGTACTGAACTTTCGCTTGACTAGTGCTTATAGTTCCTGTTGGTAGGGTTTGAATGGAAAGGTGTGTTTGCTTTCCTGCCTTCAGTCCAGTGGTTCTAAAGTGCTATTGTTTTGTCTCTAAAGCAGATTGTAGTACCAGATGCCACTCCAGGCCCAGGCACAGGAATTTCAAAATGCAAGGTAAGGTTTTGTTTTTGCATGCCTGTTTGCAAGTTTATTGAGTTTCTGTGGTCTACTGATGCCTCTTACTTTAACTAAGCCACTATGTTATTAGAGATTGTGTTGTATCGATTTGTTAGGACATATATGTAAGTATCTACAACTACGCATTCTGTATCTAAAAAATGTACAGGAAAAACAACAAACTGTAAAATTGACACATGCATGTCATATGATTGTGTATAGGGCAAACATAAGACTATATTATTTCCATTCTTCCTGTTTGATTCCCACTAGGCCTGCTCTCGGAGTTTCCCGTGTGCTGGAAGAGCTTTGAGAAATGCTTTTTTAGCTGCCAGCCCTCATCCTGCAAAAGACCAAATGCAGCTGGCACGGATTATAAGGTAACTTCAAATGTTGATTGTTAAAATAATCAAGGAAACCAGTCCCTGTACATTTGATTCATCTGGCTTTTTAAACATGCAAGAAGGACTTCAATGACAAGGTATTGCATGTCAGTAATGCTGCACTGCAATTTCTAAATTAATTCAAATCTTTATTAAAGACCACTTGTATACTGTAGAGGGACCACCTGATAAATGCATATATATATTAGGGCTGCTACGATTAAATCGAAAATCGATTTTTTCAGTCGATTCCATTCCTTATTATATACAGTACATCAATATAAACACTGGATAATTGATTCAATAATTACGTGCATAGTTAATAACATTATTTAAGTTTATCAGCAAAACTGCACCGAACCCTGCTATTTACATTATTTCTGCCACAGACAAGCAGTGGGCATTCTCTTCTTCTCCTGCTCGTGTTAACAAAAAAAACCAAACGAAAGCGCACCACCTTGAAGAAAACTGACTGTATATAATTTGTGCTTCTTTGGAGTTTCAAAATGAACTGTTATATACTGACTATTTAACAATATTCAATAACATTAAAAATAAATAAATAAGCAAGCGATAGTGATGTTAAATGCAATTTTGGAGTAAGGATCAGCAATGTATTATTATTATTATTATTATTATTATTATTATGTTTTTAGGCAGTGATTTCTGCATTGTGCGTTTCACAGATAGTGAAGGTTAGGTGGTACAGTAATAACAAGATGCAATGCGTGATGCTGCAGCTGTCACAGAATAAAAAGATGTTTTTCATAAACGCATGTCTCGTTTATATAGATTACATTCCAAAGTGCTGTAATCTGTTTGGAATAAATATTTTAGTACCACTCCTGTAGTATGTTAAACTTGCTTTAGGCTTGTTGCTAATGTTGTGTTTTCTTTTTCTTTTTCTCCTGACAATACCAAGGCGTAATTACCCCTCGCATTCAGTTGTTGTGCAGAAGCTTTTACTGCAATGATATTAAAATAACAATGTCGCAGGAAGAGGAATGCATTGAAAATGTATGGTACAGTCATCGATATTTATTCGAACGATTATATTTTGTGTGCCCAATTAATCGATTGCTATACTGAGGCTTATATATATATATATATATATATATATATATATATATATATATATATATATATATATATATATATATATATATATATTGTAAAAGATCGAACCTCTTCGCGGTTTGTTGCCCCTTTAAAAACACTGACCCAGCACGCACAAATGGATTTTTTGAAGCGCGGTTGCGCTTATTTTTAATGAAAACACAAAACAAAATAAACAAAACAAACACCTAGCTCTTCTTTGAGCACTAACTAAAACAAAACAGGAACCTAAATTAAAAACAGGACAGCTAAGCTGTTTACCTGTAACAAAACAAACACAGAACAGCACACACAAAAAAAGGACTCACTCTACCTTTTTTTCTCTTTTAAATTACGGCTGTACCCACACACCAGCACAGTCGGGCTTCTACCCTCTTCAGCAGCTGCCCAGAGCAGACTGACTGCTCTCCTTTTAAACCGGGCACCTGGCTCCAATTTTCAATAGTAGCCAGGTGCCGGTAATGATCAACAATAAAACAATAAAACAAAACAATTAAACAATTAACAAAAACAAAACACAAAATGTGCCTTACGCACATGTTTTCCTCTAGGGAGGAATTAACCCCTCCCTGCTGTCTCACACATCCCCCCATGTCTTTTCAAGACATCGGCCATACAACGCCACCTCCCTCCACCCTTAAAGACCACCCACCCTCAAGTCCACAAATGTCAATTTTCGCCCTCTTCCACGGGCGGGCTTGAGGGTGGGTTGGTCCCTCCGGCGCTTCCAGGGAGGGACCCAGGACCGGGCGAGGAGGGACCCAGACGGCTTGTCCAGGGCGACCACAGCGCAGACCGGTGACCGGGAGCCAGGACTGACAGGCAGAGGCGTGCGCCTGTGGACCTGCGCAGCGACCTCTGGAATCCCAGGTGGAGCGTAGCACTAGGCAAGGGGAGCGGAGCAATCAGCAGGGGAACGCTAGTGACCTCTGCCCCTTGCGTAGCGACGCCTGCCTCTTGCGCAGCGACGCCTGGGATTCCAGGGGAGTGGAGTAAGGGACCAGGCAAGCGACTGTGCCTGGCTGTACTGCGACCTGGGAGCAAGGTCCAGCGCAGGGAGGTCTGGGCATTCCGCCAGGTGTCCACGATGACGGGACAGGGAACCTCCCTCAGCAACGCCGGACTCACTTGCACGGTTGGTTGTTCTGGAAGCGGCAGCTCCACCCCTCTGGCTCTCGGGATGGCAGTTCCACCCCTCTGGCTCTCGGGACGGCAGCTCCCACTTTGCAGCAGCAGCTCCAGTTCGGTCGGCTCCCGCTCCTGTATGAACAACGGGCCACGCCCAGCTCCTGCCTCTGCCTCTCCATTTTCTTCGTCTGCTCCTCCTGAGCAGCGGTGTTCTTACTGAACCTCTCTATTAAATCTTTAAAATCCATTTTGGGTCATTAGGGCCCCCACTCGCTGCCACCATATGTAAAAGATCCGCCCTCTCTGCGGTTCGTTGCCCCTTTAAAACACTGACCCAGCACGCAAATGGATTTTTTTGAAAGCGGTTGCGCTATTTTTAATAAACACAGACAAAACAAAATAAACAAAACAAACACCTAGCTCTTCTTTGAGCAATAACTAAAACAAAACAGGAACCTAAATTAAATAACAGGACAGCTAAGCTGTTTACCTGTAACAAAACAAAACACAGAAGAGCACACACAAAAAAGGACTCACTCTACCTTTTTTTTCTTTCTTTTTAAATTACGGCTGTACCCACACACCAGCACAGTCGGGCTTCTACCCTCTTCAGCAGCTGCCCCGAGCAGACTGACTGCTCTCCTTTTAAACCGGGCACCTGGCTCCAATTTTCAATAGTAGCCAGGTGCCGGTAATGATCAACAATAAAACAATAAAACAATTAAACAAAACAATTAACACAAATTAAACAATTAACAAAACAAAACCAAAATGTGCCTTACGCACATGTTTTCCTCTAGGGAGGAATTAACCCCCTCCCTGCTGTCTCACAATATATATATATATATATATATATATATATATATATATATATATATATACACAGTATATATGCCATGTTAACCCTAAACCTTGAATAGTTTTCGAGGTTTAGGTTTGAATGCTTTGAATAGTTTTGACGGAGCTGCACCTTGCTTTGTTTGCCCTCTGAACGCCGTGCAGTACAGAGTGTTCTTATGTTTCTGCTCTAGGAGAAGCTATGCTGGGTTGGAGCTGGTTGAGTGGATCCTGAAGCAGTGCCTGTTTATCCAATGCAGGGTTGTTGCTGCCGGGGTTTGGCAGATCCTGCTGGAGCTGGGGATTCTGCTTTCAGGTAGGTGTTTCTGTAAGCAGTGCTTTGTTTATTGGGGAGGAGCAATGAAGCAAACAGATCAGGGCATCGACAAACGGAGCTGTAGCTCCAGAGTGAAAATGTCAGCGTTGTATTTCAGATTACCCTTCCATTTCAAACACTAAAAAGCTAGTGTATAAAAAAAAATCACAGTTGTAAGTTTCATTTAGCATATTTCCCATGACAAAAATGTTTCACAAAGCGCTTTTAAAGTTAGAAGCTAAAAGGCTGCTAAATCAAGATTTAGTAGGAGTCCAGAAGCTGTTATGTCCAGTTTCACAAAGGCTTTGCAAAGGATAATTACCATGGTAACTGTACTTGGTGCAGGACGTCTAAACAAATAAAAGTTGAAGATGGAGTACTTTACTCAACGGACAAAAAACTAAAAAGCATAGAAACTATAAAATCTATTCCAAAATCTAGAGGTGACCATCAATGAAATGTACAGTTCAAAAGGACATTTTCTGTATTTGACTATTTTAATTTATTTAGATAGTACAATATGATGACTTTTAATACAAATCTAGCAAATACAAATCATACTGATGTATGAAGTAATGCAAATATAGCCACGGTAAGTATCATTTATTATGCATATAAATAAAATAAATGTGACACTACATTAAGGATACATACAAGCATGCATCGGTTATGCTTAAAGTGTAGCTAAAGAGAAAGCACACATTATCTTTGCATTCATTTATATTTGTCTTTGAAGCATCCTTTGAATGAATTCCTCTTTTGTTGTTAATCCATCTTGTTGTTCTCCAGTAATAAAACAATCGTCTTTGTTTTGTATGTACAACCTAATATCACCTTCATAAAAAGACACATCAGTACAAATAGTGTACAGCACAGATACAGCAACAAGCAGCTCACAGACACGCAGTGGAGAGTAACAGAGAGCTCCAGCACAGTTACAGCAACAAGCAGCTCACAGACCCACTGTGGAGAGTAACAGAGAGCTCCATCACAGTTACAGCAACAAGCAGCTCACAGACCCACTGTGGAGAGTAACAGAGAGCTCCAGCACAGTTACAGCAACAAGCAGCTCACTGACACGCTGTAGAGAGTAACAGAGAGCTCCAGCACAGTTACAGCAACAAGCAGCTCACAGACCCACTTTGGAGAGTAACAGAGAGCTCCAGCACAGCTACAAGCAGCTCACAGACCCACTTTGGAGAGTAACAGAGAGCTCCAGCACAGCTACAAGCAGCTCACAGACACGCTGTGGAGAGTAACAGAGAGCTCCAGCACAGCTACAAGCAGCTCACAGACACGCTGTGGAGAGTAACAGAGAGCTCCTCCAAACTTGCTTGGGTCCTGAAATCTGGACTTCATTAGCCCAAAACATCTTTGTATTGTGCATCATGTCTTCTTGTGCTTTCTATTACAATTTCTGTCTGCTGAAGAACTGGTCTCTTGGCAAGGCTGTGGGGAACACGGGCAATAATTCATGAAACTGTTGTCTTACTAATCTTACTATTGCCATGTAAATCACAAACATTTCTTTGCAATTCGCAGGAAGCATAAAATGCCAAAGCTACAAACACTTGTATTTTGGTTGGTACAGTGTGGCGTCTCTTTGGTACTCATAATCTGGTCTCAAAATTGCACATCATTTTGCATTACATTTTGAGTCTGTATTGTAGTTTGAATTCATGATCATTATATTTATCTAGCAGATTTGTTCTGTCCCGAAATATTCTGTTTCTTTCTATGAAATGTAAAGGTCAATGTAATATGGTATTTATTCAGATTTGTCAACTCTACCGTTGGAGGTAAAGGTAGCCACTAAAAAACCTCAGATGAGGTTCTAGGTTTAGAATGTACTTAACAGTAGCAGAACTTAACAGCACTTTGTGAGACCCTCTGGAAAGCAGTTAGATATTTATTAGCATCATTCTAAATATTTAGCTGGTCCTTCTGAAGTTACTGATATCTAGAATTGTGTAAAATCGGTAAAATAATTCTAACTAGTTAGAAGCCTGCTAAATGCTTAGAAGTGCTTTGTGCTGGTTTCTTACAAATAACCCCAAAAAACACACGTTTAGAGTGGCTACATTTTTTTAAAACCGTATAAAAAATGTTTTTTAGTAAGTAACTGTATTATCAAAAAAGGGGATTTTACCGACTTCTGTGGAACTAGCACAAACCGGTCTTGAACGGACAGGACCAATTGAGAGATGCACATTCACTTCATTTTTTTTGTGCTGTAACCTGCAGCCACATGCCCGCTGGGTTTCACAGAAAATAAGGCTTTCCTTTCCCAGTGAGTAATATCCTGCTTAAACCTGTTACATTAATAAGGCCTGCCTTGTTTTATTATTTTATAGACAGGTCACCACTGTATCAGTCATTTTAAAACTTGCCCTCGATTCCCATCACTGGCATAGACAACCGTGTTACTAATGTCTTTTTTTAAAGCTCTATAACATCTAGCATGATGTAACTCCACCCACCATCAGTCATTGATATGCAGTATAGCGGGTTTCTCATCAAAAGGTTTGGAGTTGGTGTGTGTGTTTGTCCGGGCGGAGTTAGCACCCTAAAAGCATTGGAACCACGTGACAGCAGTCTGTAATTATACATTTGAATTTGGCAGTTCAGAGAGGGTGTGATATAATAAAGGAACAGTGATGATGAGGAAGTGTGGAATTTACGAGATTGCGGGTAGATTTGGAGGGGCAGTGCAAAATGTTGCAAGTTCAAGTCCTTGCTTGGTCATTAATGCAATGCTATCTCAAGGGTAGACAAACGTAACTCTTTGTTTATTGGTTCACTGATATTGTGTTTACTTTATTTTTTAGTCTCTGACGCACACCCTTTTACAGTTCTGTTTGTTATATAAATGTTGTGCAGTATGCCTGGTGGTATTCTATAAAGATATGGAACCAAAGATAGCTTAGTCATGCAGAGTGCATTATACAGAGGGTGTGCATTATATTATTAAAATTACTGCACCAGCTTTCACATTGTCCCAGAGCTAAGGTTTTATCCTGAACCAAAATGCCAGATAATGTTGTTCCCACCCTTCACCTACCGGAGGCAAGGTGGGAACATATGGAAATCTGTTTGTCTGGTTGTGAAGTGAGATCCACAATACAGATCATGACTGGGGGCAAAAAGGGAGGGATGTATTGGCTTTTTTATGGAGGAACATTTTCTGGGCAGAGAAATCACACATCATCAACCCCTACTGGTCAGATGACTGACAAGCCCAGAATGTGCCCTCCACTTCCAGTGTTGTGTAGCTCGGCAAAATCTGTTGCTTGAGTTCAAGGGGGTGAAAAGAAGAGACTGAATTGACAGGGGGAACAGAGATCTACTGTTGAACTGAAGTCCTCCTCATCAGCTAGTGGGTTGCAGTGGTGAGACAACATGTGAATAGGCATTACACATTTGTTAGAAAAACAGGTAAAATATGATACAAAGTGTCAATGTCCCCTCGTCGATTTATAAAAAATAAAATGAATAAATGTTTTTTTTTTTGTTATTGATTTTGACAGTTGATCAGAACAATGTGTTTGAAGATGCTAACACTTACTACCAATTCTCCTACGAGGAGTGTGACATTCAGGACTGCCATTTCCGAAACGAGCAGGAGTGGCACAATGGGGTTCAGCTTCTCATGCAGCTGGTTCCTTATGTTCAGTTCAGGATCGCTGTCATCAATCAGTAAGTACAACAATGTTATTTATTTGCATTTTAATATCTATCTAAGTGTTTGGCCACTTCATTAAATATTTGTGCTGTGAAAAGGGAAATTCAAGGGGTTATGCAGTGAACTAACTAAACATGGCCATCATGTAAGTGAATTTCTGACATCTTAGAGGCAAAGACAGCGTGTAAAGTAGATGAGTGGAGATATGCTAACAAACCTACATACAAAGCTAATGGCTCTTCCCGTATGAAAAAACAAAACACTTATCTTTTTCTAGAACGGTTGCAAAAGGGAGAGGCAGCTTTTATATATTACATAATATAATGTAATTGCATGTGCATAAACAAGGGAGTGTGCTACTGTGCATATTGCAAGCATTTCTAATTATGTGTATAAATAAAACTGTGTTGTTCATTCTACCGGCTCCTGACAGATATTGCATTGCTTTAAATATTATTTGCATGCTGCTGCCTCAAACCATGCTGTGTTTTGAGTATAAATATAACACCGTTTTTGCATGCAATTGAGGAAATGTTTTTGACAATGCACTAATTTTTCTCTTACTTTCATTTTTAGTTCAAGGATTATAAAACAAAATGCAAAAATGGCTAAGCCTCCAGAACAGTTTATATCAAAGCAATTCATAAAACATTCCACAATTGCACATAGTGAAATACACAATTGCTTTGTACATTTGCAAGAATATGACTATCTGTGCAAAGAGATGAAAGAGGAGACTTTCCAGTGTCAACACTTTCACTTCTATTACATTTTGCTCGTTGTTAGTTGGTCATGTAATAGACCAGAATGGTTTGGTGACACAACAGCACAGGCCAATATACTTTTCTATGCAGTGTGTAGTAAAGGGCTGTATATGCCCTATATTTCTATGCATAGGTGCTCCGTTACTGTAATGCCCAGTTTTAACTCATAATAAAATAGTAGCATCGACATAAACAAGAAATGAAAACACCTACATCAAGTTTCAATAGGGATATTTACTTTGATTTACTGATGAATTTGAGAACACGGTACATTTCTGAAAAGGAAATTAGCACATGTGCATATTTGTTCACACAAAATCCATTATGAATCACATGAACGCTCAATGAACACCATATTAAAAGTATTACTTAGTAGTGAATAAATATGTTCTGTGATTACAGTTGTGAAAGGGAGACCCTAGTGGTTGGAAAGTAGGGACCAATGTGTGCAGCTATTGTGCACATTTATTAGAGCAGTGGTTTTCAAACTTTTAGGCCCGTACCCTTTCCAAATAATCTAGTTTACCGCATACACCCATCTGAGAGGGGGTCATAATATACCTATGAAAATAGGAAAACATGTGGTCTTTTCTAATTAATAGGTTAAGTACTGTAAATGGAAAACTGTTGTTAAAAACTAGCAAAATAAAATTCAATTAGTTAACCATGGTGCAAATGCACCAACTAGAAATGCTATGAAAAATTATTTCAAAATCAGACTCCAATAAGTATGCTGAAGCTAGTCCAAATTAAGAGTCCAAAAACAGGTTATGCTTCTGAATAACAAAACTAAGGTTCTAATTATCAAAAAGCAAATCTCAGCAAAAGACAGGCATTTCTTCCAACAAATGCAGAAGTGTAGAGAGAAAACAGATTTGTTTTTAAAGTTACAAATATTGGCTTTTTTTATTGAACTCCTTCAATCTTTGAACACTTGAGCTGAGACCATGTAAAATGCTGTATGTGTCTTGTGTGGTATCGAATCCAGCCAGAATAAGCACATCGTTTTGAAGTGAATATTTGCAAAAGCTAATTTGTTGAAAGTAGAAAGGGGATATTTATATCAGGCAGTCAAAAATGATTTTTAGCAAAATGCTTACATGTTAGTGTTAAGTGCAGTAGTCTGTTCGTGTTAATCAGCTGTAAGACAGTTAAAGCTTGTTGATGGGCAGTCGCTGTATGATATTATTATTATTATTATTATTATTATTATTATTATTATTATTATTATTATTATTATTTCTTAGCAGACGCCCTTATCCAGGGCGACTTACAAATGTTACAAGATATGAACACACTCAATAGGTCTGGAGTAGGGAATCCAATTCCAGACACTTTTCCCCAATACCAGGATTTAGAGATTTGATTTATTTTTTTAATCCTGCGATTCCATTTTTGTAAAAATAAAAATATTGTGCTTTTGCTTTTATTAATAATTACTGTTGTGGAGGTGTAGGGTAATGCACTCACATGACAAAGGAGTTCTTCAACTAATTTAATAATGAGAAAACACATACAAGCATTGCAAGTAAAAATAACAGTCATGTTGCTCCAGCTCTAGCGCAGACCAAGTGAGTGATTTCACTGTCTAAAGTAGGGTGGCCCAGCCGCCTGCTCAACTCAGTAAAGAAAGGGGCTTGTTATGAGGAGGTTCCAGGTTCAATCCCAGCCACTGTCTCACTGTGTGTGACCCGAGCAAGTCACTTAACCTTGTGCTCTGTCCTTCGGATGAGACGTAAAACCGAAGCCCTGTTAAGTGACTCTGCGGCAGCAGTTGTGATGCGTAGTTCACACCTAAGTGTCTGTAAGTCGCTTTGGATAAAAGTGTCTGCTAAATAACTAAATAATTATAACTCAATAATACTGTTATTTAAAAACGTAAATAAAACACTGAACTGATTACTCTACTAACACTGAACACTTAAACTCCAGAAAGTAAGCTTAACTAGTAAATACTACACAGTTTTAAAAGCAGCATCATACAATAACAATCTTTTAGTTTTCTTTTTTTTTTTAGCCCAGACTGCTGTTTAAATATGTAAAATAGCCATGTGTGCACGCAACACACGTTCAGCAGCCGGCTGCTTGTTTATAGATTTAACCTCGCCCAACAGAACGGAAACGTACATCAGTATGACTGTGGTTTTATTTGAAAGGATATTCAATATTGTTGATTCGATTGCTATGTCGCAAAGTAGTACAAAGTGGTAAAAAAAAAGCTTTGTCTACCATTACAGGATTTTTCTCGCTGCCCCTGACGAGAGCTCTCGGTACCCTGACGAGAGCTCGGGTACCCCTGACGAGCTCGCGTACCCCTGGCGAGACTCGCGTACCCTGACGAGAGCTCGGGTACCCCTGACGAGAGCTCGGGTACCCCTGACGAGAGCTCGGGTACCCCCTGACGAGCTCGCGTACCCCTGACGAGAGCTCGCGTACCCCTGACGAGCTCGGGTCCCCCTGGCGAGCTCGGGTCCCCCCTGATGAGATCTTGCGTACCCTTGTTTGAAAACCGCTGTATTAGAGCACACTGTGCGCATGCTCCAAAAAGACCTAAATATTCCTAAATAAACAGAATATAAACCAACAAAAACCCTTGCCATGGTAGGCACTGACTAAACAATAAATGTCCCTAACTAATGAGTAAAGTTAATCCCTTTACCTCCGATACAAAACAGTGAACACACAGTTCAAAGAAATGCAAAAGAAAACAAGATAACAGTGAAATGAAAAATAAAGACAAGCACTCAGATCTTTTCTAAACCTTTCAGGACAAATCACCTCCCAAACACTAAGCCTTTCTCCTAAACTAACCCTCCCAAACAAAGGCGGGGCTCTTCTTTTATAGCATGTGGCTGGGCTTAATTGATCCGCACTTAATAAATTTAGCCCCAGACACTTTCTGCACAAGGATTTGGCAGGGATGAGATTTTAACCCCATCCCTGCCAAACTTAAATTCAAAATATATAATCTTTATTCACACAGCCCAACAAAACACACTATTTACCCGTGCAGGGCTTCTGCCCTCTCACACAGTATAACAAAATGGGATCACCTGGTAAGGCAGTAAAGTCCAGTGGTTTTAATTTCAGTCTGGTAGCGAAAATAAATAGGGAAAAGTAAACCTTGGCAGAAATAAGGTCTAATTAGGTAGACATTAGTAGGAATGACAATCAGGGGCTTTGAACAAAACATTGACTTCCTCCTCTCCAGCAGGTGTCACTGTGAGACAGTGCTGTCAGAGCAGTCAGTGAGGCTAACCCAGGAATACATTGACTTAATGCTATGCAACAATTTTATGAACATCCCGATTTACCTTTGATTTCAATGTGCTGTTTTGCTAAGCATTATTTAGAGCGTTGACTTAATTTTTTTCCAGCATTTGAAGTAATTTGAATAAAATCATAGAAATGCAACCCTGTTGTTTGTTCCTTTCTTATCTAGGAAACCCCCTTGCTTTATGTACTCAGTGAAATTGTATTGGTTTCAGAGATTAAAAATAAAGATTGAAAACAACAACTTTAAACTTTAGAACTAAAACATGAAGGGTTAAAAACACTGGATTAGAATAACACACACAAAAAAACAATTAACTATTACCACAAAATGTATTTTCAATTACCTGTAATTTTTTGTAATTGTTTTCAAAGCACAGGCTTTGTACATGCATGTTCTAATTACTCCATTTAACCCTAACCCTATACATTCCTCCCCCAGGCAAGACTGTCAGCATGAATTGTCCTCTCATAGGGTGACCAGATTTTCAAAGCTCAAAACCGGGACACATTGTTAAATCATTGTTAAAGACTAATTAAACCATTTAAATATAGGCTATTTTAATGGTTATTTAAATAGCCATCCTCTCCCTCTTTAGTGTTTTTTTTTTTTTTTTTAAGTAACTAGCTAATTTCAATACACTCCTGGGTGTATAATTTGTGGCTAATTAGTTTAAGTAGCCATATTGTGTTACACGTATTGCATACTTTTATATTGAGTTCAATAATAATAATAATAGTAATAGTAATAAATCATTTATGTTTTGGCATTTCTTTCTTTTTTTACTGTGCCAGGCACAATTTATTAACGTGTTGATGTGGTTTAACCTGGTGCATTCGGATGCTTGCAACCTCTCGTTGCTCTGTCTGGGCTAAGTCCTGCCAGAACTCAACAGCTACAAAATTACTGTATTACACACAATTGTAGATTCATATTGAACATAAACTAAATGAAAACACATGGCACACTGAGGAATAAGAGGAATAAGCACTTATGTCTGTGTTAATCACTTTATAAAAATAATGTTCTTGTTTTCACTGCAGGTGCCATAAACGAAAAGTGGTTGTT
This sequence comes from Acipenser oxyrinchus oxyrinchus, assembly GCA_030684275.1. Classification (NCBI taxonomy): domain Eukaryota; kingdom Metazoa; phylum Chordata; class Actinopteri; order Acipenseriformes; family Acipenseridae; genus Acipenser; species Acipenser oxyrinchus. The sequence goes on from CM060249.1 coordinate 7,484,068, forward strand.
TATGTAATTTGACGAAAGGTATTTAGAGTGTGACGCGCAACATGAAGTGGCTGAAAACAGGGACGTCTGGTCACCATACCTCTCACCCCTTAAACAACATTTTCTCTTGAGAGTGTCAATAGTACTGGCTTCATGTGCACTGTATCTGTCACTCATAGAGAGCTCTGAGAGGTGTTTAATCTGACTAATCTAACAACTTCAGTATTCTCATTGAAAAATAAAACTCCCTGTTGGTGAAAACATTTTTTATACCCTATTCACACTACCTAAATAATGCACAATACTCACATGTGTTGATCATGTATATTTAGGTAGTGAGGGTATGTTAATATTAAAGAGTAAGTAGCTAGGTTCCGAAACATATAGCGTTATACGTCCGGGCAACTTTTTACATATACTGTAACTTTAAAGTCTGTTTCAAAGCTCTTTTCAAAATGTCAGCTCTAGTGCACTGAGGTTTGAGATCTGTGCTCTAAAAAACATTACAAGTGCTCTGGCTTTTCTGTTCTGTACCACATCATGGATCATTATTGCTGTGCTACCTGTTTGACAGTGCACTAGAGCGGACATTTTGAAAAGAGCTTTGAAACAGACTTTAAAGTTATGTGTAAAAAGCTTATTGCACAGGGAGTAGAATGAAAGCATTGCACATCTTTCACTGTAAGTCTGTATTCATTGAGATGCATTTCGTCTCTCAGAAACTGGGCAATTAACAGATTCTGTTCATCACCCAGTGAACTGGGAGCTGTCTCGTTTGTTCTGTTTCATTTGCATTTACTGTACATGAATGAATGTGATGAATTATTAGATACTTCAAGCAAATGATTTATGATACCAGGAATTCTTTGAGCCTGGTCCACATCCTCATCCTTGTGATCTCTATTGCTGGCAGGACAATCAGGCAGGGGGGTTGCACTTTGCAACAAATGGATATAATACCTGTATTTTGAGCTAATAAAAAGCAATCGTAGAAAAATATTCTGATTGATTCACATTATTTGAAGCAAATGTAAATATCGAAGCAATTTTTCTGAAAGGAACATTTTAACAATATAAAGCTGTTATTTTTAAAGCAAAATACAAAAGGCTAGAGTGCAGTATCCACAGAGACCTTCTTTAAAGGATCTTTCTGGTGTCAGCATCTCAAAACACAATACTAAGCAGAATCACAATTCTGGAATGCTTTTCATTAGTGTTACCATTTAATTCATTTTTTGTATTTTTTGTAGGCCAGAGAAAGAAACGGAGGATAAAAAACAATTCTGTAATGAAGTTCTTCAAATGAAAGCACTTGAACGCTTAACATCTACGGTAAGGAAATATTTGGATGCACCGTACTGTGTGTGTGCTCCGTACTGTGTGTGTGCTCCGTACTGTGTGTGTGCTCCGTACTGTGTGTGTGTGCTCCATTACTACGTGTGTGCCATTCACTACGTGTGTGCTCCTTCCTGCATGTGTGCTTCGTACTGTATGTGCTCTGTACTGTATGTGCTCTGTACTGTGTGTGTGCTCCATACTGTATGGTGTTTTGGCTTGGAACATTTTACCAATAACTTGCTGAAAGTAATCAGTCTGCAACCAGTTGTCTGATTTCTACAACTTGTCATTCAAACCTGACACTAGTTGCTATTGCTGTTGTGGTTACTGTATTGCCGCTGACAGTAAACGCTATTATTATTATTATTATTATTATTATTATTATTATTATTATTATTATTATTATTTATTTATTTTTTTTTTCAACGTGTAACTTTATTTACTATACTAAATTTAAATAGATAGATTGAACGTATTAGCATTATCTTGTTAGCTTTAAGAAATTTGTATTTATGGTATTTTTAATTATAACTTTATAAAAAAAAAAAGGATTTTGTTAACTTTAAGAAAGCAGTTCAATATAACCACCCTTCTGTCGATGTGGGGATAGATAGCTGATAATTTAATACAAATTCTCTTCGTAGTTCCCTTATGATAGACATTGTGATATGCAGTGCTGCATCCTGCTGCTGTTGTTGTTGCTGCTGCTTTCTTCTCCGGCTACTCTTCCCCATTTTTTTTTTTTTTTTTTTTCAAAAAAACACAAAAAAAAATACTTTTTGAAAAAACAAAAAAAAACGTCCTTTTCCTTCCTGGTCCGACTGTTGGAGGCGTTGTTTTATCCCACTACTAACACCATATGTGACAGTCTGGCTTGCAGTGGTGACGTCACGGACCAGGAAGTACAGAAACCAAAACAATGGATGGGCGGGTGAAGCTGAGTGCAACGGCACTCAGCGTATTTATTGATAAACAAAACAAAAGATTTAAACAAACAAAACAGAAACCAAAGGGCACGAGGGCCAAACGAATAAACAGACAAACAAGTAAGTGGCGTGCTGGCTAAACCAGCACGTTCTAGCAATTGTTTTGTTGTATTCTACGCGCTCTCTCTCCGCTCTCCCGTACTCTCTACACTCCAACACTCCACAACCCAGTACGGACAGCTGCAGGTTCTTATACTCTGGCCGAGGGGTTAACTAGCTGTTAATTATCTTATTACCCCTCGGCCACAGTCTGCACGCGTTTGGTAAGGATGCATGACTGTCAGCTAGTTAAATAATCAGTAGCTGATCAGTCATGCATCCTCACAGGGTTTTTAAATTATAAGTAATAAAAGACGCGGCGCTTTTACCCGCACCACAAACAAAAATACAAATAATAATACATAGAGGCGGGACACTCCGCCACATGTAGGTACATAAAAATTTGAATAATTGATTTAAAAAAATCAATAATATCAGGATGTTTGACTACAAGTCCTTCTTCAGCTAAATGGAAAAAGCAGTGTATATAGCTTTACAGATGTATTTTATTATTATATTAGATAGTGTTATGTTTGACAAGTTATTTTCTCGTTTTAGAGTATTCTGAACATATCAAAGCTTTTAGTAGCTGAAGGGAATAAGAAGCCTCTCACTGAACTGAAATACATGCATTTCTTTGTGAAATATTACATTAAAGCTTTTCTATTATATACATTCATTGTTACCTCATTACAAGAACTGTATTCAAAAGTGTGGGTTTTAATGCATAATAGCAAGCATCTCATAAAGCTGTAAACATCTGAGCACATCAATAAGGGCCATCATAAACCAGCACATTTTTTTACCAGTCAGATCAAATCCTCACATCAGAATATCTTTTCACATCTGTGACCTATTTTATTATATATATTTTTAATAGCGCTGATGGGTAGATTTCCACCTGAAAAGCATTAAAGCAGTCTTGACTAAATAGCTACTGTCCACCAATGTCATGTGCAATGCTGCTGTGCTATCTGATGAGGAAAGAGCTTTTTTATGAGCCATTAATGAGACACTAATAATCATTTAAGCACAGTTTAGCACAGTATTAAACCACGATACAGTCAGTGCTGATACATCTAATTCTACTTTGTTGAAATTGATATGAAACTGGGGCTGTTGGAGGGTCACAATAGCTCCATGTTGGGTCACCCAACTGACAATGAAAATACTTAGCAAAACTAGGAAATACAACTGATATTAAATATATCAAATCACACTGCCAGATTGGTATTGATTGATACTCAATGACAGTGTAAGCAAGACAGGGACTGGATGGTTTTGTGTTGAGTATTTAACATGCTTTATTGTAGGCGCACCCCTAATTAACAGTAGCTGCATTTTTAGTTTTGGCAGATTAGCTATTTGTAGTAGGAATGGTAGTTTATGCACATGCACATATGAAATGTTTTCCACATGGCTGTGACATTGCTGCATTGAGATTTTACTCTTGCAATGTGCTTTACTCTCAGTTCTTTTCCAAACATGGTTTCACATGCTTTTCCTGATACCAGGCATGGTCAAATTGCGATGCCGTTTCCTATGGTTTAGACAACGGTCTCTACTGCAATCTTGACAGCTGTGTTGTAGTCATAAACCACAATACAATATCAGTTGGCAATGATTTCAAGTCACTAATTGTAGACATGCAAACCGCAGAACAGTATCACTTGGAAATGATTGCAAGTCATCAGTAATGACCTGGGTGGAAGACAAACAGTCAGCTCTGAAATGAATGGCCCTGTAGATATTTGGGAATTGTTCCCTCATGAAAGCATTTGTTACAGTCTTGCAAGTACTGAAGAAAAGGGACACCTTTGCTATTTAGTCCTGGGCTTCTCACAAGTAGTGTGAAATCTTATCAAAGGATGTGGTTGCTTGTGGTGGAGAAAATCAAACTCCTATAACATGTTGTAATGCAGTCCTTCCTAGAGGAAATATACCCCTGCACCATGTATCTATAGTCCAACCACTTACCATTATTCAACCAAGGTAAAGATGCTTTCACCCAGTAGCTCATTAGTTTTTGACATCTACTCAAACTGAAACCATGTCTCTTAATATCACAGCAAAGCTGGAGTGGGTCTTGGTTTTAGCCTATACTGGGTGTGAACCTGTGAGATTTGGGTGAGATACTGAATCACTCACACACTGTAAAGATAGGTGTCTTTTAAGATAGGAGTGAAACACAATTCAAAGAGAACATGATAGCGACTAACACATAGTGCATAAAAGCACATTGATATGTATAGTTTGTAATCCGATGCGATATAGAGTTGATTGAAAAACACTGCATATGCGTGTGAGTGAAGACGCTGCACGATATAAAAAGCATGGAGAAATGTAAGAGAGTTCTGTAGTAACATGTTGTTTTTAAAATATCAATTTTGTATTACACTGTGCTAAACAAAATAAGCATGTTGGGAAAGAAAATGCTACTTCTTTCACCATGTTTTAGTTTAAAAAAATATGTTGACTAATATCATTGATCTGAATCTCAAGGTGACACTGGTGTTAATCGGAAATAAAGAGCAGGGTTTTTTTTATTAGCAATTAAAATCTTTTTTTTCATTCTGGATATTAGGTGCAGAACGAATTGGTAGCTGCTCTTGCACGGAAAGCAAGAAAATCATGTAAGTATTGCTACTATTATGCTCTATGGTGAACTTGTAACGGTAGCTTATTATAGTTAAAACAATAGAAACTACAGTATAAGGCCTGGCCTTGGATCTCGCAATGGAATGGGAAAAGCATTGGACTTAAAATACACTGATGGCTGTAACTGTTAAACATTCCGAGTGAATAAACCTTTGGAGTTCTGAGGGCAATTGTTTCCTGATTGTCCAAGGTGGGTCTAATATGCTGATTTCTCATAAGAGTTCAGATGCCCAGTTCATAGTTATTTACTCCTTTTCGTCCATTGCCTCATTTTGTGTCTTGTATAAACCTCTGTGAATTTAATTTACTGCAGTATTTAATTCCCTTGGCTCCAAATATTCTCAAATACTAATTTTGTGATGCTGTACAGAAGTTAAAAGCCTCCATCGTTGAATATGCATTAAGTTTCTTATAGTATTTCTAACCAGGGCCGGCACATACAGAGGGTCCTCAATTAAATCACAACATCCAGCGAAAAAAGTACCGGTACCATGAAGAGTCAAATAAGATATGAAACAAAGCAGACAATCCATTAAAAACACCACAAACCATTAATAACATGTTTACAGTGATTCAAATCTGCTAATATCAATAGCGTGAGGAAATAATTTTTCACCTGTTATAATGCTGCAATCGTGTTTGGCATTTTCAAGAATTAAAGGCTAACGTGATATACTGTATATGATATTGAATAAGTGTTGCTTCAGTTTTACATGTTGGAAACTAAAATCAAATGATGCCTAACTAGCTTTGTCTGGATTTTAACTTTAGAAAATTAACGCAGTTATTATGTTCACCCTGTGTAGTGTGATAGACAATATTCCAGTTAAATGTTTCACCAAAAGTATTTTGACAGAAAACAGCTTTAAAGAAAGCATGTATTTTTTTTGCTGGGCAAGCTAATACATTTATTAGAGTGCAAAAACCATGAATGAGAATGGAATGCAAGCCATTAATACCACAACATGCTTCAACACATGTGGCATATTTTTCACTTTGTTATATAAGAGGGCATTTACACTAAATAAATATAACTAGTTTAAACACATTCTCTTCAGTAGTGATGTGTTGGCGTTTATAACACCAACACCCGGGATATAGCCGTGACATCACTGGCAGAGAGGTGCTTTGGATCTCCACCCTGTTGTTACAGGACAGTCTGATCCTGAAAAGGGTAATTACATCTCAAAGTAGCAAGGCCAGAAGTTGTGTCTAGTTTATGTGATGTCAACCAAGAATTCAGTTCAGTTAACACCTTTGACACCTTTCCTGCTTAATCGTTTCTTGCCTTTGTGAATAGCTTATGTTGTCCTTGTTGTATTCTATGAAACACACAATTATTTTATGACTACCATAGATTTTGAATGACTACCATATCATTTTGTTACCCACATTGCCCTGCAAATATGCGTAAACCTCTTGTTAAAATAACTGTTCGGCCTGCATGCCCAGCCAAGCCTTCCAACTTAGAGACTGTCTGCAAAGGTGCCCATTGTGATTGTGGTTTTGTGACGTGAAATACTTTCCACTGAGGGCTACGTTGAAACCAGAACAATGATTCCACTTGTGAACTTAATAGGCCCGATATGGACCCAGGCCTTTCTGAATGAACCCACCCGTTTAATGCTGTGTCACGGATGACTGGGTCGGTGACGTCACAGACCAGGAAGTATACACAACACAACACAAGGGTGAGACGCAAATGCGCTCTTTCTTTATTAAATAAAATAAGTCAAACAAACAAAAGTCATCCAAAACAAAACGCCACGATGGCCAAAATAAAACAAGTACCGTGCTGGTGCAAGTCCAGTACGTGTAGCAATTGTCTGTCTTTATACTTCTCTCTGTCTCTCATTCTTCGAGCAACCCTTTCTCCCATTAGCCAAAACTGCTGGTCTATATATACAGTGGTCGAGGGATTAACTGGTTGTCAATTACCTCGTTTATCCCTCATTCTGCACAGGTTTTTCTAGTGAACATGGTCGACAACCAATTGGTCAATAAATTACTAGCTGCCGACCACGCATGCTCACGGGATGTATTTGGCAGAGACGAGAGGCAAACGTCGTCCCTGCCAAACTACATTTAACTTATTAAAATAACAATACAAATACATGAAACAATAACAATAATAATAATACAAATAAACACAGGGGCGGGGGGTGTACCCCGTCACGTGCAGTTATGAAGCTGTAGTCTTTCTGAAGGAGTGCCTCTGTCCCCAGTTTCTGTTGGGTTGGAAGCTGCATTCTAGGCACTGTCATGGTTTCTTTAAAATGTAGGGGGTAGATTTAAAAGCCAGTTTGAAAGCTCCAGATAATATGAGCAATTATGAGAATACTGAACTGCCGCCCAGTCCCTATATGTTTCCAAAAGTGGGGCAGCTAATAAGTGTTTGTGGTTATTTATTTCTAGTGACTCAGGAAGAAAAAAGTGATTCAATTGAAGCTGTGCCAGATGAGCTCATAAACTCAACTAATAAAGAAAAGGTAAGAAACAACTTTTTGATTCTGTCTTACAACCAGGTACTCCTTAGTCCTTAGCTTGTGATATATTCCTAACACTATTTTAAAAAGTAAAACTTCTAAATATTTAAAAATGTCAGTGGAATAGAAATATAATACAATAGTACCTGCAGCTTAGTATTTTTTTCCTCATGTTTGTTTGCATTACTTTCACTAGTGTTTCTTTATCTTGATATTGTTCTTTAATTGAATGCATTGGCAATCAAATAATATATAACAGAAATTCAAATATTTTATATTTATGTTTTATAAAAATGCACAGAAAAAAGCATGAAAAACAAATAAATATATGTTTAATGAAATGTTTTAGGTGCTGGGCAATCTCTTCTAATTTGTTCTGCCCCTCTGACATTAAGATTTATGAGATTCAATTTTTCATGACAAGCAAAGAGGCTGTATTAAAATTGTCTGGGAACGCAGTGTGCCAGCACTGAATCTGCAGACTGTGCGTCTGAAATAAAATACAGTACAGTTGGTGTTCTGCCCTTACACGCATAGTTTTTTGTTTGATAACACCATTGTACTGCTGTGTTTTCGATAGGTAGAACAGAAGTATTATAAATGTAGCAATTTCATGGATTGGATTGACGGAGTTCTGTACTCCCAAGAAATGTAGCATCTTGGGTGCTATCCCAGTGATTCATTGTCACATTAAATGAATAAATAAACAATGCATATAAAGAAAAAAAAATGTCTCACTGACTGCTTTTTAAAAAGGACCCGGACCTTTTCTTTAAAACTCACACACTGTTCCTATATACAGTGCCTATAGAAAGTCTACACCCCCTTTCAAAATTGTCACCTTTTGTTGCCTTATAGCCTGGAATTAAAATGCATTAAAATAGTTTTTTTTTTCATTTATCTACACATCCTACCCCACAACTTCCAAGTGAAAAAAATATTCTAGAAATTTGTAGAAAATTAATTAAAAATAAAAACTGAAATAGCTTGGTTGGATAAGTGTCCACCCCCCTTGTAATAGCAATCCTAAATTAGCTCAGGTGTAACCAATCGTCTTCAAAATCACACACCAAGTTAAGTGGCATCCACCTGTGTTCAATTGTAGTGATTCACATGATTTAAGGATAAATTCAGCAGTTCCTGTAAGTTCCCTCTGCTGGGTAGTGCATTTCAAAGCAAAGACTCAACCATGAGCACCAAGGCGCTTTCAAAAGAACTCCGGGACAAAGTTGTTGAAAGGCACAGATCAGGGGATGGGTATAAAAAAATATCAAAGGCCGTGAATATCCCTTGGAGCACGGTCAAGACGATTATTAAGAAGTGGAAGGTGTATGGCACCACCAAGACCCTGCCTAGATCAGGCCATCCCTCCAAACTGGATGACCGAGCAAGAAGGAGATCAGAGGCCAATGGCAACTTTGGAAGAGCCACCGGCTTTTATGGCCAAGACTGGTCAAAGTGTGCATGTAACAACAATATCCCAAGCACTCCACAAATCTGGCCTGTATGGTAGGGTGGCAAGAAGGAAGCCATTACTCAAGAAAGCCCACCTTGAATCCTGTTTGAAGTATGCAAAAACACTTTCGGAGATTCTGTTGCCGTGTGGCAAAAAGTTTTGTGGTCTGACGAAACTAAAATTTAACTTTTTGGCCTAAATGCAAAGCGTTATGTTTGGTGCATACTCAACACAGCACATCACCCAAAGAACACCATCCCTACTGTGAAGCTTGGTGGTGGCAGCATCATGTTATGGGGATGTTTCTCATCGGCAGGGAATGGCTGTACTTCTACACTCCCCTGCCTGCAGAGCCTGCTCCTTCTCCACCCTCGCACCGCAGTGGTGGAATGACCTTCCTACGGATGTCAGGACTGCCCAGTCCCTGACCACCTTCCGGCGCCTCCTCAAGACACACCTTTTCAGACAACACCTGTAAAACTGAACTCAACTGTGGACAATATAGCACTCTGCCTTTAATGCACTTTAATTTGCACTTATCTGCTCCCTATTTTACTGTATTTAATCCTGCACTTAATCCAATCTGTAGTATTTTGTATTTCACTTGCACTCATATCTTACCCTGACGTAACCATCAACACTGTTATATCTGCTCTTGAACTGCCCCGATATCAAATTGTACTGTGTTTTGTATTTGCTCTTATTAGGACTGAAGTCATTGTATTTTGTAATTTGCTTTTAATTGTACTGTAATTCTTTGTGTATTTTATTTTGTATACAACTGTAAGTCACCCTGGGTAAGGGCGTCTGCTAAGAAATAAATAATAATAATAATAGTATAATTATTGTGCCTGGAGGCTCTGGGTATCTTTGTCATTGAGGCACCTAATAGTAAACATTTTAGTACATATTTAACTATTTTATTTATGAAAGTATATTTGAAGAAAAGCTCTTTGAATAATTCAGAGCTTCAAGAGTCATACGTTTTTTTATTCCTTTGCTGGGGGAATTACTTTGTCCTCCATGTAATGTGTAGAGATATTCTGGTGATGAGGTCCTTAGCAGGTTGTCAAGGATACAGTATCTTAGCCAATCGACTTGCACATTTTTCGGACATTGACATCATTTGAGACAGTAGCACATTTATACAGCTTTTATGTATTTATACAATAAACAAGCTTGTTTGCAATTAACAAGTGGATATGTTTAAACTAGAGGAGGAGGTAAGAAATGGTCACAAGGAGTCCCCGAACAGCTCACCTGGTAAATGTCTCACCTGGTTAAACTAGTTATAAATGCCTCACCTGGTGAGTCATACAGTCAGGGGAGCGCAGGTTTGTGTCCTGGCTGTGCGAAGACACCGGTCTTCGCTGGGGATTCCAGATAGAGCGACACATTTACTGTGGACACTCTCACAGGATTATTCCTCCTCATTACGCTACAGTGACCCCCAACTGAGCTTAAGCGGGCACCTGCGGGGTTAGCCTTTATCTTCCAGAGGCTGGTAGCTCGTTGACATCTGCTCTCATGAGGCAACTGGCTTAGTCTTGGGATCACAGGACACCCACTTACTTTCAGTTCTTCTGAGCTGCGTGGGGAATTGCTGTGATGAGGGAACGTAATTGGACATTCTAAATTGGGGTAAAATAATTGGACACCCTAAATTTAAAAATAATTCAATAAAATAGGTGGCATAAAGGGCTCCCGAGTGGCGCATCCGGTAAAGGATGGGAGTTCCCAGGGGACGGCACACAATTGGCCAAGCGCTGCCTGGTTGGGGTAGGGATTAGGTCGGCTAGGGAGTCCTTAGCCCACTGCACACCAGCGACCCCTGTGGCTGGCTGGGCACCTGCAGGCCAGACTGTACACAGTTCAGAACTGTGTGGTCCTCCGACATTGTAATTTCTGGATATGGCTGCACAGCGACTTTGCAAAGTGAAAAAAAGCGGACGGCTGATGGCACTTGTTTTGGAGGACGCGAGTGGTGGTCATCTTCATCTCTCCCGAGTTAGTTCAGGGGTTGCAGCCGTGAGCCAGGTTGAATAATAATTGGACATTCCGTATTGGGACAAAATTGGAAAATGAATGAAAAAAATAGCTGGAATACATACTGTATTGCAACATGTAATAAGTGAGAGCCGCAGTCCACAACTGAGTCCTAGTCCCAAGTCAGATGTTATTTTCTGCCTCATAATTCTTCCAGACACATTCATTTCAAATGATAAAGCTCTGTCTTGGTATTCCCAAACATCTTGTAGTTGGAATTGGAGAGTAATGAGATTATAAATAAGCATAGGAGGCTGTGTGCTCCAGTGGTTAAAGAAAAGGGCTTGTAACCAGAAGGTCCCCAGTTCAAATCCCACCTCAGCCACTGACTCATTGTGTGACCCTCAGCAAATCACTTAACCTCCTTGTGCTCTGTCTTTCAGGTGAGACGTAGTTGTAAGTGACTCTGCAGCTGATGCATAGTTCACACACCCTAGTCTCTGTAAGTCGCCTCGGATAAAGGCGTTTGCTAAATAAAAGCAACTAATAATAATAATAAAAACAACAAAAGGAAGCTAAAAGAGAGACGGCATTGTTTTGAAGCTGGATCACAATGCCTGGTAAAGGAAATGTAGCTGTAATTCCACATCACACCCAGCATTGTGATTAGTGAACTGAGCTTCATGACTACACTAGAAGACTAAAGCACTGGTACATAACCTTTTAAATAACTAATAAGGTAATGTTGTTAATGTTAATAAATAAATGTTCTAAACTGTTTTTGCCAATCTGGTTCAGAATAAAGCGGGCAGTATTGCATGTATATTTCAGCTAACGATACTGTAATAGGCATTAAGAACACAGTTCCAAATAATAACACATTAAAAAAATTCCACCCTATACTTCACACACATCACTTTTATGAGTGTATACTTAAACTTTCACTTGTGTTTTGGTTATTTGGTTGAGTTACCCTTATGGGGTGATCAGCACATGATTGAGGTTAGGTGTATGTTGTTTTTGGATGAATGTAAGAGTTTTTTTTCAGCTATGATCTTTATTGCTGCAGTCTGTGAGTCCTTTAGCTAGGTCACCACTGTAAACCAGAAACAGTTCCCAGTGGAATTAACCAGGTCAGATCTTGATTATAATGAAGATGATACATTGAAGAATCTTATTGAAGAATTAGGTCTGCATCAGTTCAGACAGCTTATAGAGGAAACCCTTCACTACACAACGGTCAATTTTAGATGAGACGTTTATACAAGTTCTAATCATTTGGGATTTTCCGACATTTAATGCAGCAGTACCAAAGTGAAATCTTAATTTTCTATTTTCCATGAAGTAAAGTTGAAATTTGTAAAGTACAGAAATACCACTTTCTTTTTCCGTGATGAATTCACCAGTCAGATTAGGTGTCACCAGTTAGATCTTTCCTGCAGAAAAACAGTGAGAATTTTTTTTTTAATGTTTATGCATGCTAATGTAGCTGTAACGTGCACATTAAGTAGTGAGGCTAATGTGCACCATAAATCTAAATTTACTGTCCCATTTACTAACAGAGAATGCATTCATTTACATGCACACTATTTGGCTAATTTACATACCACAGTGTGCACACTGCATTTGTGAGCAATAATTTAATGTGCATGATAATGTCTTACCCGTGATCACTGTGATATAAAAAGCCCCAGCAGTCCAGGCTTATCATTTTGGTCAGTGGCTTTTTGTGAAAGGTGGAGGTGGCTTACATTGAACGAAAAATGAGCGATCAACAGAAACAGCCCTCCACAGGGGACAGGCAGAGGCAACACAAACTAAAACTGCACACAGAGGTGGTTGTTTTCAATTATAATAACTTGTTTGGTCCAGTGTTTTATTTAACCACTCTATTATTTGTACCAATGTAATGAACTATAAAATAAAATCTAAGAAATGTCAACATTAATTCACATTTATTCCTGCTTAATATAATCTGTTATTTACAGGTAATTTTCACTGCTCTATATGAAAATGTTAATGCAATGCCCCCATGATGCCAGATAGATTTCAGCTCAGGAAAATAGGTTTAAATAGTGCACCTATCAGTGGTTAAAGCTTGGTTTCCAAACAAACCAATTATCTCTCCCTTTAAGATACACACTACGATTATCGCCCTTTAGTAAACACGGTGTGAATAAAGCTCATCTGAATATTCAGAGCGGGGTGCCTCATTTAAATACATAATCATGCATTACCATACAAATCACATATTCATTCTGATTACCATAGTGTGGCACAGTAAAATCAGCGTGCGCCATAATATGCCCACAATTTTGTGCGATAATGAATAAAATTGCAATAGTAAATACGGAAATCATGAACGTGCTGCACACTAATTGCAATCACAGTGCACCATAATGTTTAGTGCCCTTCCATAAATGAGGCCCACAATGTATTACCACCTTGTTTTTTGGTTTTTGCATATATGAGGGTGCTTCCTTTTTGAGTATCTAAAGTGAAAGCGAGCCATCTGTTCTGTTCTAATCGGGTGGATGCCATCTTGCACACTTGCTTTGATGCATCTTCCTGACCAAGTCATTTAGGCCAACAATAATCATTAAAGACTAGTTGATTCTAATTTTGGACTACCTTACCTAAATTAACATTGAGTCATCCAAGATTATTGATAATTGGGGTCTGTGAAAGCAGTTGCATAGTACACAGCTGGCAGGACATCTTCATCTGTTTGCTGTGCTAAATGATCTTCACTTTTTCTAGGATGTCTGCCTTTTCAAAATGTTTTGTACAAATAAAAATCTTAACACTACCACACCTTTGATTGTCTGGAGTAAAGTAATGTGAAACATATTAGTTTATCTAATATGTCATTGTGGCAATGTGCCCCGCCCCTGTGTGTATTTTTGTGTTTTATGTTGTATGTTGCGTGCGTTAATGTTGGTGTATTGTAGTTGGTACACGGGATATAATGTGGGTAATGAGCACGAGTATTTAAAATGTATAAATGTATTTAGTCACAGGGATTGCACTTCACTTCACGTGCATTTAAAGTACTTAATATATGAGCACGGAGTTTTCACAGATTAGTTCACGTGCTGGGATTCAAGTGAATAATTAATTGGTAATTGAATCCCAGCACAATTGTATATATAAATGCACGTTTTACTCACTTAGGGTTGGGTGTTCAATCAGTAGAGAACGGGAGACAGAAGGAGAGTAAAAGAAACTAAAATAAACTAAAATAATAAGTATTTGTTTTGACTCACCGTGTTTGTTTGTTTGTCTGTTAGTCCACTGTTCGTTTAAGTGTTAGTCTGTTTTGTTTGTCTATTTATTTTGGCCGCAAGTGCCGTGTGCTGTTTTTGTTTAAAACCTTTTTATTTTGTTCATTATTAAACGCGCAACAGCGTAATTCACATTTTACTTCGCAGTACTGTGTGTTTCTTCAGGGTCTTACATCACCCCTACAGCCTGCTTGTCACAGTCGTTTACTTCTGAATGTATCTGTGCTTCATATTTTTAGGATACAAACCACATATTACTTTGCTGGACATATTACAATGGTCATTATCTAGATGTTTGATGTTTGTCCATGTGTTATACTCAGAATTGTATAATATTATGTAATTTGAAAGATAGCAACATTTTAATGTAGTTGATGTATAATAAGTGTTTTTCTGTCTTCGGAAATTTTGAAGCCATGCTTGAGTTCTTGTGGTTCAGAACGCAAACAGCATTTCTGCAGTGCTTCTTTCTCTGGAGTCTCAGTGCACGGATTGGGTTGGCGCTGTCACACTTTAAAAGCCATTCATAAATTGGTGAACGTAGGGTCAGATATTCCTTGAGCTGCCGAGCCAGGAGTAGGAACCCCGTAGAGTTGCTACACTGCAGCGGTTGGGTTGCCATGTAGATATTCTTTCCACCTCGGTCCACTCCCAGTAAATACCAGGGAAAGCCTTTTACTGTTTACTAAATTATGCATCTAAAGCTTCTTATTACATCACCAGCTTAGAGAAGTGCCCAGCAAGAACGCCCCCCCCCAAAAAATAAAACCCCATCAGAATAAGGCAGGCAAAAGTAATACTGCAATGGAGGACTTACATAGTCTTCTGCCACGTGCAAATGTGCAACATTTGTTAAATGATAGATAATGAAATTGTGTGTACTGCTCTGATAGATGACAATAAAAAGAGACTAATGGATGCAGAGGTTGGACCTGTAACGCATTGTCAAACTCGTACAAATCAGGGCCTGTTTCCAGTGAATACTGAAGTAAACTGATAGGAGCTGTTACAAGCTGGCAGCCTGTGCTGCTGGCTTATTGTCCCATGCCAAGACTGACGATGTTGCCAGTAAGATATGCTGAGTGCTGTGAAAATCCCATATAGCACTGGCTCTGCAGTTTTTTCCCCCCTTTTTGCTACTACTGCAAGGAAACTGCTTAGCCAACACAGTGAAGCAAAGACAAATATAACACAAGTTTTTTTTTTTTTTTTTTTTTAAATATGTCCTGTTATCTAATCATAGTGTAAAGTTCCAAGGGAAACTGCAGACATTTCAACTAGAAACCAGCATGTAGGTCGGCAAGACCAGTCAGGATTTTGATCCAGATGTGGCATTGGTTTTATAAAGCTTTTCTAAAGCAGCCTTTGAACACTTCAAACATCATCAGTCTTGTAAAATACAGTCTGGAGTCATCAGACAGCTGGTGTTTGCGGTTAACAAAGTCTTGGGTCTGTGTCGTCGTTGAGTGGATTTTACTCAACCTGCAGTAGATGCAACAAGGCTCGGGGAAATCGGTCACCAGTGATTGTATGCTAAATTTATTCATAGACTTTGGAGTGCCATTTTAAGGACTAGCTGTAGAGGATAGACATACAGTATCATGAAAACACAATCAAAGCTGGCATTATTTTGCACCAAAGGATGCATGACTGAACCATCCTTGGATAGCAGTCACTAACTAAATTGTAAAGTGTGGTGGAAGAGGGGGAAGTTTACCCCTCTGTTACATCACAATTATATATTTTTTAAATAGTGATGTGTTCTAAGTAATATAAAGGAAAATAATCCTACTGTGAAGATTTCTTCTTGGCGGTAATGGCTATATTCATTCACCATTGCTTAAAGGTGACTGGCTTAGGTTGGTTACACCTTAATTATATGACACCAAGCAATTCAATGATAACTTTGTTTTCCTATATTGAAAATGCCCATGAGGTGGAATAAAAAGCAAATGTGCTTGAGACATACTCACACACCTGGGCCCATAGTCACAATCCCCTGTGACCCAGTCCCTCAGGTAAAATAAATTGTTCATCCATTTACATAAATTGTTTCCCCTGGTAAGCATAATCAAGGGGCACAGCATGATTCATCTGAACCAGGCACATATGTTTAATAATAAAACTGTTAACATTCACAGAGGCATACAGTCAGTGCTGAATAAATAACCATTCATTTTTGAGTAAATGAACTATATATTTTGTCTGAGAGAGTGTTTTTTTTCCACTGTTGTTGTTTTTACAAATTTCAAGAAAAGACTGTAGTTAGCAGTCAATTTGCTTTTATTTGAAAACAATTAAGTTATACTGTTGAATCAACTTCACGTCATGCTTTTTTTAAAAAATTTTTCTTAAATGTTCCATTTTAAAATATCTCACTGGAACATAATTACCAATATTCCACATAAAGCAAATGAATGGCCAGCTACTGTCCATACTTTTTAAACTCATCTTTGCAGGCCTGCCCTGGATATTGGTATTTTCTTTTCAAACTGATCATTATGACTTTTGAAAACCATTGTACACTTCTGTTTTCTCATGACATTGAGTTATAATTTATCACCTTGTATGCCGTGAGAGAGCACAGGGGTCCCTCCAGTGAAAATATATATCTAGCAAAACAAAATAAACAATAGCCACCAGCCCCTGTCGATAACGACGTGCATCACAGCATCCCTTTCCCCCCAGCCTTGGCAGCCGCTTTCCCATGAGCTTTTTTAACTCCCATCGTCGGGACCTTGTGTGTAACAGGAAACGGCTGACAGAGGCACAGGAGGAACCTCTCTCAGCTGTGAAGCCTTGCACTTTCACTCTGCACTTTGCGGAGATGTTGCAAAACACATTTCTTTTAAAGAGGCGGCCCCCCCACTACGTACCTAGTTAAAAGGGCTTCCAGAAACGGCTCGTTTCTTTTGGTTATACTTTTCCTGTGGTGTTCCTTTTAGTTTTGATTTATCTTTGAGTTTATCATGTCCTGGGACTGTGGATTAAAGTATCTCTTTGCTCTCTCCCCAACTCTCCAGCCAGGGGCTGTCTGCACTCTTCACGATAGGGATGATATCAGCCGGATCGAAATGGTTCAGAGGCTGGCCAAGGACAGCTGTCGATTCTTGCAGACTCCAAACAACACAGCACCAGACAAAACCTTTGAGGTGAGGTTTAAAAAGAAAATCACTTAACCATGTGTTTGAATTCCTTACTGATTGTAATTCTTACACAATGCCAAGACAGTTGTTTCCATTTGCCTTAAAGCGGTCCATTAATTGGTAGATCGCTCAGTGGTTGCTGCCGGTTCTTTGCCATCATTCTGTTAAATATATTCATAGACTTTAGAGTGTCATTTTAAGGACTAGCCTCTAGGTTTGTGGCTGTGAATCACAATGTGTTGAATTGTGTTAATCCTCAGTGGAAGCCTATTCCTTCTTTCAGTGCTAAAGAGCAAAATTAAACCCAGCCTGGTTTTTTTCCCCACTTTCTTTCCTTAAAAAAAAAGACAATATGTTGCATTCACTGTGGATTTGTTTGCAGGTCATTAATTTAAAATTAAGACCAAAAATAATATATATATATTATATATATATATATATATATATATATATATATATATATATATATATATATATATATATATATATATGGTATAGAGATGGTAGTAAACGATTTATTTTACTTACATCCATGATCACTGTCTGGCAACAATACACAATACAAAATAGTGTTTTGGCGGCAAAGTTGTATACTACATATGTTCTCAATGAAATGCAAAACCTGCGTGCACTTAGGTTATGCTTTTTTCTAAACAGGTTCAACTTAATAATACTAAATCACACTTAGTAGAGGCATGAGTTTTACTGAAGAGATGTCATTATTACCATACCTAAAGTTTGCCCTATGGCACGTTTTTTATTTTATTTTGCCAGTAAGCTTCCTGACGTTACTTTATTTCCGAATTCATCTCAAATGCTGTAACATTAACTGCTGTGGCATTAACTACCATCTCCTTAGTTATTTTATATATGTACCGCCGAGCTGGTAAATCTACACATTTACCGGTTAATTAGATTTGTTAATTGTATTATTATTAATTATCCCCTGCACCTGGTAGTTATTGTTAAATTAGAACCAGGTGCAGGGTATTAAAAAAATACAGTGAGTGTACTCGGGGCTGCTGTGGTTAGAGCCCGCTTGCCAGGGTGTGCAGGCGTACCAAGAGCAAGGTACTGTGAATCCTATGAAGGTGTGTTGGTGAAATCTATGTTTATTTTGTTAGAGTTTGTGTAGCAGGTAAACGGCTTAGCCGTCCTGCAATTTAGTTAGGTTCCTGTGTGTTTAGTTAGTGCTCGTATAAGAGCTAGGTGTTTATTTTGTTTTGTTTATTAAAATAGCGCATCAGCGCATTGAAAAATCCATTTTCTGCGTCCTGGGTCCATTTTTAAAGGGGCAACGAACCCTATATTATATTTTTTTCTGCAGCCCCAAAAATGGCTAGATTGTCCCTCTAGAGCTGAACCAGATAAAGTTGCATATTAATAAAGTGACCTTGAGTTCACTTATTCAAAAGATAACATTGTCTGTTTGTCTGTTTGGTCATTCAAATGCCAGCTACTGTGCTGCATCAACAATGTAGCTACTTAACACTGTATCAGAAAGATTTGTATGTCCCGGGAGTGATTCTTTCCTTGTGTGAAAGAAGGCTAGTAACTCACTATGTATGAATGCTTTCTCCAATGTTCAATAATAAATAGATTGCCTTAAATATTTCAAAGTCACTGAATTAAGTGATAATCCTTGTGCTTAGAATACATTCACCTAGCATTTACAGTGCCCATTAGCATTTAAGCAGTACATTTTTTTTTTTAACCAAACTTAGATTTTTTAGCAATATCTTGATACTCCAGTTATGTTGGCACTTTGTATGGACATTCTTTTGCATGTTATCAAGGATAACATTAAAAAGGTTATAATTAACTATTTCTTGTTTTGCTTGGTTGGGCTAAAAGACTCTCTGTTCAGAACATTTCGTAAAACATTTTTTCATAAAACAACATGGACTTTTTACATGGCAGCAGTTAGCTATTGAAGGCTATCTTGGGAGCCAGCTGTTTAATTTTGATTAAACTATGTTTTTATGCAATAGTGACATCTAATTGGTTGGTTTTGATGAATCAGAGCAGGGCCATATTTAATGAGATTCCATTCCACATGCTGTGGATGTAGGTCATATCCTGGTGACCTCATGGTAAAGGCACCTGCATTGTGTTGTTAACTGTATATCCTTGGGTGGGTATGTTGCTTAACATGTGTTGTTGTTGTTCTTTGCAGATACTGTAGTTGCACAGGACAGAGGTCACCAAGCTTCTTGTAGGGAATGTAACACCTATTTGTATTTGGCAAGAGGCAATATTCTTTTTGATGCCCCCAAAGCAGATGGCCCTTGTTGTAGCATCACATTTGAAATCTCTGTTAGCACAGCATGCCTCTACTCAGCGTGCTGGCTTATTGTGGCTGGAATGCCACCAGTATCCTGAGGCAGAATGCACACCTATCATCTATATTACATGCCTGAGGCATATGCACTAATATAATAAGCCACTGCTGTGGCGCCTTAATTGTTTGGCAAATCGCATTTGCCTTGAAATGATATTGGATAAAAATGACCCATCTGCAAGATGGTGAGCAGCCACATGGATTATATTTTCAGGAAGACAACAAGAGATTTAGAGATATTTTCTTTAATATTTCAAATGTAATAGTAGACACTCATCAGCCAAACACGGTGGTTCATTCCTGAGTGGAGTTTGTGATGTAAGCACATTGTCCCCTTGTAGATTAGCACAGAATTAGAAATCAAAAAGTCAAAGGGTTGACTTGTCAACACTTAGCTGGCACTACAAATTCAGAATCACAGTGGAGACCTGTGATTGGCCAAGGCAGTCTCTTGGGGTATTGTTTAAACTAAGCCTGACAGCATAAAACAAACAAAAAAAAAACATTTCACACAGAGTGTTAAGATGCTTGAATTAATATTTTCCATTGTGGCAATGTTCTTTTACGGGAAACACTTTTTTTTATATTTAACATAATTTAAACTAGATACTACTTGTACACAATGAGAGGCAATAAAATCGTTTTTTTAATTTATCGGATAGGATTACAGTACATACTGCAAATTATAATACCATCTAAAGTGGCTTGGACATACTTTAGAATAATTTAAGGCAGAAAGCCAATCACATTGACGTCAGCTCATGTTCGGCTGACCTTTCTGATTGTAAATGTGGTGTTCTTTGAGCACTTTGGGATCGTTCAGTACTGTTCTTTCACATGACAAGTGGCACATGTCTTCCTTTTCAGGCGTTTAGTCCTTGTCAGGTTCGACACAGCTGTTTACAGATGTGCCATCTGCACCCTGTCAAAGCAGAAGGCTTGCAGATACAGTGTGTACCCAATGAACAATCCATTCCTTGCATATTTAAGAGACCAATGTCATATTGCTAGGAATGCTGAAAATGATCATCAGTCACAGCTCTTGTTTAAAGAAATGTTAGCAAGTTGGATTGAGTTCAACAGACATTCTTTTACTTTGCAGTAGATGCTTAGAGCTTTTTTTAAATGTACATGTTTTGGGATCTGTCCATATTTGTGTCGAGAACTGAGACATTTTGTCCAAATGTGTCACACTATCCAGGCTAAACATTTTTGCTGTCAGTAAATGGTCATGGTAAGAGCTCAGCAATCCCAACTTCATATTCAATTTGAGTCCATATACTGAGCATAACTTGAGATCCCATGTCCACCCACATTAATATAGGTGCACATAATGTAAATTGCTTGATTTGTGATTGCTTTTCTGAAGCACTGAAGGTCAGTTTAAGGTGTGTTTGTGTTGAGCTGGTTTTGTACCAGACTATTGTTCCATGTGTTGAGTAATTTCCTGTGCACTCCTTCCTGCTTTTAAGAGTATTTATGTAATGCTGTCAGTGTTCTTTATCAGTCTTCATTTCTTCTTTGTAACTTGTTCGTTTCATAGCTCAGTGACCTCCTCTATAATGTTAACAATTTTGCAAAGTCTGCCCCCTCCCCCACATCAATACTATAAAAACAACAAGAAAGAACATAGTTGCAGGCAGGATGAGTTTGTTCCTTTGTGTTCAGTTTGTATTGTAATATCGATTATATTTTTTGTTTTGAATTCACCTCTTTATTTAAGCCAGTTTTTGCCCCTTCAGTGCATCATGCTGTGCAATATTGGATTCCTTTAGGCCTTGATTTTACACCTTCCTGGAATCTTTGCTGTGCCCCGGTCTCATCTTCAGAATTCAGTGAGCCATGGGCTGATCAATGCTCTGGTTGACCCCAATCTTCACCCACCCCATGAATGGCCCATGTAATTTGCATTTAAAAGACATGGAGCAACACTTCGAAGTGATCATTTTGATACCTCAAGACTAACTTTTAAATACTTATACCTACTGTTTGTATACCAGTGACAAACCCCATTCCATAATGGTTACAGGGAAGACAAGAGGCAAGTATGTGTACAGAAAAGTGTATGTGAAGATTAAACTAGTCTGTAAAAAGTTAAGCACTGGTGTATAATATGTCCCTTGTGTGGTGTCTTTGTCTTGGAGCTTACACATATGTAGTAAGCTTTTCTGTATGCCCCAATACCCATAGATCCAGAATATGAAATCATAATATTACAGCTTGGCTGTTTTTGGAAACCAACATTAAGAATTCAATTTACAGGATGTTTTGGGCTGTTTTGTGGAACAGGCTGCATGAAAGTCAGGTGTGCATACATTCAGCACTGCAGGTTACCTTCTCTGCACCTGGCAGTGTTCTTTCACACAGTGACAGTGAAACATTAGCCTCTTGCACAGGCCAGCTACCTCTACACATTACCTTGAAGAACTTAATTCTCACAATATATTTTTAAGGTATAATCATAAGATCTTACAGGAAAACAGCATTTAAGGAGATCAAAGTACAGTTTGTGCTTGAAGCTAACAGTGTTATAAACAGTTTTGTGTAACTTGACATGTGCAATCTGTGTTTATTTTCCTTACTTCAGCCGTAATAATCCTGCTAACTGATGCAGTTCATCAGGTCTTTAAATTCATTGCACAACTTTTCATGGCTTTCAGTCTGATTTGAACTAATCTGAAAATGTTTGATTTCAATGTACCGGTACATTGATAGTTGTCTTTGAACTATAATAAACTGCACCTATATTATTCTGCAGTAAATATAAACTCAAGCCATCAACTCTTGAGATAAACACCTGTGAGAAGTCCAGTGTGTTACCCAATATAAATATTTACACGTCCTGGAATCTGGCTGAATTCTTCCCTGTGGTTTGTTGAACATGCTGATTACATTGTTTCTAAAGATCATTGGAAAATTGGAGCACTCTGTAGGAATATGAATGATCTCAGTTAACAGTTGCTGCAAAGATGTGGTATATCAATGGATCATATTTTTTTAACTGACTCGGGACAGTCCTTCCAAAAACAACAGTCTGACAGTCTGAGGCAGTGCGGCCAGTCTCTGGTTTGAGATGTTATAAAAGTTTACCGCTGTAAGATTCATTGCGGACAGTATTTTTGCAGTTTTCCCATGATTTTCATGTGGTTATACTTTGCATTCACCATAGGTTACCCTGGTTTGCTATATTTTATAATATGCTATCCTAAAAAAATTCAATAACAAATCCTGAGGTAAAATGTGCCTAGATTTTTTTGTGATAAGAATCATCCCTTCTTCAATAGAGATGTGTGTGTGTGTGTGTGTGTATACTGTACGTCTCAGCAGCCACACCCTTTGATCTTGTGTAACACTAGAAGCACATCTAAACACCAAGGTCACAGCCGGCTGGATTATTACAGCTATTTGGCTTGTAGCACATTGTTAAGCATGATTTCAAGCACTGTCATCTAATGATGGTTGTAGCAAAACGCTTGGGTTCTAAATCCCAGCTCAGTTTGAGATTGTGTACTTCTTTAAAGTCACCATAAAGATAGCTGTGCCATAATTACAATTTAATCCCAGCATGTGTCACCTTGGACAATTCTCTGACTTGACCTTGTAACTCACCAAACTGTAAAAATGACCCTAGACCAGAAACAAGATGTTGGGAGAAAAATGTAAATAAATAATTAAAGTCAGTGAAGCTAACAACATTTTTACATGCATCTTGCCTTTCAATCGCAATGGGTCTCACATGTGAATTTTTTAAAGAAACAGACATGTCAAAGCAAACCTGCATTTTCAATTAAACAATTATAGACTTAGATCCTTGAACTCTCCACCCCTTCAATCATTATCAAACTAGATGCTTCCTTTAATGACTGACATGGTGTGTAGCCAGTGACATGCATTGACCTTGAATACATTCGTTTCCAGCACTGTGTTTTACAGAATAAAATATGATCTTATTATTTTCCGTCCTCAGTGAGCAAAAAAGGCATGTCTTTCCTATATTGTATAGGGTACCACGCACAGCTCCTGTTTACTTGCAGAATAGAGTGCTGGGAGTTGCAGGGGAGCTGGGATAGATGTAGAAAAGACATACTGCTTATAAAATTATTGATTTGGCCGTACAGATTTTTTGAAATAGTATGTCATATTGCTGTCTTAGAATGAGAGCCTATGTGTATAATATATATAGTACGTCCCCAGTCCTGTATTTGATTACTGCATTCTTTACAGTAGCCTGCTTATTACTTCCTTAGTACAACAAAAAGACTGAAGCTGCTTTATTATGTGCAATGCGTTGACAAAATGTTTTTGTAAATGTGAAGTTTGCAAGTACAATATAATACTTATTTTTGTAGTGTATATTTTTTAAAGGCATTTACTGTTGATAGCATAGTTTTTGTTTAAATAAGTTAATCATATATTTAGTAAATGCTTAGCACTTCAAAACAACATTTCTTCAATACAGAACTGATTTTAAATATAAACCAGTTTGTGTCGTTCTTTTGCTTTATATTATAAGTTAACAGCATTTATGTATGTGAGGTACATTTGCACCCCTGTCCGCTTTCCATGTGAGATCAATTATTGCTGCTGACAGAGGGTTAACTAAACATTTAAACACTTCCAGGTTTTAGCCCTGCCCACTTAATCAGGTCACATCATCCGAGTAAAGTATTGGTTTCCGAGCATAAGCACGGGTATGAGTAATGGGTTCTCTACCCACTCCTGCCCTTAAGAGGACTGGCATTGGGATACTTTTCACTTTGGATTTATTTGTTGAGTTGGCTGTCATTTTCTTTTACATCAGACCAGGAATCTGCCTAAATGGTAGTGTACTTCCGCATACATACAGAAATTCATTATATGACATTACAATATTTTATAGTTTATATTATAGATATGAAGAAATCATGTCTTGTTTGCAGGTGGCATAGTATAATGCACTGAGATTATTTGTTACCACAAAGGGGTCCTTGCACAGTATTTATTTGTCTGTAGTGACTGTCTAAAACAATGTGCTGGTCTACCGTTTAAAACAACATAGAAAATGTTAGGTAATAAAAGCTTGTACTGCGTAATGATGTCAAAGATGCCACACCACGCATGGGCTGTAAATTGTTAATTGCATTATAGTTTAACACAGGATCTTTCTTCTGTGAAGCTTTCTTTGTGCTTCAAATTAAAGAATGCCCACTAGCATAAGGCTTTAAAACATAATAATCAATGAATAATGTGCTCAAATGCACAATAAGAGCAAGGTGGACCCCTTTTGTGTCTGAGATCATCCATTCAGGAATCCCTGATTTATTATGAATGTGTTGTGAGTATTAATAGTTAAGAAGGAGAACAAAGAAGTAGGGAGGGATTTAGAAGACGCTGTGGACCTCCCTTTGCTTTCCAGTGAAGCAGACAGAGATATTTGATGCATGAAATAGCTGAAGGGGAGATGGAAAGAGCCCCCTAGAGTTGCATGATGGACAGCGAGACAACCAAGCATGCAGTGCCTACTGTACATGATATAAGCTTTAAAAGCCTAAACCTAATTGGCTCATTAGTGGCCCCTAGTCTACTGTATGTCAGGGACCATTAACACGCTGTGCAGTCTCAGCTAAAATACCACAGTAGGAGGACAGTTAAAATAAGAACCTAAGAGAAATGTTTAAATATTCACAGGGAAAAGAAAAGGATCAACTCTCCATATCCCCCAACCCCCCCTGGCTAAAATCATGTTTGTTTTATTTTTATCAAAGGAAGGTGTATTCAGATGATTGAAGCCATGTACTGTACCGGATGGAACTAATGTTGCCATCTGTCCAGTGTGGATTTGGAAAGTCCTTTTCTAAATGAATGTGGTCTAAAGAAAAATGTATACAAATGTGGAATGTACTGATTACACAAAGCACGTCATTAGCATTGGAACAAAAAATACACACATCATAATCCATGGACCACACTTCCATGAAACTTCTTTCTTTCTTTCTTTCTTTCTTTCTTTCTTTCTTTCTTTCTTTCTTTTTTTCTTTCTCTCTTTCTTTCTTCTTAATAAAATACATTGTCCTTGGCTGGGTGGACCTCAGGGTATCGCTTTCTAACCATTTAGTTGGGAAGGGGGGATCCAGTTTTTCTTTATCTGTACTGTAGAAACTACAGGAATACATTTTTTCTACAAATGTCACACTGAAAATATAAAAACATAAAAAAACACCACATTTTCTAATTATCGTTCTTCTCAAAAGAAACCACATTATTGTTTCCTGTGAAGGTCATTTTTTCGGTTGTTGTTGGACTTCACCATAGATTTGCAAAGCTCTGTACGTTATATTGAAGCAATGCGTTTCAAAACGGTTTAATAAATGAATAAATAAATAAATAAATAAATAAATAAAAAGGCTCCTGGGATTCTTCAAAAGCTGCTGTTTCACCACCACCACCGTTCTCTCCCTGTTTCTGCTACAGAATGATGAAGTGAGCAGAGTGTGTCTGAAGGAACGAGGCCAAGACGTCCTGGTGCTTCAGAGGGTGTCATCTGAGTGCCAGGCCCCTCCAGCTTCAGCTGGAGGAGGGAGGGAGGAGGAGAAAGACAGGAGGTAAGCATTTCTGAGTCTGTTTTTCTGCCTCTCTCACTCTCTCTCTTTCTCTCTCTCTCTCCCTCCCTCTCCCTCTCGCTCTCTCATGCTCTTTCTCTAACACACACGCACACATACACTCACTCACTGGCTGCAGCACACTTAACAATCAGATGGAGTGTGTCGGCTCACAGTGATCTGGAGCTGAGGCAGCAGCAGGAGAAGGGGATGTCCTACTAGCATGCAGGGACTCCTGTGCAGCAGCAACAGCGATAGCAGCAGC
The DNA here is from genome assembly GCA_030684275.1 of Acipenser oxyrinchus oxyrinchus. Taxonomy (NCBI): domain Eukaryota; kingdom Metazoa; phylum Chordata; class Actinopteri; order Acipenseriformes; family Acipenseridae; genus Acipenser; species Acipenser oxyrinchus. The sequence continues at coordinate 7,510,610 of CM060249.1, forward strand.
TGCAGTAAACAGAGGCAATAATCATGGGCAGTGCCCGGTTGAGGGTGTTTGACCTGCATTTGGAAGGCAAAGTGGTCCCAGCCACGCTGGTAGAGGAAGAGGGTGAAGAAGAGGATGAGGAGGAATACAGCAGTAGTGGAGAGGCAGCCTTGCCCACCTTTGACGTGCCTTATTTCAGATACATTGATGATGAGGAGGGGGAGGAGGTGGAGGAGGGAGAGGAGACCGAGGAAGAGGAGTGGAGCAGTAGCCGCTCACTCTCCTCCACTGAGGAAGACTCAGCCGACTCCTCTGTTGTTTCCGACAGGTACGTGGTGGTGTCTGGCACCCCTGAGAAGATTCTGGAGCACCTCCTGAGCGACCTGCGGCTGGACGAGAGCCAGAGACCCCAATGCAAAGAGACTGGTAAGCCATCCTGTCATTGAAGTGCAATTCTTTAACAACCAATTGAAACAGTTTGCATGTAACTTTGTATTACTTCTTGTTGAGGCTGCTTGTGATCCCAGCTTTATTTTGTTAGTAGAAAGTAAGTGGATTTGTTGTCATGGTAAAAAGATGCCAACTTTGTTACTGCAGTCTTCTTGTTTTGTTTTCAGGAAATTCAACCTAAAAATACCAGAGCAGGTTTTTTTTACCTACCTTTATTTATTAGAAGACAATCTTTTTATTTAGAATGTGCAATAAAGGATCGTAATCTGTTTTTTAAATCTATTTATTTATTTTATTTGTTCATGGGTTAAAGATCATTTAATATTCTAATTTAGTTGTTTATTGGAGACCTAAGGTGATATAAGTGTAAAGAATTTAAAATTGGAACACATTAGACATTATGCTAAGGTTGTATGTAATGACAAATGTTATCACCTTCTGGAAGAATAACAATGCGCCGGCAAGTGATAGCATTGCTGCAATATAAAGGAGCTGTCTAATCTCAATATTGTTTGTCCTTGTTTCGAACAATGAGACAGACAGGCGGGCAGGCTGGTACCTTTTTGAAAGCTTCAGGCTGAAGATTTAAATGTTTTGTGTTTTGTTAAAGACTATTTCACAAGTGGGAATGTTTTCTTAACCATGGGTGGTCTTGGACTCTCCCTTTCAGCAATCGAGTCTGTCTGCGCTACTTAACTCAGATTTTTCATGCAAAATAAATCTTGTCTTCAGAGACTGTGCATGACTGTATATGGGAATACCAGCATTATCAACAGACTTATCATGGGTTTTTAACGTGTGCTGAACTGTCCACTTCAGCATCTGTCCACTTACTATAACAAGATAATATGGTATACTTAAGAGAAAATGAATCAGAGAAGTCGCATATGACACACAAACTGAGAACAAACAAAGAACCCATCAGTTCTGATTTATCTAGTAGAATTTTAACCATTGTGTTATTTTAGAATGGCTCGCGTAGCAAATCACTGTCCTCATTATTATTATTATTATTATTATTATTATTATTATTATTATTATTATTACAAAAACCTACGTGCATAGTTTAATCCCTGAAATTGAACGAATGTGTACATGTTAGTGTTATCACAATTACATCAGTTATTATCAGACCCACTGGAACTGTCCTCAGAAGCTTTCCTGATTACATTCACAAGCTTCTGCTGTGCTGTGGGTCTTGAAAAGGCTACTGTCTTGGGAACTGTCAATGTCATCTGCTGTGTTTGATCCAGGAAGCGAGGGGGTATGGGCTAATGGTTTAGCCTGCTGCTGAGTTTACATCCATAGCATTACTACGACTACTACTACTACGACTATTACTACTACTACGACTACTACTACTACTACTAGTAATAAAAATATGAAAACCAATAGTAATAATAGGATTTTAGCAGGGAGATACTGTACCTACAGTACATGATGTGTGATGATCATCAGCAATGCCTTTGCAAACAGCCTGGCTATTTATATTTTATACAAACAATATAGGATCATGCTGAGCCAGGAAACAAGAACTGCAGGATATTACAGCTGTAGGAAACAGCCAGGGGGAGAGGTATAGAAGGGGATATTATTTACGAGTGCACATAAGAAAACAAATCGCTGTAGCCAACCATATCTGTAATCTTCATACGGCTTTGTGAAACATTAACAGTAAATATCATTATGTTAATACTTTGTATTACTTGGAATTGTCTTTCAATACAAAATTTCATATCACTAGCAAACAGGTGTGATTAATCAATTAACAGATCAGATGATTAATTGATCAATAGAAAATGTCAATATTAAAACCCCTAATACAGCCAAGGTCCATAAGTAGAAACCAGGTTGTTGGTAAGCATAGTGATCTAAATATAAAGCTAAGGAGAGTATATTTACCATCCAGGAATGGTCTCGTTGCTACAAGATGTAGAGAAGTTGAGTCACTGACTGCCAGTTCTCAACCAGGTTTAATTGCAGAACTCCATAGCGCTGACCAGCCACTGTATTTTATCAGTGCAATGCTGTGGACAGAAACCCATTTAAAAAACAAACAACTGTTCTGGTTCAGTAAATAAGTGTCAAGACAAGTCCCTGTGAATTTAAAAAGGCTCTGCGAATGTGAGTGTGAGTGTGAGTGTGGATGTGAATGAGTGTGAGTGTGTAGTGTGGATGTGAGTGTGGATGAGTGTGAGTGTGTTGTGTGAGTGTGGATGTGAATGAGTGTGAGTGTGGATGAGTGTGAGTGTGGATGTGAATGAGTGTGAGTGTGGATGAGTGTGAGTGTGGATGTGAATGAGTGTGAGTGTGGATGAGTGAGTGGAGTGTGAATGTGAGTGTGGATGAGTGTGAGTGTGTAGTGTGAGTGTGGATGAGTGTGAGTGGAGTGTGAATGTGGATGTGAATGAGTGTGAGTATGAGTGTGAATGTGTGTGTGTGTGTGTGTGTGTGAGTGATTGTGAATGTGAATGTGAATGTGAATGTTTGCCATCATTTTAAACTTGTTAATTTACTGAAGGCGCAACCACGGCCATTTGCAGTACTGTATTGATCCTAGCCTGAAAGGGAAACATGCATACTGGAGCAATACCTAAACATATTGATCCTGTCAGTTATATGATTTACAGGGTCTGTATCATGACACTGTCAATAAGGTATTGGGCCTCCATGGAATGCCAGTAAGTCAAGGTGTATAAATTGTTCTCGAGAGATACTTGCAGCTCTTCATTGACTACACCCTCCATCGGGGAATATGGGGTAAGATCTGCAGTAAGGTTCTTAATCCAGAATGTCCCATATTTAAGAACAATGCCTGTGCAGTTGGATTCAGAAGCACCTGCAGAGCCAGCTGTTAAACCCTTTCACAGCTGCTGTCTTGCCAGTCATATTTGATACTGGCTTAATTTATTTGCATAACAAGTAAATTGGTTATGTGAAGGATAAACGGGTATACAAAAGTTTGTGCTACATATTGAAGGTCTCCAGATACAGAAGAAATGGTTGTTTAGGTACAGTACAGTCTTAACATGAGGAGGAATGCAATAGAATAGAAAACACATTTCTTTTTATATAGTGCCCTTCACACCATGGCATCCCAGAGCGGAGTACCAAGTAAAATCAAAACAAGACAGCTCATATATATATATATATATATATATATATATATATATATATAATGGTAAGAAGAATACAGTAACACAACCGAGGCGCACAACAGCAGAAAGCTCATAACTTCGATATGAAACAAGTCCTTTTACCTGCAGGTTACAGGTGTGCACATTTGTCATATGAAATGACTGAATTGACTTTGCACCCATTAAATCCACCCTTACCTTATTTAAACTGATCAGCCTTGCCTTCCAGCCAAAAACTAGACATGCTGCCTAGTCACTAAAAGAGGGGTTTACCTGAGGCTGAAATACAAGCTGTGAGTTGAGTCTTTTCATTCTTTTTAATCTTATTGAGTTTGAACATGTTATTATTACCCTGTGCTGAGGATTCTGAGCTCCAGTGTATTATGAGTTGAGTCTTTTAATTCTGATTAATGTTATTGAGTTTGAACATGTTATTACCCTGTGCTGAAGATTCTGAGCTCCAGTGTATTTACAGCTATGGAGGGGGATGTATGATACCAACAGACTTGTTGTTCATTATAATATTCATATTTATAGTCTTATTATTTTAAAAGAATGCAACCAATTTTACATTCCAATGCTTATTTAAGTAAGAAAAAGGTGAAAAAATAAAGGAAAGTTGTAAATTATAATTAATTTCAACTCTGTTAGGTAACCCCTACAGTACAGTAGCTTTGGTAAAGCTGGTACTAAATACATTTGAGGACACAAGTGGAAAGGATTTCGCCTGATCAGGTGACGTCATGTGTTCTTATTTAGGCAAAGAGTGTAAGACTCTAACTTGGGCTACAGCACTAAATTATCTCACTACATTCTTCCATTTTCTCTGTGACCACCTCGACATGGATGATTATGTTGACTAGAGATTGACTAGAGAGTTTTCCAACAGAATAATGCAAACCTTATATGTCTGCTACAGATTTATCAGCAATTTCATCACTTAAATTTATACTGGAGACTGGTCTTTTACTGGAGACACATATGGCAGAGGCGAGGATGAAACTTGCTTTTGAGTGTATCATAATCTGGGGTTATATGAGGTTGTCTTTCTGTCTGTCTGTCTGACCGACCACCTGTCTCTATATAGGTCACTGATGATGAAACTTGACAAGGACATTTTTAGCACAAGTAATTAAGAGAATCTGGGGAAATATACAGTTTATCTGTCCGTATGTTAAACTTCCAGCTTTTCATGTGGTTACTTGTATTTTGTAATATTGTATTTACAGAATATCATTAACTGCAGTGTAGTCAGATGTATTTCTGTACCACTAGAACATTATGATAATGTATTTGTGCAGGAAGGTAGACATGTTATTGCAATGCATCCAATTGTACTGCAATAAACAGGACTTTGCAGATTAAGCAGGTAGTCAATGGTTCCCGTTAGCTCCCTCTGCTGTTTGCACATTCATCTGAACTCTGGGGCAAATACACTGCTGTATAAAGAAAAGTGTTATGTATGTTATTTTAGCATCTGTTTGTTAAAGATGAGTGGGCTCAGGCTTAGATCAATCCAGATAAATCTGTGTGTGAGGCTAAAAATGAGTTTGTCAGAATTTAAAGCTGAGAGCATGCACAAATCTGACTTCTAGGTCTTCCCCTTTATATATGCATAATTATAAGTTTAACCTTTTGAACTGAGGCCATTGTCAGTAGTGACTGAATATCAGTCTGAAAGGTTCAATGTCACTTTCTATTAGTAAATAAACACTGCTTCCCCTGAGTGTTAGAGAGTGAGGCAGGCCTTAGACACTGAGCTTTATCCATGCTAATGGTTAAATCAAAGCTCAAATTTATTGGCTTTTCACAATGCTACCACTTATCCTCTGCATTCCCGAAAGAACACAATTTGGTATCAACAGTTTTTTGTCTTACTGAACAAGATCAGAGGGAATGTTTAAACCTATAATTTCTCAGTTCAGTAATATAATTTATTTTACCCAGGTGTAATGACTGCTGCAAATTGTCTAGGCCCATAATAATTAATAACGGAAGGACTTGTAGTTTAACATTTACAGACAGAATAGCAATGGCTGTCATGTCATTATTTACTGCAGGATTAACTGCTGATTGTGACTGAGGGAGTAAAAGATGCGACCAGTCAAGACCCCATAAACATACATGGCTCAATAAAGGTCTATTGGACTGACACCGTCTGTGTGCTACGATTGTTTTCTTCCCAGCTGACTCATTGTGCAACTTTGTGATGGACATTATAATAAGCTAATAAATATTATAACATATCAGAGTCAATATCATACATAGTCGTCTATCTTGGGATTTGTGGGGTCCATTTTAATTTATAGTGGCCATAAGTGTTAGCCACAGAATTCAAAGTAAATACAATTTTGGACTGTTGTCAGGTTGGTAAGAGGAAGAGATGGGATGCATTATTACACAATGAGCCAGTATGTACACACTGCTTTTATTAAGTATACTTGGTCTTTAATTGTAGTAATTAAGCCCCTAACTGTAATTAAACTGATGCTGGTCTTAAGCAGAATTTTATAAATGATTTTCAATGGTTTTTCAACTCAGAATTAGAGTCCTCAGCTATATATTGGGCTGCACCAGGGCCAGACTGTGTGGTGATTTCATGGTCTGCTTTCACACTTAGATCTAATCAATGGACTGTGCTCTGGAGTCTAGGCATGTTAGTCAAGTCTTGATAACTTTGAGTCCTAGTCCAGAGAAAAGTCTGTACCTGAACTAGTTAATTACTTGACATACCATGCTCTAATACACAGGCACATAAACTGACTTTTTTCATAAAACATAAAAAAAAATGTTGTTTGGCATTTTGGTGACATGGAATTTTCTTTAATTCCGTAATTTTTGTCTAGTTATTCATTTGCTTTTTGTGTCTTCCACATTCTTTTTAATCTGCCCGAAGGCAATCAGCCCAGCATGAGAATCTATATAATTAGTGGGATTTCAGGCTAGGTTTAGGGAAACTTTTATGTGTCTTGTGTGATTATTACAAGACGAGGGAAACATTTAATAAACCAAGCAGTGTCTTGCGTGTGAGACACTGAGTATGTCAGTGTCTGGAATGTCTCACAGGAACAGATGGATCAGGCTGCTGTGGCCAGCTCTTACATACAGACAATATATCTATTTATAAAAGAACAAAAGAACATGTCAGACTGTGTCTGTGAATGATTTTATGTCATCTGTTAACAACTTTAAAGAAGTTAATTACTTAATATCAACCTATAGATAATTCCAGATGGATAAAGTGATCCTGTACATGATACAGTGTGTTGATAGACACACATACTGTAATTATGTAGCATATCCTCTCTAAATTCATATGGCAGTGTTTCACAGAACTATACTCTTAAAGCAGAGTTATTTGTTTTGATTAATTACATACAGCTCCCAATGGAATGAGATTTTAAAATCACGTATGGGATTTTTAAATTATTATTATTGGTGTGTACAATTTTTAATCTCTCTGTTTATTACTAATTTCCAGGTATTAAAGATAAAATTACTTTCTAATTTGCAAAACAGTTTCATTTCATTAGACATGTGACTGCAACACACATACATAACAGTAATAACATTAGATTTGTTATTCACTTTTTAGTGTCCACTATAAACTTTTATATCAGTCTGAAGTCTCTTTCACAAACACAGTAAAAAAAAGAAAGACTCATTAAATCGTATATGTTAAATGTGCTTGTCCCACGCCCACCTCATTTTACCTCACAGTACATATAATGTATGGCTAAATGAATGATTTTAAGTGAAATACAATTTACCGCCTGACTCCTGAAACCACTGTCAGGATAAATCCAGTGACGGCACCACGTTACTGTGCAATTTGTGGAGATCGTAGTTTATTGACATGTTTCACACGTCAAAGGAAATGGTGTTGAAGACATGCAGCTTACTGCCAGCTGCAGAGGATGTAGTCGTTTTGATGCTGGAAAGTCATTTACTGGCATCAAATTGTTTTAAAAAACATTTGGGACAATGTCCTGTTTTTTCAGTTGTTTAGTGATTCCGTGTTGCTCCAGTTTACACCACAGGAATCGTAAATGTGAAGTTGTACTGGTTTTAGAACAAGAAATGCTTGTGACGCGTTAGAATAGCTATTTGAACATAGTGGTTTGCTAGAAGCACTGTCCCTTTTTCTTGCATTACTGTACCTGACATCATAATATCTGAGTAATCTTTGTTCTCATAAAGTTGGTTGTATAAATAAATTAGCATGCAGTGTAGGAATTGGAAGAATATTTTGGAATTAATGTGTTCAAACTCCCCTTGAGTTGTTCCCACCTTATGACGTAATTGTTCATATCTGTTCATTGAATTGTGACAAAAAATACATCAGCCATAAAAGCAACCCCAGAGTGCCGCAGACAGCCAAATGTGCACCTCTTACTTCTCCATGGTATTGAGACGGACTCTAAAATAAAACTGGCCTGCTTTACCCAGTGGAATTTCATTATCATTTTAATTGAATTCTTGGACTTCTGAGTGGAAAAGCTTTCAAAGAGCAAGCATTTTCATTGAAAGACAGCTTTTGTTATACTGTACTTGGCAGAATATTGCCCATTTCACTGTCTGCTCTCTTAGCTAGCATTAGGATTTGAGAATGAGGCCCTGGAGCCTGACATTTAAAGGACGCTGGTGCTACAGTAGTTGTGTTTGAAGATAATTGCAAAAAAGCACCAGGAAACTTGCCTGTTCAGCTGGGTACCCGTTGAGGGTGAATTGAGATGAAGCCTGTTGTGGTGTCACTAGGTCAACATCTTTACTATTTTTTATGCTGCCAGAGTTTCAACATTCCAAGTTCAGTGTTCCCAAAATCTAGTGTTCATAAACTACTTGGTGTTTGGAGCATTGCCAGTTCTCCCATAGTTAGGGTTCACATCTTTGACTTGCTGTTCCAGGAGCAAGGATCCCACCTATGTGGCCAGATTCCCATTCATCACAGCAGACACTAACAGCATGTGTTAAAGAGCCTTCTGTCCTCGTCCTACAGTATAGCTTTTAAACTGGCAACAGAGAGGTTCAGAAGGATGGAGAGACTTGGTGCTTATGTAAAGAAAGCTTTTACCTGAGTAGTTACTCATTAATCAAATTTTCAAAGATTAAAACCTTATTGATATCTCCATGATCTAATTAATAAACACGCTTTTGTCATAATGGGGGATATTGACCCTGCAGTTAACAGTTTGGGAGATTAGTTCATTCATTTGGTTCATTGCTTCTCTTAGTTTAGTTTTACGACTCTCTCTTTCTGAAATTCAAAGGAAAGCATTTGAAGCGCTTTGGGTTTTATTTCACTAATTTAATTGTCTGTGGTTTTATGTCTTGTTTTTTTATATGTATAATTTTGATTATCTGTGGTGTGATTATGTTTTCATTAAATAATGATTTAATTCTGTTCAGTGTTTTCTGGCTGATTCAATTTGGGCATGTTGCATTTGTGTGTGAAGGACACAGAGCTGTTTCAAAAGAGTAAAAACAAAAGGTGAAGGGAGGTGAAAGTCAGAGTGGTGAAATAGGTGGGGGCACAAAGGGGGATGAAAATGGTCTAGAAATGTCAATGGCATAGGGTCTGAGTTAGCCTGTGCACCAAGGATTAGTATAATGAGGTTTAAATAATATTTAAAGCTGAATGTACTGAAGAATGAACTGTTCATGTATTTGTACTGTACATATACTTTATAACTTTATACATGTGTGACAGCATTACAAATAGTAGGGCGATAAACATTCATCCACATAGTATCAATAAGAGAACACACTAAACTACAGCCCTCAAACACTTCTCAAATGTAGTGCATTAATGCCATTGTTAAAGGACTCCCAGCAGTTTGTCAATATAAGCATTTTGCTCCCGCCTTGACACAAATGGCAGAATGCTCAAGGCCAGTATTAATCCTGTCTCTGATCCTCTGAAGCACTCCAATGATGTGGTTAAACTAGCTCAGATGAGAACAACAAAATGAAATCGGCGCATGGGACACTTGTGTCACGCATTTTACATAATTACAACTTTCATTTGTAAGAAACTGTCAGAATAAGCAAATGCTGCACAGTTTAAAGACCTGAATTTAACCACAGTGTTGCTGTACATTTTTTTTCTTGTACAAATGATTTTAAGCCCTAAAGCTTTCTAATAAGATTCCTGGTGGTCTTTGAACTTTACCATTAAATAGAAACTACAAAATCCTCTGGAGTTCATCGTCAAGCTTCTGGCAGACTCTGTGACATGATAACAAAGTACCTGTGTATCTGCATTAAAAGCCCTTTCATGTCAAATACTGCCTAAAGGATTCATAGAAATTGCCCAAATGTAGTGGGGAATTGGAAATATATGCATGTGTGTATATATTCCTCATCCCTGCCACAACTAGCACAACTAATATACTGAACTTGTGAGGTCATTGTCTAATCTTTATGATAACTCTTGCTGTTAAGTTGTTTATAATCTACTTTACATTTTTAACACAATAAAGAAAATGGATATCGACTTGTATGTATTAGATGGAGGCGATCATTTGTTAGGGGTGATAATGAACAGCTTGAATGTACACTGCCAGTGAGATGACCTTTGAGAGAATGAGTACCACAGAAGGTAAAAATCATTAAGAGCAATTATGGATGTAAAATGGTACTCAAGCAGGTCATTTGTTAAGCAGCTATCTGAAGGGTGAATTAATAATGAATTAACTTCATATAATATGTCAAGGTTAGTCACTGTGGAAATCTTCACAGATGTGACACAGTATATACCTGGGGCCCGTGTATCTTTTCTCAAACCTTCATAGGATATACCCAGGGGGAGGTATACCTTTTTCATTATTGGGGCGTTTCCTACAGCTGCTCCCTGGGCACTGGTTATGGAGATTATTTTAAATCAAAATATAAAAAGGCAAATCAAATAACCTATGATTACAGAATCTTATGATAATATATAATTCAAATTAATCAAAATCGGTCACTGACTGATTACATATCTGTTTGAAACGTGTCATTTGAAACCTTTGTACGCTTTTTAGATGAACAATATTTAAACCATAAAATAACCAATTACCAAAGATTATGGACCTCTTTTTAAACAGTATACGTTAATACATTTTAAAAAAGTTTGATACTAATATTATCTGGCCAGAAACCTCTGGAAATAGATTTGCTTGAACATGAATTTAATACCTGACTTCATCCACAATCAAAGCAGTCATTTCACTGTGTCGCAAGCCAATACTTTAACATCTTATCTTATAACAACTCAGGACAAGTAATTGTCTTGCAAGAATTAATTCATTAATAACTATAAATTTGAAAGGTCCTCCATCCATTACTTTTTTTTTTTTTTTACAGATTTCTAAAAGCCAATATATGAAATTCATTACTGACAATAATGCCATTTTCTGTACAGCTTTATCATTGCACTGATTGAAATAAAATTTGCAAATCAGTCTCTTTGCAGAAGACAAGGGCCTCTGAGAGAATGGAGCTGCAGCACACCAATCAGGACTCCTTTAGAATCACTGATGCAAGGATTTCTGTTTTTCAGCTGCACTGGATGATCACAAGATTTTAATCTTTTTTTTTTTTTTTCCTCGGGGGTCACCAAGCCCAGGTGGTAATATTTCAATGGTTGCTTGAAAGCTTCCCGTGTGCGCAGCCTTTTTCATTAAACTGTCCTGGGATTAAAAACAGCATTTGCTATTTAGCCGAGGTAATCGTCTCCTCAGTGATGTGCCTTCCTGTAGCAGTGTGAACAGCAAAGTGGCTGGATGACTTTGATTAAAATGGATATTGCCAGTGGCTACTGATTGCTGTAGCAAAGATGACAGGGGATTTTGATTCATCTTGTGGAAGGCATGTACAAGGAGGAGTGAGCAAAATCTCTGGGATATGGGTACCAAGCAACAATGCTGAAGCTTCAAAACTACAAAACATTATTACAGTAGAGTTGCATGAGTACTGGTGCGTTTTGTTTGTTTAAAGGATACAATAACACACACAAATGTATTAGGATACTCAATGTCACGCATCCTCTAGCACTGATAGACCAGTGACAAATAGTATATTAGTCAGTGCTGTTCTATTTTTAAAATTCATGTAAGAAACTAAACAATTATTGATGCAGATGTCTTCATCAGTATTAGTATTTGTATTTAATTTATTTGTTTCTTTTCATTTAATTTCAAGAAAGACAACCGTTTCTTTATTGAACAAAACGACAGACATTATAAACTGTAATTGAAAGCCGTAGAGCTTTTACGTTGAAGACCCTGCTATGCTTTGAGAGAAGCTCTCAAAAAATGTGATTCTTTTGTGTGTTTCAGAAACTCTTCTGGATGACTTCTTGCTGACGTACCTGGTTTTCATGACAACAAATGACCTGTGTGAGGCGCTGCTGAGGCAATATCCTTTTCCAAGGCCTTAGTATAGTTATGTATCTTTCTATGAAATATATTTAAAGAGGGAAAAGCAACTGTAGTTCAAAAGACAGCGGCTTAGAGTCTTAAGCAATATATCTTACTTTTGACTCCAACAACAAAGGGCAATATCTTCCACCTATTGCCTTGTCTCTAATGCAGTGTAATGACGATACCAGCTTCTAGAAAAGGCCATTAAAAAAAGGGTGGCAAACTTATTTGTGTGTCTGTTTACTGCAAAAGGCATGCATGTCAATTTACAAAGGGCACTTTACCCTGGGATGCAATGTCAGATCCCTGTTGGTGCAGGAACCATGTGTGTATGAAGACTAACTGCAATCATTTCCCAAGATTGAAATCCTTGCAGTTTGTGTAGCATTACCTTTTAATCCCCCAAATACATGCTAATCCTAATATCTGATTTTGAAGTTGTGTAAATAGCATAACACTGTTGTATATCACTTCAGAATGGCTAGCTCTGCATTACTAGATTGCTGCAAGGAGGTCAGGGCCGGCAATTCATTCATGTATTTGTTAAAGCAGATTGCCTCCCTAGGGGTAGATGCTGTTGAGTTTGATGCTGTTTGATATTTCTGACCCCCTTCTTTAACACAAGTCACTTAAGGGATTGCATGTATTTCCATGATGGGGAGAAAGGGAGCTATTTAAGGGAATAACAATCTGAAAAATGTACATCACAGATGTAACTTGAGTTGTACCCTGATGGTATTTACATTATGTACATAAGGTGAAATAAAACCTGCTGTTGTTTATGCTCCTACATTATACCACCATTTACAATGTCTGTAGCAGATTGCATGAGGTAGTTATCATTTCAGGTCTGGTAATTTCAGGGATTAAGCCATTCAATGTAAAGAAGTTAGGGGTCGACCTTTCTGTCCTCACTCCCACATCTCATGCCAAACATTCAGCTGAAGAATCCTTGACTCATGCTCACCTATTGCTCTAAGAGATACAGAGGCAAGGAAGAGACCTCCGACGCTCTGTTCAGAAAACGCAAGGTGCTTCACCTGGTGTCCCAGTGGACAGCTCTCTACAGAGACGTGTTACGGGAGGACGAGCATGTGAAATTATTTATAAAGGTAGGTTAAAAAAAAGATTAAAATGTTAAAATATGAATAAATTGAACAGATGCTGTGTAAGGGCCAAGAGCACTGACCTCTGCTACGGTGGGTGTCAGCTTTGTGTAATACCACGCTCTGTTATACAATGTTGAGAGATTGTTCATATTCAATGTGGCTGCATGATTCTTCTTCTTCTTCTTCTTATTTTTACTGGATCTCATCTTGGACTCTTGCATTCAATCAAATGCCCTGGTGAATTGTACTGTTCCAGTTTACGCTGCATTGCTGTAGATGCAGTGCTTGAGCTAGGGAAAGTAATTCTTAGGTTTCTGTTTTTATTTAGGTTTAAACTTTCTTTTCCATAATGTACATTGTACTTTGTTATATACTTTAAATAGTGTCTATTTCAGCCATTCATGACAGAACTACTATACTCCATGAATGTTCATAGAGTAACCACTATCTATATATTTGAATAGCTATTCAGTGGTTTTGAAAAAAAAAAACCAGCCATTTGTCAACCTGATCATCTTTAAACTCGAATACGCCAACTTTTATATAAAAGAAAACCACTCAATCAAATTTCAGAAATCAATTCAGCTGCTTTGAAACAATATTTGTAAAGAGAAAACTGCCATGATGGCCCCAAGCATAAGATCCCCCTACAAATGTCCCTTAATGAGTGATTGTTATGTTGTCCAAGTTTCAAGTCAATGTCAAGTCAAAGCAGTAGATCACATATCAATCTACACAGACTGCTCTATGGACTGTTCCCCTGGAAACGGCACTGTTTTTTTCTGGTGATAATTTTCATCTTTCTGCCTTTGCTACTTGTGCTACTGTGCTGCTTCCAGCAACTTCCTTAATAATGCAGGTTATTTGTGAGTCTGAAGAGTCTGATACTAGCAGCCCTTCACTGTGCAATCACCTGCATACTGGAGGCTGAGATCAGTCTATCAGACAGACATAGCATGCACTGAGGCTCTGTGTTCTGAAAATTAGACTTATTGATTTATTGGGTAAACCCAGATACCAAAACTAAACCATGCTAACCTAAAGCAAGTCTTAGCATTTTAACCCGCATTTTAGAAGGAAGAAACTCAACTATGCATTTATAAATAAAGATGATGTTGCTGGCTGAGTGCATAACTCAAACAATGTAGTTTTAAGATATGAGCGTTTACTCATTTGGGAAATCTTGTAGTTATGACGTTCTAGCTCTCAGCCAGTGATATATGGAAACAAAGTGTTGTGTTAGGGTGGAGTTTTTCCTCATGGGTTTGACTGTATGAAAACTCCATACGAGTGCCCTCTTGCATTATTCAGTTTCATGCACTTCTGTCATTTCTAGATGGTTTTAGATTTTTTTTTTTTTTTTTTACCCTCTGCAGTGGACACCTGTCTTGTTCACAGTTTTATTTTAAATAGCCACTGAGCATACTTTTATTCAGTTAGAAACAAACAACTTAAAAGCAAATATGTCATTGTATTGTTTTATTTCAGACCCTGTACAGATATGTGCTGGATGACCTCTATGAATATCCAAGTTTGGAAAAGGATTTGACGGAATTCCAAAAGCTCCTTCGAATTCATCGCAGGCAGTGAGTATCCAAAACCACAAACATGTGAAAGACCTGTTGTAACACCATCAGTACAGTGTAGGGCCATGTTGGCTCTTGAAAGACATGTGATCATCCTTCCATGATTATTTATTATTATTTATTTATTTCTTATCCAGGGCGACTTACAATTGTTACAAGATATCACATTATTTTTACATACAATGACATTTTTTTTTTTATTTTTTTTTTTACACATTATTTTTGCATACAATTACCTATTTATACAGTTGGTTGTTTTTTTTACTGGAGCAATCTAGGTAAAGTACCTTGCTCAAGGGTACAGCAGCAGTGTCCCCCAGCTGGGATTGAACCCACAACCCTCCAGTCAAGAGTCCAGAGCCCTAACCACTACTCTACACTGCTGCCCTATGATTAATGACTTCTGGCCAGATGTCTTGTGTCTTAGCCTTTATTTATGAGTCCTGTGTGTCATTGGCGCTTTGAAACACACTGACAGAGACTGTCACAATTTGATGGAGCATAATGGCGACACTGTATTTAGTTGTGAGTAATAATCAAATTGTTATAAATGTGAAAATGTTCCCCTGATCAAATTTAATGGAATACGGAGGTCACTTGATTTTGCTTCCTATCCAGAGGCAAACAGGCTTCTGAGAGCAGTGCCAAGGCCGAGTTCTTCATGAAACGCGCCATTGTTTCATGAAGAGCCCTCTCTGCACTGAACAATACAGCTGGGTTCTGTCTCCACAGCTTCAAAACAGCTGCAGCATTATCCAGGGCATGCACTGCAAACAGCAAGTGCCAATGGGGAGCCTGAGAGATCTTTCAAGTTCTGCATGCAATATGTAGGTCTGAACATAGCTCCCCTGACAGAAGTGTCAGACATCATGTGTCCAGATGCTGACTGGCAGCTGTATTCTCTAGGTGTCCTCTGTGATTCAAGAGTGAATAGCATCAGAGAGATTCATAGCTTAAATACAGTAGCATGTTGCTATTATCCACATGACCGTAGTCACTTATCCCAGCCCAACCCCCTCTTCTTACCAGCAGAGACTGTCCTGCGGGGCTTTGTGACCTTGAAAAGGAGAAAGAAGGCTATTTAGAAAGAGGTTTTAACTTGCAGTACTTGTATTGTTATTATTAGAAATCAGACAAACAGTGGAAAAAAGGGACCATAGTAAAAGCACAACATGGTTACACAGCACTGTTAGTTTCTCTTCGTATAATTCTAAACTGGATTGTAATTCGACTGTCACCAGATTATATTGAAACCCAATACAGTAGTGTTATTACACCTCAGAAAGAACCCCTGATTGATCAGATCTCTACTTCTGAAGAAAATAAATTACATCTAACATCAAAACAAACCAAACAAAGAATGATTACATAGGCAAAAATACCTAATATCACTATGCGATTAATCTAAGTGATTGTACAGTATAGTAAAATGTGTAGCATGTGTACTGTAAATGCCTTTCAGCATGGCTCTAAAGCTTTTCTGTTTTTTTCAGCACTGTTGATGAATACTCACCACATAGAAAGGTAATAGTTGAATCTGTATTTCTAATAGCTTTCATCCTTCCAGCTTCTGCCATTCCAAGGTACGTAGCCTAAAGGCTGCTTGATGAGAATGATCATTCCCCTTAAGAGTCTTTCACTTCAAGCAATTAGCCAGTTACTGAAATATTTAAAAAGCAATGTGTGTTTGAATTTCCCCAAAGAGTAAGCTAAAGTACAGCTATTTCAGAGAGGTAATGTAGTAAAATGTGAAAAACAGAGGGAGGCGTGGCTGTGTTACTGGATTGATATGATCACACAGGGCATAAAACAGAGGGGGCGTGGCTGTGTTACTGGATTGATATTATCACACAGAGCATAAAGCAGAGGGGGCGTGGCTGTGTTACTGGATTGATATTATCACACAGAGCATAAAACAGAGGGGGGCGTGGCTGTGTTACTGGATTGATATGATCACACAGGGCATGTATCATTCTGTGGTCATTCAATAAAAATGAGTTTGTTACCTATTAGATTGAATAGACCCCATTATATGAGTTAGGCTGTTCTTGGTAAATCAGCCTTCTGAAAGAAAGTAGCGTTGACCGCTCTCTACTATATATGCATTTCACTCTCTACTGCACACCACCACTCTGCAGCCAGCCATTGTCCTGCTCAGCTTTCCTGTGGAAAGCTTGGTTCACAGTTGCTGGTTTGTGCTACAGAAAGGAAAGGTTTAATAAACAATAAGAAAGTGTGTACTGCATTTAAAACCTTTTCTTTTCCTCAATACAGAGTAAAGCCCTCTTCCACCAATTCAGCCTGAAAGAGAATTGGCTCCAGCACAGAGAGGCACATAATGAGACAAAGGAAGGTAGGTTATAAAATCTGGGACCTGCTAAAAAATGTTAAAGGTTAAATCTCTCTCTCTCTCTTGCTCTCTCTCTCTCTCTCGCTCTATATATATACTGTTATGTACTTTATAACTGTTGCAACACAAGCATGTTCTTCTGAAGAAGTGATACTTTGTAACAACTGTAAGTCGCCCTGGATAAGGGCATCTGCTAATAAATAAATAAATAAATAAATAAATAAATAAATAATAAAGTAAGTTACTATTAACAGCTGCAGGTGTCAACACACAAGTTTGTGTTGGTAGCTCATTGAAGCAGTACAAAATGTCAAAGCATGCTTAACCAAGGGCTGTTTCATGTATTCCAAGACAATATATTCAATACTTTCTCTTCTCTAACACGCTCAATGGCTTGGGTTCAGGCTTGCTTTTCCACAAACTGGGACTTTTTTTCAGAACTAAATGATTGCTAGTCTGTGATAATGAAATAGTAAACCCCACATTTGCATACAGCATTAGGTCCCCCCAGTGCTCTGCATATTGATGCAAAACGAGTGCTGTGTTTGCTTAATCATGTGGAAATTCAGAATACACAGAGGGAGGTCACCCTGCTTCCTGCTCTGATGATAAACTTGTCCTTTGCTACAAGATTAGCTGCAACTGGAGGCCATTGATTTGCATTGGTCCAGCAAACCCATCTCCAGCAGACCACTCTGTATTGGAAAGCAATCATAATTACAAATCTCACTATTGACTTTTGCAGGGGCTGGAGGGAGGCGGATGTGTGTGAAACATGTTTTCACCATTTCTTTTTCTCTCTTCTCAGTGTTGTGCCGGGTGTACATTACGAACCACTCGTACCTGAGTATCATGACCAGCTTGTCTGCCACGGCCCAGGAGGTCCTCAAAACAGTGGCTGAGATGATGGAGTATGCAGAAGAGGAGCTGGCATTGGTGACAGTGTCCTTCCCTGGAGGTAATTTAATAAACCAAGATGACCTGGAGGTACTTGGGGGGTAATTGGTCAGCTCCTTTTAAAATAAAAATAGATGCAGATTAGGGAAAAGAGAAATGTAGTCCAGGAGGGGCTAAAGGACTACATCCCCCAGAATGCAATAGGAGTGAGCCAGAAGGAGGTTCACCTGGCTCTAATTTTAATGAGGGACACCTGCCTGCTAATCACAGTCTATATAAGAGAGACACAAATGGCTGTGGGTAGGTAAGAGGCTGGTAGAGTAAAGAGACCTGTGTGGCCAAAAAAAAATGAGAAAGGTACCGTGTGAACCTTGTTCGAAGGGAAGTGATTTTGGCGGGTAAATGGCTTTGCCGTCCAATGTAATAGGTACAACGGTGAAAAGTTTGGTTTAACTCTCCAAAGTGAGTTAGGTTTTGTTTTCTGTTTTGTTTTAAAGTTCTGTAAATAACAAAAGTGCCTGGGTCTGCTTTTAATGGTTGCAAATGAACTTTAACGAGTGAAATCTTTCACTATATATATATATATATATATATATATATACAGTTGTCGTCAAAGGTTTACAAAACAATGTTGTTTCCCAATGTATTCCCAATGTTTCTTACTCTGATCTTTATTTTCCATAGAAAAACATATTCTGCAGCCTCAGGACATTGTTAATTCAGAATCACTCACAGCATCTGGACGTCTGCTTGTTTGCCGGAAAGATCTTAGTGAAATACTGGTAAGAACCTTTTGCGTACTGTTTGTAAGCTTAAATTAGATTTTCTAATTCAGATGTGAATATAACAAGTCGTAACAGGGGGAGATGTTTCTTGTGTGGGTCGTCAGTGAATAATAAAGAGTCAGACACAGAGCATTGGGTGTTGACACACCACACAGACATGCAGATGTAATTACAAGACAGGTGCTGCCACTAGGGTACCAGCAATGGTAGCCCTAGTGTCAGATTTAATAAAGATACACAACAAAACAAAGCTAAAAATAAGAGTTTGCCACACAAGACGAGCGCTAGTCTCACTAGAATAGACGTCCCGCTCCAGGAACCTACTACACTACGAAACCCTCTCTGTACTGTTTGGGATCAGCATCCCCAAAACGAACCTACTGCTGTAGCTCCCGAAGTCCCAACCTCCCAGCCACTCCGGGTCTTTACGACAGTCCTGGCTGGGCAGGGCCTTCACAGGCACCGTCTTGCAGTTGAAGGGTTTCGTAGTAGTTAATCCTGCAGATCAGATGCTCTCCTCCTTAATGTAAACAAAGCGCCCCTCTGTGTAGCATGGCGGTGCAGTTGCTTTGAGCTGTGGTGTTGATGCTTTCTGAGCTACGCACAGCCTCCCCCGGGCACGCGCCGCAGCCAATCAGGACCTCTCGATCAGGTCAGCCGGGGAAGCCTCCCTGCTCAATTGGTTGCCTAGCAATGCGTCTCATGTTATGCGTCCCAGCTGCACACATCCGTGCAGGAACCAGCAACAGGGTCCTCCCTGTCACACAAGTATATTCATTTTTCTTGGTGGTTCTACATACAGCCTTCATATGTATAAGCACACCAGTAAATGCATATGCCTGCAGTGCTCTAATTGGTGTGCTAATACTCCCAGAATACAGCCTTATATTATATCATAGTTAACTTAAGGACAAAAAAACTATTTTTCTTTATCATTAAAATGTATTGTTTCAGTGTTAACAGGCATAGTGCCCTTTTAAATTAATCTAGGACAACTTAATGTAACGAATGTGTATGCAAAGCAATGTTAATTGAAATATGACACAGACACTGTTGGGTAATAGTGGAGTACATTCTGCAATGCGCCAGATTAGCTCTGTTTATTGCATGCGTTTGTATTTTCCTACAGTGTCTTTATTAATGTACTTGCTGTAATTCAGAACCCATTCACTGACAATGAGAAGATGCAGCACAGAGCTGTGAGAATGCTGGGAATGAATACCTGGGACGTGGCTCTCGCACTGACGAACTTCGACTGGAATCTGTTCAACTCCATTCATGAGGTACCACCTTCTGAATTCATATGGTTCCGAATATTTTGTGAATGTCAGAAACTGTGATAGCCAGTACCGTGACTACACTTTTTTTTGGGCCCTCTGCACTGAATTTCAAGCATGTATTCTGTGATAAACACAGAGGCTTTATATATATGTGGAAAATCTTGCACATGTACACATTATTGACCCACAAGAAGATACTGACAGACACTGACTATGGGTGAAAATGCACCAGATCTCTCTCTACTTCTGGTGATTCTAGGCAGTTGTGAAATTGGTTTTAAAAACAAAGGAAACTAAAACTTTATCCAAGACTGTTAAGATATTTTCTAGATCTTTTAAATGACATAAACCAATATAGCAAAAAAAAAAAAATTGTGCTTAAAATATAACCATAAATTGTCATCTGTGTTTTATTTGACATATTGAACATCAACCAAATAATAAGCACGGGTATTAAAATGAACCATTGCAGTCTTGAGCACTGATTTTATGAAATACAGTATATTTGTTTTTATTAGATCCTTCTGATGCTACAAGTCAAATGCATTTGAACTAAATTACATTGTCAGTAACCAAAGGAAAGAAAAAGAAACTCAAGTACACGTAAGCCTGATCGATACAATAAATATCACAGTAAACCATTGGCCTCTATTCTAGAAATGACATTTGTGACAAAGGTGGTATGTTGGCAATTGACACTTTATTGCCTCGCTTACTAATACATGCATGTGCCTCTGTTTTTATTTATTTTAGCAAGAGTTGATTCACTACACGTTCAGCAGGCAGGGCAGTGGGAGGAACACGGCCAGCCTGGACCTGCTTCTTCAGAGATGTAACGAGGTTCAGCTGTGGGTGATGACGGAAATACTCCTCTGTAGTCTCCTCTGTAAACGAGTGCAGCTGGTCAAGAAGTTCATAAAGATTGCAGCTCAGTATGTCGTGACCTTTTTGTTTTGCTATTTGTGCTGCTGTCCGTGTAACACTGTGACCTCAATCCATCCCATTATTATCATTCATACTTCTCAGTTTGACAGGAGATGTATTTTAATATTTTTAGGTCTACAGCTGTGACCAAAAGTGCTGCATCACCTAGAGTTTTAGGACTGAGACACAATGAACTAAAAACTATAGAACATAATTTATATATTGTATTGAACATCATGTAATCAAAGAAACTACAAAATGATATCGCAAAAGTCTACCGGAAGCCATAATAGTAGTATTGTATTTCATGTTAGATTTCGAAATGTCAAATTTTTCCATTTTTGTCAGTTTTTCGTTAAGTACATGGAAAACTACAAAGCAGTATGTAATTCAATATGTTAACGTAACATTATTCAGCAAGTTATATTCAGCTTTATGAAGCAAAATGTGTTAATTCTATAGGGTAATACAAACCTTTTGGCCATACAGTAGCTCTATATTATTTATCTACAGAGTAGTAGATAAAGATACAATGAAATAAGGACAGCAGGAAATCAGGTGTATACATTTACAGTGGTAATATTCAAATCTGCCGCTGTTTAGATCATTAAAATAGACCTTTTTGACTCCTCTGTGCCCCACACTAGTAATTCTTGGTTACATTTGCAAACATTTGCCAGCAGATGTTCAATAAGTACTTTTTATTTTATTTTATAGGTTTTAAGGGTCTATTCAATTGAGTTGCGTGAAAGTGAATCTAAATACCAGGGTTGTTTTAACTCATTAAAACATAGTACCCTCCAATAGATTAACAGCAATATACTTAAGAGACTTTTATGTTGAATGTTTGATTTCCTTAACCTTGGTAGGAAAAAGGTCAATTTTAATTATTAAAATGTATTGGGAGAATTAAGTCCAAACAAGCACGATACATTGTATTTTGAACAGCCCTTTTTCAGTTTAACCAGGGCACCCTGAACAGTGTTGTGCCCTCACACTGTGCTGTGACCTTGGTACTAGGGAGTGTAGTGCCACAATTTGATTAACTTTTTATTCACTTCATGAATTGCCATCACAGCAAAGGCCACCACCAGCCAACCTAGTGGATGCACCATGTACATGTATACCAGTAGGCCCAGGTCAATACAGTCACATGAATGTATATCACACAGTTCACTTCATCCACATAGGGTACCTCTCCATCATTCACGCCTCGACAGACCCAACTGTAACACACAGGCGCAACCCTACCCCCACACACAGACACACATGCACTCACACAAATGAGCTATATGTCACTGTATGACACGGGATCAAAAACAGCTCTGATCTAATGTAAATAAAGTCTGTTTACTGAAGTTAATTTTGAAAATGGCAAGTAAATATTGATCTTATTAAGAAGACCATGAGCCAGTCACAAAAGCAGAATTTTCCTTCAAATATTGAAGTGAAATGTGAAATCGCAAAAGATAATGGGGCTGTCCAGGTAATAATAAAATAGTTCACTCACTCATTGTTATCAACCCACTGAGTGCTAGCAAGTCATTATCAATAATGTTTTATGGATGATCAGTAATGTAGGTAAGTCAATGCACATTCTGGACTTGTAGTAGCTGGAGAAAAACCTTAATAACACCTGTAATACTATACCACCTACTTCTATTAGACTTGATGATGCTCAGCTCTGACTGAAACATATCTGTTAAAAGGTGCACATTTGGAATTTGAAGTGTGTGTGACTGGGCTGAGAATGTTGTATAGCCCATTGAATCACTGATATCACCCTGCTAGTTGGTATCAGGACCCTACTGGCCCATACCAAATGGGATGTTATTCCTTGATAATGTTCCATTTCATGGGTCGATTCACTTCAGATCGGAATAGAATAGAGAGTGTGATGAAACTCCTGTGAAGATGGATTTCTTTTTTTTTTTTACTTTTTGAGAATTCAATTGAATTCAATGTTCCCATCATGTTTTAATGCATTGAGTAGAGGAAAGGTGCTGATGACCTTTCAGCATGCTATGTGCGTGAGCTTGCTCCGTGCTTACATCACGGAGCTCCATGGATTTCTGATTCTGTGCATTCTGGTATATGTGCTGTCTCTGAAATAGTTTTTTACACTGTTCAGTTGCAGAGCTCAGCGGAATGTTAACTCGTTTTTTGCCATCATAATGGGACTCAATAATGTAGCTGTGAGTCGACTCAGCCAGACGTGGGAGGTAAGGTTTTTGTTGTTTTTGGCCTATGGCTTATATTTTCGTAACTTAGTAATACATATGATAGACAGACACTAATTCATGTCTCCCTGTTATACTCCGAACTCACTTCAAGCCCACATATTTCTCTTTTTAATAATAACTAAATTATTTTAAATACAGTGTAGGGATCACTGTAAAGCTGCACATGTATTATCAGCCTCTAATAACTGATCCGCGGGCCGCAACAATTAAACAAAATGACCCTGAAAGGACTTGTTATAGTTTACTCCAGGAATGTTCATTTTAATGCTTTCAGTTAGTTATAGATTCAGTTAGATACTGAATTTATTAGAGGCTTTACTTTTTTACTTTTTCTTACTTTCAGAAAGTTCCAGGAAAATTTAGGAAGTTGTTTTCAGAACTTGAAACATTAACAGTAAGTAATTTATATTAAAAATGAATGTGTGTTGTTTCCCCCGCCCCCCCCAATGGAATCGCATTAATATAATATTAAGTTTGCCACAAGGGCCATTGTAAGCATTGCTCCATTGGAAACGTGTCATAACCAGTGGTGCCACGGCACATGTAGGCTAGTGAAGCTGTGGTACACTAATGAAAAAGGCAACATGAAGGAAAATAATAAATATATTAATGTATCTATCCTTAAGGTGTGTATTTGTGTGTTTTATAAATGTATAATGTATAGCAGATCAGAACTATAATTCCCTCTGGTGTTTTATATAATAAAGCCTTTCCTGGACCCTTGATTTTTAAGCAATGCATGTCTTTACAGGACCCTTCACTAAACCACAAAGCCTACAGAGATGCTTTCAGAAAAATGAAACCTCCAAAAATCCCTTTCATGCCTCTTCTGCTGAAAGGTAACTTGATGAAAGTGTTTGACCTGCTTTCAAATGTTTTATACAGATATTAATTATGTAGGATTGGTTGAGAGAATCCTCTTTTTTGCATGCCTGGTCACGATATCAAGATTTTATGATAATGCATCACTGCCAATTTCTAACATTAAAAAAAAGTGCTGTAACTATTAGATGGAACATATTAGTCAGCTTTGACTATTTGTGTGACTATATATAGTGGTGGTGCCAAAATTATAGTTCAAAATATAAATGTGTGCTTGTTCTGTAGAACTATAAAACAGATTTGGAGCTTCAGAGAGCACCTTGAGTGAAGAGTGAAATAGATCTTTTCTCAACATCTAACTAAAACATGAGTTTATTTTAGTATTTCTTGACTTTGCACTATTGAGTATTTTTGTATTTCTGGATGTAACATTTTAAAACGGGGAGACCTTACTTCTGTAAGGAAACGCAAAGTTGCTCTCCTGGGGGGTGTACTATAGAAACAAAGAAACACACAGCTGTACAGCTGCTGATCCCTATTAGCTTCTCCAATTACACCTGTGAAATTAAAGATTTATACGTGACAGACGAAAAAAGGGCTGATTGACTTATTTTAAAGTAGATTAATACCACTGTAACTTATTGTGTCTTATTTTGCATAAAGTAAATAGATGCTAAACAGCTGTGCAGAAACAAATCACCTTTGCAAAATTAATTTTCAATAAAAAAAGTATATTTTAAGAATCCTTTTTAATAAAGAGTTAGCAGAAGGCATACTGTATGTCTGAAAACAAAAACAAAGCAGATGACTCTCACACGATATCTGTTTCACATCTGCTCCTTGCATATCAAAACATAACCTGCTTTTACTAGAAGCTGCTTTCAGATATTTTGATTGACCTTGTATTCATACTGCAGGGGAGTGCATGGGCTGTGAGTAAGTGTTGTTAGTAGATACAGCACAGCATACTGACCAGCATTCTATTGTTGTTTATTTAGATATCACCTTTATCCATGAGGGAAACAAAACGTTTCTAGATAACCTAGTCAACTTTGAAAAGCTGGTAAGTAAAAACGGATTGTTTAACAATTAAGACCAGGATTTCATCATTCTGAATTATGATCTCATTTACTTTTAATCGTATTCCTTCATATAATGTTGTAAACAGTGAATGTCTTTGTAGGTTTATTGGTAAACCACCCGAATTGCAACGAGAGACACTGTATTGATCTCATTCCAATGCCAACCCTATAGTAGAGAGCTGCTGAAACATATTATTGTAATAAAATCACATCTCTTTAAGGTGTTATCGTGTACCATTAATTCTACTGTAAATCTGCTATTATATTTTAAAGTGAATTTCAGTGTATCAAAAAATATATTCGATTTGAACAGTAGAAATCCAGAGCTTAGGCAGGGTTTGTGAGGTTGTCCATTGCTTATATGTCAGTACAGTCCTCCCAGAGGTAATAGACTGTTCAAATGTGTTAAATGTGGCTCGTTAACAACCTAGTGACAGCACTTTGTAAAGGCAAGAGCAAATTTAACGTTACAATGTGTGCCAATATGTGCCTCCATTCGTTCAGACTTCTCTAAAGGAGTGCCTCATTAGGACATGTCTTTTTTGTTACAGCCGCAATGTTTATTATATCTTACACCATTCATTTTAAATGTCTTTAAGTTTGAAAAAGATAACGTTCCTGTACTGTATATCGCTGTATCTGAAGTGCATTACTTTTTTAAAGTTACTACGAAATGCAATAGACTAATTTGCAAAAATACTTTATATAGGATCTCGGCGATGAAGAACCAAACTGTGATGCGTTTGTTTTACTATTTGAAATATCTATCTTGGAACTATAAGTATGTAAGTGGATCCTCAAGGAGTGTGCTTTAATTGCCTTTTTGTTCTTCTTCACTCAGCACATGATTGCAGACACTGTTCGGTTCATCAGACACTGCCGGCCTGACCAGCTTGGTAGGTACTCCCTCTGATTTTAAGGGACAAAAACAATGAAAATCTTATCTATTTTATTGAACTGTGCCATATCATTTTACATGACAGATCAATGGGATATTACAGTGACCAGTTAGGGTGAATAAATGTAACACTGCAGTGACCGTTGCATTTATTTTGTTCATTTGTTTTAGGGAAATGTAAAAACTCCCAGTATAGCTTTTGCATGCAATGTATTTAGTTGTTAAAACTGTATACATCAAACATGCTAGTGTTGTGTTTAGATAGAAGACCAAAATGTATATATAAAAATAAGTGCAGTCGCCCAAATCTGTGAAAGAGGCCTCGTTATATAACATTAAGTATGAAATGTCTTAATAGCTCAGAGGTTATATTACCTGCATTTGACTATCCCTGAGGCGTTGTTAAAGGAATGCTGACAATGCCTCTTCATACACCTCAGCTGCATACAGCTTCACATTTTTTGGATGTTAACCAAGAAAGAGCAGTTAAAGCTGAAGTATCTCAAGGTTTTAAAATACAGACTGCAGTACATTTTTTTAAAAA
Organism: Acipenser oxyrinchus oxyrinchus; assembly: GCA_030684275.1. Taxonomy (NCBI): domain Eukaryota; kingdom Metazoa; phylum Chordata; class Actinopteri; order Acipenseriformes; family Acipenseridae; genus Acipenser; species Acipenser oxyrinchus. The sequence continues at coordinate 7,537,101 of CM060249.1, forward strand.
AATCAGCCTTTCCAGGACTGGTTAAATGTTAAAACATACCTTAAATGTTTGGGTGGTAGCTTTTCAAACAAAGATTATTTTTGCAAAAAATGTAATTGTCTTTCAGGCTTGTTTTTAGATTGGCAATTCATTAATTGTAAATGTTTAAATTCTAGTTGAAATAAGGGTTGGGTTTGTTCGGTTTACTAGGTAGTTTTGGGGAAATGCAGAGAATTGTTTTTGGAGAGTTGTTTTTGTTACATGTGCTTTTGCTGTCATTGTATTTGCCTGATAGAGAGTCAGATTTCATTACAACTCCGATCAATGGAAATATGTGAGTTCCACTCTGTTTTGCCTCGGGCAGTCTCTTCTGGAAGGGTGATATTTACATGCTGGCTTGCTGTTCCGTTCCTGCGGGTGCCATTTGTGTTTAAATCATTTAGGCAGTAAAGTATTTTATTAATAATGCATGGCTCTCAGCTTAGCAGCAGCGTAAGTATATAAACAGAGAAATACAATAGATTTTTTTAAAGCCTGTTTCTGCAACTGGTTCAGTGGTTTATTGAAATTTTGTTGTGTTAGAAATTGGGTAGAATTCCCACGAGTGTCCTGACAGAAATATGCTTACATTTCATGCCCTAGTTCTAGCTAGGGTTTTCTGTGTTATTAGTTATACCATGTATATTGCATATGCAGGTACTGGAAAGCCTAGAAGATATTTTTGGAAAGAATAATTGAATATTAGAATTATATAAATACAAGAATATCTTTACATGAAGTAGATCAACAGAGATCTGTGTTTAAGACTTCAGTCACATACCTATGTGGAAAAAATAGAATCGTTACTGTTGAAACATAGGAGAGGGTTAACAGTTTGCAATTACAATGCCAGTGTAGTGGGATTCTTTCCTCTGTGGATTTTGTTGGTATTTCATGCTAGTGATGTAAATGTGATACAAATGCTGCATATTGTATGCTCTCTTGTGGTAAAACAGAACTGTTACATCTCATGATTGCTCACCCTTTTAAAAAATTACATAAAGGCTTTTCTGTAACCAATATCTTCAGAAGTGCTACAGCTGTTATAATATCCAATTGTTCCAAGAATATGATTAAAGTATAAAAAAGATACCACTGACAATCTGATACAACTGCCACAACTAAATAAGTAAAAATCTTTGTTCTGATGTTGCTGCTGTTGATTTTATTTGTTTAGAAGTGTATAGTTTCATGTTCGGTTATATATAATCTGTATCTGTCATCCTTTCTATTTCTATGATAAATAGCAGCTGTTAACTGACAAAATCTTTTGTCGACACAGGACAGGACGGACCACAGAAAGCCCACCAGGACGTGAAGACGTTCGTTCACCACTTACACATTATTGACAATCAGCAGACACTGTTCGGACTGTCTCTCTCTCTGGAGCCTCGACTGTAGCCCGCACCCACAGGAGCATTCTATATATATAATCAATACGGCATGAACACTGGGCTGGTTATATATCGGTAAGCACTGTCTGGGTGTGGTAAACACGTTGCTGCCAGGAGGTGTGGTGGTGACACAGAAAAGCAATGAACCCTAACTGCAGTGGATTCATTTTACTCTTTGTACAGTGGATTGAACAAATCTGGAGCCTGGACTCACATTAGTGAATGAAGTAACTGACAGACTTTCGGATTTGATTACCTGACAACAGTTCAAGAAAATATGAAACTGAAGAATGCTTTCATCTTGTATTACAACTGTGCACAAAAGCAGAAATATCATGGCAATGTTGGAGAATGATTCTCACTTTTTTTACATACTCTAGATGGGCGACAATGTTCACAAATATAATGCATTGTAATAATAATATACTACTGCTAGTGCAATAGAGGGGGGGGGAGTATCAAATTCTCTCTGCTATAAATATCGCAATATCATACTTCTGAAATGCAACTACACAAATAGATAAAGCTAATGTGTTTTTACAATATTTATCATAACTATACAACAGTTAACAATAATCATTTGAAAGTTTAACAATACAAAAAAATAACATTTTGAAAGAAATGCACATATTTTATACTAAACTAAGACTTATGGCCACAGATCACTGGGCCAATTTTCTTAATCTATATATCTATAGCCATGGTTTAATAGGATTAAAAGAGGTAACACAAAAAAAGCTCATGAATTTTAAAAATACAGTACCTAAATATATTAGTATTGACTTTTGTAAATTCACCATTTTTCTTAATCTATATATCTATAGCCATGGTTTAATAGGATTAAAAGAGGTAATGCAAAAAAAGCTCATGAATTTTAAAAATACAGTACCTAAATATATTAGTATTGACTTTTGTAAATCCACCATTTTTCTTAATCTATATATCTATAGCCATGGTTTAATAGGATTAAAAGAGGTAATGCAAAAAAAGCTCATGAATTTTAAAAATACAGTACCTAAATATATTAGTATTGACTTTTGTAAATTAACCTTGTAAGATTCTCAAATGCATGACAAGAATTTCCATGTTACTCCCTTATGTGTACAGATAAAGTTATGGGTTTCAGTCTCCAGATAAAACCATAACATGCCATAACACTAGCATGGTGCTATCTTCTGTGTAATCGCTGATGTGATTCCCAAGTATCAGCGGTGGCTTAGCCATTTCTTATTACATCTAGTTATGTATTGTGACATGCCTGTGACCTGCAACATTGTGCTACTGCAGGATAAAAGGACATTCAAATTCAGTGTAAAGCATCAGGTGTATCAGTGACAGGAGAGTTTGATGTATATATTTGACATTTCTGAGAATAACTTATTCACAGCTTGCAGATTGTATATTACTGAACTGTGCTTTAAAAAGACGTTAGATAAATGTACATGCTGTACAGATGAGAGCAGGTATATAATTTCCAGCAACAAGTTACTGTAAATAGTTCAACACTTTGCCATGTTGCAGAGCACACTTTAGTGGCAATACAGACAGCAGAATGACCCATTAAGAAGACATATTACATATGGTTTCTTAACAAGCTAATTTCCTTATGAAGAAGTTTGCCAAAGATTACAGAAGCACACACTCAGGCTGTTCACTGGATGCCTTAGAAAAGCAATTCAATCCATTAAATTCTCAGAAGTACAGTACTGTGCAAAAGTTTTAGGCAGGTGTGAAAAAATGCTGTAAAGTAAGAATGCTTTCAAAAATAGACATGTTAATAGTTTATATTTATCAATTAACAAAATGCAAAGTGAGTGAACAGAAGAAAAATCTACATCAAATCAATATTTGGTGTGACCACCCTTTGCCTTCAAAACAGCATCAATTCTTCTAGGTACTCTTGCACACAGTTTTTGAAGGAACTCGGCAGGTAGGTTGGCCCAAACATCTTGGAGAACTAACCACAGTTCTTCTGTGGATTTAGGCAGCCTCAGTTGCTTCTCTCTCTTCATGTAATCCCAGACAGACTCGATGATGTTGAGATCAGGGCTCTGTGGGGCCATACCATCACTTCCAGGACTCCTTGTTCTTCTTTACGCTGAAGATAGTTCTTAATGACTTTCGCTGTATGTTTGGGGTCGTTGTCATGCTGCAGAATAAATTTGGGGCCAATCAGATGCCTCCGTGATGGTATTGCATGATGGATAAGTATCTGCCTGTACTTCTCAGCATTGAGGAGACCATTAATTCTGACCAAATCCCCAACTCCATTTGCAGAAATGCAGCCCCAAACTTGCAAGTAACTCCACCATGCTTCACTGTTGCCTGCAGACACTCATTCGTACCGCTCTCCAGCCCTTCGCTAACAAACTGCCTTCTGCTACAGCCAAATATTTCAAATTTTGACTCATCAGTCCAGAGCACCTGCTGCCATTTTTCTGCACCCCAGTTCCTGTGTTTTCGTGCATAGTTGAGTCGCTTGGCCTTGTTTCCACGTCGGAGGTATGGCTTTTTGGCCGCAAGTCTTCCATGAAGGCCACTTCTGACCAGACTTCTCTGGACAGTAGATGGGTGTACCAGGGTCCCACTGTTCTCTGCCATTTCTGAGCTGATGGCACTGCTGGACATCTTCCGATTGCGAAGGGAAGTAAGCATGATGTGTCTTTCATCTGCTGCAGTAAGTTTCCTTGGCCGACCACTGCGTCTACGGTCTTCAACGTTGCCTGTTTCTTTGTGCTTCTTCAAAAGAACTTGGACAGCACATCTGGAAACCCCTGTCTGCCTTGAAATTTCTGCTTGGGAGAGACCTTGCTGATGCAGTATAACTACCTTGTGTCTTGTTGCTGTGCTCAGTCTTGCCATGGTGTATGACTTTTGACAGTAAACTGTCTTCAGCACCTCACCTTGTTAGTCACCTTGCTGAGTTTGGCTGTTCCTCACCCAGTTTTATTCCTCCTACACAGCTGTTTCTGTTTCAGTTAATGATTGTGTTTCAACCTACATATTGAATTGATGATCATTAGCACCTGTTTGGTATAATTGTTTAATCATACACCTGACTATATGCCTACAAAATCCCTGACTTTGTGCAAGTGTACCTCACTTTGCATTTAGTTAATTGATAAATATAATCTATTAACATGTCTATTTTTGAAAGCATTCTTACTTTACAGCATTTTTTCACACCTGCCTAAAACTTTTGCACAGTACTGTATGTCAGAGAATCATGGCATCTTCTCCCACCTAATCAATATTTTTGTTATCACTGGATTGACCAAGGAATTTACCATCTTCGAAACAGCCTCAGTGTGTTTTGTGCCAAAATGTAAAATACAGCAATGTAGTCTATTTTTAAACTCCCTCTGATTTTCAGCTCAGTGGGATATGTTGAAGTTAACCACAAATACAACTTAAATGTGAGTAAATACACAGTTAAATTCTGAGGATCTACTTTGCTAGTTTTGGAGCTAAATCGCTTTGTAGCACTGTATACAATTAGTATATGTTAAAGCAATGTCAAGAAAAGAGATGGCAACTTTAGCAATATTTTATATTTATGAAGCCTGGTAGTTGTTACTTCAAGGATTCACTTGTTTATTCTATCACAGTATTGTAAATGAATGCACTGGTAAATTGAGTCATTACTCCACCTCCTTACAAATACACAATAGAAGTCATACAGCTACCTTTGAAAGTTATTTAACTCTTTAAACAGATTGTGCTGATTTTAATAATAATTTGTGTTATTATTATTATTATTATTGAATCATTGTTAACTACTTTAGGCTGGAAAATATACATAAATGTGCTGCTTCCTCTGTTCTCAGATAACTACCAGTATTATTTCACAAAACTGTAATGTTATAGAGCAGTGGTTATCTACATAGTATGCCACAGGCCCGTTTCTATTCTTGTTGGGTTCACCTGTGTGTTGTAACCTAGTAGTTGCTGTAATGTCTGTACAGTGCATAGAGTTACTGTCATTTCAATAACTTGAGCAATTTGCATTCCTGCCAGGCATACACAATTATAATATTTTACAAAGATAAGGCATAGATTATTTACAGTATGCTGTAAATATTGAACTTTGGGCATTAAGACTATTATTTATTGGCAGATGTTAGTTATTATAGAGTTCTGGAATATAATGAACTCAGGGTTTGCTTTATTCTGACTGAAGTAGAACCCTCTATACTGAAATGTATTTAAAACACTAGAGTTTAATGTAAATTCATTCTGTGACTGTGTGCTGCCTGTACACCCACATATGCAGACTTCAGGTCGCGTGAGCTGGTCTGTATGAAATGGCAATTCCATTGATGGACCACAGACCTATTTATTCAATGTGTAAGATAACCATGTTCTCTTTTTGTAATAACCTTGTAACTGTACATATACTTTTATGTTAAAGCTATAATTTATATTTAAATATACAACAACCATGAGCAATGCATTTAAAGTGTGTTACAGTTACCCTCGACTTTTTTAAATTAAATTAAAAATATTAAAATAAGAAATAAAGCTTGTGTTTTGGTGTGTGTGTTTTTTAAATTTTATATTAATTAAACACATGACTACAAGTGGTTCTTTCAGGTATGGAATAAGCAACCATCAGTTTCAGCTGAGTTTGAGTAAACTGAGGCTAAGGAAATAAGTGGCTCCTTACTATAGAAAGATCAACACAGTATATACAACAGTTTTATTTAACTACAATAGACAGCAAATTCAACAGAAAAGAAGATAAATAATGCCAGGGAATAATATGCAGCTTTGCAATTACATCTAAAAACAGACAGTACTGTGCATTCTTAATATCCTCCAGCAGACTATTCCAAAGCCTTTTGTTTAGATTCACTGTGTATCGTTTCCTGTTACAGTCATCACACCCTGGTGATCCCAGTGATTAACGCACACCTGCACCCTGAACAGTGGTCTCTGAATCATATCTGAACTCCATGTACATCAAGTACACCAACCATTCAGTCTTCCCTGTGTGAAATAAAGCAATGCTATATTTACTCCAGAAAATATCATCATAAGGCAAATGTGGTATGTGTTACAGGGGCAGGTTTATGCTTACACTTTGGTTCAGGCATGATTCAGGGAGCTCTGTTGAGGCCACAGAGGTTTTATATACTTACGTTTTAAAAAGTCACCATGATGTGATGACTGAAACCAAAAATGATACAAAGTGACATAACAAGAACAATACATTAGTTAAGATAACTGATATTTCATTCCCATACAATTGCCCTTTAAGATCAGATTGCTCCCACGCACAATTTGGTACACTAGTATATATCTGTGTTTGAGACACAGAGAACGTTGTGATAACCAGAAGGTTACAATATTCAGGTAACATCAGATACAAAAAAAGGAAATAGGCTTGTTTCTGTGTTCTATTTTACAGTAATTGCTGGATATACACAGCCTACAGTCTTCAGCATATGATGGCCTGATACATTTTAATGGCAATTTTGATCCCCTTATCCACATGTTGTGGGTGACATTTTGTTTTATACATATTCTTTGTAGAGAGTATTGTTTGTGCTAATCTTTAAATATTACTGTTCATTGATTGTGAAAGGCCACAGGTGGTGCACTGCATCAGGTCTGAATTGCTCTGGCCTTATTCTCTAAGCAATCATTGAGAAGCCAACACAGTCAAATTATGTATATTTAACTAAGCTTTTGTGATACATGGACTGTGTATATCATGTGCAAGATATGGCAGAGAAAGCGTACATGGATGGCATATCAAATGTATCTGCTTCAATAAGTAAAGCCATTTGGAAACCCATTTTAAACTAAACTAGAATCCTTGTAGTTGCCTTACACACTCACCGTTATAGCAACTGTGCCTTGCAAAAAATTGGTTTACATCCCATTTAAACTAATAGTAACCAAGTTGTTACTTAACTGTATTTGTGATAGCAGAAGATGGCTCCATTTTGATATACAGTACTTCAAAGGCAAACCATCTGAGAGCCTAACCCTGCTGCTGTATAAATGTTTGAAACACTGGCCTCGAATTCTGTAACCTCAACCTGGAGGTGCAATACTTCCAACACAAGGACAGCATCATTAGTACTGCAGACTGCTCCTCACTCTGTGCTTGTAAATCATTATTCAGTAACAAACATTATTTCTTATTAGTATTATTATTTATTTATTTGGCAGACACCTTCATCCAGGGTGACTTACAGGTGTTACAGGGCAGTACAGGGTTACAATGCAAAATCAATATTTAAATACAGTATAGTTTACAGTATGTGCAAATTATACTATTACAATATACAATATGAAATAAGATGCAACAAGTTAGGATTACAACAATTTATATCTACCATGACACAATAGTAGCGAATTAGTGCAAGTTTAGTGCATCAGCCAAGGATCCAATACCGTGGTGCTGAGGTCAGACGAATAGGGTACATAGTAGGAGAGGCAGATCAAGAGTGCAGTATATAAACAGGTCTTGAGGAGGCAGAGCAATCCTGAAGTTTTACAGCAGCTGGTTCCACCACAGAGGGGCTAGGGAAGAGAAGGAGCGGGAACAGGAAGATGGAGAGTGGAGGGAAGGCATGACCAGTCGGCCCATAGCGGAGGAGTGGGTCTTGAGGAGGAGGAGACAGAAGGCAGTCAGAGACGGAGCAATCCTGAAGTTTTACAGCAGCTGGTTCCACCACAGAGGGGCTAGGGAAGAGAAGGAGCGGGAACAGGAAGATGGAGAGTGGAGGGAAGGCATGACCAGTCGGCCCATAGCGGAGGAGTGGGTCTTGAGGAGGAGGAGACAGAAGGCAGTCAGAGACGGAGCAGTCCTGAAGTTCTACAGCAGCTGGTTCCACCACAGAGGGGCTAGGGAAGAGAAGGAGCGAGAACAGGAGGATGGAGAGTGGAGGGAAGGCATGACCAGTCGGCCCATAGCGGAGGAGTGGGTCTTGAGGAGGAGGCAGAAGGCAGTTAGAGACGGAGCAGTCCTGAAGTTCTACAGCAGCTGGTTCCACCACAGAGGGGCTAGGGAAGAGAAGGAGCGGGAACAGGAGGATGGAGAGTGGAGGGAAGGCATGATCAGTCGGCCCATAGCGGAGGAGTGGGTCTTGAGGAGGAGGCAGAAGGCAGTCAGAGACGGAGCAGTCCTGAAGTTCTACAGCAGCTGGTTCCACCACAGAGGGGCTAGGGAAGAGATGGAGCGGGAATAGGAGGATGGAGAGTGGAGGGAAGGCATGACCAGTCGGCCCATAGCGGAGGAGTGGGTCTTGAGGAGGAGGCAGAAGGCAGTCAGAGACGGAGCAGTCCTGAAGTTCTACGGCAGTTGGTTCCACCACAGAGGGGCTAGGGAAGAGAAGGAGTGGGAACAGGAGGATGGAAAGTGGAGGGAAGGCATGACCAGTAGAAGAGGAGCCGAGAGGGCGTGCAGGGAGACACGAGGGATGGGGGGTAGGAAGGGGCGGTGTAAAAAGTGCTGCATAAACAATAATAAATGCAATTCACAGTGTTTATTTTTCACTTGAAGAACTTCAGTTTTTCAACCTACACCTCTTAGCTGGCTATTTGAGAAGTTAACTCAAACTCTGTGTTTAGGCCCTGAATCCATCAAACCATTTGACTACAAAAAGTGTCCTGGCACAACCACTAGTTAGTTATACAGGCCTTTGCTCATGAGTGGATATGAAGAAAACGATGTAGCACACTGGGAGCGGCTGGCACAGGAAGCCAGCATATACTGTACATGATCAGATCATTCCCTAAGCTCTTTAAACCATCACACCAAAATAACTTATTTTCTTGGATGCACAAACCCCTGTGCTCACATAAACATATAGAACATTAATCAGCGTGGTGTAGCTCTATCTGGCCTGGAAACACAGGCATTGATCTTTTTTCTATATGCTGCTTGATATCTTTTCTTTCTGATTGGCAGTTTAATGGTTACTCGCTTGTGATGATGCAAAGTGACATAACAAGAACAATACATTAGTAAAGATAACTGATAATCCATTCCCATAACAATTACCCTTTAAAATCAGATTGCGCCCACACACAATCTGGGGAGGTAGTGGGGCTGCAGCCAGATTGAAACTGGTTACCAGCTGGCATACAACACTCTAGTATATATCTTTAAAGGGTTTGAGACACAGAGAAGATTGTGATAACCAGAAGGGTACAATATTCAGGTAATATTAGATTTGAAAAAGTAAATAGGTAAATAGCTTTTTTTTAAATTGCAGGACATACAGATACACAGCCTACGGACTTCAGCATGAGGGCCTGATACATTTCAATGGCAGTTTTGATCACCGTATCCACCTGCTGTGGCATTATTTTGTTACATACACAGTATGAGTATTCTTTGTGAAAACCTTTAAATGTTACTCTACTGTTTTATCTTTTCCTTTTTGATTACTATTGTGTGAAGATGTGAAAAAGATGATACCACACTGCCACCTAGAGGATGTCTTCACTCTACACGTTACAATATCTTAAGATTTTCACCAGTTCTTCATTCGATTGGACTAGAACCATAGTAATAACCGAAGCATAACTAAGGAGCGCTTTATCAATTGGTGAACGTCAAATGCAAAAGCAAACAAAAAATACATGACTGATTTTGCCTTCATATTGAAAGCACAATAATACATTGCAAGATAAAAAGAAAATGTTTAAAACTAATGAAAATATCTTTGAGAAAAATAAGTTGCAAAATGTTGAGGATAAAAAGAACAAAATAAACCAGGTAAAAAACACACCCAACATAGATCACATTAACACAATATATTGTAGCGCCCAATGCACTGGCGTAATAAAGCAGAAGCAAGAGACAGGAGTCTTCGAAAACAACGCTCTTTTATTGAGCTGCCAATGCAGCACTTACAAGTGCTAGAACCAGGCAGTGACAGAGACACACACAGGAAGAAAACGGGGGGGGGGGGGGTCATCTCTGAACAGAACCAGGCAGTGACAGAGACACACACAGGGAGAAAAGGGGGGAGGTCACCTCTGAACAGAACCAGGCAGTGACAGAGACACACACAGGGAGAAAACGGGGGAGGTCACCTCTGAACAGAACCAGGCAGTGAGAGACACACACAGGAAGAAAGGGGTCGGAGGTCACCTCTGAACAGAACCAGGCAGTGACAGAGACACACATAGGAAGAAAGGGGGGGAGGTCATCTCTGAACAGAACCAGGCAGTGACAGAGACACACATAGGAAGAAAGGGGGGGAGGTCATCTCTGAACAGAACCAGGCAGTGACAGAGACACACACAGGAAGAAAGGGGGGGAGGTCACCTCTGAACAGAACCAGGCAGTGACAGAGACACACACAGGGAGAAAGTGGGTGGGGGTGGGGGGGTCGTCTCTGAACAAAACCAGGCAGTGACAGAGACACACACACAGGGAGAAAGGGGGGGAGGGCGTCTCTGAACAGAACCAAACAGCTGAGGGTGACCACATACAACACTGGGAAAATACGCAGAAGGGGTTCGGGGCACAAGAGACAAACAGATGCAACACAATTACTGCAACAGCAAGTAAGATAAACACATACAATAACTAATAAACACTAATAACAGGAACACAAACAGTTTATTCGCCTGCCTAGACTAATGCAACTCCCTCCTGGCTGGCCTCCCTGCGTCCACCACCAGTCCACTCCAGCTCATCCATAACTCTGCTGCTCACCTGGTGTTCTCTCTGCCTTGCTTCTCCCATGCTACTTCACTGGCTCCCGAACGCCACTCCAGTTCAAGAATCCTGTACTCGCCTACCGATGCCTTGACCAGACTGCACCCAGCTACCTCCAAACCCTCATCTCTCCCTACAACCCACTCGACCTCTCCGCTCCGCCTGCACTAGAAGACTGGCTGTACCTCCTCTACCCTCCCCTGCCTCCTCCAGATCCTGCTCCTTCTCCACCCTCGCCCCGCAGTGGTGGAATGACCTTCCTACGGAATCAAAATCTGTAGTATTTTGTATTTCACTTGCACTCGTATCTAACCCTGACGTAACTATCAACACTGTTATCTGCTCTTGAATTGCCCCGATATCAAATTGTACTGTGCTTTGTATTTGCTCTTATTAGGACTAAAGTCATTGTATTTTGTATCTTGCTCTTAATTGTACTGTAATTCTTGATATGTATTTTTTGTACACAACTGTAAATCGCCCTGGGATAGTGCTGTAGCAGCTCTGTCTCAGTCCTGAAGACCGCAGCACCAGGCGCTACAATTAATGAACAGCAATACTTTAAAAACAGGCCGAAACGAATACAGTGTTGCCTAAGAATGGCTGCCCGTTATTCATTTTAATATTATTCTCCTGAATAACATGCATTAAATGTTGATTTTGAAGACATGTTGTAACACTGATGTGAAAAAGTTAATTTTACAGAATATGAAAACCACTGCTGACCTTTTTAGTGAACCATTTCAGCGCTTTTAGAGGACCTGGTCTTGAAAGGCGCTATTTAAGTGCAATGCTGCTGTTGTTGTTGTTGTCAATGCAGAAACGGCTTCTAAGGCCTGGTTAACGTCTGTAGCAGCTTCCTTAGAAGCGCAGCCACCCTTCCTACCAGCAGAGGTCACTGCTGTTCGCTAACAGAAAGTTTAGAGGTACCTACTCATAAGCATAATTATTTCTGAAAATGAGGAACAGTTTCCAGCCGGATATAGTTTGGAAGAACTGCACTTCGGAAATGGGGTATAGATTGTTTCTAGCAGACAGCGGTGTAGTCCTATACCTGAAAGTACTGCAACGCCAATAAATATAGATTTTCATAAACACAAATTATACAAATTCACGTTTGATTTGTTCATTGAGCTTGAGGTAACATTTAAATAGGTAATGCATGCGTATTGTATGCGACTTTTATTGGATACTCCCCCTTGTCAGTGGTGTCAAATTGGCGGTTTTCGAACCATATGTTGGCTTGTTTCGAAAGCATCTAGCGGGTAAATACTAGCTTTTTTTCCCCTATTCCTTTCGATTATGAGGTAATAACCCCTTGAATTTTTTATGGAGTTCTGCATCAAAAAAAATTACGAATCATGCTGTTGTTTTTTATTCATCACCAATTTAAGAACTGTATCAGTACAATTAGAATTGTTTTTACATTTATTTAAAAATACTGTATCCGCTGACAATTGTTCTGGACAATTTAATATTACACTACATTCTGAATACATTTTTCTGGACATAGACAGATATACAGACAGACACCCCCTATATCCGCCAGAAATATAATACTCTCAATAACTGAGATAATGTTATTACCAAGTTTTATGACAATTTGGATAAGCGTACTATGTTCAAAAATGTAATTATGACATACGGACAAACAAACATGAACTTTCAATACGATAAGCGCTTCTCCCGGGGTAATTCAGCATTTAATCATGAAGAATACATTAGTTAAGAATGTTGCCATGCTAATGAGTGGTAAGAATATCTGTTAATACCTTTAATATTATGTTGTCATTGTGCAATATTTAATTTTCTTCTTTAAACAAATGTTTTTTTTATATATATTAAAAGACATAGACATCTTGTTTTTATGTCTGCAGCTGTGTCACTCAGTCACCATATCCCACTGGATTAATTCAACAAGATCCTCTATGGCACATGCTATTGCCTTTTTATTTTTAAAGAACAAGAACAAATAGATTTAAAGTCATGCATTAAACTTTTAGATAATACATTTTAAAGCATCATTTTGTTGTGTGTGTTTGAGTTACAAATCGTGCATTTCACTGACTCTGTTCCACACCCTGCTGTGTCAAGGCACTGGAAAGAAGCCAGGAAGAGACACATTCAGAGATTTGAATTAAAGTGCCTTCAATCCCAGGTGTCTGTTTATTTTCTGCACCAGGGAACAGTTTTATTTCAGCAGGGGCTCAAATAACATTTCTGCTCCCGCTATTTTCCTAATAGCATGACAAGGTATCTGATTGATACCCTGTAGAGGTAATTGGTTTTACCCATTTTAAAACAGTGTGGCTGAATAAGATCCTTTGTTGGTGTTGTCTCATGTCTTCATTCTACAGATACACACACACACACACACACACACACACACATTCCACTAAAGAGGTTTCACATGGGATTCACAAAGCCTACTATTGAGGATTAGGCAGAGCAGAGTGTGATGAACATATCACTTTGGCATCTATTCAAATCCAACATTTAAGTGTTAATGACCAACACTGATGCTGTTTATTTTCCTTTTCAAAAACTCCTAGACTTTGGCTAATTGTATTGTAAACTTGAGTGTGGTTCAGAGGGCAGGGGCTAGGGCTCCTGCCCCATTCTGTTCAGCTAAAATATCTGTCAATCTACCTAATTAAACCTCACTTTCCAAACTTTGAGGGCCAGCCGCACTGGCCTTGTCCTCTGCTTGGAAGGTTCTTCTCGAGCCAGGGAACCCTGGCCAAATCTATCCTTTGTTTTCCCGTTTTCTGTCCTCTCTAGGTTCCCCATGGGGGGAAGTAATGGTTGCTTCCCAGCCTTGGAGGCTGATTGGTTCGGTCTCACCTCCGCGACGGCGTCTCTCTGCGAGCCAAGGGGAATCCCTGCCCTTTTTTCTAAGTCACAAAGGACTTCTCTACTATTTCAGTTCTTCCATGCAGCCCTTGCTCCTGTCCTATGAAACTGTACCTATGATTGGGATTGATTATGAATACAAATAAAAATGCTATGATATGTTTACAAGGTCAGCTCTGTATAGAAAACATTATTTATTTTGAATATGAATTATGGGAAGTCTCTGCAGTAAGGAATATGTATCATATGTTCAAGCATAAACTATACAAAGACTCTGGTGGAAATGTAGGAAATGTTTTGGCTAGAAGTCGTGCACAATTTGAGAAAGTCAACAACAACATTGTGCTTTTATAGCACCTTTCATGACCAGGTCCTCTCAAAGCGCTCATATATTGTATAAAGTCGCAGTGTTTCACACACTTTTCCGAGAGGAGCTAGGTGTCGGCTTGCGCAGACCTTATTAGACTTTTTCTCTGGACACCAAACAATCATTCTGTAGTTCAAATCCTCCATACTGTAATTGTTAAATGTAATACATGAACCCCTAATACAGCTCAATAAAACAAACCTTCAATATGTTTCACTCAACATGTATGTACTAGGCTACCTCTCACCAGACTGGTTAATTTGTTATTCAAATGGCATCTTTACATTCTGTTAATATATAAAAGCTACAGTTCGTCATTGCAAGTACATTTCAGTCACTATTGGGAAGGCAGAATACAGTATCAGCCCATTTTTGATAGAGAACTGTGGCAGTAAGGGGGTAAATAAATGTACACCTGGGTATGTTGGTATAAACCTATAGCAGACACTCAGTTGGTGGAGTCAGTGCTCAAGACTGCACAAATTACACATTTTTCAGAGGAACAGTAATCTATGAGCCATCTGGAGAACTGACTTGTTGCAGATTTATACCCCCAACTTCCCTGAAGGAATCAGAGTTGATAATCATTGAAGAATGGTCATGGATCTCTCCAGAACCACTGAACCATTAAACCAACAGAGTGTGAAGTCAGGCTTCTACTGAACTACAGCAAACTTTCTGATGCTCTTCTACTTCTGTGGATTCTCCAACTGCGAAAGAAAATAAGCAAGGCAGCACCATGTGATCTTAAACAGCTGCCCCAAACGTGGTTATACAAAGCTAGTTTTAACAAAGCTACCTGCTGTGAACCATTGAGCGAGTGCTTGTAAAAGGGAAGGTAATAAAGCAAGTCTGTGATTTCATTTATTCAGGCTGATTAGGCACACTTTGCATAGTGTATCATTTGCGTGTCACATAGTGACTGACTAGCTTGCCTGATTCATTAGTACTGGAGTCTAATGAAAGGACGAGTACAAGAATAAAGAAGAGTTGACGGAAGTAGCGCGCTGTTTTACCTCAAAGAAACGTCGTGCAGAAATTCAGCCCAGCTGCAGGTGTTCTAGCAACAATGCGGGAAGTGGTTAGATTCCAATTTAGCAGAAAATTACGTACAAAAAACTGTTATTTGCGGGTGAAAGATACTCATCCCAGGCAATCATCCATGGTTTAAATGTAGAAGATGAGCATTCAGCTGTCTTTCTCCTGACTTAAAACAATTAGCATCTTGGGCAGCGTTCAGCACCCTTGTCTACTAATTATTTGTAGTTTATTTTTTTCTTGGAAACCTCATTTTGTCAGTGGTCTTTATGGATAATTTACCCGATTAGATGAACTCATTCAGGATGCTATGTAAGAACTCTTTATTGTGCTAGTGTTTTGAACTGGAAAATCTCTCCCCATTACCAGAACCAATTTGCATATTCGATTGCATTACCTGGTAATGACACTGGTAATGTATGGAGGCCTATAGAATTTGCTACTAAAAGATGTATATAAAAAAAAGCCAGATACAGCTGCACATGAAGGGAATATTCTTTAAAGAGCCACTCTAGGTTTTCCTCTAACAGCTATGGCCAATTAGTTATTTACACCACAGTATAACTTATTAACAACTCCAGAATGGAACAAGCAACTTCACATGACACCAGTATCAGGAATACAGAGCTTCAAAAGAGACATACAACTTGGATGAGCAACACTTAGGGCCAGTGTGCATTGGTGGCTATGTCTGCATGACTTTGACTTTGAATCTATACTGCAATGACAACATTTGGCTATCTGGTATCCCTGTGTGCTAAATTAAAAACCCCATCCAATACAAGTACACATATGAGAAGTAAAAACCATGGTCAAGGGAGTAAATATGAGTTACTTTCAACATCTCTTTGCAGCCAGTAGAAACTGATGATACATCTCAGGAATTATGCACTGTGTACTTTTAAATTCCCCCATCCTTCAAAAGAAGTACAAGCAGCATCTATGGGAAACAAGTCACATCATCCTCCCAAAAGTAAGAAGTAAAATCAATTGCAACCCCTCCCATAAAAACAACATCACTTTATTAAGGCTGATATATGACATACATACCATATGTTTTAAATGAATTATAGGTACATTTTCTTTTTTTAAATGTTTCTTTGCAAAGTACACATGGGCATTTTATAAAAGTATGCCAAGGTAACTCTGCATGATACTTTCATAGTTTACATGCCTGTACTATGCATTCACCATATATACATACCTGTACTGTGCATTCACCATATATTTCTGGGCTTTGCTGTTTTTTCCAATTTGTTTTGCTTGTTCCTGCCTTAAAGGTCACATTTAAGTTTATTAACTGTTCAAAAAACACTTCTAACTTAGAGAACTAACAAGTTAACAGATGTTACTAATTTTGTTTTAATAGTCAGTTAATAAGCTCATTTCTAAATAATGCAAAAGCGTATGATAAGATAAAACAATCTAATTTGCAGTAAGATCTTTAAAGGTGTCTTATGTAACCCTAGTTCTAATCGTCTGGTCTTTCCTTCCAATAATGTGACTGTAATATTCCTTCATTCCATTAGATGGCAGTGATGCCCTATTTACAGCAAACACTAGAAGATTATTTTCCTTTTTTTCCAGTACAGCAAACACTAGAAGATTATTTTCCTTTTTTTCCAGCTGCCTACAGACATTCAACATTTAAGCAAGCAAATCCTTTTTAAACAAAGTCTGGCATATGGGATATTGCAGATGTTTCTGACTATTATGGTTACAAATAAATTAAGACTATTACATTGAATACAGTGTTGGAATCCTATTTCAGTCCACTCAAACCACGCTACAGTACAAGACCCAATGGAAAGTGATTCTGTCTCCTGTCAGTTTAAACCAGTGTGGGCGCTATCAAAGATATTTTATTAAATATATGTTTGGCTCAAATGGGCTTTAATTAAATGGGTTGATGGGATTAAAAGTAAAAAAAGCTAATTTCTTGACAATTAGTTTGTGGTACCTATTGTCCGAACCCAGATAACATTTTTATACTCCAATGGGTGAACCCCAGTCAGGGTAATTTTTTTAATTAGCTATATTTATTTACCTGCCTGACCTTTGAAGCAAGGTGTGGAAAAATGAGTAAGAAAGACACACAGTATACATGGGGTGCAATGGTAACCTTGGGAGTCACCATTGCAGAAGCCCATTTATTCAGGGTAAAAAAATAAATAAAGAAATCCCATTCAGGCATCCTGTACCAGGCTTTCAGATGGACCACATATGTGGTAAAATGCCCTGAGCCCAGTTATTCTCAATATCTTGTGATTGTCTTATTTAATATATTATTAATAACAACAAATCGAAGCATCTCATTAAAACAGGACAATATTTAGGCTAAGATTCTAAAGTTGACAGAGGTAAACTTAATGTGTTATGAGCTAAGAAGTGGCAAATATTATAAACTCTGCCTGTGGGTTTTAAAATAATAATAATAATTAAAAAAAAAAAGTAATGTATTGATTTATTTTTAATGACCAACATTATATGAAAGTTGTACTTTATTTTAACAGGCCAAACCACAGAAGGCAAGTCATGCAGAAAGCTGAACTACAGCACCTATGTAAGAACACATGGTTTCCCGCGAAACTGCAACGAGCGCTGCTGGGCTGAAAATGGACTAACCCATTCCAACAAGCATGGGGGGAGGGGAGAACGTATTTGTTTCGATAAAATCAAGCTTATAGCTGTCTATAAACATGTTTCAATACATCTTAATAAAATCCAACTAAATAGCTTACAAAAATTGACTAAAATAATATATTATGTTAGAAATAGTTAAAGTTCGAAACCAAACGTTGCAAGGCACCCCGATCAAGATATTCTCTCTGTTCCTGGGATCTGAGAATTGTCTTCATTCATTTGTTTTGGTAGAGTTCTAATTAGGGCTTTTGAACTTTATAAAAAGGGAAATATGCATGTGTCTACAAAGGTGAGTTTTATACACGTTTTGCTGTTGCGTTTTTGAAACTGGCTCACCTTTGAAATAAAGTTTTTACATGTTAAGAGAGCCTACAATCTTAAATTGAGTTACTGTATTGTGACTTCTGCGGAAAGCATGTTGTGTTCGGGGACCTTTCTTTTTTTTGCATACAGATTGATTATTATATTTAAAGAAAATGTAATGCAAACCAGCCTTTTATGCATTTGAAATAACCGGACTAGTGTTACCAGCTTGTATTTGATTTGGGAAAATTCTAAACAGTGTTAGTACGTTAAGTGCACTCGTTTGTTTGTTTCAGTTTATCGGTAAAAGCTCGTGCACACGCCCACGCATCACTCGCTCGCTTTATCCACACAGCGCATACAGTACAGTATGTAGTAGTATCCTCTATTCTAATTTACTTCTAATAAAACTGTACTTGAACCACTAAGGCCCCTGTAATCTCATTCAAAACGCTCATACTAACGCACTTAACTTGTTGCCTATTTTTTCGTATTGCATTTAGTAGTATTATTTTGCACGTAATGTGAACTATACACTATTTAAATACACATGTTCCATTGTAACCCAGTACTGTGCTGTAACACCTTTAAATCGCCTTGGATAAAATAATTATTATTGTTAAATAAATAAATAAAACACCTGGCCGATACATGTTGTTCTAATATATAACATTCCTCAACATGTTTGGATATACTCCAGTGATGTTCTCCTGTCAGTTATAACGTATACCACTCCCATGAGTCACAGAACTCCATATCCTCATATACTAAATAATGTGCCCTTTCTCCCATGTGCCCATGTTATGTACAGGTACCCGAAGCACTGTTACAGATTTTTGAAACCCAAAGTGATGATGAAGATTTCAAAGGGTTCAGGAATTCCCTTCCAGTTGAAACATCATCAGAGGATAGCCGGGACAGCTTCCAGTCACTGGATTCGGGAAAGGGAGTAAGCATGGCACTCTGCACAGTATTGCCACCTGAAGAGCTATATATAGACCCAGGAGGCAAAACTAAAGAACACAGCAACAGCACCAAAAGAATAAACAGCAGTGCTTTACACACTTCTAACTCTTTCTCCAGACATTCTCGAACTACTGCTTAACTTCACAGGCGGTTCTAGGGTAGTCTTGAGATGTCTGTGGAGGTTGCAATACACTGCAATATAATTGGGGAACACCTACACACATTTGCACCTACATGCAATGGCTACTTTACAAAAAAAAGAGTTGCTTTGGATCTTCAGCAGTGTTGTAATTTAATCTGAGAGAGACTGCAGACAAACTGGTAGACTGAATGTGTTTTTTCCCAATTAAAACGTATATACTAAAAGAGACGATGTTCATGAGAGCATCACAGGGTTTACCTTGCTTGAAAGAATAGTCACAAGTTCTGCTTTTTTTGGAAAATGCATCACCTAGAATTTTAGGATTGCAACACAGTTATATATATGAACATAATTTAAATATTTTATTTAACATCATGTAATCAAAGAAACTACAAAGCCATAACTGCAAATAGGGGTGATGCAAAACATTTGGCCATAGCTGAAGTCTTTGCAAAAAGTTTGTTTGCTTGACAATTCCACCATCATTATTGGCATGTTTAGCGTTATGAACAGCTGTGTAACTGACAAACTCCAAACATGGGTAGCAGTACATATGCTAGTGACATTAATCAGAATGAAGTGGCAATGCAGATATAACATGCTAACCCGTGGGTCAGCTGTCTTAACAGTTTCTGCACTGAATTTTCAGGATCTCTGCTTTCGCTCCAAGTATATCACTGAGGAGCTGATGAAGATTTTTACAGAGGACACAGACACAGATGATGAGGAGTTTGAGGGCTTTACAGAGGGTGATCTGGAACTGAATGCCTGGATGAAATTCATGGTGAGAACTATTTCTTTAAAGCTGTACCTGTACTCTTGAAACCATTACGAAAGCTATTCAGCCTTATTCACAAAAAATGAAAATGGGATCGAAGCAAATGTTGACTTGGCATACCTCCTACACCAGTTTTTATATCGCTGATATTAAGTCCAGTTGTGTGCGTGCACTCTTTCAAAGAAACATTCAGTTAAACCAAGCAACTTTAATGGGTGTATTAATAATTGTAGGAGGATGTACTGCTGTTTTGTACTAGTTGTTCTTGTTTAACTGCACATGTCATCATAACAATACTGTATAAAAACATAATGTACTCCTATATGATTTTTTTTTCCAAGTCCATGGATTCTGGTTCTGAAGAGGACATTGGTTTCTCCTCTGATGACGAGCAAGAAATCCCTCCAAAGAAGAGAGTCTCCGGCCTTTGTGTTGCATTCAGATTCCCCATCAAGAAGAACGTTGGAATACCTTTATCAAAGGGGAAGAACGAGTCTTTGAAACATGAGGAGGAGGAGGAGGGTAACCGCAAAGGGAAAGCCCAGGCACAGCGCCAGAGAGCAGTCTCTGATTCCGAGCCCGAGGAAGACCATGACAATGCAGCAGACCAGCCAAACGCTTTACAGAAACGGGCAAAGAACATCAAAGAAAACAAAGACATGGTATTTATTTATTAACCTCTGTATAGTGTCTCAAAACGGAATATTAATTGGGGTAAACACAAAATCAGCAGATACAATTTTCACGTGTTAAAGAGTAATATTTAATAAATATATATATATATTTTTTAAAATCACATGTTGGGTGGCTTAAAACTTTGTTTCATTATTTTCTTGCTTTTGCAGCTTGCTAAGTTACTGGCCGAACTGAATTCCATGCCTGACCTTTTCCCTATGAAGACACCCAGTACAACTCCTGTGAGTACAGCTCAATATAGCTAATTAGTAATGTAGACTGAATATAATTGTTTAAGTTTCGGTGCCATTGTCTGTATAGATCATAACTGCAATGAACAGATCTGAACATTTTAATGCAATCTACAACACGTTGTACATGTAGAATTTTCTTTGAACTGCTTCAACCTTTCTTTATGTTCAGTGCTGATTGGTTGTGAAAGCAAAGGATCTCTTACTGTCAGAAATAGCATGGACATTATCATTATAGGAATGGGATTTATTTTTTTTCCTTTGAAAACATTTTTGTAAAAAGTTCCAAGGGTGTGAAACCTAAATCGGTGTCTGATTTTTTTTTTTTTTAAAGCATGCGACAGGCCACAGTGATGGCCTTTACTTTCAACTCGGGCTGATGTGTATGTTGTCCCAATATAATCATTTATTTTTATTTACTATTGTTTAGAAACGGAAAAAATCCCCAAAGAAGAATTTTTCAGAAGGACAGAGCGGGCGTCGAAACCCTTCCCGGAGAGCCCGACCCCCTGAGCGGTTTGGTTTGGAGGGCTTTTCCATGTCCCCCACCAAACTAATGGAGCAGCTGAACAGCATTAGCAGGAGAGCAGCAATGAGAAAGAAGTTGACTGAGGTTTCCATTTAAAGTTTCTCTTTTATACCAAAATCTGACAGAGAAAATCTGCTGAATATCGAAAAGATGCAAGATTCAGGCAATGTCCTTTTAAGACATCCCATTGACCATGTTGATGAGTGAAAAGTGGGGAGTACATTGTGTGAAATGCTCTGTTGCTACAGTACAGCTCGTAGTCACAGATTTCTAATAGAACTGATGCTTGCAGGTGAATGAAGAGATGAGCAGTGGCAGCCCCAGAAAGAGGGCTTCTAAACACAGCGATCAGCGCTCTGTGGAAGACATAACAGAAGAGGAACTAGAGAATGTAGCCATATCCTCTAAAGACAAACTTTACGATAAAATTAACGTAAGTTCATTATTTTTAGGAGCTTGTTTACCCTTGCGGGTCATAATCAACCCTTGTAAGCATGTGTCACTTTGTATTTCTTGGTAGGGGAGCACTTGTCATCAGTGCAGACAGAAAACCATAGACAGTAAAACAGTCTGCAGGAATCCCAACTGTTGGGGTGTGAGAGGCCAGTTTTGTGGGCCCTGCCTTCGCAATCGCTATGGGGAAGATGTGCGATCAGCACTGCTAGACCCTGTAAGTATATTGTTTTGCTTTTGTTGATTGGTCTCTTTTTTTGTCGTTTGGGTGTAACATCTATGGAAACGTGTGTTTCACACAAAAATTTGTAACTTTTTTCAGTTCAAAAGCAGTCCCACATACATTACATCATCGTCATATGTTCTTGATGGGCATGTAAAAAACATACCGCTGTGGAGTGGGCAAAGGGGTACAGGAGTAGCGCAGTAAGAAGTTCTTTATGTTACTGTATGTAGGGACCTACAGTAAACCTTGTCAGTATTATACAGGCAAGTCACATCACGTCATGCTTTCAAATCATCAGAGCTAAGCAAGTTTCTGTAAAATATTTATTACGCAAGAATGTACCCAGACTATGATATAACATTCCTATAGCGGGGATGGAAACAAGACAGCTATTGCATAGCAGTTTCTCCAATTGCAAGTTAGGTTAGCTTAGGAATGGATCAAACTGCTATGCAATCAATGCAAGTCGTATTGCCATCCCTGTTATAAAACGAAATACCCTTTAGTAATGCTCCCCTCATTTATACTTGTTTATCCAAACACAGCTTTAGTATGGTTTGAGAAGAAACTGGAAGAACTGTCCAGTAACCCCCCTCCCCAAGAGAACAAGTTTACAATCCAGTTTGAGCCAGTGCAACACTTTATTGAGATTTAAACCAGTTATCCGTGTCCATAGAGGTTTTGTGATTTATGACAGAAAGACACAGAAACTGGGGCCCGAATGGGGTCATATTTTAATGGCTGCACTTTTTATTTTTCAGCTGTGGGTCTGCCCTCCATGTAGAGGTGTCTGCAACTGCAGCTTCTGTCGCAGAAGGGATGGCCGTTGTGCCACCGGCATGTTGATCCATATGGCCAAATTCTACGGCCACAGCAATGTTAAGGAATACTTGGAAAGGTATGCTATTTTTCTCCTTCATGTAATGTTGCCACAATCTAACTTAGCAATGCAAAGCTGGTAGAGTGTCTGCTTTAGTGCTCTTTTATTTGTATTTTGTTGTTTGTAATTTTGCCATTTTATTTTCTCTTCTAACCCCAACGACAAACTGTGTTCCTTGCCTGTTACTTTTGTTGTTCACACTGCCTTAGTGTGTCTGTCTTATTTTTAGCAAGACTTGTTTACATGTAGTCTTTCTCTTATTGTTTAGCGTTCAGAAAGAACTATCATTGGAAAAGTGAGGCCCTGCAAAGACAGAACGCGGCTTGGATATGCTGTGCCTGAGTTGTGTTTTGGAACAGGTCATTCTTCAGCAGTTTAAGATCATTCTAGTTGAACACAAACCTTTTCAACAGTTCAACAGCTCTATTGTAAAGTCTTTGTTTATAGTTCTAATTCTTGTTTAATCTCTGAGACTAAAATTAAAATACATGCCTTGTTTCACAGACCTGAACTGCCACTAAGCCATTTATATTTTGTCTTCAGATAAATACATTTTTAATTATCTGCAATTGTAGTATGTTATTGAATACACATGTTTACACACTGTTTATTCAAGAACATGTTAACTTTCTAAGTGTGACTGAAACACTATCCACAAACAAAATGCTGGAGGAGTTTTGATAAGGGTCTAAAGTATGAAAATATTCTAATTGGATATCAAAGGCTGCAAAGAGGCTGAGAGAAGTTGTCTGTTTTTAGATTTTTTTTTTTTAAGACAAAGTCTAGTTAAGAAACATGTTGACCCCAATGCATAGTTGCACATTTTGTAAACCCTTACCAGTTATATTTGCACTCTTAAACATATATATAACTTTTTTTTTTTTTTTTTAAGATATTGAAGGGTCTTTTTCTGACTTTTAATAGGCTACACTTTTGTGAGTGACAGAGATGCAGATTTTTAAAAAGGTTTTATATATAGAATGATTACCAATGATAGTGATACTGTTTTGTTTGTTGGCATGGTTAAGTCATTTATGTACACTGGACAGAAAGCCACTTTAAATATGTAAGCTGCAGTTTACTTCAGTACATATTTGTGAGTCTTAAATAAATACATCAATGCATTTTATTAAATCTTGTTTTGTGATATGAATTGACATTAAATATACACCACAGGAAGCCAACAAATGTGATGCTATAAAATGTGATTTTTTTTTTTTTGATTTTTTTTTACAAATCTGATTTTTACAAAAGTTACACAGACAAAGAGGAGCATAAGAACATAAGGAAGTTTACAAACGAGAGGAGGCCATTCAGCCCATCTTGCTCGTTTGGTTGTTAGTAACTTATTGATCCCAAAATCTCATCAAGCAGCTTCTTGAAGGATCCCAGGCTGTCAGCTTCAACAACATTACTGGGGAGTTGGTTCCAGACCATAACAATTCCCTGTGTGCCACTCCTGCAAGGATCCATCTGTCTGGCTTCCGTTTGGTCTTGAGATCAAAAGTCCAGACAGAGATAGGCCCTCTAGTTTTGGTTTTGTATACAGGGCACGTGTATATGCTCTTCTTTTCTTGCCTGTCAACCAGAATAGCTCTGACATAGATGATACACACACACACACACATATATATATATATATATATATATATATATATATATATATATATACACACACGTATATATATAACTTGTCTTGGAATAGGTTACCTAAAAGCAGTGTGAGACGTTTACCTTCCATATATAAACCATGAATATAAGCCCCCTCTCTTGGTGGATGTCCATAATCATCTTTGGTTTTCTTTGTTACATCTACAGTGGGCACATCTTATCCTGAGGCGATTCGTTTTTATGAGCCATGCTTTACGTAAAAATACGAAAAAGATGATTTACTAAGATAGATATGTGGTGCTGCATTTGGAAAGTCTTACCTACATGGTAATAATAGAAACCAATGCATTACAAGGCTTCCAGCTGAAATTAACACTGGTCTGTTTCCACTTCAGAAATAAACTCATTGCCTTTTTAGTTTGCTATTTAATAAACCTATGTAATGTATATATGACCTTAACCCAAACCATTTTCTGTCTGGTAATATAAATAAAACAACTAAGATATTGTAAATGTGCAACATGTTCCTTTAAACAAAAATATTTTAACCACGTGTTAATTCTTTTTTTTTTTCAATAACGTGTTGCATACTTAGTAAATTACCATAAATGTTCTTAGTTTCTATTTGAAATAACATCGTAACCCATACTTGCTGTTTTAAAAGTTTTTTTTAACATGAAAATCAAATGTCAGCTCAACAACTAACTTGGTGAGAGCTGAGTTCAAATCAGCATGAAGTTTTAACATCTACGCTCATGTACTGGAAATCATAAACTAAAATTGTACCATTTATTAATACTTATTAAATTTATTAATACATATTTATTAAATGAGGATTAGAGAACCCAGACAGCCAAAGATGAAGTACTTTTTACATAAGCAAGCTGTACCGTTCAATGACAAGCTCTTAATGTGATGTCATGATAAGCTCTTAAAGTTAACATTGTGCAGGCACATATGTAGATGGGTAAGCTAGCTTGGTCCGCAATCCTGGCATAGTATCATGCTACAAAGCTGACTGCAGAGCTTCCATTTTTGAAGAGATTGTCAGCTCTCCTTGAAAATACACAAAGAAAGGTTATACAGTATATTTTGTTGCATTTATTTATGATGAAAGACTGACTGTTATTTTGTGTATCACTATATTCTGTTTGGAGGAAACCTGCCATAGGAATTGAAGGCTAAGAGATGGTAATTATAAAACCAAATGTAAGGCTGCTGTGAATAGTGCACATGGTGCCTACAGTATATCTGACCTTCTTCCGCAGTCTGAACTGAGCCCTCTTCCAAGATGGTCCTGAAGAGGTTATCTGAAATGACCGTCAGGAATTCAATTTCAGTGTTGGGGTGCAGGGCTTTCAGAGGGGAGCACGTCATCAACATACTTGTGGTAGCCAATGTAATTCAGGTTTGGGGCAGCAACAAAACCAGGTGCAAGGAAGAGATCCCCTTCTAGCTATAGAGGGGGGGATCATGATTAACAGAAAGGCATCAGAAACACAGAGGAAACTCCATTGAACAGAAGCACTAGCACAGATTTGTTCCAAAGAAATATGGCACTGTATGTGATTACACAAAATGATTAGCTTTAGAACAAAAACAGCATTTGGGGAATAAATACAATAAATGTGGTACCCATGTATCAGGTACCCAGTGTCATAAATACTGTGTTTCTCCCCATCATATAGCATTGTATAATAAAAAGTACAGTAAACATTGTATATATATACAGTACTGTGCAAAAGTTTTAGGCAGGTGTGAAAAAATGCTGTAAAGTAAGAATGCTTTCAAAAATAGACATGTTAATAGATTATATTTATCAATTAACTAAATGCAAAGTGAGTGAACAAAAGAAAAATCTAAATCAAATCCATATTTTGTGTGACCACCCTTTGCCTTCAAAACAGCATCAAGCATCAATTCTTCTAGGTACACTTGCACTCAGTTTTTGAAGGAACTCGGCATGTAGGTTGGTCCAAACATCTTGGAGAACTAACCACAGTTCTTCTGTGGATTTAGGCAGCCTCAGTTGCTTCTCTCTCTTCATGTAATCCCAGACAGACTTCGATGATGTTGAGATCAGGGCTCTGTGGGGGCCATACCATCACTTCCAGGACTCCTTGTTCTTCTTTAAGCTGAAGATAGTTCTTAATGACTTTCGCTGTATGTTTGGGGTCGTTGTCATGCTGCAGAATAAATTTGGGGCCAATCAGATGCCTCCCTGATGGGATTGCATGATGGATAAGTATCTGCCTGTACTTCTCAGCATTGAGGAGACCATTAATTCTGACCAAATCCCCAACTCAATTTGCAGAAATGCAGCCCCAAACTTGCAAGGAACCTCCACCATGCTTCACTGTTGCCTGCAGACACTCATTCGTATGCGCTCTCCAGCCCTTCGGCTGAACAAACTGCTTTCTGCTACAGCCAAATATTTCAGATTTTGACTCATCAGTCCAGAGCACCTGCTGCCATTTTTCTGCACCCCAGTTCCTGTGTTTCTGTGCATAGTTGAGTCGCTTGGCCTTGTTTCCACGTCGGAGGTATGGCTTTTTGGCGCAAGTCTTCCATGAAGGCCACTTCTGACCAGACTTCTCGGACAGTAGATGGGTGTACCAGGGTCCCACTGTTTTCTGCCAGTTCTGAGCTGATGGCACTG
Source organism: Acipenser oxyrinchus oxyrinchus (assembly GCA_030684275.1). Taxonomy (NCBI): domain Eukaryota; kingdom Metazoa; phylum Chordata; class Actinopteri; order Acipenseriformes; family Acipenseridae; genus Acipenser; species Acipenser oxyrinchus. The sequence continues at coordinate 7,564,575 of CM060249.1, forward strand.
CTGGACATCTTCCGATTGCGAAGGGAAGTAAGCATGATGTGTCTTTCATCTGCTGCAGTAAGTTTCCTTGGCCGACCACTGCGTCTACGGTCCTCAACGTTGCCCGTTTCTTTGTGCTTCTTCAAAAGAGCTTGGACAGCACATCTGGAAACCCCTGTCTGCCTTGAAATTTCTGCCTGGGAGAGACCTTGCTGATGCAGTATAACTACCTTGTGTCTTGTTGCTGTGCTCAGTCTTGCCATGGTGTATGACTTTTGACAGTAAACTGTCTTCAGCAACCTCACCTTGTTAGCTGAGTTTGGCTGTTCCTCACCCAGTTTTATTCCTCCTACACAGCTGTTTCTGTTTCAGTTAATGATTGTGTTTCAACCTACATATTGAATTGATGATCATTAGCACCTGTTTGGTATAATTGTTTAATCATACACCTGACTATATGCCTACAAAATCCCTGACTTTGTGCAAGTGTACCTAGAAGAATTGATGCTGTTTTGAAGGCAAAGGGTGGTCACACCAAATATGGATTTGATTTAGATTTTTCTTTTGTTCACTCACTTTGCATTTAGTTAATTGATAAATATAATCTATTAACATGTCTATTTTTGAAAGCATTCTTACTTTACAGCATTTTTTCACACCTGCCTAAAACTTTTGCACAGTACTGTATATATATATATATATATATATATATATATATATATATATATATATATATATATAAACCATATGCTGTTCATTAAATAATACTGTGCTTATTCTGCTGCAAAACTGAAAAGTAGCAATATCTTACAAGAGATGAATCACTGCAGATAAAATATCAGTAGGGGGTGCTATTAACCTTCAACACATGTTTTGGTTTGTTCTTTTGATGCTGTTTACCACTATGTACCACATTCACAACTGAACAAGATGCAAATTATGAACAGTTGCAATACATTAAGTGTAGTTCTTGAGTCATCAGTTAAAAAAAAACTGCAACAGGCCATGACGTATTAGCACTCCTCACAGTTGTTAAATTGAAGGATTGCTGAATACCTTAAATCCTCGGGAATATAAATATAGAAATAATGTTCCTCTAAGGATGAAATGAATATTTACCATCTGAGAATGCATGAATTCCTCCCGGTAGGTGTGACACAGTCGCCTGTCCCAGTCGTCAGGGATGTGCCCTCCATACTGATCTCACCAAACAGATAGCACAGCCCCTCCCAGGGACCTGCACGTGGGGAGATGCAGAATGTTATTTATAAGAACTTCTGACAATACGGTTTACACATCAGGAGTTTCTGATTGGAGAAATATTGAATTCTCAATCCAAACATATTGCACATCAAATGCCATTTATGCTGCTCCCTGGTATCAAGCCAAGACTTTTCCAGAATATGTCTTTGATAAAACTGCTACTGCACATAATCAATTTGACCAGTTGATTGTTATTTTACTATATATTGAATTCTCATAAAAAATGTGGTGTAAGTAATTACAACACTCAATCACCAGGTGATACCAAGGACTGACAAAACCACTTAAAGTGTTACTGAACAAACAGGCTGTTGGGTTTAAAACACAACACATTACTTTCCCTAGGCTTCTGCTTTGTTGTACATATTCCTACAATATCTTTTGTAACAATCATGATTGTTTTGATATTTTTATCAACATATCCCTGGTCAGTTTTGGCCAGTTATTTTTGTTTCAGTGTTATGCATTGGCTCTTCCTGTCAGAAAGTCTTCTGAATTCACAGCACTGGCAGCTTCAGTCCAATCTGTTCAATCAGAAACATTTCATTAGTTCCCAACTCCTCAGACCAAGCTCAGCATTTTGATTGGTTCATTTGGCACAGTTTCAGAGGGGCAGGATCAGGTTTATGAACAAGCATGACAATCCTTGTATAATCCCAACATTATTATTATTTATTTCTTAGCTGACGCCCTTATCCAGGGCGACTTACAATTGTTACAAGATATCACATTATTTTTTCATACAATTACCCATTTACACAGCCAGGTTTTTACTGGAGCAATCTAGGTAAAGTACCTTGCTCAAGGGTACAGCAGCAGTGTCCTCCACCTGGGATTGAACCCACAACCCTCTGGTCAAGAGTCCAGAGCCCTAACCACTACTCCACACTGCTGCCAACATCCACTTTACAGACCCTCGCCCGGCGTACCTCCAACCATATGAATATTTATACTCAAAATGTGATTTATTTAATTATTGCCATTATAAGGGCTTGTCGTGCATATTCATAAAGCTGTCCCTGCCCTTCTGAACATGTTCATGAAGCAGCAGGCAACATCCTGGCAAAGATGGAAGACAGATGAACCAATCAAAATGCTTAATTTTGAGAGGAGTCGGGGAACCAATGAAATGTTTCTGATTGAACAGGCTGGCTTGAAGCAGCCGATGTTATGAATTTAGAAGACATTTTTACAGGAAGACCTGATGCAGGAGGTGTCAGGCGCACCCCCAGAAATCTTTCACATGGTACGCAAAACTGAACCACATCGACATGCCATCTCATGCCGATAACGACACTGCTGTAAAGTGTTTCAGCCAATCAGAGTGCTGCATTTTTGTTCTTTCCTGCGTTTCACAGCACATACACTGTCACATTAGAAAACTGCAATCAAATTGCATAACCTTTTCCCTTTCTAAAAATGACAACGAAATAGTCCAAGACAACAATAACAGGCACAAATAAGCCTATTTGAAATGCAGACTTAAACTAGGGGGAAAACTAATTCACAAATCTGCTGGTTCCATTGTTAACCATAACTCTCACAATCACTACAACTAATGTAATCATTACTCCCCCCCTAAACATGGTGTATAAACATAAACTTTTGTTTTTATTCTTACACGTTGTGACAAAACATGCAGTTAAAAAAATTAATCAATAATAATAATAATAATAATAATAATAATTAAAAAGAAAAACTTCACAATTATGTGCCAATGGTTAGGAAATGTATTGTTAATTTTAATATAAGACACTGATAAAATTAAAATATAAAAGAAACTTATAAATGTGCACTTACTGTTCTCAATCCTGGGAGAGCAGCATTACTACTAAATAAACAGTACAATCCTATAAGCTTAAAATGTCTGTTTCACTTCAACCGATCACATGAGATCATATGCGAGTCCACACTTATTATTCATTCTAACAACCATTAACCTTTGTACAATTTCAGTTGGGAAGAGTGATACAAAAAAAGTCACAGCAAACAGCATCCTAAATTCATAACAATGACAAATATAGGAAACACGATCACTTGTACCTGCATTGTGCTGGAAATTGCTGCAATCATCAACACTAATTGCAGTGATCACTTATGCAGTGCTATGAACTGTCACATTTGCTGCATGTAATTACATTTGAGAAAACGCTCCATTGCCTGCCTAATGAATTCTCTGTATATTCACATGCAACTTACTGTTTTGTTAACATAATGAAGGGCATTTATTCTTGAAAAAAGGAGAGAAAAAAATACCAACAGAAAGTAACTGGTTATGACCTGAACTATATGGAGCGTTATAAAAAAACAGTAGCAGATAACAGTACAATTGGACTTCTTTATACTGTAGCTATGCCCCCATTCTGAGGGTATTAACAATCTATTGATTTAAATCAATGCTGGTACTAAATCTAAATGTTCTGCGGTCAATGTTGCTTTAATTCTAAAATAAATATAAAACTATCTCCAGTGCTTCACATGCTGGCCCCTACATGGATGTAATGATTCATGTGCTGTTGTATGAAATATCTCATACCTTGGTGTTTGCTTCAAGGTAGTTGTACAGGACATTGACGCACATGGTGAGGCCCCCAGTGTTGAAGGGATAGCTTCGGTTCCAGCCCTGCGGTCCAAACTTTCGCCTTTCAGCAACACAGGCGTGGAAGTAACAGAGACAGAACAGGGTACTTTTGAACGCCTGCTCCCTGGCACACATTTCCAACATCAACATACACATTCTGACAAGCTGTTTTGGTATTACAGAATTCTCCAAAGCTAAATTACAAGATAAAAGTTTCCTCCCCCCCCCCCCAAAATACCCTTTCCAAATTATTATAGCTTCTAACTAGCCAACAATGACGTTTTCTGTTAATTCCTAACCAGTAGCTTACATTGTATAATCCCAACCCAAACTTTTTATATTTTGCAACCTGTACTCAAGAAAAAGTAAAGAGAATAATTACTTTTAAATGATCATAACATTTGGCAATTTTTTTGCATTTCCTATCTTCCTTATTTTTTTTTCCCTGCAACAAATATCGTTAGTCAGTGAAATGAATATCCGCTATACACAGTGCACTTCGGTCCTGAAGCACGGTCACTGAACTGAACAGAGCAAAGTGGGACCACCTGCAGCTCCGAAAGAGGGGAAATGATCAAATTAAAGCAAGTAGACAGATGTGTTCAAATAATGACATTACATTTTATCAAACTGTGAAATGGTTGGTATTTAAAGGTAAAACAAAAAAGATAGCTTTAATTAACTGGGTCTTTAACAGGAGGCAGCGTGCAGGTGAGCCAGAATGCCAGTAGGGGGCTTGTTGGTCATTTTAATGGAGTTCTCCAGTATGCGTCGTGGGATGCTGTGCTCATCTGGGGTTGCTGCTGGTTCGGCACTGATGAACACCCTGTAGTCTTCACTGGAAGTGACCTTACCCTTCAAATGAAGCCATGTATACTGCAGGGCAACAAATCAGAGACTTTCCAGGTAATATAAGATTACTCCATTGAAAAGTTTACTAAATTACCTTGACAGCATACAAAATACTTAATACTATAATTCATTTAAAAAAAAATATAAAACCAGAAGTGGTTACTTCTCACCTGTAGAATTACCCAGTGTTCTTCGCGGGGCGACTTTTTCAGAGCGTTCTCAGCTACCACCTGCCCCTGGCCGAGGGGTACATTGTGAAGCTTCCCGAGATCAATAGTGAATCCCGGCTTCTTACCTTTACAATGGAAATTACACACACAAAACACATTGACATACAATTAGTTGAATCATCATTCTGTTATTTGTTCAATAATAATAATAATAATAATAATAATAATAATAATAATAATAATAATAATAATAATAATAATTATTATTATTATTATTATTATTATTATTATTATTATTATTATTATTATTATTATTGTTATAACCATAGCATTGTAACCATACCAAGAGACTCCACGTCCTTCAGAGGGTTCACTCCTGCAGACAGGATGAAGAACACTTGGATGGCAGGACTGCTCTCCTCATATGATTTAGAAAACTCCATCCGGGCACCCTCAACATACTTAGAGCCCTAACCCTAACCCTCTACATACTTAGAGCCCTAACCCTAACCCTCTACATACTTAGAGACCATGTTTTCTTCAACTAAGTTTCCGTACAAAAGACCACAATTATAATCTCAAAAGAAATTCAATTGTTACATCACTGACATTTCATTTTGTATAGTCTATAACGTATTTGTTTTTCATGCAGTACAAACAATTGTTCCTCTTATGTAGTTTCTGTGGTGAAGTTTCTGTAGTTTACAGGGGCAGGGGCTCCTTTTCTTGCAGCCTTTTTAACAGAGGAAAGGTAGCTACAGGCAGTGGAGATTGTAATACACTGTCTCTTGTGATTCCACAATTCGATAATTCACATATTCAATACATTTACAGTGACTGCAGGCCATGTTGCATTAATGTACTATACTTGTCACTGTGTGAAGGCCCTTTACTATTTAACTTTTCAGCAGTTCAACATGTTATTGCTGCTTATTTCCACACATTGAAAATATGCAGTCACATAGCAGCAGGAAATACATTACTTTGTCTATGAGCAAACCTTTTTCCATGTTGTGGAAAAAAATAATCCAACAAACTAAAAAAGAGCCATAGGTAATTCAATCACCTAATTTATCTTTATGGACTCTGAAACCAGTGGAGACACAACAGATTGGCTGACAGGCTGTTCTAGCCATGAACACTTGTAATTGAATCATTGAGCATTGGGCACTGCTGGGTTTAGCTAAAGAACACTTTGTAAAAGACACACTGTGTATTTATATGCTATTCCCTTTATTGCCTAGCAGTTTGTAGAAGTCCAGTGTAACACAGGAATGCCAGACCTGACTGCGTATGTCATTCTGTCAGGGCGGAGAGCTCTCAACATAATGTGTTTCTGCAGAGAGCTCTTGTTTTTCCACTTCTCTCTCTCAGGACATTCCGACTCCACCAGCTTCTTCCAGCGCTTTGCTGACCCTTCGACATCCCTGTCCAGCCCCCGAGACCCATCCCACATGGACATGGTCTGCAGCACAAAGGAGGCTTCATTACTGCAACCTTGAAAGTGACTAATGCACCCACACTGTTCATGAACTGTGGTGGTGTAGAGAAAGGTAAGTCTCAAGTACAATACAATACAATACAATACAATACAATACAATACAATACAATACAATACAATACAATTTGCTTTTATATAGCTCTCTTCATGCAAAGTATCCCAGGACACTTTACAGTTAAAACTCTTAAAATATAAAAAGCCATTGGTCAATCAATCCAGCTCAAAAATAAGCCAACTGATTTAAAGGATTCAGCTGTGCTAGCATTTCTGATAGAAAGCGGGACACAGTTCCAGAGGCACAGGGCTGAACTAAAGCCCCTCCTGATTTTAAGGGACTTCTGGTGCCTTTAGGTATAAATTTACAGCTAAAGCCAAAGGTTTGCATCACCCTATATAATGAACTAATTTTGCTTCATAAAGTCAAATGAAACCTGCTGAATAACATTACGTTAACATATTGAATAACATACTGCTTTGTAGTTTTCCATATACTTAACGAAAAACTGACAACAAATTTAAAACTGTGACATTTTGAAATGCAACATGAAATACTGGTTACAAGAAATAGATGTCCACAATTATTTATTTCAGCAATTTCTTTTGCAAAAATCCAAAAATGCCAATTCAAAAGTATTCATACCCTGACAAGGAAAATGCAATTAATATCTAGTTGAGGCACCTTTAGCAATAATAACCTATTTTAAATGATTAGGATATTTGTCAATGAGCTTTAGTGATTTAATGAATTGTTCCAGTTCATTCAAATTCCAAGGACTTCTCTTGTGCACAGCCTTCTTCAACTCATACCAAAGATTCTCAATCGGATTTAGATCGGGACTTTGACTAGGCCATTCCAGAACCTTGATTTTATTCTTCATTTAACCATTCTGAAGTAGATTTTGATGTGTACTTTGGATCGTTGTCATGTTGGAGCATCCAGTTGCGCTTTAAACCAAGTTTTGTAGCGGAGGGTTTCAGATGATTGGCCAATTCTTTTGGTTTGCTATGGAATCCATTTTACCATGTATTGGAACTAAATTTCCTGTCCCATTAGAGAAAATCAAGCCCCATAGAAGGATATTTCCACCTCCATGCTTGACAGTAGGTATGGTGTTCTTTTCGTTGTATGCCTTACTAGACTTTCTCCAAATGTAACGACTATCAGCGTGACCAAATAGCTTGATATTTGTTTCATCACTCCACAAAACCTTTAACCAGAACTCATATACATGATTCAAATGCTGTTTTTCATTAGGTTCTGCATTATCTGCATTTAATCCTGTACTTTAGAGTACTGTAATCTGTCACAAGTGTTATTTAATCTGTAGTATTTTGTATTTAATTATATCCTGATGTAACTATCACTGACACTGTTATCTGCTCCGTTACTGAATCGTATTTTGTCATATACGTGTACTTGCTAGAACCGAAGTCATTGTATTTTATCTTGCTCTTAATTGTATTAATACTTGTACTGTGATTCTTGAAATGTATTTTTGTTTACGACTGGATAAGGGCGTCTGCTAAGAAATAAATAATAATAATAATAATAATAATAATAATAATAATAATAATAATAATAATAATAATATTGAAATTTCTAGCACCTTGTAGACAATACTATCATAGCATCAAAGGGTATTAATACTTTTTAATGATCATTTTTGGAGTTTTGCGATGATGGATTTTCATGACTGTTGGCACTACTTCAGACTTGCTTACCTGGAAGGCTGTTTGTGACAAAAGGTTAGCTTGTCTCGTTCAAAGAGCCCACGGCTGGTGTACAGGAATACAGAGTAGGTGATGCAGTTCTTCAAGCTGACAACTCTCTCCTGCACCTCGTCACACTTCTCAGCCCGCTCAATGATTTTATGGAAGACTGTATTAAAGGTCTGGCAGAATACACAGGTGGATATGTTACAACACACTGATAGGTTAACATACCAGAGTAAACACAGTAACTTTAAAACTGACAAATACAGGTGCACTCCACTTAACTGATCCTGTTAGAACGGAGTTCCGTTTACAACGTATTGAGGCATGTCCCTGCCAAACAACATGGGTTTTAATGGGGAATTACTCCCCTATAACTGACTTGTTTATAAAATATATACCGTTTAATACGTACAGTTTTCCTGTGCCACAGGTAGATATTTTGCACAAATAAGGTACATCTGGGACAGTAAATGACAGTCACAGCTGTATTTGTGACATCAGGCAGGAAAGACAGTTGCTGTTTACTTTTATTCTTCTATGTTTCTGTTGTATAGTTTAAATGTATAATGTATACAATTGTAATTACATTTAGAGAAAATATAAATTTGTAAAATGCTACTACTTATTACATTGTATGGTCCACAGGGGCATGTTTTGTACAAATAACAAACTCCTGTTCTTTGTCAGTTAAGTTTTCTTGTATTGTTTATATTGAAGGTACTTATGTTCGCAGTTACATACAGCATTTCAAATTGTGTTTACTACGTACTTCGTTGATAAAGTACTGATTTCCTTTGTCCCTTGGAGTCCGTTATAAGTGGATTGCACCTGTACTTGCCACCTTGGTGGAAATGTACCAGAGATATTAGAATGCACATTCAAATGACACTAGCAAACAAGGCAATGTGTTATTGGTGTTTTATACATTAATAAATAAAGCATCTACTGAAACTTATTTCAGCACAAAAAATAACCAATTAAGCACATGAAATTTGACAATTGGCCATAGCGATTGGTTTCCCAAAAACTGGAATTTACAAATAATTGAACTCTCTTAAAAGCAAGCAACATTGCAATAAACATCACGTGTCAATACAATTTCCAGTGCTTATTGTTATAAAAATCATACATTTTATTTCCTCCACATTATCTGGATTTAAAAAAAAAAAAAAAAAAAAAATAGTTAATGCTCTATGGCTATCTTCACAGAGAACTGGTACATGGGGTTTATTTTGCTCAGGTCATTAATGATAAAGTATAGAACAGATGTCCTTTCTGCTGCTGGTCGGTAGATCTCACGAACCTCGTTGATCTTTATTTCATTCTCTTTTGCTTCAACCACCTGTAAAGATACAGTATGACATTACTGGAGAAATAGAAAACTGGTCAAAATGGAAACGGTTAGCTTTCAGAAAAAAGGTTCTACCCTTTGACCTTGCTGTTTGAACAGACGCTACTTTCTTACGGACTCAAATGTATGAAACACTGAAATGTAAGTGGGATGTGATAGGGTGCAAGACCTGCACATGTGAATAGTGTGTATTTTGTATTTAAGTCCATTAATTCCATCCCTGCTGAATACACGTGGGAATGTGGCTGGGTCTTGATTGGATAACTGATCATCAATCAAGTCCCAGCCACAAGGTATATAAAGGGAGCAAGAGCCTTTGTTTGGTGAAGGTAGTTAGGTGAAGAGCTGGGAGTAGCAAGCTATCGCACCGTGATAGCATTGCTTGGGTGTGAGTATTTCTTTTGTTTGTATTAGTGATTTATTTGTTTAACCTCTTTGTACACCTATACAGCTGCTCCTGATGCAGCTGTATAGGTTTTAAGGGGACAGTAAAAATGTAAATTAAGAAAAGGAAATAGAAATGAAAATGAAGCTGATTACTCTTTAACCAGAGTTCAAAAGAAAACTAAAGTAATTGCCTGTATTTACTGTATGTTGTGACAATGGCATCTACAGTGTGAGAATGGGCTTTGAAATGGTTATCGGTTATGTACATTGATGGATGATTAATCCCTGTGATAAGTGACAATAGATTCAGTGCTTGCACTTGAGTGAAGTCAGGTGCAGTGAAGCCTCTAGACCCACCTTGAGTTTCTCCAGGTCGGGCCTCTCTGTGCTGACCATCTCAGCCAGCAGCTGCTCCTCCAGCCCATCCTGGGTCACGGTACAGTTGATGAGTGTGCTCTGGGCCTGCATCTCCGGCTTGTAGTGGTTGTTTGTCAGCTTGGTGTGCAGAATTAACCGGAACCTGCTACTGTACTCGCGCTCCTTATCCCTGCTCCTGATGTATCTGAAGAGTAGATAGTGTTGGATTTTAAGCTATCACTAGAACAGGACACTATACAGCTATGGCTAAAAGTTTTGCATCACCTACAATTTTAGGATTGAGACATCATTTAAAAAAAAAACTGTATTAACATAATTTATTAAACATCATGCAATCAAAGAAACTACTGAATGATAAAAGCCTACCAGAAGCCATAATATTAGTACAGTATTTCATGTTAGATTTTAAAATGTCACTGTGGCAGGGCAAAAGCCCTACACATGTAAATAATGTATTGTATTGTTGTGTATATGTATAGTTTAAAAAATATATAGAATTTAAGTGTGCACTAGATATGGCAGGTTTTTGCAGTTGTACATAAATTTGTAAAGTTTTGAATTTAAGTTTGGCAGGGATGGGGTTAAATCCAACTCTGCCAAATCCATGTGCAGAATGTGGCTGGGGCTTAATTGACTAATTGATGATCAATTAAGCCCAGCCACATGGTATAAAAAAGGAGTTGAAAACCAGTTATTTTGTTCTAGTTTCAGCAAGCATGCAACCGCACTACTGTGTGGAGAGCCAGGGTGAGTGGATTGTGTAGGGATTCATTTAGAGGATTTTGATCCTACAACAGTTTATTTTAGTGTGTCACAGAGTAGGTTCCGGAGCGGGACCTCCCTTTTAGTGAGAGCAGTGCTAAGCCAGTGTTTGGCAAACTTTTGTTTTTAGCTGTTTTCTCACTATTTTGTTTTGCATTTTTAGAGCTCTTATTCTGATTACACTCTGTCTGTGTATGTCCTTCTGCACTAGGGCTATCATTGCTGGTACATTTTAGCGAATAATTAGGAACGTTGAACACAAGTGACCTATAAGTACATTTGAAATAACATAGGTTGATGCTGCCTTGCAGATAAACCGTACGCAGTCCTTTAAATTTCAGAACAGAAATAAATTCTCTCCCTGGAGTCTATATATATATCTATATATATATATATATATATATATAGATATATATATATATATATAGATATAGATATAGATATATATCACTATATGTATTTCATTTAAACTAGGATTGTCTGAAACTCCATGTTTTAATTTTTTTTTTCTAATTACCGAAAGGTTGTCAGCCTTTTATGGCCCTGCTTTCAACAGTGTGTGCCAGATTCAACTCTATATCTTTACAACACAGAATTAATGCAATATTGATGGAACCATTACTAGACCAAATTAAAGTCTGTGCTGATGGATTGACCCAAGGGATTATGTCAGACAAGAAAGGAATAATTAGTATTCATTACTTCACACTCTACAACATTCCAATTATTAATGAACTTCAGCTGTTGGGCTGCACCATATCCATCACTAACAACTTAGTAGCCTTTATTAATCAAAGGAAAAACAAGGTACTAGGTCATCTACAAGGAATACACTTCTAATAAGATTTACCAGCAGGAATTAGCAAGGTTCTGGGAATGTATGTGGTGGAGGAACTCAATTGAGGAATGGAACCATTTATTTTCTTTTAATATACTTACTCATTCATGTCATTAAATGGGATCACTGCACTATAATATCCCCATGCCATTAATCACCCATACTATAGGAAGCACTGATATAGGAAAATGTCCTCAGATTTTCATAATAATGTAAATGAAAAAAAAGGTTGGATTGTCAACTGCTTGATATGGTACCTTCTGTAGTAATTTATCTCCTGATTACAAACTTTGATACGATGCGAGTAGAAAATGCTGGTAAAACGTTATATATATATATATGCAACACAACCAAATTCATATCACAGATAATACATATTTTTGCTAAAACATACTGAAGTAAGAGTATTTGGAGGACCTCCTGCTGTGTTGGCTGAGATTGCTCCTAAATGTACTTTAACTGTACATGAACTTAATTCAGCATCAATCAGATGTGGGAAAATCTGGACAAAAGCTCCTCCTGTCTAACACTTTTGATTAGCTACCTTCCTGCCTGTCTCTCCAAGAAAGGAATGCCAGATCTTCTAACTCGAAATCTTATGTAATTGAAACTAAGTGGAGTTCATTCTTGTCCACCACCTAAGAACAATTCTTCTGTTCCACAAAACCAATTTGTTATGTCTTTTGCGTATCAAGTCCAATTCAGCTGGATGCCCTACAAGCTTTAATGCAATCGACAGGGCATTTTAAAATACTCCACCCATAATGAGAAAGCCTGTCCTTTCTAGTAGTCATCCCTCGATGGAATATTGTTTCCTAGCACTGTGATTACTATGCTGCTTGAACAAAATGCTGCAGGGTAGATGCATGGCTCCTCTCAGGCTTGGTGCTGACATTTATCAGTTCTTCAAGCTGTCCTTGGGGAAGTGTTTCACTCCTCAGCCCCGAGAACACATTGACCTGCCCTGAAGATTACCAGAGCCTTTCCTTCTCATGCCCTGTAATTGTGACTAACAACATTGACCTTGGCCTTTTCAATCGGATTCAATAATCAGATAGGAATTCAGTCAGGCGCCCTGAACTGCAAGGGTTGTAATCTTGAATCCCCTATTCTATTCTGAGAGGAGACCTGCTCACACTTCTTGTTTGGGGTTATCTGATATTGGCCTAGATAAACAATTTCTGCCTGTTTCGTTACCAGGGGCATCTGAGAATGAGCAAGGAAGAGATGAATGTAAGACTGTTCAGCCTCAGGGGGCTTCGATAAACATTATTACAGGCTGCAGCAAAGTTTGACCATGTGGTAGAATATCTGCTAAACCAGTGGTATATACTGTATTTATACAGACAGTGTTCAAACAAGAAGCACTAGAAGATGTATTGCTGATCACGTATACAAAATTATCTTTACATTTTAGAAGCAAAAGGAATGCTTACAAACCAAACAGCCTCTTCACCGAAGCCTGTGTGCAGCTTTAGTATGGGGAATGGGATGTGACATTTACTGATATTGAATGTTGGTCCGTATCAATAAGAAACCTTTAATATTTTCTCATATATTATTACTTGCAGGGCTTTAGGAACACTAAATGTTCAAACAATTAATTGCACAGTTGTTTTGTATTGAAAAGATATTTGACTGAATTTCAATTACAAAAATGTCTTAGAAATATTTGATTCCTTGCTGTTGGGGGTTGATCATCAGTGGCCAGCGCTCACAGTTAGTCAGAATGGTAGCATTCTCCATTGACATTCTATCACTAGGCAGACCGCTGTATTGCCTGTTAGCATTGTTTATTATTTACTGTTGTTATGCCATCAGGCAGTTGGATTAGAAATTAAACAACATTGCACCTGGATTATTGTTGTCTGTCTGTTTCTTGATCACTTCTACATTACCTTACCTTCACCTGCACTCAGTTAACCACTTTGCCACATATACCTACACAATACTACTTACATTGTATGTATTAATATTATTTATATATATATATATATATATATATATATATATATATATATATATATATATATATATATATATATAGGTTGAACTTCCCTAGGTTAAAAGAAAAAAAAAACTTATAATATTGTAAAATAGATGAAAATAAAAGAAACAGAAATACATTCTATTTAAGCATTAATACAATAAAAAGAAATAACAATCACAGATATCCTAAATATGCAAACCCACCTAACCCCGGGCCAAGGTAATATGTGATATGACTTTAGTTTCCTGACCTGGTCTGAACTTAGTGGCATGATTAAAATGCCAGTTTTTTGATTTTCTGTAATGTTACTTGGAAACTTTAACTACCCTGGAATCATTTTTAATACTTTATTTTTACATTTTTAATTACTTTAAAATGAGCTAATATTATATTCTTTCTGAATCTTCTGAATAATATGTCTTGTGTAAGAAACATGTCATTTTAGTAAGCATAGTGAAATAATCATTAAAAACTATATAAGGAAATGTCATGACCTGTGAGAATTACGTTTACATCATTTGTACAAACATGTAATCTAGTAATATACAAAGACACACAAACCTTGCAACTCCTAATACGCGGTTATCTAAACCAGATGCTGCAGGTTTTAGAACATCATGTTAAAACAGATTTTCTACATGATCCAAAAAAAAAAATATATATACATTATTTTACCTTTAGTTCAGTGACAAATGATCAGGTTAGAAAAACAAAGCAGCTTTTTATAATAAAAACAAATACAGTACACTTTACTTTGCTGTGCTCTTATTCTGACATGTCCTTCTCTTACATCCTTGACTGATGTCAAACACCAGACAGAAAATCTATTTGTACAGACAAGGTACATTTGATTAATCTGTTCCCTCCCTGATCATTTCTGGTTGGTAGGTTATAAACAATAAAGTATACAAATGCAATTCCCTAAAAACGGCTTTGAAAGTTGAAGTAAAATTTCACTCAGCATCAATTTAGCATCCATTTAGGTCAATAATGTTACCATGACACCTCAACACAATAAATCACTAGTGACACTGGCTAACAAGGGTTTAAGAGCCTGAACATGCAGCATAATACATTTTTAGACAGTTAAAAATCACTATCATTTTATCCTAATGCATTATGGATTGCCTGTAATACCATTCTGTCTGGGGTGAACCGTTTCTAATTTTGAACAGCTGTTCAGATTTTGGAGGAAGTTAATGATTAAATATAAACTGTCTGATTTATTAGTCTAAACACCAGTGCATCCAGGTCAATGCCATAGACAGAATCATCTGTCTTGATATGTTTCAGAGGTCTGCTGCACTACTCTGAACTTATTCATTCTGAGAACTCAAAAGGCTTGGCATCAAGAATTGAACTGCCATAAGAAAAAGTGTCCTCATTTAATTTCCATTTCTCAGTGGCAATCATTTTAAGGGTTTTCCCAATTGGATACATGGAATTGATGTGAATGAATTAGTAGCTGTAATGCAAAACCTTAAGAAATTTAACATCCTTATAAAAGTTTCCCATACTAAAAGCATAGCAAAGTGTAATAAAGCATAGTGAAAGCATGGTCACGCATAGGTATGCATTGCAAATAACCGTGAGGTATAGTAAAGCATGATAATACACATTGATTGGAATTCTTGGACCCGTTTTCTTACCTCAAGCCCCTTCACCAGCCTGTTAGCCAGTTCAATTGTCCTGTTGGTTCTGGTCACCTCATCCTGACAGCACACTTTCCCTGCAGTCGTCTTCTCAAACCGGGTAGTGAGCTTACGCAGATTAGCATGCAAATCCTACAAATATTTGTCTCCCCCCCAAATAAAAAATACAGTATAGTTACAGTATAAATCTGAGCATGCACAACAATCTGCCAATTAGCTAGCTAAGGAACGTCATACAGAACACTATTCCAGCATTGATTACAGTCTATCTGGTCTCATTCTATTTTGGTTATGAAATAAAAGTGGGTTCAATTACATTGTGCTCAGGTTTTCAAAACAACAGAACAGTGTTTGTATTATCAAGAGGCACGTTTGGTGAACTGCAGATTCACTTTTTAATCATTTAATACTGAAGAAGAATTTCAGCCTTAATATTTTGTGTACAAAGGGTGCTTTAGGAGTATGTTTTCACAAGCATCTAGCTGGTGGCTTTGGAGTACATACTGTATGTGATAATGGAGTATTGCAGTCTGATAGACCTTATTCATTACATTTTAACTTATGATTATTTAAATAAAATAAAGTTTCATAATCAAGGAACTGTTAGAAAAGTTTAATTGATAGAACACTGCATATGGAGGGTGAATCTTTTCTGTTTAATCATCTGTGTATTATAATAACCACATGACTATAATGAACACATTTAGTTCCTGACCATAGTGGTCACTAGAGGTAGGTTTGACTGTGGTCTGATTTTGTAGATGCATTAAAGAGTATACTTACAACTACAGTCGTTTCTTCCTGATGGTCTCCAGCTTTCATGTTGCTGTATTCAAATCAGTATTTGTCTGTGACACTTACAAATACAAAAAAAAAAAAAAAAATTAAATGGCACACATCTCTAATCCTGGATGGGCCTTCACTTACACAGAAAATTATTTTAGCTTCATCAACCAAATCCACATGATCCTTGGTTACTTTTTTAAAAGCACATCACAAGAGAAAGGTGTGAAAGGGTTACTATGATTATTTACCTTTCCCATGAAGGTCTTTGCAGCTTTCCAGCTTCTGTCCTTGGGAACTTTACCTCTGGGAGCCATCAAAGCCATCGCTGCAGCAGAAACATTGGTTACTGCAATTGGGGGGTTTGGGAACGTCTTCAGTTCTGTGAGGTTCACCTTGAAAGAATACAAGTAGAACCGAGTGCAGCAGCACAGATTAACAACTCCATTCCTAGCAGCACGTCACAAACAAACTCACTTAATAAACTCACTGGCAGTAACTGAGCAATTTGCTGCTATCTTATTATATTATATCTATTCTTTTTAAACACCTGCATACATTTAACATCCCATCCATGTATTAAATGTTATAGATTAGTACTGTGTCACTGCTGTGCTGTGCTGTCAATGAGAGCTTTTATGGTGTTGTTTTACTGAAATTTTTCCGGTTTCTGTTATTGCAGGATAATAGGATTTGGAATCCCAATGAAAGTCAATGGCAGAGGGATTCCACTAGTCATATATCATGTTAACTTGTGGGATTTTTATTACTGTACTAATATATGACATTTTTGTAGACTTCTTTGTGCAAGATAACCTTCTCTGTATATGATCTGCAATCATTTTGTGGTGATACTAATTTAATAAAAATTTGACTGCAGCTCCACTGCATTCAACACTCTTTTTAGTATTCATCTTACCTTCTGCTCCTCTGCATCGGCTATGGTCTTTTCATGGCTCGCTTTCTCAGTCTACAGCCCGATCTTAGTAATTAAGGCTTCAGCTCTTTCGATTCAGCTCAACCTCTTGCGATGCAACTTTGGCCTTCGAGATCCTTAACCTTAGAGCTCAAGCATGTACAGTACACCACAAACTAATAAACATTTCAATACAATTATATATTTTAGTTGAACTGAAATAATCTAACAAGTTATTTAAAAACAAGGTTGACCCACGGGCAATTTAGAAGACTGAAGTTTGGAACCAATTTCTTAAAATCACTAATAAAATTCAGACAGTAATGCAACTGGAATGAATTAAACCAGGCAGCGGGTATCAGTGTTTAGTCCAAATGATAAAAACGTTCAATAGTGTGAATTGAGCAAAAGTGTCAAAGGTGATATTAAATATTCAATATTACAATGATCAACGCAAAGGTCAGGTCAGACCATTTTTTATTTTGAAGCTGCAGGCATTAATATCATTTAAACAACTTCAACCCACAATTGAATTATGGTTCGCAGTTGATCAAAGAAGTCATTAATTCTAAAATGTGTTTAAACAAATGTTCTTACTTTTATATACTGCACTCCTCTGATAATAGCTCTGTGTGATGTGGTACATTATTGGGAAACAACCCCATCTGCCACAAATCTTTATTGATTTCTTTGTTAATGTTAACGATTATTATAAATCAAGGCCCTTTCAGTTAGTCAGAAGCCTTCATTGATTTTAATTTTGCCATACCTGTAACATGTGATACAATAAGACTGACAGATATTCTAAGACAGCGTACATTGTTTTGTGTGTTTGACTATTTTACTACTGTCAAGACTATTTTTGCCTATTTGTGCCGTATTCAATAAAATAATAATAATAACAAAAACAATAAAATACCACCTGGGAATGTCTTTTGGTACAGTAGTTTTTGCTTATTTTTACATCAATGTAAATTAAATAACAAAAAATAGGAATACATTTCCATGGATATCATAAACTGTAGCAATATTGAGATTTGTGCACAGTAACTGAGATTCTGTGGTCTTCAGTTTCTCTATCCCATTGGCAAGACGCTCCATTTTTTGTGAAAGTTCTTGCCTTTTGCTCCCCAGCAGGTTTTTGTAGAGGGTGATTTGCTCGAGAAAGTTCTTGGGGGTGGTGTAATTGTACCGCTTCTCATTCTGACGGTATTTTTCACTGGTCTCGTTGACACTGGTGTGAATGTAGGCCATGAAAAGACTAATGGATTCCTGGACACTAGGCTGTAAAAATCAGGAGTGGAGCAGAGAAGCAGGATTAAGTAGAGTTTAACACAGGGAGCCTATGTGCTTTGAAATATTATCTTCATAAATTTTGAATTCATCTACAAGTTTTATTCGGATAGCCTCGACTCACTCAATCTGAAATGTAGGCATTGCAACCAGAAATGATTATACTTTGAAAACCACGGCTGTACGAAATGTATTTTATCCCTGACATGTGGATTGTGAAACACAGCTGTGTTTACATTATCCTTGATGTCCTCCAACTCCTTAAACTTTCCTAGTCGCAGTTCCCAGGTTGCTCATGATTATTCATTGCATGATGTTCAAGTAGAAACAATTAATCACAAGCTGTTGAAAATCAATTAATACAAAATAAACGAGCTACAGAAACATGTACATAAGTGGCATATCATTTACAAAAATGCTGCCAATAAAAGGTTCAAAATAAGAAAGAAATATTTGGGAATAATGTTTCACCCTGCACATTAAGTATATGTGTGTGTATACAGATAAAAAATATATCAGATTTAAAACATGCTACTGGTAGTTATAATTGTCTGAATTTTCACCACTACTCACAAGCTTTCATCCGATAATGGCAACCTGAAGACATCCACTGGATCAATAAAAGGTTTTTCATTTATGACCCAAATGAAAATGAACTGTAATTAAAATACCTGCAAACGTGGTTTGAAAACCTGCACCCAAGCAAGGTAAAACAATCTCATGATCACGATACAAGCCCATTATCTCAAGGGAGGGATTCATATGGAAATCATTATACTTGCTAAGTGGGTTGGTGACACAGCAGCAGTGTTGGAATTTCAAGTGCAGAAGATACTTTGTTGGTACAGTAATTAAAGCACCATGGCCTTTTGACTGTTTTTTCTTCTTCTTTTTCTTTTTGTCAGAAAGGCTGCAACTGGCCTGAAAAGGCCCATCTCAGAGTGATAAAATAACTATTGTCATCCTGCTTAACAAAACGACACAGCAGGGAGGAGGCACAGTGGTCCAGAGAGCAGCTGCCTGTAATTCTCTGTGCTTTCAAGCCATTCTGTGAGCCCTTTGAAGAGGGGTCTCTCCTTCACTCGCAATGTGTCACTACTCTTATGAGAAGGTCAACAGTGACAGCACTTCCTGACTTTAACAGCTGCGGCTTTGAAAGGGTCAGCCCGAGATTACTAATTACAGTAATTTCATTAGCATGAATGATTTCTGCTCAAGGCTCATCTTATTGTGCTTACAAAAACATGTAAAATAACACAATGTGAGTCATTGGGCTGCGAGTCGCTCATATCTAATGATCAATTTTTTCTCATGATGCAGAACTAATTATGAAAAATCCATTGACATTTAAAACGATTCATTTTGAAAAACAAAACTATCTTAATTAAAATTGAGTTTGACAGTCAAGACATTTTAATAGGAGCAACATAATATTTGCTTTTTACAAAGGGAGGGGGCTTGATGGTTTCTTTCTTGTCATATGTCAAAATACACATATTACAGACGTCGCCAATGGTAACATGTTAACCTCTTTATATTCTTGATAAACTTGTATCATTTGGAACAGTGATATTACTACTGTTTCTACCCAAAAATGCCAGGTGACAAAATCCTAACTACATTATCTGTCTCTTGATAAATCCAAGTTAAAATCACCCGGTTGTGATTTTTATGTTGTGAGTGACAGCAAGGCGGCACAAACCTCAATCCCCTGAATCTCCTCAATGAGCCTCCTGTTGACACTGCAGGGCCTCCTGTTGACACTGCAGGGCCTCCTGTTGACACTGCGGGGCCTCCTGTTGACACTGCGGGGCCTCCTGTTGACACTGCGGGGCCTCCTGTTGACACTGCGGTGCCTCCTGTTGACACTGCGAGGCCTCCTGTTGACACTGCGGGGCCTCCTGTTGACACTGCAGGGCCTCCTGTTGACACTGCAGGGCCTCCTGCGGCCACTCATGACACCAGTCAATAGCTGTGCAGTTAACTATGGCAGGGAACTTCCGGGCTCTGGCGTGCAGGGTGGAGCCGACTGGGGAGAAACACAAGACAACCTGCGGCACAGAGAGGATGTGAGAGCGAGAGAGCGAGATTACCAACACTGCTGGGATACACAAGCTGTGATCAAAGTAACAAGAAGCAAGAAGCAGGAGGGGTTTCCTCTTCTGATTTTCAATTCACAGGAACCACTGGCAAGTGCATTTATTCAGCTGTCCAGAAAAGAAGCATCTAAATGCACAAAAAAGAGTTGCCGCGGCTGTGAAAAGCTTGTGTCGATTAAACAAATGCTCTTTTCCAGTAGTAACTGTTTTAATTAACTGTCCTGCTTTGAAACTATAACTACATTGACTGGCCAAAAAAATGTGTATGACATGCAATGGGTACCTCCCAGTGAACTGTTTGGGTGGAAATGTGTGTTTGCCCAGTGATGAAGGTTTCTGTGATTTGAGCTACTACATTACATCTGTTACTTGAAGCTATAGGTTGTACACATCTGCAGCCTTCATCCATCATGACCTGCTTGGACAAGTTGGTCAATGCAGCTTATGCATGAGGAACGAGCCTGTTGCACAGGAACCCACTATCATGCCTCTTGTGAAGTCACTGTCATTAGTTGCACACAACTTTCAGATAGCTATTATAGCTCTATTGGATGACATGTCATTTGTGCACATACATTTGCATACATTGGGGTCCAGGGATTTTCACAGACTTGCACAGAGTTTGTAACCCTGGTCCAGCCAATGAATATTGTACATTCTGTACTGGGCTGAGGCTCTTAAAGTACAGTTTAGCAAGTCTTATATACAGAATTTTGGAGCGAAGGCCAAAAAATGTGAAAGAGGTTTTCAAAATAAATATGAACAACTAATTACACATTTTAACAACATCCCGATGGTGGCACAAAACATTCCATTCAGTTTTTTTTTTAGTTGTGCACACATGTCAGATTTTAATCATTAGTATGGATTAGCAACATTCTATTCTTGAAAACACTGCAGTAGAAAAGATGAGGGAACCGCACTTTGTTTAAAATGTGTACCTGACTTCCAGTTAAATGAACATGTGCCCTACACAACAGAAGATTAATTCTAAAGCAGCACCACTTTCCTAATTCAGGGTGCAGGACGACACTGCTGGAAAAGCAAATGCTGTGAAGGTCAGGCACAGTGCCAACAGCGACAGCTCTGAGCATCTCAACCCCCTCCTCCTGCCACATCATCATTACATCCTTACCCTCCACTCTCCCTGTCCTTTTCAGAGCTGTGTGCTGAGAAGATGAATACATTGTCCATTAGGGACAATTGACAGGGTGCTTTTGTAATGTGGATTGCTCCCCACTAGGAACTGCTGAGACCATCAGGCCTCATTTCACTTTTAATCTAAATAGCTTCTGACAAAAACGACCTGCACTATTACCAAAACAAATGTCATGTATGACCTGAATGAATTGTTTTACATAAACAAAAAAAGAGGTATTATTTATTTGATGTTTACTTTGTGAAAAATAAATTCCATGAAATAGAGCACAGAATGAACAATTTATTATTTATCCAACAGGGGGCCCTGAAGGCTAAAAAGTCAGCCAGCACAGCTAGCAGAGAGCTAAAGACACAGGCATCCATCCTCATTGCAATGCAAAATTATCTTTAACAGTCTGGAATATTTTCCGGATGTGCAGATTTGAAAAGTAACCTGGCAGCAAAAAGCTGCCAAAAACATTGTTGGCTCCATCACAAATGCCAGATGATGCAGTGTTAGTTAACAATGTAAGTCTATGGAGAGAGAGCTAACACTTTTAAACAAATGTTGATCTGAATCTCACCTTTAGCTGCTGCTGTGGCCGGTCTATAAAGAACTTGCAGCAGTTCTCCCTGCTGTCGAGCAAGCCAAGCCCTTGGACCTCATTCCTTATTCCAGTGATGATGCCGTCTACTTCTTCATCGCTGAACAACTCTGGGATCTCGCCTGCAGAGAAAGGGAGGAATGTTTAATAGGAAATGGCATTAGTTCAAAGGACTGTGCAACAATATGTCTAACCAGCTACTGTATATCCAATACCACTTTGTTCTGTATATCCTTTCAGTTTTACATTTTTACGAAATATCTAACTTTACTCTTGCCCTCTCTGACTTGTTGCTGTATTTTTTAATTGAGGTGTCCAGAATAATACTGGCGTATCCCATGCAAATCCTGAGCTGAGGATTGTAAATTGTGGTGTATTAAAACACTTGATGATTCAATTATAACCCTTAACTATAAAATATAAAAAGTCAATTGTTTGAGTAAAAAGTACATTTGATGTACATTAAAAAGGTACATTTATACAAAATATCAGAGTAAAAATGGTGCATCCCACAAAATCTGCAATCCCCATTAGATGTTTTTTTTTCAAATGCACACAACAGGAGCACAATCAACCTGTCAAATGTTAAAATGAAGGACAATGGACTTCTCCAGATACACACTGACTTAAACCAGATTCTCATTCATACAGGATCCTTTTAGATGAGGACACTGGTTAAGTGTCAGAGCTTGAACAAAAGAACATAAGAAAGTTTACAAACGAGAGGAGGCCATTCAGCCCATCTTGCTCGTTTGGTTGTTAGTAGCTTATTGATCCCAGAATCTCATCAAGCCGCTTCTTGAAGGATCCCAGGGTGTCAACTTCAACAACATTACTGGGGAGTTGGTTCCAGACCCTCACAATTCTCTGTGTAAAAAAGTGCCTCCTATTTTCTGTTCTGAATGCCCCTTTATCTAATCTCCATTTGTGACCCCTGGTCCTTGTTTCTTTTTTCAGGTCAAAAAAGTCCCCTGGGTCGACATTGTCTATACCTTTTAGGATTTTGAATGCTTGAATCAGATCACCGCGTAGTCTTCTTTGTTCAAGACTGAATAGATTCAATGATTTTAGCCTGTCTGCATATGCCATGCCTTTTAAACCCAGAATAATTCTGGTCGCTCTTCTTTGCACTCTTTCTACAGCAGCAATATCCTTTTTGTAGCAAGGTGACCAGAACTGAACACAGAATTCTAGATGAGGTCTTACTAATGCACTGAAAAGTTTTAACATTACTTCCCTTGATTTAAATTCAACACTTTTCACTATATATCCAAGCATCTTGTTGGCCTTTTTTTATAGCTTCCCCACATTGTCTAGATGAAGACATTCCTGAGTCAACATAAACTCCTAGGTCTTTTTCATAGATTCCTTCTTCAATTTCATTATCTCCCATATGATATTTATAATGCATATTTGTATTGCCTGCATGCAGTACCTTACACTTTTCTCTATTAAATGTAATTTGCCATGTGTCTGCCCAGTTCTGAATGCTGTCTAGATCATTTGGAATGACCTTTGCTGCTGCAACAGTGTCAGTCACATAATTTCCAACATCCTCTGAAAAACACTTTTTGTGACTCATTATTTATACCTTTTCCATGTACATTAGCCTGCACAACAGATAACATTTGCCATTTCCACCTGGATAACTGGAAGCACCAGCATTTTCTGATTTAGATGCATCTGTTTCACTTAAGTTCCTTATTGTTCAATCGTTTTACTACATCCTTCTACTACCAAGTATTTTTTGGCAATGATTAAACATTGCCCTTGATCAATTTCCTCCAGTCAAGAATTCATTTTTCTCTCTGTACATCTCACTCTGCAAGCATGACAGGAGACGTCCACCTTACCTTAGACCTTTCTGATCTCAACAAAAGCAATACCGTAGGGATGCAACCTCTGAATCCAGTGACCGTACAACTGTAAAGATTCCCCACTAAAAACAAAATAAGTATCATCTATAAGGGGCTGTTTTACAGACCAGTTGTAACATACTACCTACATCTCAGGGGAGACGGGCTAGGGCTCTTTAAAGAGATCTAGTGGAGGACTCACCTGATGCCAACAGGTTGTTAATTAGCACAAGGAAGCATTCATCTGGGACTTGGGCATCTGTCAGCAGAAACACAGTGGGCATATTCTTGGCTCCAGTCTAGATGTACAAATTGGCCAGATCCACCTGATGAGTTCATATTTCAAGGCTCATAAGTGTTAGCGAAGAAATGAAAAAAAACACATTCACTAATAATTTAAATTAGCAAGCACAACTTATGGTGAATATAAACAATTAGACTGATTTGATGATCAGTTCCCATGTTCTTCTTTGGTTGCTACCATGTTAAAATGTTAGTATATTTTACTTTGGCAATTAAGTAGCACAGACTGTTGAGGCTTTTTTAATTTGGTCTTTGTTGTGCTTTTTTTTTCTGAACTATACTGTTGTTGGCACTTTACAGAAGTACAGGATTTGCAAGATTAAGCAATTAGCGAAATGTATTCTTCCAGTCTCTAATGGGACCTGGCTGTTAGCATTCAGTAATAGAGTAAACTAGATAGGATAAGATCTATATCTAGTGAAAAGCCAAGAAACATCATCAATATTCAAACTGTTAGTTAAGATGCTACAGGGTTGGTCACTAAAATAGGAACACCTGCCATAACACCGTCAATAGGATGTAGGACCATGGGCAACCAGCACGGCGCTGCACAATGTTTGAATTGTCCTTTTGGGATTCACTAATAATCCACAATTATTGCTGCCTGGAACTTTTTTGGAGTGGTAATCTACAGCAAGGTTCTCCAGAATGATCCATGTATTCATCACTTTCTCACAGAATAGGAGCACTTTCTTCCATCTTGGATACAGATACCTGGCAACCAAGCTCCTACTACTAGTTCACTATGACTCTGATTTAGATCTTCAGTCTTGCCCGTGATGACTTGCAATTGATATTGATATTGCAAATCCCTCATTTTTGCCCAGCCCCTTGTATAAAAAAGCTTAGGAAACAGATCTGAATTAAATTCAAGGACAAGAAGAATTTATTTAGGCACAATACCCACAGGTCCTGGATCCCATATCCTTTACTCAGCGTGACCTGGAAAACATCTAGAGAGTTGATGCACACTGCCAGTCTTGACAGGCTCTGCTTCCCACTGCCTCCCATTCCCAGGAGCAAGGCGTAGTCAATACAGTTAAAAAATGCACACATACACAAGCTGCATGGCATCTTCAAAGAGCACTAGGTTTATTGCAGCATTGAGTTCATTGTAGCTGTCGAGAGTTTCCACCAAAATTCTCTTCAGAATCTCCCATTCCTTAACTGGCATATAGCGGGGATCTCCAACCCCATTGGCAAAATGGCAATAAATCAGAGGCCTCTGCAGTAGAATGTGATCCTCCACACCCTTTGGAAGAAAGAAGCACATAGAAACACATATTAAACAAAGCTTAGATCCTGCTCTATTAAACCATCCTTACCCTCTGGCATTACAGCAATAAATCAAAGGGTGCCAGAGATAATTAAGATATTCCATAAACTTCAGAACCAAAAGGATAAAACAACATAAAACAAGGCTTCTCCCCAACATTGGAGTTGCACACTTAAACCAACAGATGCTTTCAGTCCATGTGCTGTCGAATGAGAGTGCGAGTCTGAACTGTTCCGTAGGTGTCTACAGCAGGCATATTCAAGAAAATCCTCATTCCAAAATGAATTCCAAAACATACGACAAAAGAAAGAAAACAACTTGCAGTACCAACTTCAAAAACATGTTCTGTTATTTATTTATGTTATTTAGTTATTTACTTATGGTGTATCAGCTATATTTAAACAACATACTGTAAAGCCATAAATATTTGCGACCAAAATATTTGGCTAAACACACCCATAAAACCTATTTTGCTCCAGAAATATTGGTGACCTGTTTCACTGGTAGTAGTATATTACTTCATTATATGTACAGCACTAAGATATTCATGGCAAAAATGTTTGGCTTTACGGTATATAAAGTAATATTTACTATCCAACCTTGCCTCTCTTATTATTTTGACTGGCTCATTAAATATGTACTGCAGTCTCAGCTAATAGTGGAAAATGAAATGCCCCTCAGGAAGACTGTTGTTACCTCCAGGGTGCAAGGCCTCAGCCTGCGGCTTTGGGCATTATGTATAGTCCCCTGTCGGTAACAATAATGTTCCACTATTGCCCTCCTCTCCAGTCCACACACACACACACACACACACACACACACACATACACACACACACACACATATACTGTATATAAATGGTTGCGGTGTAAAATTGGTAAATCTATTGATTAATCGGTGTGTAGATTTACAAGCTCAGCGGTACACATATATAAAATAACTAAGGAGATGGTAGTTAATGCTACGGTAGATAATGCTACAGATACATTGAATTCAGAAATAAAGTAATGTCAGGGAGCTTAATGGCAAAAAAAAGATTTCTGGAAGATCTTTACGTACTTATTATTATTTGATTAATCTTTCTAAATTTCACTGCATCCCTTCTTGCAATATTATTATTATTATTATTATTATTATTATTATTATTATTATTATTGGTAGTAATAATAATAATAATAATAATAATAATAATAATAATAATAATAATAATAATAATAATAATAATAATAATAATAATAATTTATGTATTTACCAGAGACCATGTATTAATGTTTTGTCCTATATCATGATTAGAGACAGACAGACTCTTACGATTTTATCCCCTTTGTCTTTCACTTTATGTAAAAAAAAAAGCACTTTCACGATTTTATTTTAAATGAAAATGTGCCATAGGGCAAACATTAGGTATGGTAATAATGCCATCTCTTCAGTAAAACTCATGCCTATGCGAAGTGTGATTTAGTATTATTAAGTTTAACTGGTTTAGAAAAAAGCATAACCTAAGTGCATGCATGTTTTGTATTTCAGTGAGAATCATTTTGCTACGTCATTTTGCCACCAAAACATTATTTTGTATTGTGGATTGTTGCCAGACAGTGATCATGGATGTAAGTTAAAGAGATCGTTTAATCTCCTTAGTTATTTTACACATTGACCGCTGAGCCGGTTATTTTATAATATGTGCTTAAGCATACGGTTGTTTACATATGGTCTTTATATTGATAGAACTTCAGTTTGATATAACATTATAGCGTTTTTGTTTGTTACATACCTGATCTTGATAGACAGCTCCACCACAAGTCCAAATGCAGGCGAAGGAGAAATAAATCTCATGCAGCTCTCGAAGGGAGACAGGGAGCACACTCTGTGGTTAAGACACAGCCCAGCAAGGAGCAAAGAGTCTGTGAGGAGGTAAAACACTGGCATTACTTAAAGAATGATAATACAGGTTTAGTCACTCAGTAACATGACTATAAATTGTAAAAGTATGAATTAGTGTTTACTTTTTTCCTGTCTTTTAACTATAACACGTGAACAGCTACATGATTTTATACCTGCACCATGCTGTGTTCAGGAATAGGGGTGACGGTCTTAACGGTTGACCTCAGTAGCTCCAGACAGTGAGCAACATACTTGTCAAACAGGATGGTCAGATTGACCTTTTCTGACTGCTGACTCCATCTGTGTGTCAATCCATCTAGCTACATACCTATGGGAAAATAGATAAAATAAAATAAAAAAGTTATCATACCAACCTGACCACAAATCATAAATTATAAGATATATATCGAACATCTGTTTACCCTGGAAGCAAAGCTTTTGGCCGTGATTTTATTTAATTGTATGTTATTTTCCATAGCAAACACATTTTTTTATTATTACAGTGCAGCATGATCTTTGGCTCACCCTTAAAGCACAAGCAAAACCTTCTTAAACACCAGATAACCCAATGGCATATCCATAGATGAAATCAGACAAAGGCTAATTTACAAGGATAACTGTTTATACAGGTTATTATGAAAGCAGTTATTACAGTGGCACAGACCAGATAGTGTACTTGACCTAATGTTCTTCATCGTCACATACCACTAAGGTGATTAAGGCAAACGGAAATGTAATCATACCTTCAAAGATCTGGAATGACCAGATGCAATACAAATGGAGACATACATTAGTATTATGTTCTATATCACAAAGCTTGGTGCCAAGTGTAATACCTCACAATGAAAAAGTTAATGGTTACCTACTTTATAAACACTTACCAATGTTGATCATTTCATGAATCACTTTGTATTAACAATAAGCTGACATTGACATTTCATGAATCACTTTGTATTAACAATAAACTGACATTGACATTTCATGAATCACTTTGTATTAACAATAAGCTGACATTGACATTTCAGTTGCTAGAGGGAAGTAAATAGATTTTCACATCTTGGTTGGCTCTCAGTAAGCAAGCCATTTAATTCGCAGCCTCTTTTTTGTTAGTTATTTTCTAGAAACTGTATGTTAAACGCCATCCTTTAGTGACATTTACCATTCAGCCAGCATTAATAAAATGACTCACAGATTCCACCCAAGGTCCTGGGGATTAACATACAGAATGCCTGCTCTACAGACAGTGGCTGGAGTTGCTGTTCTCAGATGACATATTTTAAACACTAACCTCAGGTTGGAGTAAGGGGGATATGTTCATTGCTGGCAAATGTCAGTACTTAAAGAAACAATTGTAAATACAAATAATTCAATGGAAAATGCATTTTTACCACCATGTCTACTTCTGGGTGATCATGTCTTTTATAATGGATAATTATTATGTATTTATTTATTTATTAGCAGACACCCTTACCCAGGGCAGTCGTATACAAAAAATACATATCAAGAATTACAGTATAACACATTGGTATTGGTTATTGCACTATGAATACCATAAAGAACAGCCGCATTTCACCTTGTTGTCATCCACGAGTGTTAAGTGACTCAGTCCACATAGGATCTATATCTCCATCTAATACAATCCACTTTGGCCCACCACACGTGAAATTTGCCTGCTCTCGCATGAGACATGATGAAAGTTGTCATAATATACTATACGGTTTTTAAAAACGAGAACATAAACATGGTTTATGACAAGGAGGCTGTGTGGTCCAGTGGTTAAAGAAAAGGGCTTGTAACCAGGAGATCCCCGGTTCAAAGCCCACCTCAGCCACTGGCTCATTGTGTGACCCTAAGCAAGTCACTTAACCTCCTTGTGCTTCGTCTTTCGGGTGAGACGTAATTGTAAGTGACTCTGCAGCTGATGCATAGTTCACACACCCTAGTCTCTGTAAGTCGCCTTGGATAAAGGCGTCTGTTAAATAAACAAATAATAATAATAAAGTACTGTGATGCAAGGTAAAAAAAAAATGTTTGTCTACTTTCGTAGTAAAACTTTGTTTTTAGTATCTTTATCTTATACTTGCCATCTTTTCACCCCCTTGTAGCTGGATGTATAACCCTGATCAGCTCATCTGTAATGATAGCTTTTGGACTGAGGTCATTCCAGACAGGTTTTCTTTTCAGATTCGCGTAAGTCTTTTTAAGGATTTTTAAAATGTGAAGGGAGAAAAGAAATAAGTGTTATTTGCTTACTAAATTAAAATCCTTTTTATTATGTCTTGTAAAATAAGTAACTAAGCAAAAACATAAAGATATACCTCTTGCTTGGCGGGTTTTATAGGCAGATAATGTTGAATCATTAATTTTTTTAATGTATTTATTTATTTTCTAAGGGAGAACTTAAATATGGAATGTTTTGCAAACCACAACACACAATAATTAAAGTACACAGTGCTAATAAAACAATTCCAGTATATCTTACCAAGTATATACTGCTGTTATTTGATTGGTTTCAGATTTTATTAAATAAAAAGTGCACATATTATGGCAAAGGTGAATTTGATTTTGAATGGTAATATAGTTGAAGCTGTTGGAGAAGAATATTTGTCGAACACTCCTTGCAGATACTTCAATGCTGTACTGGACGGCAAAAGAAATCCTTCCTCTTAATCTTTAAGGGTATTCTTGACATGTTATAATAGCAACTAATGACATTTGACAGCCTTTGATAAATCAACAAACCTTCCACTGGCTCTGTAGTTGCCAGAAAAGATGGATCGATGGGACCTTTAGCTATTATATACCTGTAAAAACATTCACTTTAAAAGGGTGGTAATTGTAGTTAATGCAGGGTTTTTGCTTTTGTTTGAGCCTTCAAGACAGAAAGTCGATTTCCCAGTGTCCTTATGCAGTTCTGCATGTGCTATGAGCCAGATGCGAGATGACAGGACTGCAATTCTTCAGAGCGATATTGTGACAGGAGTGTGATAGATCTCTTACTTTGAGGATAAGCAGTCCTCTGGCTGCAGACAGAGATCCAGAGTGGACTACCTCACCATCTGTTCAAACTCCATGTCCCTCTTCCTCAGGACATTAAGGGCTGGGAAGAGATCCCCAAACAGCCCCATGAAGATGGGGACGTCATCTGTAACTATCGTTGGAAGGTTAAAGTCTCTTAGAGCACGCATCAGCACCTTCAGAAAATGAACCATCAAAAGGTGAAATTTTCCCTGTGAGATCCAACTGGCCACTTTGTTGTACTATGTGCTCAGTTAATCAGTTGGCACTGTTGGCACTGTGGGCAAATCTCTAACAGAGTTTGAGGACCGTTTCGGGAGTCTAATCAAAACAGTCATAAAGAAAAATACATACAATATCAAATATGTGTTCATAATATTTTTCCTAGATTAAAACTAGGAAATGTTGCTGCTGTCTGCTATATTAAGAATACAGGTGAAGATGACGTTGCTACAAGTCAGCACAGACAGCTGACATTTTTTTTGCTCAACTCAAAGATTATGCGGATCCTACTATCAAAGAATTAGCAAGCATTTCATTTTGATAAGTGTTTCTCTGTATATATATATATATATATATATTTAAACCAGGCTGTCTGAATAAGACGGAAGCCAAAACATTGTAGCTAATTATTAAAATAGTGTGTTTTCAGTTGATCAGTTACTTTCTTTTTCATTAAGCATTTCTAGTGATTGATGAGTAGGATCTTGTTTGATCCTGATTCTCCTTGGACATAGAACTGTATGATGTTTTTGAATTCTTTTTCTCTAATAATTTCTCTCTCTCATCTCTCATATATATATATATATATATATATATATATATATATATATATATATATATATAATCATACAAAGTTTTGCAATGTAAAATAAGCAAAGAAAAGAAAATGTCACATAACCAGTAATTTCACTGACAGCAAGATAGATGCACAAACTACTTCAGGAAGCTGTAAATCTTTCTTATGAATACTCACATTGTTCGTTTAAAGGTCAAGTTATTAAAGCTACAGTATAATTATTGGTTTGACAACAGAATGAATGAGTAGTGACAACATTCTTCCTGTACTCACAACCTTTTCTCTTCCTGCCCTTGATTGATTAAAGTCACTCCTATCGTTATAGACAATCTCACAAATAATGGTATTCATACCCCTTTCTTAAGTATAACTTATTCATGCCCAAGAGTGTACTATAAATCCAATCCGGAAGATAGGGCAATCCAGTTTAAGCATGTACTGACTAGCTGCACATTGCCTACTTATTGCAACAATTTTCTACTTTAAGCTTATTCCTTCAAGCTAGTTTCAGTAACCACGCTTGTTTAGATTAAAAAAAAAAAAAAAAATCAAATTGAAGTTACTTTCTGTATCAACAACCCCACACTTTCAATAATGAGCTGTTAACCAGTCAATGCATTCAATTGGTTACAAGTCATTGCATTAATTGTCCACAAGGGGGAATACATGCATGCATTATAGTTCCAACCAGAACCCGAGGGAGAATCAATCTCACTGGCTAACAAGTGTTCCAAGTTGTGCAGATACAGGTATGTCACCATACCAGTAGAGCTTGGAACTTTGGCGGATTCCCTTGACTGCCAGTTCACTTTGGGAGGGGCGGGGCTGGGTGAGGGTCCCAAGCACAATACACCTCAGGGTTTTGTTTGCAATGAACTATTATAGGGCCACACATATCCATAATGCAGAAATCCCTGCTCCTACAATGCCATAATAAATACATACTAGGCTGGTACATCAATGAAAATAAACTGAACGCATCTTTCTTTAAACATACCTGGATGTAGGATATAGGACACTATCAGTAACGGTATCAGCATACAGAAAGAAATTCTCACCTACCACCACACAGCCATATATATCCCTTATAGTGAAATAACACAAGCAATAGCCTGGTTTTACACTGGGTATCTTTCCATAGTTATATAAACAGGTATGTATAAACAGACATCAAGCACGGGTCATTTACTATAAATTACGCAGGATAGCAGGCTACAGTTGTAATAGATTTAAGCCTGAATATCTGTTTTGAAAGCAGCTCCCTGCAGTGTATACAAGGTGATGAATTTGCGAGCCAGTGGCCTGGCATCAAGGAAGCCTTCAGCTACCAGCATAATCTCACAGATCAGCTCTGTGTCAGGAACTACCATGGCATAAGGTCTAACAAGGAAATAAACATGAATTGCAAACAAGTCTGCTGAAACGGGGTGGAATGCCAGAATGCGTATGCTGAGAGAAATGTTGTATATACAATTTGAATTACTCATTTTAATCTCATTAGGAGGGTGGCACGGTGGTGTAGTGATTAGCATTTCTGCCTCACAGCGCCAGGGTTCTGGGTTCAAATCGGCCTAGGGTACTGTCTGTGTGGAGTTTGCATGCTCTCCCCGTGTTTGCGTGGGTTTTTTCCGGGTACTCCGGTTTCCTCCCACAGTCTAAAGACATGCTGTCCAGGTTGATTGGTCACTCTAAATTGCCCTGTGTGTGTGGTGCCCTGCAATGGACTGGCATCCTGTCCAGGGTGTAGTCGCACCCTGTGTATGCTGGGTTAGGGTCCGGCTCACCGCGACCCTGTAAAGGAGTAAGCGGTTAATGATAATGGATGAATCTCATTAGGGATTTGAATCCCTGCCTATAAATATTTTTGATGAAGGATACATATTTATAAAGCACAGAAATTGACTCTCAAAGATAAGAATGCTAGATTGACACGTTGAGCCCAGTATGTATTATTACTGTAATCATAGACAGGGTGTCTATTTATTATGAGAAAGTCTCTGTGTACAGTACTTATTTAAATCAGTCTGGGATTACACAGTTCAAGTTGCTCTTGTGACCACAGGTGACATTGCTGCTCTTATCTGCACTTGCTTGAAAGGTTCTTTGAGATTCTCAGGGAGCTCTATTTGTCCAGCATAGCCTGGATTCATGGTGATAAATATCATCACAGATGGCTGCTGTCTAATTTCTTCTCAGAGGAGTAAAAACCTCCAGACAACAACAGGTTTGAAAGATTACAGTAATTTGCCGTACATTAGCTATTTATTTCCCAAATGGACTCACCTCATTTTTTTTATTTCTAATGACATCCTGTATGGTTTTAATTGGAATGACAGCAACTGACAGGCACCAGCTTGAGCCTGACCTTTGTAGGTGTTTCCAATGGAGTAAAAGACAGAGACCCCAGTGAAATGTGAAAATGCAACTGATAAGGTATTATGATGGACACTGCCTGAACAGCAGGCTCTATCTGGTTTAATTTTAGCTGTGCTCTAACTTGTAAATAATATCAGGTTAGTTTATGTGTTGTTCCCAAGCTATGACTGCTTCAAGATGTTGCTTAGCACAATCTGCTTATGCATTCAGATACAGTAATTTGAAACAACAAGTGGATAATGCAATTAAGCAGGACTGTTTGTAAACAAGAAGCTTACTTTATAGGAGTGGTAGTGCTGGACGAGTCATGGAAGCATTACAAAACGGCAATGGCAATCATTCAATTATCATCCAATTCTCTAAGCCAAAGGTGTGCAACCAAACTTTTATCACAGGCCGCATATCCAGAAAACTAGTTTAACCTAATGTGTATAGCGGGCTACACATTACTGAAGAATAAGCCGAGTTTAACCCTTAGCTGCAGTATACATTGCCATATACATATAGCAATTTCCCTTAGAATTACTGTTCATTTTATTTCGTACTGCACAATACACATCACAAACAAAATATACAACACAATTAAAAACAAAGCATTAATATCGTACTTACCATAGACACACACATTGCACAATAACACAAAGCAAATTAAATATCTGCTAACTGAAGCGGTTTTTATTTTAGTTTAAGTCACAGGGCAGTCACTTCCCTGGCAACAAGCTTCCTATGTTAAATTGGGAATGGGATCTTTCAATGCAGCGGGCTTGTACAAGCATTTGAGAAAGAAGAGGAAGACTCATGAAATTAGTTGGAGACAAGCTGATGAGAAGCAATTACCCTCCGCAATACAAATTAAAATGTTGTGCTGCTTTTTATGCGTACATTTTGAAAAAGCAAGTCAACAAAGTTTAAAAAAATATTTATGATATATTCATAAGTGAATTGGAATTTATACAATGTCGGGCCGCTGTCAACGATAAACGGGCTGCGGGTTGCGTGTCCCTGAACTAAGCTGATTTCAACTTATATGCAACAGCTATAATAATAGATATAAAAAGGCATATACAGCAAGCTTCAAAAACATTGGCATATGTAATATATGAATTATATGCAAAGTGAATATCTATGAGTATGAGTAACAATATGAAATTGTTTTGAAATAATTGAATAGAATAGAAAATCTAGCAATTCTGTTCAATCTATTTCACAATGACAGACATTCCAAACGCCTACAGGAGTATCCATTGACTAAAGTATTAACAAGATTCAAACTAAACATTTTATTATTATGAAGCTTTGGTACACTTGAAGTTCTTTACTCTGTGAAGGATGTAACTCATTGGCTAGCAATTCCATACTGGAGCTCATTGTGTATTCTGTCACAATACAGGGTTTGATCTTACTTCCATCTGTGTGTAAACCTGGTCAGGCATCTGCTGCCCACAGTCCTCCAGCAGAGCAATCCTCTCCTTCAGAGGTTCAAAGACATCATCTGTGGCAGCTTGCCGGTCCCTTACAGCCACAAGAAATCCCACAATCTCAACAAGGCATTTGTAATCTCCCTCACTCGCAGGCTTCTGAAGAGCTTTATCTGTTACTTTCATGAATTCTTCCAGCTCATTAAAACTGCACAGAAAATATTTAAATGGCAGATGGGTCCCACAACACGTGACAAAAAAATAAAATAAAATACAAATAAATAACTATTAGGCTAGTCACAAAGCTTAAACTTGTAACTCCAGTAGGATAGAAGTATATACAAAGACATGACCAACACATAACGTTGGGCCAGAGGTTGCCAGCCTTTATATGCAAGAGAGTCAAACTGAATAGACATTTAGAGCAAGTGGTCTGCAAAGAGCCAGTCGTTACAGCAAATCAAACCCTATACAAGGTAAAACAGACTCCAGGAATAGAAACAGTAATACGAGCAGAGGGTAGGTGGACCTACCAGAACATGAGTGGACTATGAGTCGAGCAGCGGTACATTTGTGTGGATGCTACAAGTACGGTCTTAAAAAAAAAGTTATCTTTTTTTATGTGTGAATCATTAAGCAAGCCAGGTATGGTCCAGAGGCCATAGATTGGCAACCACGATGTTAGGCAGTACCATGGAAAAGATGAAGTCACGTGACTTATATTCACAACATGTGGAAAAACAAATGTCAGTGTAGAAGTTGAATCAAGTTTGGAAGAGCAGGGGCTCTAGTACAGCATACCAACCCAAAACCAGGGAGATCCCTTATAAATGTGTATTGCACTATGTAAGAGTATAACAAAGTAGTAATAACATGCAGTAAAATCTATTTGAAGCACAGACAACCATACTAAACCTATAGCTATGGTAAAACCTTGTGGTTTACTAAGGTAAAGCATAATAAATGCATAGCACATTACAAGCATATTACCATGATAAGCTTTTTATAAGTGATTCACCAATGCATCAATAACAGCATCTCTGTACCTGTCAGTGGCATAGGTCATGAGATGCTCTTTAAACATCCAGCTCCACTTTGACAGTATTTAAAAGGCTTATTTTAAATTATTTAATGTCAACTCTAAAGTGACTGGAGAAAATGCACTTTCCTTCTGAGTTTTATCGGTTGCATACGAAAACATTGAGCAACTAAAGTATGATAATAAAGCAACACTAACAACTACAGCATTTTGTTTTTGTGTATTTCCCAAAACTACCACTTCGTAACTATAACACGATAACAGTGTATTTAAGCAGCTTTAAATAGCAAAGCAGTGTCATAATTCATTCAAAATTATGTGAAAGAGGGAAATAAGAATTTGATTTATTTGTAGTGCTGTTGTAATCACTAAACAGTCTTGTACTGTACTGGTTGGGACAGGGAAGCCAAGGTGGATCATGGTTTACTGTAGCTCTGGGACTAGACCATGCAGGTGTGCGTTTACCTGATCTCTGAATTGTTCAATAGATGAATGGGAACTCATGAAAAATGTTATCTCCCTGAGTTTCTATCTCCTCTGTGGTTAAGACGTGGCCAAACAAGAGAAACTTCTTCATGAACTCAGCTCTGTCATCCACCCAGAGGTAGGCGTACGGGTCAAAGGAGCTCTTGTACTGTATGGCTTTTTTGATTACATCTGGTACTCTGTCCATGATCTCCTGCTGCATATCTAGCAGGCCCAGTATCCATATCATGCTATTTAAAATGACAAGACACTGCATTTTTATTATTCATATAAGAGCAGGGCTCAAATATAAACATATCAGAGTTTTATTGTTGCTTTTAAAGGTTTGTTGATCTTTACTTCCATTGGGGGATTACAAAAAGTGGGAGTCCATTTAAATATACACTATATAAGTATAACTCTGTCTAGGCAACAACTAAACAACAACAAGCCATTCTGCATTCAAAGCAACTGATTTTTTTTTTCTTTAATGGTTTCTACCACATGGAATTACCTTTATTCAACAACAGAGACAGAACTCAGCTATGATTACATGGTAGTTTCCCATTCCCATGTGGCCTGCTACTCTCCTCATCTGTGCAGACATTTTATAAGTGACACTCAACAATTCTTCAGCCAAGTCGTAGAAGCCATCCCCAGACTCTTTATCCAAGGAGGGCTTGAAAGTGATTTCTGGGGCGCTCAGGATAATCTGTGCCTCAAACAGTGGGGACACTTTGAAGATGCTTTGTGTGTTCTCAATGAAAAACTCCAGAGCAGGTGATGGCGCTGAAGAACCCATCCACCACCATTTCATCTGTACTTCACATGACATAGTCAGAGGAAGGGTCAGCACGTAAGAGACTGAGGTTCTATAAAAAGAGGTGAATCTATGTGAACTTTATAAAATGGTTATTCGGATAAAACCATTTTTTAACAGTGTATAGTAAATCAAAACTGGAAGAATTACAAATAGTATTCGGCCTAAAGCACCTTCAAATGTTAAAATGTTTTTACCCACAGTGTTTTACATTGTAATAAACTATTAATAAAACCTTTTTTTTACCTCAACAAGTTTATGAATTCGTTCTCCACCATTCTGTATCACCTTGTACCTCTTTGCAACCCTGTCCTCTTTGTCATCCAGGCTCAATAAGGTATCCGTTTTGTTCTTTTTTCTGGACAATAGTGCATGTTCACTCCAAGAACTCATCATGACCTGGATGGTCTCCATGTTATCCTTTGCTGTTTGCACTCTCCTCTCAAGGTCATGCACTGCGTTCCTTCATGTTAATGACGTACTCCCAGCAGCTCTGCTCCCTCCAAGTCAGGGTCTCCTTAGCTGCTTGCAGTTACTCATCAGTGGCTCTCAACTCATCCATGATCAAGGGGTATTCCACCTCCAGGACAGTCTGCTTAACTTTGCTGTACCATTTTACCAGAAGTTCAAGATTTCCAATGCACTGTTTGAATAAAATGATTTAAAAAAGAAGTAATGTAAATATAAGACCTAGAAAGATATATATTACTATTAGCTGTCAAAATACACAGACATTGAAAAGGCTACCCTTTCAAAAAGTCACACCAGCAATCCGTGTTGAGTTTACCCTCCATTTGCAGTCCATGTCAGCAATGAAGGATATTAATGAATGGCCCTGGTTATGAACTGAAAGCATTGGATTCCACTGCCCCAGTCTTCCTAGGATTCAGTTTAGGCTGGGCTGGCCATGGCAGGCTGTTGATGTTTAGATGAAATGAAACCGCTGATGCTGCTGTAAAGGTTCGACTAGGCAGGTTTTTAACTGTCCATAACAAAAGGCCCACAACACAGTTGCTAATCAAAAGAGGATCCCACAACTAAATCCAATGTTGTGATAGGTGGTTAAGTACAGGGATAAATCAACCTGGGATCTCGACATCTCAAATTACTATGTCGAGATCACAAGAAAAAGATTTTTAATGGTCAACAGACCAATTAAAATGTATGACTAGCAACCTCTCTGTTCAGTTATGGTCAAGGCTGCTTCAGGAATACTCGTCATGTTCAGCAGATATATGAAGATATATGACTTCTCAGGGGACAGCTACAAGCTACAAAGAAAATCTAGTCCAATGATTAGTGACATTAGCTCTGAATTAACATTACACTTCTGGAGAGGTGCCCACACTTTCTTACGGAATCTAATGCGACTCTAAGGTAAATCACAAATCTAATTAGAATTCAACGTTACCTTAGGATCGAAATTCACAAACAGCAGCCCACTGTGAGATTCTCATTTGATTAGTGGTTGATCCAAGTTGAACTGGCACACTTCATCCACTCCGAGTAGATCTGCTCCTTATACTCATCCTGTAAAGTCAGCATTAGTATTTCTGGTAGACCACACCTACTTCTGCTCCATCTACACTTGTATTGAAACACAAACAGATAACTCCTTCAGTGACTTAACCACACACCTTTTCTTCAGTGTACAACAGCCTTTTCTGTTTAAAATGATGCCATCTTGACATAGTTAAATAGAAATAGCTACTTCATCTACTGTACACTGTGCAAAACGTGTACTGGAAACCACCATCTTAATTAACAGTGGCTTGGAAAAGCTCTGGTAATAGTAAAAAGATAATTACAAGTTGAGTTTTACAGCATCCATCATTGATGGGGGATATTGATTTCATGAGAGTAGTATTAAGGGCACCACTGGGAGACAACACTAGTTACTTGATATTGATGCAGCTTTTATAATGTATGGGTTTGCCACAAAAAGATATGGATGTAATTTTTGAATTTTGAATTTACTACTTTAGTATCATTTCATTTGGTGGTTCTATTTAGGGAGGAGTGTGTGTGATTTTATCCCAGGTAGTGTGGTTATTTGAGTAAAAGGTTGATTTGCAACTTGTTAATTGTATCAGGGAGGGTAGTTAAATTTACTTGATTAGAGTAGTTTGCATTTGGATTGGTCTCCACACAGATCGGTGTGATCCCATTGAAGTGTGTGAAACTACTGTCTCCAGAGCAGTTAGCAGCTGTGCCAGTTCCCTTGCAAAGTGTGAGGTGGAACCTAATTTAAGGGTGGGCATCGAATAGCCATCAGTCTTCAGGCAACCAGGGACCGAGGCAGATAGGCAAGTTCCTGCTTCAAGTAATTTTAAACTAACTACATTTGGTAACATTGTAAGGTGGTGTTTGAATTAGCTGAGTTAGTGTGTGATTAGTACCAGGTGAGTGGTTAAATTGATTAGAAGTTGATTTGCTATTTGATTGGTTTCCACACAGTTTAGTTGGTTCTTTTGCCACGCAGTCGTAACATTTAATCAAGCAGCCTATTTCAGCGCCAGCAAGAAGTGCCAGCAAACCGAAGAGCCTCAACAAAAGAGCCGGGAGTCTAGCTGTGGGAGTCTACAGCAAGGGGAGGCCTGCGCCGAGACGCTGTTGGAATAGATCCGAACAGTGCTCTGGAAGAAGCCATCTACTAGTCAGGTCTGTACCCTCCACCCGACTGCTCCTACTGTGCCTTTTGTCTTGCCTGTCCTGCTATGACTGTCTCTCACATCCCTGTTCTATCCTCTCGTCCCCGTCCTCTGCCCTCTCTCCGCTGCTGCTCCTCCAACCCCTCTAACCTCATCCCTCTGCCTCTCCCCCCCTCCTGCACACTCTCTGGTGCACTCTGGAACTGTCACTCTTCTGCTAACAAAGCTGATTTCATCTTTGCCTTTGCCTCCCACCTCTCTCTCGATTTCCTTGCTCTCACTGAAACCTGGCTGTCCCCTGATAACACTGTAACTCCTGCTGCCCTGTCCCATACCCCGCGTCTCACTGGACGGGGAGGTGGGACTGGTCTTCTCCTCTCTCCCTCCTTACTCTTTTCTGTCCCCTCCGATCTCTCCTCACTCTCTGTCACTACTTTTGAATTTCACGCAGTCCAACTAACCTCTCCCTGTCAACTCCTGCTCATTGTACTGTACCGCCCCCCTGGGCCTCTCGCTCACTTTCTGGATGAACTTGACTACCTACTCTCCTCCCTCCCCTCTCTGTCTACCCCAACTGTCCTGCTAGGTGACTTCAACATCCATCTCTCCAACCCCAGCCACTCTGCTGGATTCCTCCCTCTCCTTCACTCCTTCGACTTCTGTCTCTCTCCATCCCCTCCTACCCACAAAGCTGGCCGTCAACTGGACCTCATCTTCTCCAGGGCCTGCTGCCCCTCCACCCTCTCTGTCACCCCCCTGGACCTCTCCGATCACTATTTCATCTCTTTTTCTCTGTCTCTCCCCTCTCCCTGCTCCTCCTACTCCCACTGTCACCTCTCGCCGTAACCTCCGCTCTCTCTCCCCTCTGTCCTTGCCTCCACTGCTCTCTCTCACCTCCCTCCTATTGACTCCTTTTCACAACTCTCCGTAGACTCTGCTACCTCCACCCTCTTCTCCTCCCTCACCTCCTCTCTCGACTCCCTCTGTCCCTCACCTCCCGACCTGCTCGCCCCTCCCTCCCCATCCCTGGCTCTCTTCTGCACTCCGCTCGGCAAGAATCACACTGCGATCTGCTGAAAAGAAATGGAAGAGAACCAAACTCCCTGCTGCCCTAGACCTTTACCGCACTCTCCTCTCCTCCTTCTCCTCTACTCTCTCCTCTGCTAAATGTACTTATTTCCAATCTGTAATCCAAGCCTCCACTAACAACCCACGTAAACTATTCTCTACCTTCTCCTCCCTCCTAAACCCTCCCCTCCTCCTCCTCCCTCCTCTATCTCCCTGATGACTTTGCCTCCTTCTTCTCTTCTAAAATCTCAGATATCCATAAACTCTTTAACACCTCTCCCTCCCCGCACCTCCTCCTGCTACAACCCCTACACCCACTGCATCCCCTACTAACTCACCCTCCTTCTCCACCTTCTCGCCACTCTCAGACTCTGACCTCTCCTCCCTGCTCCAGGGTCACAAACCCACCACGTGTGCCCTGGACCCCCTCCCCACTCACCTCTTTCAAGCTGCTGCTCCTGCTCTACTTCCCTTCATCTCCTCCCTTGTCAACACCTCTCTACTTTCTGGTCTCTTTCCCTCTGCCTTCAAAAAGCCTCTATCACTCCCATCCTCAAAAACCTACCCTCGACCCCACCTCCCTCCAGAGCTACCGTCCTGTCTCCCTCCTACCCTTCCTCTCCAAAACCCTTGAGCGGACTGTACACCGCCAGCTCTCTGCTTTCCTGTCCAACCACTCTCTGCTCGACCCTCTCCAATCTGGCTTCCGCTCTGCTCACTCCACTGAAACCGCCCTCCTGTCTGTCACCAACTCACTTAAGTCTGCCCGAGCTGCCTCTCTCTCCTCTGTCCTAATTCTCCTCGACCTCTCTGCTGCCTTTGACACTGTTGATCACTCTATTCTACTGTCCTCTCTCGCTGATCTGGGAGTCTCTGGCACTGCTCTGGCCTGGTTCTCCTCCTACCTCTCCAACCGCACTTACCAGGTAACCTGGCGTGGAGCAACCTCCACACCTCACCCTCTCTTAACAGGAGTCCCCAAGGGTCAGTCTTGGGTCCTCTCCTGTTCTCTCTCTACACCCGCTCCTGGGCCCCTCATCGCATCCTATGGTTTCTCATACCATTTCTATGCTGATGATGCTCAGATTTTCCTCTCCTTCCCCTCCTCTGACTCCACCATCTCCTCCCGTATCTCTACCTGTCTGTCTGCTATTTCCTCCTGGATGCACTCGCATCACCTCAAACTTAACCTCTCTAAATCTGACCTCCTTTTCTTTCCCTCCTCCTCCCCTCCTCTGATCTCTCTATCTCTGTTCCTCTGGAATCTACCACACTCTCTCCCTCTTCCTCCGCTAAGAACCTCGGAGTCACCCTGGACCCCTGCCTCTCTTATTCCCAGCACATCTCCACTCTGGCACGCACTTGCCGATTCTTCCTGAGCAACATCCGAAGAATCCGACCCTTCCTCACCAACTATGCCACCCAGCTCCTGGTCCAGGCCTTGGTACTCTCCCGCCTAGACTACTGCAACTCCCTCCTGGCTGGCCTCCCTGCGGCCGCCACCCGTCCGCTCCAGCTCATCCAGAACTCTGCTGCCCGCCTGGTGTTCTCTCTGCCTCGCTTCTCCCACGCAACTCCACTACTCCGCTCACTCCACTGGCTACCGATCACCGCTCGCATCCAGTTCAAGACTCTTGTACTAGCCTACAGATGCCTTGACCAGACTGCACCCAGCTACCTCCAGACCCTCATCTCTCCCTACACCCCCACTTGACCTCTCCGCTCCGCTGGCACTAGAAGACTGGCTCTACCTCCTCTACGCTCCCCTGCCTCCAGAGCCCGCTCCTTCTCCACCCTCGCTCCACAGTGGTGGAATGACCTACCTACGGATGTCAGGACCGCCCAGTCCCTGACCACATTCAGCGCCTCCTTAAGACTCACCTCTTCAGACAGCACCTGTAGAACTCCTCTGTTTCCCCTGGGACACTTTCACCCTTCCTTAAATTTGCTTTACTTACTCTTACCTGCCCCTACTTTACTGCATTTAATCCTGTACTTCAGAGTACTGTAACCTGCCATATGTTTAAACTGTAGTATTTGGTATTTAATCATATCTTGATGTAACTATCACTGTCACTTATCTGCTGTATTGAATTGTATTTTGTCACACTTGCACTTGCTTGAACTTGTCATTGTATTTATCTTGCTCTTATTGTATTAGCTGTACTGTAACACTTGAAATGTATTTGCTTACAATTGTAAGTCGCCCTGGATAAGGGCGTCTGCTAGAAATAAATAATAATAATAATGTATAACATTCATTTGCTATGTCAAAATTGTAACTGCCGTATGCATTTGAATGAAGCACTGCAATCTGCACTGCAGTGTTTGCAGCTTTCCAGTAAATGCAGTGACCACAACTTACAATGGGGGTTGTTATAACTGCTCTTTTTTCGCGAATGACTAAACAGCTGTACGTTATTACATAGATACCGTTACCTACAACAAAGGTAATGTCCTTCTGATTACAAGTACAGTTATGACACAAAGTAAATCACAGACTGCTCTTATTAGAACATATAGATCCCACAGTCAGATATTCCTCTTTACAATGCACACCCCCTTCTGCTGATTCGTTCAATAAAAATAAAAATAAAAGATGAAACATAACATGGCCATTTCTGACTTATGCTAAATAGTTGAATGACTCGACAGACAGACAGATGCAGTGGCTGTAATGTGTACATTTGGCATACCAGTGTGGGCAGCAGTGTGGAGTATGGACAGCAGTGTGGAGTAGTGGTTAGGGCTCTGGACTCTCGACCAGAGGGTTGTGGGTTCAATCCCAGGTGGGGGACACTGCTGCTGTACCCTTGAGCAAAGTACGTTACCTAGATTGCTCCAGTAAAACACCCACCTGTATAAATGGGTAATTGTGTGTATTAAAAATAATGTGATATCTTGTAACAATTGTAAGTTGCCCTGGATAAGGGCGTGTGCTAAGAAATAAATACCATCACTCAACTAACTCTCACAAGTTAGGGCAAGTCTCTGTCCAAACTTAAGTTACTCTTAATACAGCAGCTTAAAACAACAACTGTTACACACACCTAACACTCTGGGTTCAATCTTATTTAAAGAGGAGGTATAACCAAACAGTTTTTTTTTAGCTTTTCACAATCAGTTTACAGCATCAGAAATTATAAGAACATAAGAACATAAGTTTACAAACGAGAGGAGGCCATTTGGCCCATCTTGCTCATTTGGTTTTTAGTAGCTTATTGATCCAGAATCTCATCAAGCAGGTTCTTGAAGGATCCCAGGGTGTCAGCTTCAACAACATTATTGGGGAGTTGGTTCCAGACCCTCACAATTCTCTGTGTAAAGAAGTGCCTCCTATTTTCTAGAGCAGCAATATCCTTTTTGTAACGAGGTGACCAGAACTGAACACAATATTCTAGATGAGGTCTTACTAATGCATTGTAAAGTTTTAACATTACTTCCCTTAATTTAAATTCAACCCTTTTCACAACATATCCGAGCATCTTGTTGGCCTTTTTTATAGCTTCCCCACATTGTCTAGATGAAGACATTTCTGAGTCAACATAAATTCCTAGGTCTTTTCCATAGATTCCTTCTTCAATTTCAGTATCTCCCATATGATATTTATAATGAACATTTTTTTGTCTGCATGCAGTACTTTACACTTTTCTCTATTAAATGTCATTTGCCATGTGTCTGCCCAGTTCTGAATGCTGTCTAAATTATTTTGAATGACCTTTGGTGCTG
The DNA here is from genome assembly GCA_030684275.1 of Acipenser oxyrinchus oxyrinchus. Taxonomy (NCBI): domain Eukaryota; kingdom Metazoa; phylum Chordata; class Actinopteri; order Acipenseriformes; family Acipenseridae; genus Acipenser; species Acipenser oxyrinchus. The sequence continues at coordinate 7,609,530 of CM060249.1, forward strand.
CAACAGTGTTTGCCACTCCTCCTATTTTTGTGTTGTCTGCAAATTTAACAAGTTTGCTTACTATACCAGAATCTAAGTCATTAATGTAGATTAGGAATAGCAGAGGACCTAATACTGATCCCTGTGGTACACCACTGGTTACCTCGCTCCATTTTGAGGTTTCTTCTCTAATCAGTATTTTCTGTTTTCTACATGTTAACCACTCCCTAATCCATGTGCATGCATTGCCTTGAATCCCTACTGCGTTCAGTTTGAGGATCAATCTTTTATGCAGGACTTTGTCAAAAGCTTTATGGAAATCTAAATAAACCATGTCTTATGCTTTGCAATTATCCATTGTCGACATTGCATCCTCAAAAAAATCAAGCAGGTTAGTTAGACACGATCTCCCTTTCCTAAAGCCATGCTTACTGTCTCCCAGGATGCTGTTACCATATAGGTAATTTTCCATTTTAGATCTTATTATAGTTTCCATAAGTTTACACTTTTTGTGAATCGGTATTACATTTGCAATTTTCCAGTCTGTCGGTACTTCCCTGTGTCAAGAGACTGTTGCATGATCTTGGTTAGCGGTTAGGCTATTATAAGATAAATGTATCACATACCATTAGCATGCAGCACAGGTACCCCACAACCTGACCTTGTGTTCTTAATACAGTGCATTCAGAATAATGTACACACCTGACCTGTCGTGCCATGCCACTGTATAGCATTTAGTTTAGGGAAAGCATTTGTGAAATGAACACAGTGCTTGAATAGCTCAGCAGAACCCACTGTCATTCAGTTAATGTGTATTTAACATACTGCTGTGTGCACATTTTAGATTTTGTTAAGAATGACAATAATTGATCAAAATGTTGGTTATAAGAAACATATAATATTACCTGACTGATGTAATCCAAGGGATCATAATTGCTGTCCTCAAAAACTTTGCAGCATCCCAAAAACTCGTCATTCAAAACCCTCCCTTTAATATATATATATATATATATATATATATATATATATATATATATATATATATATATATATATATATATACACACACACACTTACAAGTAATTTTAGTTCTGTTTGTGGAATTTTTTTAAACGTTATATTTCTGTGGTTTCAAAGAAGCCAGGTCCTGATATTGATACACTATTTAAACAGGTGTTGCTGCCGCCGCCGCTGTGCTGTACTGTTGCAGTTGTACTGTGCAGGAGAGCAAATACTCCTCTGGCTTGTTGCTCAACAACCCTGCCTAGTACTAGATTGATTAGACAAAAAGTAAACCCTACATTTCATAACACATTTACTGTGATGCTGCAAGCAGCCAAGGGCTGACCTACACTATTAGCTTTTCCATGAAGATGATGATAAACACCAAGACGGGTAGCATGCTAAAGAAGATGTAAATAGCCTCTTCTCTTATATACCATGAATGGGTCTAACAAAAATGAACAGTAATATCATTTTAATCACAGCAAATATAATCTTCTGTTAGAGATACATTATGAAAAAATAACTAATGCAAATCTGGAGTTTGTGGAATTTACGGAGATATTATAAATGTTTAATCGACGATTTACATTAAACAATAAATATTGCATGAATATTCATTTTTCTGACCAAATACTAAACCAGTATTCCTATTAAAAGTTAATATTTACACCATGAAAGAAGGTTCTATCATAGCATTGACTGAAAGTGGGCTAGTGACTATAAAATAAGGCTGTGTTACAAAAAGCTGATTTGCAGTACAGATATACTTGCCTTTGGGGGATATTATTTTATCTTCATTTTAAAACAATATACAGTAATCAGCTTTTGTTACTTCGCCTCTTCCTTAATGAATTCAGTGTCTGGTGTCTGGAATTTTATAAAGAACATAAAGGTCTGTAAACAGAATTTAAGACTTGGTTATGATCATATTTGAAACAATGTAACACTGTTAATAACGGTTCTAAAGTAAAAGTTGCTTGATTCAGTCTAGAACAGTGGAATGCAATATTTAATTCACAAAATAAACAGAAAAAAAACATTCAGAAAAAAAAAAATCTTAGTAAATAAGCAGGTCTTTCATCTGGAATGAAAAGTCACATGAAGTAGCCACATGGAGTCAAAAGTGATTGTAAAATTGCCTGGAGTATTACTATAAATCATTGAATATGAAGTCCATCTCAAATGCTATATAAGGTAGGAGATGCAGAATGCAGCAGTGGCTAATACTAAAACATAAAAAATGAATCAGTTACATAGAATAATGTTATGTATATTTATACAAAATACGTGAATTTCCCGTTGTGTAATAAATTATTGATATGGGATCGTTTAGATGCATAGAACACTTATTTTAAGCATACTTTTTCAAATAAGCACTGTAGTGAACAGTATAAATTCATATTATCAGAATACATTAGTTGAATTAACTGTTAAATAAAAATATACAAAAATGTATACAAAAAAAACACAAAACAAAACATTCAATTTAAAAGGGGTTTATTAGGTCACTTGCAAACATTATGCAGGCAATGACTTCTAAATGTTCTCTTTTTCTTTTGCTCACAAAACACTTTATACAAATTTGTATTCTACAAATGTCAATAGAACGGTAGTCTTTGAAGTTTAACTGGAAAATGTATTAATCTTCATGGTGACAAAAACAAAAAACAAGTTTTAGAAAAAGATTTACAAATGAGATGCTAGAAAATATTAAGGAAGATTATTTGTCACACAAAATATTACACATTTCCACTGTTTGTAATCAATTAGTCTTTTTAAACATGTCTTTTATTACACATAATAATAATAATAATAATAATTCAAAAGCAAGTTAATTTTTATGCTATGGTTATATGCATAAAACGGACCACAATGCAAAAAAAAATTGACATCATTGGAATACCAAAAAGAACAAACAAACAAACAAATATATATATATATATATATATATATATATATATATATATATATATATATATATATATATATATATAACATGCTGCCCATAATTTCCTGAAAATGTAATAGGTAGCTTACAATACACACTTTAGCTGTTCATTTTGCAAAGTCAAATATTGAAATGATTATAAATAAGTAATCAGTATTACAGTCATCTAGTTCTGCCAATATATGAACATAACCAAACTCTAACAGAATTTACAAACTTACATCTACGACACAGGAGTTTATTATTTATATTATAAACGTGGAGACTATATTAGCCTTCTCTAAGACAAAGCAAGGCAATGGCATAAAAGTTGCAACAAGAAAAAGGAATGAATAAAAAGTAAAATGCCATTAAAGTGGCCTTTATTCCTCAGTTATCCGTTTGCTGCGGTTTCAGTATAAATTGGGCACTATATTTTACATTCCTTTGAAGACACACTAGTGGACTCGGAATGCTACCTTGGACATCGATTCTTCACAGGGGAATGCAGTCAAGATAGCCGAACACTTCTTTCTCTGAAGAAAATAACTTACAACTATCTTTTACAGTATATTAAGGCAATATAATTCATAGAATGGTTACTGAGCTGCTTAAGAATCGATACAACAGCAAAACAAATTAGATTCTCCCTGCTGAAAATCAGGTGAGCAAAGCAGCGATTAACAAACGTGATATAAGAGATCATTACTTCTATTATAATCCTAATGTAAACATGATTTAATTCAAAAAAAGATTGTCTTTACAGTATAGCTTTCTTGAAGTATTCACAGGTAAAGTTAAAAATTGTTAAAAAAAAATAACAAGAATAATAATAATAATAAAAAAAGTTCTCTTCAAAACCGAACATCACTGATGTTTTCAAGGAGATGTACTATTTCGTAAAAATCTTCATTATGTGCTGTTTATGGATATTACGGTCAAGTATTCTTTAAAACAAAAGAAGAAAGCCGTAATCTGTTAACTAAACAGAAGACATTTAGTACAGGCATACTGGCCTGTCCCGTGTATGTCTTTTTGTTACCATCAACTTTCTGATCCCTTTTCAGCGAGAATAGCAAGGTCAATTATTTTAAAACTAACATTTTAGTTAATCAAGAGGTGCAAACTGGCAACTCTGTTTTGCATAAAAACAGATTTTCTGCCATACTGAAAAATACTTTTTTTTTTTTTTTTTTTTTTTAATAGTGAAATACCCACTGCATTTATATGATTATTCAGAATCATTGTGCTTATTTATTTATTTTTACTAGTATTAAAGGCATTTGCCAGTATTACTAGAATCTGTTAATATACATTTATTTAATTTTAAATCTACCATAATAAAATCTTCTGATGTGCATTTTTTTATTTTATTTTCGGTCCACTTTCATATCTTGAAAGGTATGCAACCTTGAGTGCAAAATGGTACCCAGGTATAGAAAATCGTCTTTAAAACTCATCCATGTTGCTTGATGCGTTTGGGGAAGCTGGGTTTGAATCCTGGGATAGCGAGGCTATGGTGACAATCCGCGGGGAGCCCAGGACATCGTTCACAGTGTCCTCCATGTCCTCAGTGGTGACAATAGCCAGGGCTGCACCACTCTTCTTGTTCTGGTGAGTTTTGATGTGCTTGGAAAGGTGGTCGCTTCTCATGAACCTCTTTGAACATTCTGGGCATTCAAATCTTTTCTCACCTACAAAAAAAAAAAAAAAAAAAAGTATGATTCTATTTACCATGTCAAAGCAAAAAACAAGTACTGTTACTTCTACTTTCCCAACCTAACAAATACAGGGTTTCATTAAAAATCAAGTGTGCATGAATACATATAATAAAATATGTGGCAAAAATGTTTTATATTATGGCAGTCTTTCTGGTGGTCTTAAGAATACACTACACCACTATAGTTTAATACACCCAGTTCTAGTAACACTGTCTAAATTGCTATTCACTGTGTGGTTTAATTCCCCCTGAAGCTCACTGCTGCAGTATCTGTAAATTCCATGTAGCCCTCAGTTATGCCAAACAGTGATTCGAATGTGCTGCTACAAACACAGGTTTAAGAATATCCCCACTACCGGTTAAGGACCTTGAAGCCATTTCCATTTCATTGCTGATAGGGTCAAAAAGGAGCCTTGGTTTGTAGCTGCTCAGTGTGAAAGTCAGTGTGCCACAGCACACTGCTGTAAATACAAAATCAGAGCTATTAGTATCATTAAATGTAGTTAACCATGATCTAATTCTACAGTATGTAAATATAAAATGTGACACACATACGTGGTGGCTCCAATAATCTCAATTAACTGTGATGCAAACTTTCCATACCAAGTTTCATCAAAAGACTACATTTTTACACATATCTAGTATAAGCTTGACATCTTGAGATAATCATGTCCTGAGCAAGATTCTTCACAAAAGAACAAGCCTCTGTCTCCACAATATCCCATAAGGTGGCTGGGGATAATAAGTTTTCTAGCGGTTCTCTATTCCATGTCAAATTGAGTGTGACATACGTATGAGCCACTATATACCTTGGGTGGGATAACAAATATTGCTTAGCCTCCTAAGACACGAAAGCACATGCAAATGGAATTGCTCACCTGTGTGGGTTCGTCTGTGTCTCTGCAGCTCGTCACTCCTGGTGAACCTCTTCCCGCAGAATATCCAGTTACACACAAAGGGCCTCTCTCCCGTGTGCCAGCGCAGGTGCGCTCGCAGGTGAGACGTCTTCCCGTACACCTTCCCGCAGCCCTCGATGTGGCAGATGTGCTGCTTCTTCTTCCCCGGCTCGCTGTTGTTTCTGTTGGAAATCAGGATGCTCAGGTCACTGTCCAGAATGCTGTGCGGAACTGGTTCTAATCGTGAGGCTGTCACTATAAAATGTGTCTGCTTTAGGGAAGACAGTTCGATCCAGTTGGAAGGAAAAGGACCAAATCAAACCAGATGCTAGTGATTTGCAAAACTGTTAGTGATCATATCTATGACCATCTGAAACAGCAACATTTATTCACATACAGAAATGTGTGTGTGTGTGTTTGGGGGGCATTTATAATTATTTATAATACTTGAACCTCCTCAGTTTAATCAGCAGTTGTATTATGTTACCTATGAAGTCTAAAAATGGATTAACCGACACATCTACAACACCTCCAGCACTTCTGTAGCTTTGTTCAGAAAAATTATCATACCCATTACACTGTCGAAACATAGTTTCTCAAATTCTCAACACAGGGATTTAATGTAAAATAATGTAAAAGGCAAAAAGGATCACACATATTATATGCTAGTGCTCCAGGCACCACAATTATGGAAATTCCTTATGCTGCCAAGTTAGTATGATGCAAGATAAGTAATTATAACAGCCAAGTATTAAAAACAGCCCTTTAAAGAGCAAGAGTTCTCTTGCTCTTTTAAACCTAATTTTAAGCTGTAGGGGGAAAAAACAACCTCCATGCATTGTAAAAACTTATAGGAAAAACTCACCAGGGAAAGGTTCATCAGACTACATCAGAACTAAATACTGCTGCTGGCATTTTTACATATCTTATACAAACTTACACTAAAGATACTCAGATGCAATGATAAGAGATGTTGGTCACATAACCTTTGCATACAAAGGACTATTTTAAGGATTAATTGGCAACAGTATTTTGATCTGGTGCTTTTCAGATCAACTGAATGGGACCCAAATTGTCTTATTTCTACCTTTTGACAGTTATAAGTTGTATATGCCACTCAGTAATGCATGCATGGGGGGGAAAAAAAATACATTTGGCAGTTCCATGGACCAAATGATGCGTTAAGAGACAACCACTGTGGGTCGTAAAAGGGTCTTTAGCTGACTGATTAATAATTCCTCGATATGGTCTTTTGTCAAAATTACATTAAAACCATCAGAGCAGCAGTTTGGAGTGGCATAAAGGCTTAATCCCCGCTCTGTATAATTAATTTAGGAATTCCTTGCCTTCCTTCTCCATCCCGGCAGTTGGGACACGAGCAGGCGACCCTTCTGAGCCTCTTGCCTGGCTGCCCCTCCTGGTCAGAGACCTGCTGGGTCTGTTGAATTTGCACTTGTGTGATCTGGTCAGGGCTGACAGCACTGAGCGCTGCGTTTGCAATGTTCCCCACAGCTACTGTTACTGGAGACGACTGAACCTTCACTCCGTCCTGGTTCTGCTGCTGGCCTGTAAAGCACACGGGGGTTTAGTCATGACTGGGCCTCCCCTCCATCTGCCATAAAAGGGCAATCAATGAACAATACAATAAAATAAACATGGTGGAATGGTTTTCAACACAGCATGTTTTTAACACAGATATAAACACTAAGGTTTGCTGCACTACGGTTTAGATTCAATCAAGTTAAACTGTAAACACTCAAGCTATCCTTATCAGCTGTGTTAAGAGATTTAGTCAGCAAGGTCAGACTGTTTTCATAGTGAGCATACAAACAGCTAGGTTTGGATTAGGGATGTCATGATATTAACTTTTTCATTACCACGATATTAGTCTGATTTAACTTGGCTACAACAGACAGGAATACTTTTTGTCTGCACTGACTTTTCAGTTTGTTTTCTGAAAGCTGTTTATGTTCTGCTCAGCAGCCTCTGTAGTAGCCTTTCTTTTAATGTGTGACTCTGAAGCTAAATAGTGATCGATCGTGTTTTCCCCAGACACAGTACAAGATGTGTAAAACAATGACCTCCATCTGCATGTACAGTTTCTTTGGGAAATATCTTGACACGATCATCAGCCGGAATATACTTTGCTTTTTTTGCTTTGTCGTCCATTTCTGGTATTTTACCTCTAATGCTGAAAACTAGATTTTAGCAGCCTAAATAAAAAACAATGCTGCACGGACTTTGTCCCACCCCCTACTGTACAGTACAGGTCACGGAAACGCCAGTACAGATGCACTGATAGGCTGATTATTATTATTATTATTATTATTATTATTATTATTTATTTCTTAGCAGACGCCCTTATCCAGGGCGACTTACAATCGTAAGCAAATACATTTCAAGTGTTACAGTACAGGTAATAATACAATAAGAGCAAGATAAATACAATGACTAGTTCAAGCAAGTACAAGTGTGACAAAATACAATTCAATAATACAGCAGATAAAAGTGACAGTGATAGTTACATCAAGATATGATTAAATACCAAATACTACAGTTTAAACACTTGGCAGATTACAGTACTCTGAAGTACAGGATTAAATGCAGTAAAATAGGGGCAGATAAGAGTAAGTAAAGCATATTTAAGGAAGGGTGAAAGTGTCCCAGGGAGAAACACAGGAGTTCTACAGGTGCTGTCTGAAGAGGTGAGTCTTAAGGAGGCGCCGAATGTGGTCAGGGACTGGGCGGTCCTGACATCCGTGGTAGGTCATTCCACCACTGCGGAGCGAGGGTGGAGAAGGAGCGGCTCTGGAGGCAGGGGAGCGAGAGGAGGTAGAGCCAGTCTTCTAGTGCAGGCGGAGCGGAGAGGTCGAGTGGGGGTGTAGGGAGAGATGAGGGTCTGGAGGTAGCTGGGTGCAGTCTGGTCAAGGCAGCTGTAGGCTAGTACAAGAGTCTTGAACTGGATGCGGCGGTGATCGGTAGCCAGTGGAGTGAGCGGAGTAGTGGAGTTGCGTGGGAGAAGCGAGGCAGAGAGAACACCAGGCGGGCAGCGGAGTTCTGGATGAGCTGGAGCGGACGGGTGGCGGCCGCAGGGAGGCCAGCCAGGAGGGAGTTGCAGTAGTCTAGGCGGGAGAGTACCAAGGCCTGGACCAGGAGCTGGGTGGCATAGTTGGTGAGGAAGGGTCGGATTCTTCGTATGTTGATTAAAACATTGTTGTCGTTTAAATAGCAAACAAGAACGTTAACCACTTTGGAGTATTTGTTTGTAAATGTTATTTGTCTAAAGTACGTTGTATTTATTTTTTTGCCTAAGTGCAATGCACACAGGAATGCGAAGGAATAAAAAAAAAGCCTATCTACAGAAGGCAGATACGTAGTTTGCATTGCTTGCGTTGTGCAGTAGTTCATTTAAACAAGCTTTCTTTTTTTTCTCTCTGTACTTGTCTAGTATGCATTGGCCGCTAAAAGAGGTGAATTTCGCAGTGACCCCTCAATTTTCTGATTTCCGCGAAATCGCGATTTAAGTAGACCCCTAAGCATAATATATACTGTATGGTGGAGTGTAGAAGCTGCAGACTGCTTTAAATCATTATACTGATGCTAGCTAAAGCCACAAAGCGAACCTAATTTAAAATAATAATAATAATAATAATAATAATAATAATAATAATAATAATAATAATAATAATAATAATAAAGTGCTTAAATTACGTTAAAACGATTGTTTCTTTCCCTTATTACTAGTTAAGCCATCTAGTAGTGCAATACGGGTGAATTCTGCATTAAAGTCTGCCTTCTAGAGTTATTTACAATACCGTGATCTAACGGTTATCGCAATATTTTTTGCTACGGTATTAATTCCATGGTGAGTTACTACCGTCATACTGTGACACTCCTAGTTTGGATCTAAAACTTTTGCAATACACTTTCTATAGCAGTAGCTGAAATTAACACCCTTAGATCAATCAACACTAAAACATTACCGTTGAGATCAGCAAACAGAACACTTAACATTTAATAATTTAACACATGCAACCTCTAGCAATGCCAAGTATTATGGTCTTCCGACAGCTTCTGAAAAGGAAATGCCTGCATGAGTGTAAATATCCGATGCAACACGGCTGTGGATTCTGAAACTGTGAATGACATGAAAATCCGTTCCTTTCATCTGGCCCCGATTCTTGTTTTCTCTGTCCAAGCTCCCAGTCTGAATAAGCACACATTGTGTAACCAAGCAGTCATTTATCTATTTTTTTTTTTTTTTTTAAGAATGTAGTTTTTCCATAACTTCAAAATACTTAATTTGAATTCTGGTCCACATTTTGTAGATTCCATTTTTTTTTTTTTTTTTCAATATCCTGTTCTATCACCTACAATCACTCTCTCTACAGTACAATACAAAACTAGGAACTAAAAATAGTTTTTACTCATGATCTATACTCAATAAGCCACACAGCAGCATTTAGCCAGTCAGCAAAGATCATTGCAAAGATCACTGTAGTCTATGAAGTATCGCTTAATTTGGATGCAAACAGCAGATGCTATGAAATCACTGGTCAACACCGATTTGTGGTCAAGGATATGTGAATAAAAATATCAAAACAGTTAATGTAAGAGTAATGTTCTTTTATTGGTAAACATTATTATAGCCTGTTCAGGAACATATCAAACATGATATGGGACTTTGATATGACTGCGAGAACAATATTTAATTCCATATCCTTCCTTATACCCATTTTACAGTACAGGTAACTAGAATGAACTGCTACTGGACATGTTATGTATATTAATATTACTTGCAGCATTTCTGATTTTATTTCTATAGTTTGGTCTCTAGCACAGATGAAATAACATAACAGAAGAATAATGAACCAAACTCCTAATGACAGCATCTCTACAAAATGTCCTGCCCTCTGGGGAAGGTGTTTGTACCACTAATAGTGTACATCAGATTACTGGAAAGGTCAGTGTGTATTTTAAAGGCTTTAATGTATGGAAACTACAGGACTGGATTATCTACATACAGTACACTTGTACAGCATATGAGTGACACTGCTTTGTTAAGTCATTAACAAACAGAAGCAGATAAAAATGGTCTCAAAAAACATACCCCTGAGGCCCTCCTAGATTATAATGGCCTCATAATGGTTCCCCAGGGTCTGTTTTAGCTTATGTGAGGTTTACAAATTGGCAGATAAGATTAAAGGATGTATCACCTACAGGAAATAAACTCTGCGGTCAAAACAATAAATTGAATAGCTGCCAAGACTATTATGCGGTCACATAACACCTGACAATGGGCCACCAATTTATTACTGTGCATGTTTTAAAATATTTATATAACAATAACATAGACACACTGAAAAGGTTAACATCTCATTGCTGGAGCTTCTTAAGCAACAACAAAGTTGCAATATATAATCTGCATAACAAACACATGGATAGTCTGAGGGCAAAATAATAATAATAAAAAAAAAAAATCTGCAGTATTAAAACAATGTTAATGGCATAAAACTATCTCAAAACTACTGACAACAGCTCCCGACAACAAATTTACCAATTAGTTTTGTTCAGATTGTATTTTTTGTTTAGGGTTTTTGTTTTTTTGCTCTTGCTGGAAAGTTTTTTTTTATCAAGTTCTGACAAGAATAAATTACAATTTAAAAAGCATAGTCTCCAGCAAATGTCTTTTTTTTATATCACTCTCAACTTTGTGTGAACAATATCACTGCAATCCACAAATGAACAGTAAAACTGCAGAAGTTTTCAAAACACCTATGTTTTCAGAAAATAAATTCTAGTATCAAAATGTATCTGACCCCACATTTTAATATATTCTGAAGGGAGGTTTTGGGAAACACCATCTTGAACAGGGGTTCAACCCTTTTTGAATCACAGCCCACCTTAACATTTTCTTTATTTTACTTGAATTTCAAGTGGATGACTAAAAGCACTACACGACAAAACAAAAGTCCATGTCTGACCATCCACAACTACTTAATCTACCATTAAATCAAATGGTCTCTGTGCTCCCCTGATCAGCTACTTTAGAAACTGAACCCTAGGGTTTCAGTAGCCTACCACTGCTAACCATTCAGTAAACAATTTGAGACTACAGGAGTAAAAAAGAAGCAATTACTAAGTTATTAATAATCAATTATGATTTAATTATTTTATCAGTGTTATTTATAATAGATAAAACTATGGTGGCCCTGAAGTGCAAAACACAAATCCAACTCAAAAAACACAAACACAAATCAAAAAACGCAAATACAAAAAGCCCACAATGCAACGGAAGTAGCGATTGAGGCCACTCCCCCAGATACCCCAGCACAGTCTCCGAATCTCCACCTGTTTCTGGAGAACTTGAAGCTGTTTAGAAAGCGCAAGTCTTTAGTAACTTAGCTGGCCGTGGTATATTTCTGTTAGTGCTATAATTGGTATCACAATGGTAAGTAGGTTTACCATAAATGAGTTGCGTACAGTAATACCAGCAGTTAAAAACTACTATTTTAGTTAGACAACATTTGACTTGTTTTTTTTGTAGCTCAAAAAAGTTTGGCTTTGATGTCTGTGAATTTCTAGTTTTCAAAAAGCATCATAAGTGTTTTACGATGACATTGAGTTTAGTGCAATTTCAACGTGTGAAGATCATGTAAGTGCACTTCTCAGTTTTTATGTCATCAAACTTTGGGTAAACACTATATGCTGTTAGATGTACAGTACTATAAAATTAATCTTTAGTGCGGCCATCTTTGTGAAAATGTTAAGCAATACCAATGGTGTATATAGTAGGGTAAGCTACTTCACAGGCATTGAAGCCAGAATTTTTTGAGCTACAAAAAACAAGTCAAACTAAAATAGTAGTTTTTAACCGCTATTACTGTATACAAACTCAACCATGATACATACTGTTGCGATACCAATTATAGCACTGACAGAAATATATCACGGCCAACCAACTTATAACACTAGTAATCCACTCCTCTTTCTGTTTGCGCCCCAGCACCTCTCTCTGTACAAATGAAGCACTGCTAATTTTCATACATTGAAATGAAATTATAGCTTTGCAGGACAAATTCAATTTTATGCACGCCTATTGTAAAAAAACATTGAAGATATTTTGTTTTAAAACGTAAAAAAGGCCTGGAACAGAAAGATGGTTTAACAGGTGTGGATATATCAACATAAGATGTAATACTAATAGTCTACTTGATGCATTTTGTAATACAGAATTATCACAAAATGCAAGAAACTGACTTGTACTTGCATAAAGCGCAGTTAATGGCTGCTTTTAGAACAGAAAAAATAGCCATAGCTTTGTCTCATTGCCATACCTTTAGTTTCTGTATAATACAATAACATATTATTATGGAAAAACTACCTACCGTAAAACTTCAAATAATTGCCGGGTCTCAAACAATCGCCTGTCTCCAATACATGTAGGGTCTGCTGGCAAATATTGTAAACAAACGTCTATTAAACGCCGGGTCTCTGTCATTGCCATTGAAGTTGAGGAGGAGCTTGAGCATAATGAACTGCTTATGATTTCCATTACATGAGAGTAGATGTTAAAACTTCATGCGAATATGAACTTGGCTCTCGCCAAGATAAGCACCAACGAAGACGTAGCTTTACAGTAAACTAATGTGATCCATCTGCTCTCCATCCACTTGCGTTTCTTTCCATCTGATGATGCAGATATCCTTCTGCCTGGTGTTGGTGGCTGAAGTGTAATGCTGGCTCCAGGGATCAGCTTATTTTACCTCCCCAGCGCATCAGCACACACAACGGCTGCGATGCTGGCTCCGGGGATCAACCACAGTGCGGTCTCCCCAGCGCATCAGCATGACAGCCTTCTGGACTGAGCTGAGTAGGGTACATCACTTTTAAATGGCGGCAATGAAAGTGACTCTCAGGATTCATAAATAATAATAATAATAGAAAATGTAATTTAAGGTATGCCAACATGCAATGCATACCTGTTTAACACAGTTATTATGTTATTACAAGTTTTGATAATTTTAAGCGTGCTGAAAGTAGGCCCAGATACAAACCTCTTGGTGTATTTTAATGTGTTTTGTTGTATTAACAATGTACAAGTTTGAGATTAAACAATAAATTATTTTTGATAATGATACTTATTGCTCTTATTGTTCATTTTTAAAAACATTTTAGAAGTTTGTATTATTATTATTATTATTATTATTATTATTATTATTATTATTATTATTATTATTATTGTGCTGTAAGCGTAGCCTACATGCCTGTGTTCTGATATCTACAGGGCTGTCTTTTAGTGGATTTAACTGTTAATAATAATAATAATAATAATAATAATAATAATAACAATGGTAGCTCTAATTCCGTTTTTAAATACAAATTTGTACTTCTGCTTGTTCATTTTCCAACGTTTTGCATACAGTGCATATAAAAAAAAAAGTCTGTACTTTTTAAATACTTTCTTTATACTTGAGGGTGTACAATGCAATGTAATTTTGCTATAAAACAAAACTGTTACTTAGTTCCCACTGACACACAACCTTTTAACAAAGTTGCTGGAATGTTTAAATTGAGTTACAATGTTGCTACAAGGCTGTGTGTTAGCGGCTTCTCAATGACCGCATGAAGCATGTGAAGCTAGTGATCTACTATAAACACCGGTCTCCAATACGCGCCGGGTCTGCTGGCAAACATTGTAAATAAATGCCGGAGGTGTTTACATGAAGTTTTATGGTACGTCAAATATTGAAGCAGGTTATATATTTATAATATACTGGTTATTTAAAGTTTGCAACAACAAAACCACCACCACCACCACTACTGTGACTATGTTTACTACTAATAATGAGTTGCTATGTGGATGTTGGGTAGTGAATCGTATAATTTACTTCAAAACAAATTAAATGTTTATTTTGTAAAACAAACAAAAAAGAAAATGACCATATATAGCATTTACATTGCTACAGAATGTATTGATAATGAATATTAAAAAGCAATATTTCAAGCACTCATGGTGTTACTTCTGTCTCTGTGTACGCTTATCAAACTGCATTTGAAGTTGTCAGTGTTTTTGCTTTGTTGTGCACAGTGGCTCCTGCAGGAATAATTTAATATGTTGCCTTGTGTCATTTTATTTTTTGGTGGTGGTTAAATTTAGATTTTTGCTGCCTGATCCACAATATTATCGTCTCATAAAGTGTTCCTTTAACCATTCTTTAATTTTCCAAGTTATCTGGCTATTTCCCACCTTAAAAGTAATCTATTTCTCTCGCTGAAAAAAAATCTTCTCACTGCAAAAGTAAACACTCTGAAAACTGAAAGGCTGTCTGTCTAAGAATCTGCCACTGAACTGGGTGACGTATCAGCCCTCTCCCGCAGTCACGATCAGACACAGTTTTAAACCTGAAGAAACGTTATTTTGGGGTGTCTAGGTGCTGTAGCACCTGCAGTGCAGCAGTGCACGCCGCTTATTAGTAGTCCCCATCTCACTCTTTTGTCCTGCCTATTTAATTTTTGCATCCCATCGTTTTACATTTTAAAGGAATTAGGCCTAGTTGTTGTGGTGAATTACTATGGGAGGTGAAAGTAACAAAAATTAAATAACGAATGACAATTCATTAAATGTTAAATTTAAGCAAGTATCGCATATTGAATTTTAGCATCATATAATAAATACTAGCATTAAATATTAAATTCATGTATTGAATGTTAAATACTACCATCGAATGTTAAATGCAACCTGTCGAATGTTAAAAACTAGCATTAAACATTAAATATGATCTTTATACATTCAATGTGCCTTTTATCCATTCGGTGTGCACTTTGTCAATCGATGTGGTTTTTATCCATTCGGTGTGCACTTTGCCATTCGATGTGCCTTTTATCCATTCGGTGTGCACTTTGTCATTCGATGTGGTTTTTATCCATTCGATGCATGCACTTGCAAATCATTCCCACCCCTTCCACATAGGGGAGATCGGTGTTCCTCCTTGTTACCTGTTAACCTGCTCAGCCAATGAGAGGCTTCAATTTTCAAACTGAAATACGGTAGCTGTCTTGTGCCGTCTGTAGAAATTAAAAAGGGTCATCTTGTTTTACCTGTTTTGTGTGTAAAAAGATATTTTAATATTTAATGCTAGTATTTATTATTTGATGCCAAAATTCAATATTCGATACTTGCTTAAATTTAACATTTAATGAATTGTCATTCATTATTTAATTTTTGTTATTTTCACCTCCCATAAATTACTGTGGTGACCTATCGTTTATTGATTCCTGTGTGATGGGGGGGGGGTCTGTGGCACGAAACCGTACAGAGGCTGTCTGTAACAGGAGCACCAAGATGCATGGGACAAAATATTTATATATGTATGGAAGGGGGTGGGGGGCTTAGTTCGGCCAAGGTGTCCTCCGCTCACCGCGCACCAGCGACCCCTGTAGACTGGCCGGGCGCCTGCGGGCTTGCCTGTAAGCTGCCCAGAGCTGCGTTGTCCTCTGATGCTGTAGCTCTGGGTTGGCTGCATGGCGGACCTGCAGAGTGAAAAGAAGTGGTCGGCTGACGGCACATGCTTTGGAGGACAGCGTGTGTTCGTCTTTGCTGCTCCTGAGTCAGCGCAGGGGCGGTAGCGGTGAGTTAAGCCTAATTTACAACTGGACATTCCAAATTGGGAGAAAAATGGGGTAAAATCAATTGCCGATTACTGAATTACAAATTAATAAATAAATAAATAAATAAATAAATAAGTAAAACACAAAAAAAACTACTAACATTTTCAAAAATGAACTTTATACTATTTTAGTATTTTGAACGATATATTTTTTAAATGTTTTGTTATTGAAGGGTCATATTTCAATGTAAACATTCTCCAGAAACAGGCGAGAGTCGGAGACTGTGCTGGGGGTATCTGGGGGGTTGGCCTCAACTGTTACTTCCGTTGCGGGCTTTCTGTATTTGTGTTTTTTGATTTGTATTTGTGTTTGATTTGTATTTATGTTTTGCACTTCTGGGCCACCGTATAAAACATTTTAAAATATCTTTATGTAAGCACTATACTGTAGCGTTCTGCGCAGGCAGGCAGGGAAGAAGGGAGACAACACGCTGAAATCAGTTCCGAATCTTTTATTTGGGGACGCTAATCTCTAGCACCCACTCAGACTGCTTTACTGCTTTCTGGAAGAAAACCAAATCAGGACATCAACAAAAACACATAATTGGCGGCACAGTGCCCTTTTATAACATAGTAGGGATGTGAGTTTTAAACCTTTAAATGTATAAACCTAAAGAAGTGGTAAAACATTTAATAATATACTAGACGTAGAATCGGTCATGTGACAATTGTCACCAAACACATATAAAAAGGAAGAGGTTTGGCAATTGCCTCCAAGTAGCTTTTCTAATTGGTGCAACAGGAAGATTGACACTGGGGCGGGTTTTATTCTTGGTCGACCTGGCGCTTCATTGGTGCACTGTGTGTGTTTATGCCTGTAGTAGGAGTGGTATGGTATCAATTCCACGGCAGGGTTAAATAACGTTAATGACAAGTGTTTTTTTTTCTGAGTTTGTTCTATATTTAAAATGGCATCTCTAAACAAAGGAAGCCACGTTTGGAAGTATTTTAAGGAACCGGACGAGGAAATCATAGCATGTAAATAATTATGCCAAACAAAATTGCCGTACCACAAAAACACAGTTCAATGCTTCACAGTTTGAAATGAAAACATTCAGAATTATTGTGGATGGCAATAAAAAGCAAACATCCATAACAACATTTGCTATAGATTTGGCTGAACAGGGCGTGATCACATTATCCCCTAGGAGGACAGCGCGAGTGAATCGTGAATGCAGCAGTTTTGAAATCTATGTAAGATTATCCCAATACTGTGCCGACCCATAAAACCATAACAACGAGCCTGGAAAAACTTAAAAGAAAATCGCGCTGCAGCTGTTCATACAAAACTTTCAAAGGTAGAAAAAGTTGTAATTACCACAGACTCGTGGACGCCATTCCTCAATCTTCCCATAGGTGGAAGACTTTTTCACTTGAAATTGTTCTGTAAGCTTTTGGACCGAACGGCTGTTTATGTTTAGTACAGTTTTCATTTGCATGTTGGAACTACTGCACTAAAGTAAAGGACCTCTGAGACACACTTCAAACAGGTAGGCCAGGCATCTCTTTTTACACAAAGTTGTGTGGATATGTGAATTTGAATACTTTACGTTATTTAGTAATACTTGACCATATACAAATTAACTGCAAACATTATATTAATTACTTAATATATTACTTGATTGTGTGTTCATTTGGCATTTAAAATAGGACTTGTGGCAATGTTTGGGAGGTTTATGTACACTAGTACAGTATGTAGAGGAGAGTGGAGTTTGATTTGAGTACTTGGAAATTGTAATGCTCAAGTACCAATAGATCTCAAAAATCCCACCGCTACTATCAAAGACCGCACACTTTTAAATCTCTGAGGTAGACTTTTTAATATAAGTCACATATACTTTGGGGCAAAGTTACTTATATCACACACACACAAAAAGAAACACACTATTCTAAAAATATTATACTATCCGAAGAGTTCAATATGTATATAGTATAAAGCTACATCTTCACTAGCAACTTTAATTACAACCATAAATATAAATATTTCAATATATACTTTGATGTGTAGGTGTTTTTTTTTTTTTACTTTGTTACTTGCTTATTTAAGGTTTATTTGCTTAGAAAACACTAACCAGGGCTGTCAGTAACATGTAATATAAAGAGTGTGTATGTGGATATGGTTTAAACGCTGACACTGCAAAGAGTTTAAACCTTCATAAAATTAACCATAGTTCCGCCCATTTATGTTAATCGGGTGCCAGAGCTTTAAACACATCCCATTGGTCCTCAGCCGCACACCAGGACCAATGGGCACAGACAAACAACGATTACAGGGGAGACACAGACAGCACCACACGCACAGGTTACACATAGACGGGATGCGTTCACGGAGATCATTCTGCAATTTAGCCAATGGGTAAATTATTATTATTATTTGTTTATTTAGCAGACGCCTTTATCCAAGGCGACTTACAAAGACTAGGGTGTGTGAACTATGCATCAGCTGCAGAGTCACTTACAACTACGTCTCACCCGAAAGACGGAGCACAAGGAGGTTAAGTGACTTGCTCAGGGTCACACAATGAGTCACTGGCTGAGGTGGGATTTGAACCGGGGACCTCCTGGTTCCAAACCCATTTCTTTAACCACTGGACCACACAGCCTCCTTATTCTACGCAGAAAGATCTCCGTGAACGTACCCAGGGATATACAAGCAACCGGCGGGAAATAGAGCGGAAAGGGAACACAATACAGCGGGAATTACAGTACGCAAACACTGTAGGAACACAGCACAAAACATAATTGCACGGATCGCTACAATACATTATAAAGTCTGAATCATTTAACTGTTCTTGGCTTCCTTAACATCACTACAGTACAACACTTGCATGAGTATAACACGTCTATATCAACACATTCTTTAAATAACTCAAAAGGTGAAAGCATTTTGAATAGGGGACACATTACTGTACATTTAGGTGAACAGGGGTATTTTAAAACAATAAATGGCTAGTTTCACATAGCCTAATTAATTAATCTTGGACTACCTAATGTTACCTAGCCTATAGAATAATGTAATAGAAAGTCTAAAAGGACTGAAACACTGCATAGGCCTTAGTACATTTGTGGATCACTGCTTAAAAGTGGTTCCATTACCAACCGTTTTTATTTAAGAAACAGTCAATTAGTATGGCTATACATTTAAAACTAAAGCTTTTCCAGAAGAATCGGTCTCCTATAAAGTTCTACTGAATGTTCCCTTAACAACAAACATACAATTCACAAGTTAAGGCACTAAGATTTACTACAAAGAAAGAAAGACAAGTCAACTGAACTTAAAACATACATACATTAACATCTATATATTTTATACATGTTGCATTTAACGCAGCATACTAACGTCTAAAAAATAAACAACAAGTAGACTCGCTTACCTGTTACACCTGTGATGGTGACGGGAACTCCCTGTACTTGAACCCCGGCAGCTCCAAGATTTGCAATGTTGACTGTCTGAATGTTGGGCAACGATGTGAGCTGGGCAGCATTTAAAGTAATGGGAGTACCTCCAACAGCAAGAGGTGTGATTTGGGCAAATGTGCCCCCTGTCGCGTTTGAAGTCACCGGGGTAAAAGTGAGCTGTTGGGGTAATCCTGCGTTCTGCAGCTGCACATTGGAAAGGTTCTGAAGATTTTGCACCTGCACTGTCTGCCAGCTGATCTGTCCAGACGGTGTCAAGGTCGGGGCCCGAATGAGCACCTGGGTTGGACTCTGCACTGCCTGGAGCTGAACGTTCTGCAAAGGCTGCTGCTGGATCGTCTGAACAGTCTGCCCCGGTTGGAGCTGAATTGCCTGTTGTGAAAGACCCTGTATCAGTTGTTGCTGCGGCTGGTGGATCTGTATTTGCTGCAGCATTGGCTGCCCCACGATCTGCACCTGCTGAATCTGACTGGACTGGTCCTGAACCGTTTGCAATCCGTTAGCCTGAACCGGGCTCGACCCATCAGGCTCATTACCCGTGACATTGTGGGGTTCTTGATCAGATGCACTTTCTGACGTGGACGAGGCGTTGGTGTACTGTCCAGCTTCTGCGGAGTTTACCACAACCGTGTCACTGCCCGACAGCGTCGCAGAAGCAGTGGTTGTGCAGGATGGAGATTCCGGTATGCTACTGACAGCACTGGAGATAGGCGTGGTAGCCGGCTGATTCCCGCTAGAGACACCACCATCAGTAGGTTGAACAAGCTGGAGAGACCCTCCTCCCGCCGCCACATTGTTTATCACAGGCAATGCCAAAGTAACTCCGCCTATGTTAATGGGTAAGGTGGTCACCATTTGAGTCTGAGCGCCAGGAATTGTCTGCAGCTGCAACGGGAAAGACATCCCCGGCCTGATTTGAATGGGTATCGCTTGATTCGCCACATTCTGGGTGACAATATTTGCAGACGATGCCCTGTTTGGCGTAGCGATGATGGCCTGGTTATTTCCTGCAGGTATGAACTGGATTTGGTCGTGCTGCACGTTCAGAGCAGACGGGTTTACAGAGCTGAACTGGATCTGCTGGCCATCCAAAGTCTGAATCTGTGGAATCACTTGATACTGGACGCCGCCGCCGGACGAATTCTGCATGTTCTGCACCTGAATGACTTGGAATTGCTGTTGCCCCACTGTAACATTGTTGGAGGTGACGGTCTTAGCCTTGCTGGTGGTGATGCTGTCATGGTTGCTGCCGGCTGCACTGGTGACCACTGTAGCCCCTTGCTGTGTAATGTTATCTTTAGATACCGCCGGAGCTGCTGCGACGATCTGCCAGGCGTTCCCAGCAAGCTGTGTAGTGACCAGTTCCAGCTGCTGCGGTTGATTCTGCAGCTGAAGCAGCCCTTGGCTGGGATCAATGATAATGTGTTGCTGTCCTCCTGCCTGGTTTTCACCTGGAGCCCCTCCTATTTTGCTGCAAGTAGCGGCGAGCAGTGCCAGAGGAGAGGGTTGAGCGTCCTAGCCAGAAACCCCCCCAAAAAACAAAACAAACAAACAAAAAAAAAAAAAAGGTGGGCGTGTTTAAAGCAAAAGTAGGTGTGAGTTTAGTTTTATTATTATTTTACTTTTTCCACTGAGAAAACAACTGATCGCATTTATGACTAAGAATCCGACCATCAATGAGGCGTATGCATTAAAGATGTTGTTAAAGTAATGTAATGAAACCAATGCTGCCTTTGAAGAAAAAAAAACAAAAAACATAACGGGATCAAGAAAGAAGTAATCGTACATGCTTTTCTGTCTTTTAAAATGACCATTATACTACCTCTTATTTTTCACACAAACAGCAACGTTCCATTTAGCAACCCGTAATTAAGAAGTGGATGTGTGTGTTGCGGCTAAATAGTATGCTAGCGAGTATATTATGATAATGCAGCCCTATACAGACAAGCAGACAGAAACAGAGGTGTTAGTTAACCGAAGAGAAAGCCTTAATTAAAAAAATGCATTACCTGCAATACAGAAGTTTTGCCTTTACCATAATCCCCAACAGATGATTTCCCTCCTTCTGTCGCCATCGTTTCTTTCTTTTGATCTGCAAAAAGAAAACATGTTAAGAAAAAAAACTACTATAGATTAATTATGATAACCGAGAAATTATATATAAACATAATCATCGTAATCCACCATATGCGATAAACACAAAACGTGGTTCGAAACCCGACCCCATGGATACAAAGTAACACCCAAAAGGAGGTTCTCTGTTTCAGACATAAAAATAATAAATAAACTAACAGTTCAAAGCAAGCAGTAATTAAAACAGAAAATATAAAAAGCGAAAAAAAAAAAAAAAACCATGATGGGTTTGGAGAAAGAGGGAGGGGTAAGAAGGAGGGGAGGGGGTAACGTACCACTCATTCCGCATTAATAAAAATACAGAGAGGAGTAGTTTAAGAAAAAGGCCGGACGGTAAGGATTCAGAGGCTGGCTGAGGCTCGGATAAGGACGGCCTATTTTTCCACGAATGGCTGCTGCGGGCTGTGGCGTAGCTCCTCCGGCCGGGATAACCAGGTCCTGTCTGGTGAGTGGCAGCTCTACCAGGAAGGGCGGTACTACCCTGCAAAAAACAAAAACACTGACAGGCACCATAAAACGCAGTTTACCAAGACACTTTGCAGTATAAATTGCGGCTTCTTATCCTACTGACCTTTTTTTTTTTTTTTTTTTTTTTTAAATAATACGTTTTATTGCATCTTAATCCAAGTTTCAATCACTGTTTTTGTTCAAGACCCACCCACTCCTATTTTCCAAACAGGTACAACCTAGCTTGTTAGGTGACTGGATTCTGAAAGTTATGTAATTCAAACGACTGGGGGGAGATATCGGCCCATTTGCTGTTCAGGGCTCGTTAGTCATTAATAAGCTTCAGATGCGCAATCAATGTTAAAATTGACGAATTAATTAAAACAAATAATAATAAAACCAAAAAAAAACCCCGCTAAATGTATGGCTTTGATGGGCGGGTCCCTCATGTCTGCTGACATTGGCTAGACGGGCTGCTCTGTCTGCGTAGGTTGTCCTGGGAGATGTATTTTTAAATCCTTACTTTGTAAAGCGTCATACGGTATGACTACTATTCCCAGCATGCAACGCCAAAAGAGGTGGTACATGTGTCAAAGGTTTGGTTGAGAAGAGAAAGGGAAGGGCGGTAGCTTGTATGTGTGGGGGTTGGGCAAATAGAAAGGGGAGGGGGGACGGGATATTTCTTTATTCTTGACCACAGTGTATATTTGTTCTTTGATAGCACGTTCGATTAGTGCACCGGCGTTATACAGTTTGGCAGTAAGGACGATTTAACATAATACAGCCCCCCCCCCCACACCCTTGGACTATGGATTTTAGTTAAAACTAAATGAAGGATTATAATTTGATAAAGGAACAATGATTTTAATTTTCTATGGACCATTTCCAGTTGGATTCTACCAGGTTTAATTGAAATGGCATGACATAAAAGATCCTCCAAGAAGTTGGAAGTTAATTAAATGCTTGCATTACATAAAGAGGGCAGCAGTGTGGAGTAGTGGTTCGGGCTCTGGACTCTTTACCAGAGGGTCGTGGGTTCAATCCCAGGTGGGGGACATTGCTGCTGTAACCTTGAGTAAGGTGCTTTACCTAGATTGCTCCAGTAAAAACCCAACTGTATAAATGGGTAATTGTGTGTAACATATAATTGTATGTAAAAAAAATAATGTGATATCTTGTAACAATTGTAAGTCGCTCTGGATAAGGGCATCTGCTAAGAAATAAATAATAATAATTAATGGGCTGATGTAAGGATGCATGCAAAGTGATTTGTGACTATAAAACACCCATATTGTGGTCAAAATCAGCAAACCGTGTTTAGCAGCCGTAAAGTGGTATTTTAGGCGGCCACTAAAAAAGCGGCTGATTTAAAGAATGGTTTTCACCAGGCGTTCTGCACCCACTATTAAATTAGCACTTTGACATCATTAATACATTTAAATGATATTAAAATGTATTCAAATGAAGAAAAGAGCATGGAATTTGGCAGGGATCTGGAATACAAAGCGGGTGCAAACATTATAACAAGTTTTAAGGATTTTGCCTTGCACTTGGGCAATTGCTGACCCTCCAAAAACTTTGCATCTCCTCTTACAAGGTGCAATCCATTGTAGGCGCGAGTAATTAAAAGCTGTATAAAACCACACACCTTCAGAGACCTGTCATTGGCCTCATTGGTGACGCTTGGCTCTAGTTGAGGACAGGCAGGAAAACCTTTGGAGAAGGGTAAAATGGAGAATAGCCTGCATATTCATTCCTAGGGTCACCTTGTTTGGGATGCTGGAGAATCCGGTGGTAAGGCGTTATCGTCTCACTCCACAGGTCATCCTAGACCTTTTCATCACCTGATTGACTGTCCTCTTGGTAACACTGTCAGCATTGACTTTCTCCTCTATAGGACCATATGGCCTTTTTGGTAGCATAACTGATGTTGGCTAAAGCTTTTCCAAATAACTGAATTTCATGCTGTGTGACCTCAGCAGTAAGGACTCTCAGCTCCTCCTCAGGAAACTTTTCCTTGACATAATTTTTTCTTTTTGTTTGGTTTGATTTTCATGCTCCACAAATCTCATACAGCGTCTATGTCTCTCTGTACTCCTAACTCACCTCACCTCTGGGCTGTAAGTGCGGCCGCTAAATAGCCCTATGCATAGGCGGCGCTCATTGCGACCCTCATTATCATGATTGCAGATCATTATTTGTGCGTGTTGAGTAAGTTGTATTTCTCTTAAGGATTCATAGGCCACAGGCAATTTGGATTTTGCAGACACAATTGTTTGCACTACAGCTATCCTTACATTAGCCCCTAAATGCCTTAAACTAAAACCTTTATGATCCTCTGGCATGTTTTAGCCAAAGGAATTTTTGCAATGATGTAGAATGTCCACAGCAAAAAAATAAGGGTAGTTCTTAAAACCCAAAAGTTTGGCTTGCGCAAATGGATGTCTGGACACACATATGCAAAGGAAAAAGCACTCCAGTGAGTTCTGCAGGGCCTCCAGTCATGCGGTTAAAAAGTTAAAAAGGAGCACTGCCTATGTTTGCTTATTATTGCTGGCTTTCATAACGTGGAGTTGCTGAAGAGAGGGATGTCATTGCAGATGCATGTTAATCCTGCCTAGGTGTTACTAACATGTCAATAGATGTTGAGCTGTCCCCAGTTGCTCTGACATGCCTGTTGTGCTAGCATTTTTTTTAAAGTGGATTGTGCTTAATATAACAGACTAATATTCTGTTTTCTGGATAGCTGACTTGACCGTTTATAAGTGGTTCCTTATTTTAGTTTCACAGTAAGAGTTACTATTATTACTTAAGATGTACAGACCTGTTAGTCTTTCTCAATTATTATTGGTTGCTTTGTAAGCTTTAAAAATAACTACATTTCATTTTTTAAAATCATGCTTTCATTCAGGTTACAATCACAGGCCTGTCCCAGGGCTTGGGGAGGGGAGGGGAGGGGAGGGGAGGGGGAGGGGGAGTGCTTTTGAAGCTATTCCAACATAGTTTACTGGTTCACATCAAAATGGCCGTGTTCGGTCAAACTCTTATCTTAAAACTAGGTTTTGCTGATTTTGAATTTACAGTACTTTGGAAGTGGAACAGGTAGTGACTGCTAATATACAGTAAAATAACATTCATTTAACCGATAAGGTATTAGTGTCCCTGTGACAGGGTGGCTGTGCGGTGACGTCAGGTCAGAAGCAGGAACCAAACAAAACCGACACCAGTACTGCAGTTCAAAAAGAAAGACGAGGCGGCACCGTTTATTCAAATACAAAAATAAATCAAAGGTTTTAACAAAAAGACTTGCTCACTTGCTCAGAGCGAAAATAAAAGTTGAAACAAAAATAACACAATAACACAAAATAACACTAAAAAATAAACAAAACCCAGGTCAGGCTGGGCAAACGCCTTCACTGACCCAATAAGTTTAATTTTTAAGTTTCGTTTTCTCTCTCTCTCTCTCTCTCTCTCTCTCTCTCTCTCTCTTGCTCACTCCTTGCTCCTTGCTCCTTGCTTTCTTGTTCCTCCTCTCAAACACCCACCCTTGAGAGCAGAGAGCTGCAGACTTTTATGCAGGTGACCATCTCCCGATTAGCAACAAATTAATCACTTAAATAATTTGGGAGATGGCCACCTTCTGCACAAGGTTTTTTTAAATTATTCCTGGCAGAGGACGAGCACCAATCACGCCTCTGCCAGAACACGTTATAAAATAAAAACAATAACAAAACCTGCGGCACTTCACAGTCATATAAATACAATAATAAATCAGAACAAAAATATAAAATAACACAGGGGCGGAGGGGGAGACCCCGTTTTAAAGATAAATAAACAGAACACTGTACAGGGCTCCTCGCCCTGTTACAGCCCCAAATCCAGTATACAGTAAAACACTCAAAGGATAACAAACTGGGTTACAATGTGTAGTACATAAAATGACAGAATACAAATGTGTTCCAAATCGAAATAATAATGCAGCTGCTGAGCCCGCTGTTTTTATTTGCAGGCAAGTATCGTGGCCTCCCTCTATGAATTATTATTTGTTTATTTAGCAGGCACCTTTATCCAAGGCGACTTACAGAGACTAGGGTGTGTGAACTATGCATCAGCTGCAGAGTCACTTACAATTACGTCTCACCCGAAAGACGGAGCACAAGGAGGTTAAGTGACTTGCTCAGGGTCACACAATGAGTCAGTGGCTGAGGTAGGATTTGAACCGGGGACCTCCTGGTTACAAGGCCTATTCTTTAACCACTAGACCACACAGCCTCCTTTAAATATGACAAATGCACCATAAACACAGCCTCCTTGAATATTTGTTACAGTTTCTAGGAAATTGATCAGCCTGTTTATATGGCTAATAATAATGGCATATGGTGCATTTGGGATGTATAATTCCTTTCCAATCTGAATTTTGTTTTAACATTCTCAGAAACCCAGCATCCCGACCACACAGTCACATTTGTAATCTCTTAAGAGACCATGCTAACAGAATTACCACCTCACTGTCAGTTGCATCGACTTGTGTTGAAATCAGAGCTAGATTGCATGACAATAAAAGGCTTAAAATGATTTAAAACATGATTTTAAAAAATGGACATCCATAGGTACAGCACAGTATTGAATGTCATTGCAAGCACTGTGTGTAAAGGCTTAGGGGGATATATTTATGTGGTTCTTTCAAATTCCAATCAATAATACAGATCTAAACAAGGTGTATTAAGCACATAAATGCTTCATTTTAAATTGATATATTTAAAAGGTCAGACCTCATCCTTGCAGTTCATTAAGGTATGCTATTTCAGTAAGGAAACCCTGAGATTACCATTAAACTGAATCTAGTTTTCCTTGACTCCCTATTTTCATGATAAAATCTCAAATATTCATATGTGTGACAGTTGTTTTTTTGTGCAGAGTATAACAACATTTCCATGATGAACAAATTCTTCACTATCCATCTCATTTGCACATTATCATGAGAAGTGACATGAAGAGAAGAGCTACATATAAACTGGGTTCATCATTTTTATAATAAGAAGGAAACAAAAAATTTCACACTGACCGCAATCTACATTCTTACATTGACAATGCCAAGGAAAAGATGACTCATATTCTCATTGTAGCACATCAGTGCTATTGTATTGAGCATTTCCTGCTTTCATGTCACAAGAAGGGCTAAATACCATCTTACAGTAGAGCTGCACTTAAATATTATCACTACATATACAGAGTGGGCCTATAGCTGTGCACCATATGAAAAAAACATGCAGCTTATGAGAAAAGAAGTACACTACTCAATGAGATGTTGATCTGCAATGGTTCAGTATGAATTGAATATGACAAAAATACTGCTTACAGAGAGGCAGTTTGTTGTATGGGGTTTGAAATGGATTAAATACAGAACATGATATTGATATTAAATGGGAGCACCCAGTGTGGCTATTGCGTACATCAACATGTGTACTGATCTGTATGTTTTTTTTTTTTTTTTAATGCCTAGCGAAAGGGGTGATGCATCAATACCAATTCATGTTTCCAGCCATCACAACTTTACACAGAGAATTGTGAGGGTCTGGAACCAACTCCCCAGTAATGTTGTTGAAGCTAACACCCTGGGATCCTTCAAGAAGCTGCTTGACTAGATTCTGGGATCAATGAGCTTCTAACAACCAAATGAGCAAGATGGGCCGAATGGCCTCCTCTCGTTTGTAAACTTTCTTATGTTCTTATGTTCTAACTGTAACTATTTCTTGGTGAATTTAAGCAGGCTATTTATAAACTATTCATTGTTCAGTTGATCTTCTAACAAGCAAAACAGAATGTGTGCATCTAGAAAATAGTATAATTTACACATGTACTGGTATGTATGAATGTATGTATGCATGAATCTATTGCTCATTTAACTGGCAACTGCAAAGCCCTATTGAGAGACTCTGTCAAAGTCGTGCTGAGAGCTGGTAAGCACCAGGGTTTATCATTAAAATATACAATTAAAAAAAAAAGAAATTAGAAATATTTCAAACTTGGATTTAAAAAAAAAAAAATTTAAAGTTTAAATAATTGTATTATGTGCGTTACATCAGTGACACACATCTGAACACAAGACCAATGGAAATCAAAATGCCTAGAGGCGTGGTCTCTGGAAAACATTTTTTAATACAGTATCGAGTGTGGGCTCCTCTGGTGTTGATGCAATCTCTACACCAGGTAGCAGAATGACATCTTGGATCTCCTTGGGCTCTCCATACTCAAACACATCAATCATTAATGGACAGATTAAACATGTGCCCAATGATGGAGCTTCCAATTTTAATGATCAGGGCAGAAGTTAAAGCTATCGAGTGATCTCTTTGGTGTTTTAGAGTCAATTCAGGAGCTGTAGCAGGACTTCTTGACCTAAAACCAGACTCCTTCAAGCCCTGAAGTGGATATTGAGCCCATGTGCCATTGCGTGGTGTGGTTGATCTTCCACGACTTTGTCCAGGACGTCTCGTGTACAAACCTGTGATTTGATAATGTGTCCACAATCTGGAAACAACAAAAGAGCTCAAACGAAATTAACCCGCTACACATCTTTGTGTCCACCAGATTCCAGCATTTGAACAGCTCTTGCAGGTAGGCCTTCAGTTAAAAATCTTTGTCTGTCATCCTCTGGCATCATTAGAAGCCAAACCAACAACAACAACCAATGTTATTACCTGAGCTGCCACTTGACTAATGATCAAATTGGACGCCAAAATGGAAGTACTTGCTTTTAAGAGAGGGGGTGAACGATGCAAGTGCTACCTTAAGAAATTTTTTGACTATATGTTTATGGTGCATTTGTCATATTTAAAGGAGGCTGTGTGGTCCAGTGGTTAAAGAAAGGGGCTTGTAACCAGGAGGTCCCCGGTTCAAATCCTAGCTCAGCCACTGACTCATTGTGTGACCCTGAGCAAGTCACTTCACCTCCTTGTGCTCCGTCTTTGGGGTGAGACGTAGTTGTAAGTGACTCTGCAGCTGATGCATAGTTCACACACCCTAGTCTTTGTAAGTCGCCTTGGATAAAGGCATCTGCTAAATAAACAAATAATAATGTTTGCTCTTTTTAATAGGCTATTATTAACTCGTCATCAACATTACAGGTATAATTATGTATATGATATAAGTTACACATTATATTGTTCCTAATAAGATATATTGTTCTCACTTTTTGCTACCTTTTTTGTTGAAGTCCACCAACTGTTTTAGCCTAGGCTTAAATAGGGCCTCGTAGGCCTGGAATGCATGCAGATATTTCAAACATCAATTAAGATGAGATTTAAGAGGCAAATGATGAAAGCAAACCCTTTTATGTTTCTGGCAAAAAGACACTGATACAACTGCAAAATATTGTTTTTTTCATGCCATAATCTTATTCATATATCTACAGAACTTGCACAAAATCATAGGGGGATATATTAATTCATGGGGTGGATTATCTAGTAGATAATTATGGTTCAGACTTGTAACAAACCGTCAAGACTCACACAATAAAGGAATAGCACTGTTAATTACTGTGAGTGTTAACATCACAGAGGGATACGATGGTGAAGGAGTGAGCGGAGGCCTCAAGCACACACAGTTATAGCTGCTCCTAGTTAATTAACCATGGTATATGCATATATGGCATTTAACACTTTGTGCTGTGTATCAGCAGGATTTGGCATTTACTGCTGTGCCAGATATAATGCTAAAAAATAATATTCTGTGGTAGAAGCACAATTCAGTTGTTTGAGATAAACTGACACAATATCCAACAAATCATTGGCAAATACCAGATGACAGAAAAATAAAACAATTTATGTTACATGAATTTAAAAAATCCACGGCAAACAGCATTAGACTACATTTTTATGGGAGCATGTTAATACCGCTATTGTTTTCCGCCTAAAGGCTTTGTTGTGACAGCTTGTTAAAATCTTGTTTTAGTCAGCCTGAAAGAAAAGGCAGCGAGAATTTCTTAAAATGAGTTGGAGTAAAGTTAACTTAACCATATGTCACAGTGCATCCACTTAGAAAGCTGCTAAACAAAAAGACTAAATAGTGTAATATGCCAGCATAATATAGCCCACGGTAGGTCTATTATTGTGGTTTTAGTGGATTACGTTATAGGGTTTCAGCAACAAAATATCAAGCATAGTCTCAAGCAGTGTTTCAGATTTGAATAGTGGGGTAACCCTATGGATATCAATGTAGCAATGATACTTATCTGTGAAACTAACTGCTGTTTGGTTCTATTTTCATTCATTAGTAGGGTGATCTGATTGACTTTTTAAATAATTATATACCTCAGAGGTTTGTTGTACATTGATCAAATAGTCAACTCCAGGTCCATTCACCAAGCAATAATGTAGAAAAGTGCATTTTCTATATAATGTGAGGTTCCTTTTTATTTATTTTTTATAATGATCAGTATTATAGAAAGGAATAGAGTGTTGGGAGACACTGTACCAATGCACGGTGGAGTTCTTAATGAACTACCTGAGTACCCAGTCCAATGTACTTGTCAAAAGCATGAATTACTAGGTATTGAAAGAGAAGCTGTGTGAAAATTAAACCCAATCTATAGCACTTTAATATACTGTTTTAGACAACCTAATTGATTGTTGGTAACTTTTACTGCATCTTGTAAAGCGCTTTGTGATGGTGGTCCACTATGAAAGGCGCTATATAAAATAAAGATTGATTGATTGATTAATTGATTTTACTTGACTCAAAATTGTCTGCCATGGAGAATTGTGTTTTTGTGAGAACATCAATGTCTGCAATGTAGCCAATATCCTTATTCAAACTATTGTGTCTCAATAAACAATTTACTATTGGTTGGTTTCATTAGGACTAATCTTGGATTATTACCTAAAATAACATTAGGTAGTCCATGATTAGTGCTAATCTAGGTCTGTGAAACCAGTCATAGAAGTATTTGCAGGATAAGCAGATAAAAAGCTGTATTATTTTAAATACATTACTGTGACGCGGTGCTCACCTAGTTGTGCATATTTATGTGTTATTTGTATTATTATTATTTATTGTTGTATATTTATGTTGTGTTTATGTGAGACCGGCGAAAAAATCCTGCGTAAAAGATCAATTCTCAAACTGAACGCAGTAGCGATTCAAGGAAATGCATGCACATGGATTAGGGAGTGGTTAACATGTAGAAAACAGAAAGTACTGATTAGAGGAGAAACTTCAAAATGGAGCGAGGTAACCAGTGGAGTACCACAGGGATCTGTATTTGGTCCTCTGCTATTCCTAATCTATATTAATGACTTAATAATTCTGGTATGATTTCCATTACACGAGAGAAGATGTTAAAACTTCATGCTGATTTGAACTCAGCTCTCGCCAAGATAAGCACCAACTAAGACGTAGCTTTACAGTAAACTAATGTGATCCATCTGTGTCTCCATCCATTTGCGTTTCCTTCCATATGATGATGTAGATATCTTTCTGTCTGGTGTTGATGGCTGAAGTGTAATGCTGGCTCCAGGGATCAGCTTATTTGCCTCCCTAGCGCATCAGCACACATAACGGCTGCGATGCTGGCTCCGGGGATCAACCACAGTGCGGTCTCCCCAGCGCATCAGCATGACAACTGTCTGGATTGAGCTAAGTAGGGTACATCTCTGGGGTCTTCAAGTGGGCACCTTCCATCCTCGACTAGCCCAAGACACCTCAAGAGGGCTTGACGGTGATTCTGGCATCCCAGCATCACCCCCCTCCATCCCCCACTCAACTCAGCCCAGCTTACTTACCCGTACATCAGCTTACCTTTCTATTGTGCTTGAGATCCCCAGCCAGAATCTTTCCGTCTCAACCACAGCCAGTTGCTGCTCCTCTGCTGCTTCAGATAAGTTCTTCACTGTGCGACGCAACTCTTGGCCACTGAATCAGACATCTCAGAGAAACTGGGTTGTGGAGTGTGCCACAAATCCTCGACAACCCACCTCCACTGGGTAAACCTGGACTCTCCATCCTCGCTGTTTCGCTTCAGAGGCTAGTTGAGCATACCGCAGTTTCTTCCTCTCATACGCCTCATCTACAGCATCCTCCCATGGCACTGTTAACTCTACCAGGTGAACAAGGCGTGCTGATCCAGACCACAAGACAATATCTGGTCGAACTTTAGTGGCGGCAATCTCAGGTGGAAAAATAAGCCGTTGACCAACATCTGCCAGCATTTTCCAGTCTCTAGCAGCTTCCAGTTGTCCTGGGCGAGGATTGGTTTTAACACCTTTTCTTGGTGGTTGTTCTCCTGGGTGGAGGAATGTTGTCTTTTTGTGCAATGTTTTGATGGAACTGGTGGCAACTTATTGGTCATGTTACGCTTGTCTTCCAATGCTAAGGCCAAACATCGCAGCACCTGGTCATGACGCCAAGTAAACCATCCTTGGCTAAGAGCCACCTTACATTCTGTCAAAATGTGCCTTAATGTTGCAGGTGATGAACACAAAGGACATGAGGGATCCTTTCCTACCCAGAGGTTTAGGTTCTGTGGTGATGGGAGAACATCATATGTTGACCTGATGATGAAACTGATCCTGCTCTGTTCCATTGACCATAGGTCTTGCCAGCCAATCTTGCATTGTTCCACACTCTCCCATCTCATCCAGCTTCTTTTCAACTGTTCCACTTAACCTTTCCAATGCAAAGCAGAGATCTGTGTTTACTGTGTCCCACGCCGTTTTCTCACAAGCTCTTGGTCATTTAACTCCAGGCTTGTGCCCGTTGAGCTTCTTTTTTCTCTTATGCTGGTTTGTCTGACTGGATTCACAAGGATCATTAGGTTTATCACTAACTGTATCCATGCATGTCCTCCTCATGTCTATGACAGGGGTGCTGATATCCTGCAAAGTGTGGTTTGCTTCCTGTTGCTAGATTTCATTCGACTGACTTGACTAGTAAGCAAACTTGTTAAATTTGCAGACGACACAAAAATACGAAGAGTGCCAAACACTGTTGCAGCAGCAAAGGTCATTCAAAATGATCTAGGCAACATTCAGAACTGGGCAGACACATGGCAAGTGACATTTAATAGAGGAAAGTGTAAAGTACTGCACACAGGCAATAAAAATGTGCATTATAAATATCATATGGGAGATACTGAAATTGAAGAAGGATTCTATGAAAAAGACCTAGGAGTTTATGATGACTCAGAAATGTCTTCATCTAGACAATGTGGGGAAACTATAAAAAAGGCCAACAAGATGCTCGGATATAGTGTGAATGTTAAAACTTTACAATGCATTAGTAAGACCTCATCTAGAATATTGTGTTCAGTTCTGGTCACCTTGTTACAAAAAGTATATTGCTGCTCTAGAAAGAGTGCAGAGCGACCAGAATTATCCCAGGTTTAAAAGGCATGTCGTATGCAGACAGGCTAAAATAATTGAATCTATTCTTGAACAAAGAAGACTACACGGCGATCTGATTCAAGCATTCAGAATTCTAAAAGGTATTGACAATGTCGACCCAAGAGACTTTTTCGACCTGAAAAAAGAAACAAGGACCAGGGGCCACAAATGGAGATTAGATAAAGGGGCATTCAGAACAGAAAATAGGAGGCACTTTTTTGCACAGAGAATTGTGAGGGTCTGCAACCAACTCCCCAGTAATGCTGTTGAAGCTGACTCCCTGGGATCCTTCAAGAAGCTGCTTAATGAGATTCTGGGATCAATAAGCTACTAACAACCAAACGAGCAAGATGGGCCGAATGGCCTCCTCTCGTTTGTAAACTTTCTTATGTTCTTCTTAAAAGCCGATCGTATAAAGTGCAGCGAGCGTGGATGGGTTTAAATTCCCATCCTGATAAAACCTGTGGGAATGTGGCTGGAGCCTTAATAAGATAATGTATTAATGAGTAATTAAGGCTTCAGCCACCAATATAAGAGACCCACTCCGGGCTCATAGGAGGAGAGACCAAAACGAGTCGAGAGAACCAAAGTAAAAAGAATGCTCCATTTAGGGTTATACTCGTTAATTTGTTTGTTTGGCCAACACGCTGTTTTCTTTGTAGTTCAAGCAAAGTCTTGTTTTGTTGAAATATTTATTTTTGTTGTTTATTAAAATAAAACACTGAGTGCCAATGCGCTTCAGTTTCAGCCACATTCCTTTTGTGTTTGCACTTCTTCCTGGTCTGTGACATCACCACCCGCCCCACTAAAGCCATCCTTTGTGTAAATTACATATAATGTATTTTTTTTTTGGATTTCTAAAATAAAATAATGAATCATAAAAAGATATAATGATGTGCATTGGTGAATCTTTAATGTGCAGTGCATTGATATACAGATATCTCTAAATGGTAATTCAATTCCTCTAACAAAAACGATTTAGTGAACTTCAGTTTGGGAGGTGTAAATGTAATTAATTGTTGTATGATACGTTATGTACAATATTCATCTGTATCTCAGTTTCTGACCTCAGGTTTTCTGTCACTGATAGCAGAGATTCTATTTTATGAAATTGTAATCACTGCCAGTCTGCCCTCTGGTGGCAGCATAGCAGACGTGCAGGACTATTTTACAGCGACTGTTTCTTCTCTAGGTACAATTAAATACAAGTTACGGAGATTTAATTATTAATGTAAATGTTTCATACAGGACAGCAACAAATCAATATGATTAACTGTCTTTTATTGATCTTCATTCAACACACTGTTCAGTTTTCATCTTAGCATCTTAAGACAGCATATGTTTTTTTGATATTGGATTAACATTTATAGAACGTCATACAATTTTTTATATATGACACTATATCTTAATAACAAAATGATTTATATATTGTCCTTAATATACAACAGCCAACTACACATCCCTGGGTATATGGGCATTCACAGTACTGCTAGCACTTTATAGGAGCATTATTATTCAGATTTGCTCACTGATTGAATGTTTTAGTTTCAAATTGTTTTTAAGAGATGGTAATTATGATTATATATTAACACGCTGTTGTCTGTACCAAATATCAGCGTTCGTTCTGCAAGACAAGACTGCTAGCCTTGCTTACACCTGTCAGGGTAGTATTTCTTTTAACTTGTGCGTTTTTCATATAATTTGACTCACATGGCTATTATTATTATTATTATTATTATTATTATTATTATTATTATTATTATTATTATTATTATTATTATTATATCTTAGAATACACTTGAGTTTGGTATGCCGTAGTTGATAAGAACATAATCTTCGAAGTCAAGGGCGAGCCTGGGTTCAGCTGTCATGGTTACTGAGTTACTCTGCTTATTAAGATTTATTATTTCTTCAGGCTTACCGGAACACAAGTTGAGAGGAATACTAATAAAGGTGATGGGATTCTTAGGAGGAGATACAAACGCAAGATAAGTCATATTACTGCACTTACCGGAACATAAGTTGAGAGGAATACTAATAAAGGTGATGGGATTCTTAGGAGGAGATACAAACGTAAGATAAGTCATATTACTGCACTTTACATGTACCTTCAGCGGGTTATTTGTTCTAGCCTACATTTCGTTTTTGATAATTACAAAATGCTCTTAGTTCTCTGTTTTCTTGCAAAATATCGGTTAGATAAAAGCTCTCTCTCTCTCTGCAATCAGCATCACAGACTCTACAATTAAGGTAAAAACAACAATACTAGGCAGAACACAAATAAATAAAAAAAAAATTAAAGCATCCCATTTACTTGTATCCGGTGCATTGCACAACACTCCCATGGAAATGCATTTATACACTTTTAGTAAGCAACAACACAAATAATATTTGAAAATACAAATTGTTCGTAAGGCAAAGTGATCTTTCTCTTCCGTGTTTGTTATTTGTTGGTAATAATACAACGGAATACAGGCTTTACCATATATGTTCCTAAACCTCTAACAGTGCTACATTAACACATTTACATTTCAAACAAAAAGGGAATTAACTTAACTTTTACCAAGCAAAAAGTAGCACATAATATGCGTATAGTACTGTATTTCAATACCAATTTAGGCTTCCCACTAGGTAGTTCCTTTACAGACCCGCAGAGGGCATGGTTTCTTTAGAATAGCCATCCACCTGACCCAAGAAAAATTAAGCACAGCGTGTTAATTAGCAGTCGAGCTATGCTACTGAATATTAGTTCAATAACCATTTAAATAATATTCTGCAGTCTACCAATGGGTTGGACATGTATTATTGCACAGGTGCCACAGCTAAGGAGTAGTCATTAAAAATCACTTGAACGTTTTAAAGTAAATTTTGATCTGGGTCTTTATATACTGGAGGCCCAGTAAATGGTCAGTAAACATTTATTGCAATTCCTAACTCAGCTGGTCCCCAACGCACAAGCAGTATGATAGAATAATAATAATAATAATAATAATAATAATAATAATAATAATAATAATAATAATAATGTTACATTATATAAAATGATATCTCATAGTGATGTAAACGTCCGTGCAAGTTAAAGTTATGTTACAGAAGAAGGCGATAACATTAACTATTCAATTATTATGAGTAGGCTACGTTACCGTATCATGTACACATAATTTTGCTTATCTGTGACGCCCTTAACATTAGTTATTTCCTTGACACTTCCTACAATTTTTGAATATTCTTATCAAACTTTTTTTTCAGGTGTCGGTGTATTCCCAACGGTAGAATGATGCAACACGAATGAGATATTACTCCTTATTTTCTGGTCTTTTAACGTGTAGGCCCAAGCTGCTAACTAACACATTCACAATAAAAGCAAACTTGATAAACGATACAAAACTGAACTTCCTTAACTGTTTTTAAAACAAGCAAACAAAAACTTCAGATATTAATGATGTTGTCTCTGTCCATTCAGTTTTTCACTGTCGCCAACACACGTCATTTTATTTCTGACATTTAGAAAGTGAAAACACAGATATAGAACTGATTGAAAAACACCGTGCAACCGAACACTTCCGTACAGCCATGGGATTCTATTCACTACAGTTCAAGGTTACACTCGTGCCTTTTGGCTGATATTGTCGGACAGCAGTTATTAAGGGTGCCTTTGTGTGCAAGGCTTAGAGCTGTTATTTTAATTCCTGGATACAGCCGACTTTCTTCTGTGAAGAAACCATAAGAATTCAAGCAAATTAAGGGTTCATACGTTTTAGCCTATTCTGTTGTAGGCTAAACATATTATACGCCTATTATGTTCTCCTTTTTTCCTATTTTTTATTCTGGGGATTTATTTTGTGTTGCACGATTGTATTTGTAAAAGGTAGGGCCTATAGGTAACGTAATTGTTTTAAAGACAGTAGTTCATCAGTAAATGTAATAGTGGACTCTATAAAGTATTTTTTTTTAATGAGAATTGCTATTTTTTGCACCGTTCTTAACATCAGCTTGTTGCTATGTCTTATATCAATTAATATAAACTTAAAGCGTGTTGGTCCACTATGAAATGCGCTGTATATGATAAAGATTGATTGATTTGTAAAACGGGAGACACAAATAAATTGGCTCATTGCTATCTGTAGATTTATTTGTCAACCCGAATAACTGAAATTATGCATAGGTCTGAAATACATCAAACAGCACACAGTTTCAAGTAGGATGTAACGCGTTACCTGAGCGGGGAAATTGTGTTTTAGTGCACTGCAGTACGCTAAACCGCAGTGCACAGAGGCTTGTTAGGAAGACTCCAGCGGTGTTAAGTAAGCTACAGAAAGAACACATTTGTTATTGCACATTTGTTGATGGATAGGAACTCATGTGTGATACAATGGAACGCGAGCACCTGTGAATGAAACTGAAGTCTCGCATTATCAACTGCTACAACAAACTGCTTGGGTTTACAATTATGAAACTGCGCACAGGTAACAATACGAATATAATACATCTTTTATTTTTTAAATTTTTCAGTCGAGTTTTTTTTCTGTTTATCATGTTCATCAAATCGTTTGTCATACTTAATCTTTTGTAACTTTATCTTGTGAGTGGCAGATATGTCTTCTATCAAATAATATAAACTTAAAGAGTGAGTTCTAAAAAACAAATAAACAAACAGACAAAACAAACAAAAAACAAACAAAAAAAAAAAACGAATGGAAGTCGTTGGTTAGCAGTACTGCAATTCAGATTGATATTACTATAATTTAAATTCCCACACCTTAAAGCTGTCACCCTTTTGTCTAAAAGTAGAAGTGGTTTAGATGTTACTGTAAAACCTGACAATACCCCTCTCTCCTCTCTTTTTCGTAATCCATTTTATGAAGGCAGTATAGGGTCTTTAAATGAATGAAGCATGTGAAGGTAACATGTATTTCCAGGTTTCCAGATGATCTTTATCCTATAATAATGCTGAATGATGATGAATGTAAGTAATTACAAAGCAGTTTTTCTTTTTTCTTTTTTTCTTTTTTAAATGGGGTTGGTAAATTTCAGTTCTCAAGATTGCAGTGGCTAGTGAGGATTGATAACAGAATGCTCATTGAGAGCTATCTGCTCACTTCTGTTCTCTCTTGCAGACCATTGTGACACATTTTGCAGTGGTTTTTATATTGTGGGATATCACCAAACTCATTTCACTTCTGACTGAACTGGTTTATGTTTGAGCCCAGCACCAGCACATGCTACCGATTGTACAGTATCCCCAGCTATTAGAAATAGGAAAAGCCAATAAAACATTGATTTAAAAAAAAAGAAACTAAATCTTCACACATGGAAATAAAAATCTTTTTAATTCAGACAACTTATTAAAAATACGCCAAACAAATGGCATGAGAGTTAACACTGGAGCCTTTCATTGGGAAGACCCTTTTGATACCCAGCTGGGCCTAAAATAGGCTAGAGCAGAGTCTTAAAATAGTTCCCTAGGGTCTGCAGGCCACTTGTCTGGAGGGCACGTTATTCCTACTTAAAAATGCCCGTGGGGACTAGAGCTAGAGGATGATAGACAGCACCACCAGCAGTACAGGCATGCTGAAACGCATGCACAATTCTGCCAATCAGCTCCTTGAATATTGTACCTGTTTGTATCATACAGCTATTTCATATATACTGTCGTCCTTTGCCTCATCGGCTGCTCAAAATGGTATACTTTGAAAATTGTTGTTTAGCAGTATTAGTCCGGAGATGAAAAAAAACAATTAACAATATTAAAGTTGAAAATGACATTATATATTTATACCCGACCCTTAAAACAAATGTTCAAATAAATAAATCAATAAATTGTCGTGGAGCAGAACGACACATCAAACTGGTAGATCAATTACTGCTTTTTAATATTTGTTTTCCCTTACAGTTGGGTTTATGTACATTTTAAAGAACTTGTAATATTGGCTGCAGTGTAGAAAGCGCTGTTTGTTTCGGCAGTGTACCAGACTGCTTTTCAAGGCACGTTCATGGAGTGAAGTGCAGAAGTTCAGAGTTCATTGTTCTGTGCTCCAGCCAGAGCGGCATGCACAGCTTTCCTGTTTGCTCAGCCTTTTGATAGCTAATCCCGGCACAAGTTTCAGAAAGCTTCCTTCAGGGATGCAATCTGCTCACAAACGTTGATTTATGTGCTTGTGCTTTCAAGCTCACAGTTACAGGCATCACCAGAGTTTTTCAAGCAGGGCAGGAACGTTTTAATATGCACACCCCATAGTGTTAATCTTGGGTTGGGTGTGTGTCTGGATTAGACCATGGTTTGAGGAGGGTCAATACCTGTTTAAAATCTGTTATCGTTAACATCATATATTTCTGAGGGACCTGAACCCACCAAAAACCCATACTCATATATGTTTTGCATTAAAAGCATTGAGTGCTACATAAAGTGGAAAAAGTTCCTATTTTCATTTCAATTTCCAAGTAGCCTTTTATGTATATTGCTATGGTAACCTTGGTGTACAAAATAGCCTTATACATTCACCAATTGTGTTTACTCTAATACTAATGGAAACATATTACACACACTGTTTTGACTATAAAATATTACATAATACATTACATCCAGGGCTCCAAGCTTTCTAGTAATCCTTTGTTTAATAAGGCAGCATATTTTTTTCATGTGATATAATGATAGCTATGGATGTTAGGGCTTCAACCACTTCACACGGAAACATTGCTTTGTATTCACTTCCCTTCTTTTTGTGTGCTTAGCTCACTTTGCCAACAGATTGCCAACCAAAGTGGATTGTTTAAATAAATGACTATGCTTACATTTTTCAGAAATATTCGGTATTTTTTGTTAACCTGGGTACAATACTTATATTATTGGTGCTGCATTAAGTTTACAAGAATGTGTAGTTAAGGAAGTGAAACGCACAGTATAGACACAAACACATGTCACAGTTCTGTTTTAAAATGATGAATGACACACCAGGACATTTTACCTTCCTTGGCTCTGTTCCATCAGGGTTTTGCAACCAGTTTTACATCACATTTGTGTAACAATGTCTAATTGTGTGCACGCCTTATGCATTTTTTTTTTTACTATACTAATGCTAAAAGTATTTAATGTTTGTTCCAAAAAGCCAAAACACATCTTGGGGATTCGTTTTTTAAATCATGTATATCAAGCAAAATCTGTTGTAAAATGTATTTAATTAATTTTGTTGCTGATTTTTTTTTTCATTATTAGCTTAAATCAATACCAATGGAACACAAGTCATTAAATAATTGTAGATATATTTTACATAACGTTGTTTAACTTTTGTGCTGCTGTTTTATTACAATCACACTACAGTCAAATATCTTCAAACTACAAATGTACTTCCATCAACATTCAGAAGTACAATGTGCTGTATTTTTGTAGCGGTATCTGCTTCTTCATTGATACAACATTGATCTGTTGTACATCATGTTTGACAGCTAGGTCGGTGCTGTACTGCTCAATGTGGATGTCCTGAAGATTAAGATCATCACTGAAGTATGCATGTTAAGTAAAAACACAGATTCCACCCAAAATCTACATTTTCTCTTCCAATCATATCTTAGGGTAAACTTTACACAAGATTTGCATAAAAAAAAGACTCATGTCTCATCTGTTTGTAATGCAAATATTGTTTAGATATAGCTTTGATAAATAGCAATACTTCAGCAGATGGTATGTGTTTAGGATATTTTATAGCATGAGATTTTGCAACAAAAATGTCCAGAAACATGTCATGTCAGGTTTGATCTTCAGTTCCTGACTGACTCACCTTCACAACCGATCCAACCTGTACACCATCCGTCCAAGGCCTGTATTTATTATTATTTATTTCTAAGCAGACACCCTTATCCAGGGCGACTTACAATTGTTACAAGATATCACATTATTTTTACATTCAGTTACCCAATTATACAGTTGGGTTTTTACTGGAGCAATCTAGGTAAAGTACCTTGCTCAAGGGTACAGCAGCAGTGCCCCCCATCTGGGATTGAACCAACAACTCTCTGGTCAAGAGTCCAGAGCCCTAACCACTACTCCACACTGCTAGTTTTTCCAAACCATTGCTTCAGTGGAAAGTGTGCAGTTTGCAAACAATACCTAGCCATGTCTAAATTTGATGTATGAACAGCAAAAGTTCTAAATCTATTACTTTAGAATAAGAACACAAATATTAAAATTGTTTTATTCCTTATCAGACTGTTTTATTCCTTGTCTCTAAATGTACAAATATTTAATTTAAATGTCAGATCAAAATGTATTTTAAATTACAGATGAAACACTGTAGTGGATCTCTCATATTTACCATATTTTTCAAGAAGCCAAATGGGAAAACATTATTAGCCAGTTAGTGAAATAAGAGGATTTTGTCAAATATTGAGCAATAGTCTTTTCTTAATAAATACATGTACTCAAAAAAAAAAAAAAATCATTTTTATTAATTTAATCTAAGATCCAAAGTAAATTATATTTCAGTTACTGTGAGGGCCGGATTAACTCATCTAGGGGCCCTTGGCAAACATACACTTCTGGGCCTCTATCTTCTTAAATGAATATCAACAAATATACTATTATATATATATATATATATATATATATATATATATATATATATATATATATATATATATATATATATATATATATATATATATATGTGTGTGTGTGTGTATTAGCTTAACTCATGCTCCACCAATTTGCAAAAGGCATCATTTTCATTTTTAAGTTATTATACATGGTTTTGATCAGAAACGGTCAATTATGTCGAATTCTAGTTATTAATTGTGACGAAAATTTCACGCACTGCTCTGAACTGAACGACTGCTGAACGACTGACCGAATCTGCCAGAAACAGTTCAATTGAAGGCGGTGTGCTAAATACATTTCAAAACAAATTCAGAAAAACCTGAAGCCTACGTCAAATCCCATAGTGGAACTTGATAATCACCTTTCACGATTTACTGAATAAAAATACAACAGTTCAAATATGGACAAGAGTGCCATGTTGATTGTTATCCAATTAAAAAAAAAAACACATGATACTTCTATATAGGAGGGTGCTCAAATGTTTGTCCACTAACTGTAACCCCATAGTCCACAAAAATAGTCAAATCAGGGTTATCACTTATCATTTTCCTATTAACATATTGAATGACATACCGCTTTACAGTTTTCCATATACTTAACGAAAAAGTGGCAAAAATTGAAACATTTGACATTTTGAAATCTAACATGAAATGCTGTACTACTGTTACGGCTTCCGGTAGACTTTTGCAATATCATTTTGTAGTTTCTATATACAGACCTCCATGTAAATGTTACAGTAAATGAACACTTATCTTACTATGTACAGACCTCCAAGTAAATGTTACAGTAAATACAATAATAAGGTTTACAAGGCATTATTTTGTGTTGTGTTGGTATGGTGACATGAAACAGTAGGCATT
Organism: Acipenser oxyrinchus oxyrinchus; assembly: GCA_030684275.1. Lineage (NCBI taxonomy): Eukaryota > Metazoa > Chordata > Actinopteri > Acipenseriformes > Acipenseridae > Acipenser > Acipenser oxyrinchus. The sequence goes on from CM060249.1 coordinate 7,652,555, forward strand.
TATTTTTAGGTGTTCCTCGTTGTAGGCCTCTGCTTGAAATTTTAATGAGAACTTATTTACTTATTTATTTAAATTGTTGATAATTTCATACCCTGCACAGGCAATACTCAGTAAAACTCAGTGTGTACAAATCCAGAGAAAAGAAAACCGTACTGCCTTTGGGTTGCCATGAGATATCTGTAACAATGAGAAAGAAACAAAAGCACCTTTTATACTCAACACATTCTTGGTTTTCTGTATATATTGTGGTAAAGTGATGGAAGAAAGATATGTTAGCCTGAGGTTATCCAAAGCTGTCCTCTGTCTTTTAAAATAGAAGCACGTGAGGTAACACCTGAGACGAGTTAACACCTGAGGCGAGGTAACAAGGTAATAAAATATTGTAGTTATTTATTTATTTATTTATTTATTTATTTATTTATAAGCAGACACCCTTATCCAGGATGACTTACAGTTGTTACAAAAATATCACAGTACAAAATATCATGTTATAAAATATTACAGTACAGAGTATCACATTACAGAATATCACATTGCAGAAAATCACATTACATATAAGAGCAGTTGTAAAGTACAATAAAATCAGTGGCAAATAAGATCAAATTCGAATAAGAGTAAGATAAAGAATCAGGTAAATAATTACATATAAGGGCAAGTTAGGCTGAGAGCAGTTAACTTACAGAAAAAAGAATTGCTTATACAACTCCAGTAAGAGCACGTAGTACATACGATAAATGGGTGAGAATGATTTCAAATAAGAGCAATTACAAAAACGTGAATATGGATACCAATAAGAGTAAAATCGAATACAAAATACAGGAAGTAGTTATAATTAAGAGCAGTAGTAGAATACGGCAAGGTATGGAGCAGTTCAGTGCAAACAAGCTGATGCAAGTACTGGTACACTAATTAATGGATGGTATAAAAAGCCTCCATTTTGTAGCTCTGTGTGGGGAGTAAGAAGGAGAAAGACAGGAGTGGAGTGACAGCGAAACGGGTAATAAGACAAATATTTACAAACAAAGAAGAACAGGGAAACGGCTTGGCCGTCCTGTGATAGATGGGGACATAATCACAGCAGCTGAAACCATAACCATGAAACCCAGCCATGTATTACAGAAGATGACAGCAGGGGATGATGTGGATGCGTACCTGCTAGCTTTTGAGCGAGCCGCTGCATGAGAGTCCTCGCCCAGGACAGTGGGCCGGCACTGTGCCACGCACAGAAAGCGTACTACGACCTGGAAACAGGCTGCTGAAGGTTACGATCGGCTGAAAGCAGAGATCCTGGCACGAGCAGGCGTGACCTCAGCCATAAGATCCCAATGTTCCAATGCATGGAAGTATAAGGAAGAATAGGCACCAAGTTCACAAATGTTCAACCTCATCTGCCTGGCTAGGCGGTGGCTACAACCGGAATGCAACACTGCTACCAGGATGGCTGATATCCTGGTGATGGACTGGCTTTTGACAGCGATGCTACCAACACTCAGAAAATGGGTGGACCAAGGAGACCCAGAAACCTTGGACGAGTTTGTGGTGCTTGTGGAGCGACAGCTGGCGGCCAATGAACTGGCCCGCAAACCCAACACCCTATCTTCCCGGAGCAACTGGCGACCCCCCAGCCCAAAAGACCGGAGCTACAGGAATCCAGGTAAGACTGAAACTGGGAGAGGGGGCCAGAAGAATGGTCACAGACCGTGAAGGGACTGGGGTTAAAGGGGGTGGAGTCTGTTACAGAGACCATAATAATTCTGCTGTGAGGTACAAAAACTGTGTTTCCCGCTGTAACGAGTTTGGGCATATATTGGTACAGTGCCCAAATGAGCCTGAGCCAGAGCCAATAAAATGTGGGGTTTAATGAATATAATTGTGGGTAGGAAACCTGGTGAGTGTGAGGTTTATGATATCTGTGAAGTTAAATGGGAAGGATGCAATGGCTCTTGCCGATTTGGGCAGTGCAATTTTTCTGGTTTCAGCTAATTTTGTGAAACCCAGTCAATTGGAACATAATCTGAAAACTGGTATTACTTGTGTGCATGTGTAGCGGCTCTGTAATCACGGCACCACATGTAGCAGCTCAGCAACCTCTTTCACACACACTGTGAAATGCTCTGGCCTGCTGTGTTACACTGCTGTTAATGACTGACGCTCTGTACTGTGTCATTTTTTTTTTAGGGCTATCCACCACCAAACCATCAGGATATCTCACACCGAAACAAGCTGGAGTCTTGGAACTTGAAATTTATTGAACATCTGGGAAAAATAAAATAAATAAAAACACAATAAAACAGCTGCACATCTCACTCCATGCTCTTATTCAAAATCTTTCAAGAGGAAGCCATTTTAGGGAAAGAGAAACTAAACATTACATTAAACTATAGTGATACAACATTATATTCTCTTTATAAAGAAATAGTCTGAGCTGTGGCAGCCTAAGGGCCACACGTCCAAGGGCAGTCTGAGCTGTGGCAGCCTAAGGGCCACACGTCCAAGGGCAGTTTGAGCTGTGGCAGTCAGAGCGAGGACAGGTAGAGCGAGGACCTTTTCATTTTCCAAATCTCTCCCATTGACTACTGGAGGCCTCATTCCAACTCTTAACATTAGCTATATTAAGTAATATTATTAAGGTGGTGTTTTAATTAGGCGGTCTACTGTTGTGAGTGTGGTTAAACTGAATAGAGGTTGATTTGCAATTTGATTGGTTTCCACACAGCTTTTTGTAGTTGTGTGATCCCATTGAAGTGCATTGAAGCTATTGTATTGCTTAAGTATTGTCTTTAGCACAGTTTAGCAGTTGTTAACCAGTTCATTTGCAAAGTGAGGGTGCGATGAGAGGCTGTTGGAGAAAATCCAAACCTAGCAGCACTCTGGAAGATGCCAACTGCTAGACATGTCTGTACCCTCCCCCCACCGCTCCTGCTCCTACTACTACTGTACCTATCTGTCTCACTTGTTCTGCTATGGCTGTCTCTCACATCCCTGTTATTCTGTCCTCTCACTCCCGTCCTCTGTTCTCCCTCCACCACTGCTCCCCTAACCCCTCTAACCTCATCCCTCTGCCTCTCCACCCCGCTCTCAATCTCTCCCCTCCCACACTCTCTCTGGTGCCCTCTGGAACTGTCACACTTCTGCTAACAAAGCTGATTTCATCTCTGCCTTTGCCTCCCATCTCTCTCTCTCGATTTCCTTGCTCTCACTGAAACCTTGCTCTCTCCTGATAACACTCTACCTCCTGCTGCCCTGTCCTCTCTCTACGTCATGTCCCATACCCCACGTCTCACTGGATGGGGAGGTGGGACTGGCCTTCTCCACTCTCCCTCATTACTCTTTTCTGTCCCTCCTGACCTCTCCTCACGCTCTGTTAACACCTTTGAATTTCACGCTGTCCAACTAAACTCCTACTAATTGTACTGTATCGTCCCCCTGGACCTCTCGCTCACTTTCTCGATGAACTTGACTATCTCCTCTCCTCCCGCCCCTTCTCTGTCTACCCCAACTGTCCTGTTAGGTGATTTCAATTTCCATCTCTCCAACCTCACCCACTCCGCCGGATTCCTTCCTCTCCTTCAACTTCTCCCTCTCCACATCCCCTCCTAGCCACAAAGCTGACCGTACTCTGGACCTCATCTTCTCCTGGGCCTGCTGCCCCTCCACCCCTCTAGACCTCTCTGATCACTATTTCATCTCTTTTTCTCTGTCTCTCCCCTGTCTCCCTACTCAATCTACCCCCACTGTCACCTCCCACCATAACCTCAGCTCTCTCTCCACCTCTGTCCTTGCCTCCACCGCTCTTTCTCACCTCCCTCCTATCAACTCCTTCTCCCAGCTCTCTATAGACTCTGCTACCTCAACTCTCTTCTCCTACCTCACCGACTCCCTCAACTCCCTCTGTCCCCTCACCTTCCGACCTCCCGCCCCTCCCCTCCCCAACCCTGGCTCTCCTCTGTGCTCCACGCGGCAAGAACAGAACTGCACTCTGCTGAAAAGAAATGGAAGAGAACCAAACTTCCTGCTGCCTTAGACCTCTACTGCTTCCTCCTCTCCTCTTTCTCATCTCTCTCCTTTGCTAAAAGCTTCTATTTCCAATCTATTATCCAATCCTCCACTAATAACCCCCCGAAAACTAGTCTCTACCTTCTCCTCCCTCTTTAATCCTCCCCCCTCCTCCTCCCTCCTCTATCTCTTCTGACAACTTTGCTTCTTTCTTCTCCTCTAAAATCTCTGATATCCACAAACTCTTTAACACCTCTCCCTCCTTCCCACCCCCTCCCACTCCAACCCCAACACCCTCTGTCTCCCCTACTAACTCACCCTCCTTCTCCTCCTTCTCAGTCTCTGACCTCTCCTCTGTGCTCCAGGGTCACAAACCCACCACGTGCACCCTGCTCTAATCCCCTTCATCTCCTCCATTCTCAACAACTCTCCTCTCTGGCCTCTATCCCTCTGCCTTCAAACAAGCCTCTATCACCCCCCTCCCCAAAAAACCTACCCTTGACCCCACCTCCCTCCAGAACTACCGTCCTGTCTCCCTCTTACCCTTCCTCTCTAAAACCCTCGAGCGGGCAGCTGCTTTCCTGTCTAACCACTCTCTGCTCGACCCTCTCCAATCTGGCAGGCATTCCTCCTCTGCTGGTGGAGATGGGGACAGCAGGCATTCTTCCTCTGCTGGTGGAGATGGGGACAGCAGGCATTCTTCCTCTGCTGGTGGAGATGGGGACAGCAGGCATTCCTCCTCTGCTGGTGGAGATGGGGACAGCAGGCATTCTTCCTCTGCTGGTGGAGATGGGGACAGCAGGCATTCTCCCTCTGCTGGTGGAGATGGGGACAGCAGGCATTCTTCCTCTGCTGGTGGAGATGGGGACAGCTGCCTCTCGGGCTTTGGATTCCCGCGGTTCCCCTGTCTGGGCGCGGGACGCTCACGGTCCCCCCGTCTGGGCGCTGGACGCCAAGGTCCCCCCTGTCTGGGCGCTAGATGCTCACGGTTGTATGTAAAAATAATGTGATATCTTGTAACAATTGTAAGTCGCTCTGGATAAGGGCATCTGCCAATAAATAAATAATAATAATAATAATACTGGCTTCCTAGCCTCCTGGCAAAACCACTCCTCCGTGCCTTCCCCCCATCCCATCTTTCGGGACAATGCCTGAAGAGCCACGGAGCAGTGCATGGTGGTGTGACAATTTTTGCCACAGGCGAAACACCACAGCTCTGCTTCCTCCTTTTCCCCTTTGCTATTGCTGCTTTCGGCTGCTTTTTCCCATTTTCTTTTTTTTGTTAATATATTTTTTCCTGCAGTACTCTTTCTGGCTTGGGGGCGCTGTTATCCCTCTTCTGACAACCACGTGTGACAGGCTGGCTTCAGTGATGACGTCAGACCAGAAAGGAGTACATAGACAGGCAGTAGTGATGAGTGAAACTGAGCCGCAATGGCTGCGCTCAGTGCGTTTAATAAACAAACAAAAATAAAAGGTTTAACAAAACACAGGACACAGCACTCGAGGCCAAAATAAATAGACAAAGAAAACGGATTAGCACTAAACAAACAGTGGATGAACAGAAAAACAAACACTGTGAGTCAAACAAATTTATATTTACTTTCTCCTTAGTTTTACTTTTTATTTTCTCCTTCTCCACACCCGTTCTCCACTCACCGAACACACAACCCCGAGTGAGTGCATCTATATATACTGTTGTGCTGGGATTCAATTACTAATTAATTATTCACTTGAATCCCAGCACGTGAACTAATTCTGTGCAACCCCGTGCTCACATATTAAATACTTTAAATGCACGTGAAGTGAAGTGCAATCCCCATGCCTAAATACAATTATACATTTTAAATAACTGGTGCTACACACACCCATTTATATCCCGTGCAGCCATATTTATACACCAACATTAACACACGCATGCAACATATAACATAAAACACAAATACACACAGGGGTGGGGCACATTGCCAAAAATCTGCTAAATCCTGTAATACTCTTGGAATGTGTCTTCTTCCCCTCTGACTGGTACTCTCCCGTCTTCGGTCGACGATGCACTGACCCTCTACAACACCACCCTTACTCAGATCGTCGACACAGTTGCCTCACTTACAACCAGAACAGTGTGGAAACATCGCAACTGTCCACGGTATACCCTCGAACTTCAACTGCTTCAGCAGTCTGAGCGCAAATAGAGGTCATCTGGACTAACAGTTCACAGTGAGATTTGGACCGATCACCTCAGTAGCTACAGATGTGCACTCACTGCTGCCAGGGTGAAGTACTTCACTGAAATCATATCCATGGGACACGGTAAACCAAATATTCTCTTCAAAACCATTGATCAAATCCTGCATCCAGCCATCAATAAATCCATCAACCATTCATCCTCCTCTCTTACCTGTCATGATTTCTCCTCTTTCTTTCTGAACAAAATCGACACCATTTATTCTACGCTCTCCTGCCATAAACCCAGTATAGTACTTGACCACCTAGACTCCCCTCCGATTGCCCCTCCTGCTCTCTCTTCCTTCTCTCCTCCCTCCATTACTGATGTCTCGAGCCTATTGTTGAAATCAACTACTGCCACGTGCCCCTTGGACCCCTGGCCAACAAATCTCATCCCTCTGCTTCTGATCTTGCTCCTTCCATTATGCACACTCTCAACCTGTCCCTGGTTTCAGGCCTGGTTCCTGCTGCCCTCAAGACTGCCCGAGTAACGCCAGTGCTCAAAAAACCCTCCCTTGACCCGGCTGTCTTATCTAACTTCTGTCCCATATCCAATCTTGCTTTTCTCTCCAAAACTCTTGAAAGGGCTGTAGCCAGCCAGCTGATGAAACATCTCACAGATAACAATCCACTTGAATCTCTGCAGTCTGGCTTCTGGCTGCATCACAGTACCAAAACATGCTGATGCTGCTGCTCCCTCTGTCCTTGTCCTCCTTGACCTAACTGCTGATTTTGATACCATAGATCATAGCATTCTTCTTGATTGCCTTCAGCCTCATGTTTCACTCCTATGCAGATGACACCCAGCTCTACCTAAAACTAGACCCTGGATGTCCCTCTGCCATGGTTCAGCTCTCAGCTTGCATCCAAGACATCGAGGTCTGGATGTCTGCCAGTTTTCTTCAGCTCAACACTAACAAATCTGAACTTCTAGTTGGATCGAAAACTCAACTCAAGAATCTAAATATTGCTTCCTTGAACCTTGGAAACTGTCTGCTGCTGCCTTCCCCCACTGTACGAAGCCTTGGTGTACTTCTGGATAGTAACCTCTCCTTTGATGCCCAAATCTCCTTTGTAGTCAAATCCTCCTTCTACCACCTCTGAAACATCTCAAAGGTCTGTCCCTACCTTTCCCTCCCAGATGTAGACATACTCTGTCATGCATTCATCTCCTCTCGACTTGGCTACTGCAACCCTCTCTATGGTGGTCTTCTATCACGCACCATAAACCGATTGCAGCTGGTTCAAAATACCGCTGCTAGGATCCTTACCAGAACTAAAAAATGTGATCACATTACCCCATCTTGCCCAGCTGCACTGGCTACCTGTAAAGTTCAGGATTACTTTCAAAATTCTCCTGCTTGCCTACTAGGCCCTTCCCACACAGGTCCAGAGTATCTCTCCAACCTGCTAACCCACTATGTCCCTGCACGCAAGCTGAGGTCCTCTGACTTGTTATACCCAAGCAAAAGTGCACCAAACTCAGAGAGCGCTCTTTTAGCTTCATGGCCCCGACTCTCTGGATCTCTCTCCCAGCTTTAGTATGTGCAGCTCCCACAGTCGCTCGCTTCAAATCAACTCTCAAGACCAACTTGTTCTCTCTTGCTTTCAATGCTCTTTAAGCCTGATCTGTTATTAGCTGTTGTCTAAATTGCTATTTCAGGTTTTTCACTCCATCTTATTCATATGATTCTGTGTGACACACACATCCACAATGTTTAGAATTCACATCCTAGCCTTGTATTTAATGTATTTGCATTGTTTTTTTACTGTTTGTATTTAATGTACTATGCCCTGTATTTCACTGTATTTAATGTATTATGCATTGTTCCTCACTATCTTGTAAAGTGCTTTATGATGATGGTCCATATGAAAGGCGCTATATAAAATAAAGATTGATTGATTGATACGATGGGGTAAAAAATGTAAGCGGCCATGTATCAGGGTTACAGACTCTTGTTCAGAAGAAGCAACCTAGTGCTGTTTACACACATTGCTATGCGCATTGTCTAAATGTGGTTGTGGTCGACACTGTGAGCTCTAATACCGTGTCAAAGAACCTTTTCTGGACTTGTCCAGAACCTGTATACATTCATCCATGCCAGCAATCACTGCAGCACTGTCTTTAAAATACAGAAGGACACCATGGCCCAGGCAGAAGGGACTTCAGGTGTGAGTGGTAGCGAATACAGCGGTCGGGAAAGACATCTTCAAGCTCTTCACGAAGTGCATTGGTATTCATAGTGCCGAGCTCTGCATGTCATAGATGAACAGTTTTCCGTTATTCGAAAAACCTTAAAGAATATTCAGCAGAATGCCATCAAAGCAAGTGTGTCTGCAGAGGCAAAATGGCTTATGATTCAGATGGATTTCAAATTCACAATCTGCCTTCTGGTATTTTTGGATGTGTTAAACAGCGTGAGTTATTGTAGCACTTTTTTTGCAGAGGGAGGACATGGATGTTGCCAGTGCTGTAAGTGCCGTGGAGAGCTGTTTTAAATGTTGTGCGAAACCTGAGAACAGATGAGAAGTTCCACAAGTACTATTTAAAAGCTGAACATCGGGCGAATGAATTGGATCTGCAAATGACAACATTTAGGAAAAGGCACCTGGCAAAAATGCTGGAGCATTTTTATGGAACTCGCACAGAACCCTACGTTTTTTAATCTTTGGAAGAGAAATATAAAGTAGATTTTTTTTTTCCTGCGCTTGATGCTGCAATAAGTGAGAAACACTCAGGATTATTTTACACTCGTCCTTCAGTGGTTCTCTTAACCATAAACAAAGGAAGAGATCACCTAGCCATGTCTCCTTTTTGTACCTTCAGTCACTCCCCCTTGGTTAGCGAGTGCAGCCGTTTCTCCTCCAATCCATGGTTGCCACATCGCTTTCCGTCTGGAGCGATGACTTAATGTACCGCAGCTGTGCCCCCTTTTTAGATGGCTGACTTCCACCTAACCCTGGGAATGAACTGTCAGGCCATCCAGTCCAGGGCACTCTGTTCCCTTTACACAGCACCTTCACAGGTCGGGAGGGAGATTTATTACCAAGAATCATTCTATATATATATATATAATGTGTGTGTGACAGTGAATGGACTAGTCCTATAGTGCTAGTCCCAAAACCAAATGGGACCTGGCGCTTTTGAATTGACTTTAGGAAACTTAATGAGGTATCGAAATGTGATGCCTACCCCATGCCCCGGGTAGATGAATTAATTGAAAAACTGGGCAAAGCCAAATTTCTGTCCACTTCAGATTTAACTAAAGGATACTAGTAAATACAGCTAACAGACAGGGCAAAGGAGAAAACAGCATTTGTCACTCCAGAAGGGCTATTGCAGTATACAGTAATGCCCTTTGGTTTACATGGTGCCCCAGTGACATTTCAGAGATTAGCGACTTACAGAGACTAGGGTGTGTAAACTATGCATCAGCTGCAGAATCACTTACAACTACATCTCACCCAAAAGACGGAGCACAAGGAGGTTGAATAATTTAATCAGGGTCATACAATGAGTTAGTGGCTGAGGTGGGATTTGAACCGGGGACCTCCTGGTTACAAGCCTGTTTCTTTAACCACTGGACCACACAGCCTCCTTATGGTATAAAAAGCCTCCATTTTGTAGCTCTATGTGGGGAGTAAGAAGGAGAAAGAGAGGAGTGGTATGACTGAAATGGATAATAAGACAAAGATTTACAAACTTAAAGAAGATCAGGGAAACGGCTTGGCCATCCTGTGATAGATATGGACATAATCAAAAAGTGTATTTAGTTCTCCAAAATTTTGTTTGTTTTGATCTCACTTGGTGAAGTATACACAACATCTCAGCGAATATTGTGGTTTCAAGACTGCACACAGTCACACTGCCACAATATATATATATATATATATATATATATATATATATATATATATATATATATATATATATATATATATATATATATATATATGTTTCCCAGGGTTATTACCCCCATCCCCCTAAAATACAATATACAATCTTATGTTTGTTTTAAGAGGTGATTATAAGAGGTATTATACAAAATGCCCTTATTTCAAGAGAAATCGAGGACTTGAGCAATTGAGATAAGTTTTGTTTATTGAATGCAAAGGAGTATACACAGTAAGCTTTAACATGTATCTCACCAAAGGGAAATAAAGGAAGCTTTGTACCCCTGTCATTAAGGGCCTTCGTTATAAGATTTACTGCCGTAATCGTGACAATGCAGATGAGAATTTTGGCAGCCGAAGCTATTACTCATAAGCAGAGAGTCCAAATGAATTGAAAAGGCTAATGTTTTAAGGGAAATTTGATCAACATGTTCTTATTAACCCTAGAAGTGCTTGGTCTTTGCAAAACTACACTGTTTTTGACTTGCATGTAAATGTGTATGTGTAAATAGAGGATACTGGAGGACTGTTTTTTTTCACTGACAGAGGAATAATCCACAAGCCCCCCATTTGGAATAAAAACAGTCCTTTGTTAGTGGTCTTCTGGTAATCTGTTTATAAAAATAAATCATCCTCATTTGGATGGATATTTTAAATGATCATCCAGTATACCATAGTATGAAGTAATCTGCATTAAAACGGCTTAGTAATTTGGTGAACGCAGTGTATTTACCTTAATTTTAACTGTAACTTTTTCAGAGCAAAAAAAATACTAAACTAAACTAAACATTTATGATCTCAATGTTTTTCATAAACTGTATTTATGGCCAAAAGGTTTTTTCTTACCCATCACTTTGAGATATTTACACATGCTACTACTATTTGCGTTATGACCTGCAAAATAATATTTCTGGATGGCCATAGTAGTATTGATAAACATTTTAAAATTGTAAAAGCATTTCAAATAATTGTAATTTACCTCCTTGAGTTAGAAACTGAACTTCACAGTTGTTCAGATGGGAGTCTTTCCTAAACAAGTAAACAAAGTCAATCCCACCTACGAAAGAGGACCTGGGAATTTCCAGCTAAATAATGGGACATGTCTATTGTTGCTGACGCTATGGATCTTCTGATGGTGATTTCACAGGGGTCCTCTGCTGTACCATGTGCGTTCTTGGTTTCCACTCAACACACCGTGTGCCTCGCTAGAGTAATTCTGGGACTCAACCACTGCCTTCTTGTACCTTTATTCAGACAAGCTAATTTCCTAGCCGCACCTCATGTTCAATCCTGATGGGATTCTCTGTTGCTTTCCCCAGCTCTGCAGGTGGATGGTGCCACTAATTATGTCCGTCCCCTTATTTTACCCTCCATCACAGATCAATATTTTTCACCCAGCCTTTGCCATGGTGCAATGCATATGACAATGTAAGTACAATGATTCTTTTTTTACCACCTAGCATCATCTGGTTGTAGATGAGTCAAAGTGCACCCTTGGCTACCAGGCTTGCTAATAAAATCATACCATGCCTTCCTCTCTGGCTGTCCACGGTCTACTAAAGTGAATGCATTACATTCAAGAGCCTTGGCTCTTATTGTGGTCCTCCTTCCTTCTTGTCTCCACACTTCCTTAGCAGTTGGTATTGGCTCCAGCGGTATCTGTCCTGGGGGCAAGATTTTCTACACCCAATGATAATTCGGAGGAGACCCTGGATTTTACAAAAATCAAGAGACAATGTTCTAGATTAAGAAAAGTTGTCACATGGTAATGCCAGATTTAAAGTACAATGCTACATAAAGGAGCCATATGTAACAGGTGGTACCGTGTGTCTTACCTTTAATTGAATGATTGTCTTTTAATTGGCACATTTTCTTCTATAAAAAGCTGCCCAACTCTCTTAATGGATGTTAGCTGCTGCTAGGGTTGCCATTGCCATCGCTGTCCAAGGATCAACATTTTAATCAACTTCAGTTCCACCTGTGACGAGGACAAGCTGAGGGGTTGCGTTGTTAAGACGAGCCACGATGTGACCTTGGACTTCAAACCACCAGGAAAATAAGGATTAGTGCCAGCCACTGTTTTCTAGGGTTTTATTTTCATTTTGTTTTTCTAAAAAATAAAAAACGCAAGTAATTTAAGTCTGATCCATGTGTGAATTATAATTCTATTGGGTGTGCTCTCTTTTTAATGATCTATACATTGAGAACACCCAATAAGTAGTGAATAAGTCTTGCTTAAACTAATGTCTGTCTGTATTGCATCATAGAATAAACCAAGGTGGTTCCAGGTTTCAAGCACCCTCTTCCTTTCTCTCACAGGTGCGGGGATCTTCACTGAAGTATATTGGTTTGTTTATGTTACTTTTTGGTAGTTATTACGTATGATTTGTTTACTTTGATTTGCCACGTTTGAGATTCTTTGGAGTGCGGTTTTTACTTTTGTATTTTGTATTTACTTTTGGTTATCTTGTTTTATAGGATTGTTGTACGGTGCACTTTTTCTCGCTCTTACACACCTTGGGTGAGAGGCGGAGAGTTGTGCCTGAGGTATCTCTGACCCCTCCCTTTATTTTTCTAAGGTTCTGAAGTGAGTTTTTAATAACATCAAACCACACTTAGTGGTGCATTGCATCTTTTGTGATTTTTAAAGCTTGTAGTTTTTAATCCACCATTGTATTCTTTTGAAAAAGAAATATACTTTTGTACTTTTTGTATTTTATGTCTCGCTAGTTTTCATTCAATTGAAAAGTGCTTTTGGGGAAACTTGGTTAAGTACTTACTCTGTTAAAAGATCAAATAGAGTTCCTTCTGCTCATATCCAATCAGGGGGTTGCATAGTCAGGCTTGTTTTGGTAGTGGTTTTTGGTTAATTGGTTTTGGTAGAGTTTTTTGGGAGCAAAAAATGTTAATTTGCCTAAACCTGAATAGCTATCACATGCTATACATAAGCATGCCTCAAATGATTCTTTTCTATGAAAGGTCTTTTAAATAACATTAAAATGTTGAGTTTTGTTTATCTAAAAGTTAGCACAGTATTAAAGATGACTTGCATTCTAGTTTTAGCCCTGCTTGGAACTCAATGAACTTTTCTTTTGAAATGTCTAACTCCTTTTCATATGTTTTTAAATTGTCAGTTGTTGGTAATATATATTAATCAAGGACTGTTTTGACATGCATCTCCAGGAAACTAAAAGCTGTGAGTGTTAAAAGATTAAGCTTTAGGCATACCACTGGAATGTTGCTATTTGATTTATCTATAAATTAACCTTCTAGAATAAACACCTACAGAATTTGAATGTCATGGTTTAATACTTGACTGGCCTGCAGAGAACATACAGCGCCTTGTAAATTGAGTGTATTGTCAGTCTGCTAAATAGCATGTGAAACAAATCCACAGGTTCACATTACAATTATTAAAAATGGATGGTCAGATAGTCAATGTTTTTATTGTCATTTTTTATATAACAACATTAGGTGGCTACAAAAGCCTTTAAGTGCTTTGTTATTCCTACTGTTTAATTTCTGCCTTGTACTATGTGTGTTCTGTATGCTTCTCTGTTGTTGTTTGACATACTTATGAACTACTCCACCAAAAATCTCTTCTGAAAAGATATGCTTTCCCCCTCATCTGGCTTTGTTATTGTAAATAGTGTCTAATTATATTTAATTTAATAACCATCAGGAGTAAACAGCACTAAGAAAATAACAGTGTAAAATTGTCTCACCATATTTTTTATAATAATTTAAAAAAAAGAGGTAAAGATGTAATTTGTGCTGATTGTTTACCAACCCAGCTCTTAAAACAGTAACTGCATTTTTTTTATTTTATTTTAAGGAAACCTGACTTCTTCTATTCAGTGATTCACACTCTAAAACCTATTCTGTGCTGCAGGCCATGCTGCACAGCACCTGGCAAGAATGATCATGTTAAGAGGATGCAATGCAATAAGAAACCATATGCACATACAGTCACTGTTACCTGCACAAGAAGACCATAGTAAAGACTATCTATCTGCCATCTATCTACTGTTTACTGTATCATGATCACAATCCATTCCAAATAAACACACACTTAACTGGTTGCTTTAGATGCGCAGCAAAAAAGCTTTGATACAGTTGTGTTTTCCCTTATCACACTTGTAGGCTGTCTGATGTGAAACAGTTTAGGATGAGCTTACACCTCCATATCAAAACTTTCATCTTCCCTATTGAACTACAGTACACTGTTGTGTATGATATTTTATTTAAATGCCTCTGTTCTATAATTGACTGAACATAGCAGTTTCTACTTTTGTCACATGGCATTATATACTTAGCATCAAAAGAAACTTAACACTTATATTTGAGCATCAAAAGAAACTTTAATCCAAATATAAGTGATAATTCACTAGATGTGATTGAAAAATGACAAACTCTGTTTTAGAGCAGGTGCAGTGACTTTTTATTGTGCTGATTAACAATTGACATCACGAAGATGCTGCAGAATGATCTGTCGATCTTGGGCAGGTGTTGTGACTCTTGGTCTCCCAGTTCGTGGCCTGTCATTGACATCTGGTTATACCGTCTTGCCAGGTTTCAAATGGCTGGCTGTGAGCACCCAAGATGGCGAGCCACAGTACGCTGCCCTAGTTCCCCCTCCAACATGCCTATTGCATGAAGGTGCTGTTCTCTTGACAGACGTGGCATATTGTTTTTTTTTCTGTGATTTTCTTTATTGTTTTTATTCAAGCTTGCAATTACATAGCTGAAATCACTCCATATCCAGTGTCCAATCAACTGTATTGTACTGAAATATTGTACACAATTCACAATGATAATTCTGTTTTGACTCTCAGAAACCACAAGCATGAAAACTCTCAGATCTTTATAGCAGGTGTATATATATATATATATATATATATATATATATATATATATATATATATATATATATATATATATATATATAAAGTGACACATAATCGCTTGTTGTTGAATACAGATTTCAAACAGCTGGCTACATTATGAAAGCCAAGGTCAGTAGTGAGGTAATTTTCCCATGTCACCACTTATGGAAGACGAATAATACCCTTTGTGCACCATAGACCATCAATGTACTCTGCTATTTTTAAATGTATTTCCCAGTTGGTAAATTTAAATGGGTTTAAATTGCTTGACATGTGTTCAACCAATAATGTGAACAAATACATCTAAATGATTAGATTTTCATGTTTGTTTTAATGTTTTTTTTTTAGGGAAATACATTTTAAAAGCTTTCTCAGAATGTGTGTATTTTGGCAATATATCAATGTTCTATTTGTCACCATGTTTTATGGTAAAACTGCTTGATAGCTAATATACAGATCAGTACACTGATAAATATGTATCTTAGTTAAATATTGAAATTCTGGTATATTCCATATATTGTGTTCGAAATAGGAAACACACATATTGTTACAGTGTGGTCTTTCAGTTGTTATTATGTAAAGGTCTCTTGTACCTGTAGTCATTTATGGATTGAATACAATTTGAATTGAGTCAGTGAGGTTTATTAAATTGATCTAAACAGTGGTGGGTCTAAAGACCGCTATTGTTTCAGTAATTGAAGTAGAACCCTTCCTGGTGTTTTTGATTGATTGGATAAACCCTGCGCTATGCTTTAAACCCTAGTGAAAGTAATAGGGTTGTATCAAGAAGATGGAGACTTATATCACAGTCCAGCCCCAAGCTTTTCACAATTGAGCACTTTTATTAAAGCAAGCCACAAAAAGCCTCATTCTCTATGTGATTCATGTGAGCAGGTGCAAGGGATACCTGACCTGATGCACTATTTTACCAGGAAAAAGTTTAGAAATACCAACATAAGCTTACAATTGGCTTCTGTTCAGGTTAGGGTTGAGATGAGCGTGCAGAGCTGTGGGAGGTAAAATCAACAGTTAATTCACAAGCAACAAAATGAACTTCTTTTTTTTTGGAAAAAGAAACACTAACCAGCTTGAAGTCATTAGAGTGACAGTTCCTGCTTTACTTAATAGTACTTTTATTGAAAGAATTAGCAGAACTGAATTTATCCTCTAGCAGCGATCTAACAGAAACGATTATGGCCTAAAAAAAGAGGTCTTTTACTTATCTTCCATCTCAGCTTGGCTGAGAGATTGCACCAAACTGCATCAATTTACTGCTTCCCAACTGCCAGATAATGGACACTTTGCTGCGTACTCTCTCTTCATAATGGCAGAGGTCACTACTGTTGAGAACAGCTCTCGGCTCTTATGAAAGATAGTTCCTTGTTGCAGGGAAGAATGGTGCTGACCACATGACCACTTAAACTTATCATTTTTTATTCTTCAGACCCTTCACGTCTCTCTTAATATTTTTTTTTTTTTTTAGAAAATCTTGTTTAACTCTTTCTGATAGTACCCACTATTTATTGTAGGTTATGTATAGAAATACAGTTGTAGTCAAAAGTTTACATACCCCAATGGAAATTTATAATTTCTAGAAATTTCTTGAAAACAAAGAATTTTAGGAAAAATCTTTTGTAGCAAAAGTTTTGCTCTTGTGGATGAGGAAAAAAAAGTTACAAGAAATAGATGTCTACAATTATTTATTTCAGCATTTTTTTTTTTTTAGCAAAAATGCAAATTCAAAAGTATTCATACCCTTTGATGCCATGATAGTATTGTGTACAAGGTGCAATAAATTTCAGTATGATAATGCAGAACCTAATTCTAGAAATGTCTAGAAAATGCTGGATTGTAGGTAAACATTCTTAGATAGTATAAAATTATAATTGCTGTCTGTGACAGGGTAGCGTTGCGGGCCCAGATGGTATTCGGCAGGCAAAGAGACTCAGAGACAAGGAAACTGCAGTTAACGCGCTTCTGCGCTTTTTAATAAACAAAAGGAAAATCAAAAAGTCAAACAAAACACTGCTCACAGAGCAAAAATAAAACAGTTAAACAAAAACAAAACTTTCAGGCTGGGCAGAGCCGTCACTGAAACTTGAACTTTTAACAACACACCACCAAACTGTTCACTCACCAACTCCCACCACCAAACAAAGGATTTTCTCTTTTATAGCATGTGGCTGGAGCCTAATTATCAATGATTCAATTAGCTCCAGCCACATTCTCATGTATTTTGGCAGGGATAGGAAATTAACCCCATCCCTGCCAACCACCACCAAATCACCCCACAACAACATTATTTACAGGCAGGGCCCTGCCCTGCTACATTTCCCCTTGTGCAGCACACATGGCCCCACGGCCACCTCCCCCTTGAAAGCCATCCACCCTCCCTCAAGTCCCCTATTGTCCTTTCTCTCCCATCCTTGAGGGAGGGTTAGTCCATAGTCCCGTGCCTTCCTGGTGGGACCGAGACCCGCGACAGGGGACCCAGGTGTAGTGGATGGGGAGTCAGGAGCGCAGGCAGGCGAGCAGTCGGCTGCAGCCCCAGGCAGAGGTGCGAGCCCAGGCGACTGTGGAGCGACGTCTGGGCAACCAGGGGGAGCGGAGCAGGAGACCAGGCGACCTCCTGTGCCTGGTGGTGCTGCGACCTGGGAGTCAGGCCCAGCGACCAGAGGTCCAGACATGCAGCCTGGGTGTCTGGGAGCCCAGGTTGAGGGAACCAACCCCCAGCCGCCGGGCTATGGCACAGGGGTGGTGGTCGTGGCTGTGGTGGAGGTGGTCTCCTCACCTCCCCTTTCTTCACGGCCGGCACTTCCCTCCGTGGGGCTCCGACCACATGATCTCCGGCAGCGAAACTGCTGTGAGGGGAGCTGGTCTCCTGACCTCCCCCCTCTTCTTCATGGCCGGTAGCTCCCCTTCATGGAGCTCCGGCCACAGTGTAGCGACCCCAAGCAAAGCGAAGCCTGCAGTGACCCCAGGCAACGGTGGCAGCGGACCCTCGGGAGGCGACGGCGGCAGCAGCGGACCCTCGGGAGGCGACGGCGGCAGCAGCGGACCCTCGGGAGGCGACGGCGGCAAAGCAGGACCAGCAGTGACCCTAGGAGAATCAAAGGAGACACAGGCAACCCCAGGCGATGTGGAGCAGCAGACCCCAGGCGATGGAGACGGCGGGAGGGGAGCCCCTGGCCATGAAGGCGGCAGCAGGAGCTCCACTTCTCCCAATGGTGGTGTTGGAGGCAGAGGTAGCTCCTGCTCCTCTCCTCTTGATGGCAAAGGCGGCAGGGGCTCCTCCCCTTCTGGCTGCAGGCGGCAGGGGCTCCTCCCCTTCTGGCTGCGGCGGCAGGGCTCCTCCCCTTCTGGCTGCGGCGGCAGGGGCTCCTCCCTTCTGGCTGCGAAGGCGGCAGGGCTCCTCCCCTTCTGGCTGCGGCGGCAGGGGCTCCTCCCTTCTGGCTGCGGCGGCAGGGCTCCTCCCCTTCTGGCTGCGAAGGCGGCAGGGCTCCTCCCCTTCTGGCTGCGAGGCGGCAGGGGCTCCTCCCTTCTGGCTGCGGCGGCAGGGGCTCTCCCCTTCTGGCTGCGAAGGTGGCAGGGCTCCTCCCCTTCTGGCTGCGGCGGCAGGGGCTCCTCCCCTTCTGGCTGCGGGCGGCAGGGCTCCTCCCCTTCTGGCTGCGAAGGTGGCAGGGGCTCCTCCCTTCTGGCTGCTTGGCGGCAGGCATTCTTCTGGTGGGAGGGGCAGTTAAGTGGGGTATGCCCCCACTCTCCGCAGATGGGGCACCAGCAGGACGCCTCTACAGAGCAGAGGATGGCCTCCCAGCTGATCTCCTCTGGTGATGGTGGTGGGATCAGCAGGCACTCTTCCTCTGTTGGTGCAGGCTTGGGCGGTGGGCATTCGGGCTCCTCACTCCTGGGCGTTGAGGACACCTGGTTATTGTCGACTGCCCAGAACCATTCGGCAGCATCCCCAACCAGGCCCTGGTTCCAGGCCTCTTCGCACTGGGGATCACCGTAGGGGCAGTCCTCCCTGTCATGCCCGAACTCGCCAGAGGCCTCGCACATGGGGCCCCTTCAGCCCTCCATTGTTCCTGCTCAACCGCCCAGTCCGGGAGTCCAAACTGACTGGGGACCCGGGACCACCACCTCTTGCACAACGGCTGCTGTTGCAGTTGCTGCTTTCTGCAGCTCTTCTTCCCCATTTTTTTTTTTTTTAAAACTACAGTCCCGCTCTGAGTCTCTAGGGGCGCTATCCCACTTCTGACACCATATGTGACAGGGTAGCGTTATGGGCCCAGATGGTATTCGGCAGGCAAAGAGACTCAGAGACAAGGAAACTGCAGTTAATGCGCTTCTGCGCTTTTTAATAAACAAAAGGAAAATCAAAAAGTCAAACAAAACACTGCTCACAGAGCAAAAATAAAACAGTTAAACAAAAACTGTTCAGGCTGGGCAGAGCCTTCACTGAAACTTGAACTTTTAACAACACACCACCAAACTGTTCACTCACCAACTCCCACCACCAAACAAAGGATTTTCTCTTTTTATAGCATGTGGCTGGAGCCTAATTATCAATGATTCAATTAGCTCCAGCCACATTCTCACATGTATTTTGGCAGGGATAGGAAATTAACCCCATCCCTGCCAACCACCACCAAATCACCCCACAACAACATTATTTACAGGCAGGGCCCTGCCCTGCTACACTGTCATTACCAATAAGTCAATATGTGAAAAAGTAAAGACCTATCTGAAGACCTTAGGCAGAAAATTGTTTACTGTCATAAAGCTGGAGAAGGATACAAGAAGATTTCCAAGCATCTGAGTATGCCAATAGAAACTATTAAGAATCAAGAAGTACAAGACTCATGGTACTGCCACTTTCACCAAGAACAAGTAGAAGAATTGTGAGGAAGGCTAATAACAATATGAGATTGCCCAAAATATTCAAAGTGAATTGGCTGGGGTTTCCATTTCAACCACAGGTCGAGTATTGCATGGTGAAGGTCTCAATGGTCACAGGCCAAGGAAAAAGCTACTCTTAGGAAAACGTCACAAGGACAATCTCTTAAAGTTTGATTTCCATTACATGAGAGTAGATGTTAAAACTTCATGCTGATTTGAACTTGGCTCTCGCCAAGGGTTTGTGGAGTGATGAAACAAAATCAAGCTATTTGTTCATGCTGATAGTAGTTACGTTTGGAGAAAGTCTGGTGAGGCGTACAAAGAAAAAAAAACATACCTACTGGAGGTGCTAATATCCTCCTATGGGGCTGTTTTTCCTCTAATGGCACAGGAAACATAGCATACCAAAAGATATTGGCCAATCATCTGAAACCCTCCCCTACAAAACTTGGTTTAAAGCGGAACTGGACATTCCAACACAACAACAATCCAAAGAGCACATCAAAATCTACTTCAGAATGGTTAAAGAAGAATAAATTCAAGGTTCTGGAATGGCCTCGTCAAAGTCCCAATCTAAATCCGATTGAGAATCTTTGGTATGAGTTGAAGAAGGCTGTGCACAAGAGAAGTCCTCGGAATTTGAATGAACTGGAACAATTTTACGTTGAAGAATGGTCAAATATCCTAATCATTTAAAAGAGGTTATTATTGCTAATGGTGCCTCAACTAGCTATTCATTTAATTTTCTTTTGAATTAGCATTTTTGGAGTTTTGCAAAAAAAATGCTGAAATAAATAAATAATTGTAGACATCTATTTCCTCATCCATAAAAGCAAAACTTTTGCTACAAAATATGTTTTCTATAATTATTAGTTTTCGAGAAATTTTTAGAAATTATACATTTCCATTGGGGTATGTAAACTTTTGACTACAACTGCATATAGCATGTGCATGCAGGACTTTTGTTAAGTATATTCCATCTGCAGCTTTGGAATAAAAAATAAAACAAAAGCCTGTTTCTGTATTTATTTGCTTCATAGCCATATGGTTTGTGCTCAATAAAGCAAATACGATTAATTGTTGTTTTGTTTTTATTGTAAGACCAAGTTTTGTACAGTAGTTTAAAGTAACATTATAGTTAAAATGTAAGGCTGTAGTTAAATCATACTCCATAGATTAGCATTAAAGTATGTACAGTATTTTACTCACCCAAAATACATTTTACTCACAGTGTTGAAATTGGAGAGTAAATTACTCAGTGACCAAAAACCTTATCTGAAGCTCTGGGAGCAATAATCAAAAAGTACCACAGAACAAATTCAACTGAAATGCTTGAAATGAACGGGCATCCAAAGAAAAATATGGGTACAGCAGGTAGGAGAGATGAACAGCTAAAAAAGGCAAGGACTTAAAGAAAGATTTAGAAACATCAGGCATAATCAATGCATTTTGCAATAAAATTCTGGTCCGTTCTGGACCATAGTACGTTGAGAGAAAAGGGGAAAACCTTAAATGAAGAAAACCTTGTACCTACAGTTAAAGATGGAGGTTGTTTTATCATGATATGGGGGTGTTTTAGCAGTTCAGGGACTGGAGACATTCATGTGATTGAAGATCGAATGAATGCAGCCATGTATCAAAGCATTCTACAAAGTACAATGATCCCATCTGCTCGTACGCTGATTGGCAGACAGTTTATCTTCCAACACGACAAAGACCCGAAGCATACAGATGAGTCAACTCTGGAATTCTTCAAGAAAATGAAGATAAAAGTTCTGGAATGGCCTTGGCAATCAGCAGATCTCAAGCCAATAGAAATGCCTTGGACTGATCTGAAAAAAAGCTGTAGCCAAGCATTGTGTATCCAATCTGCCTGAGCTGAAGGAAGTCTGCACTAAGGGGCACCAGCCAGTTTCAACATTGTGCCCCAAATGTACCAAAGTCTATTTGCTTCTGTTGCAGTGGCTATTCTTTGAAAGTGCATTGTCCTGTCCTGGTATAATACAAGATACTGATAAAAATGGTTGAAAGGTTAAATTGCTGTGTTTTATTTTTCTAGCATGTCATCCATGGTGCCTTTAACATACAGTCAAATTAGGCAGCCACCACTGTTAATGCAATTATGTGGTGCTCTTAATTCAATTTGCCTTTAAAGTGAAATTAAGTGAGAACTAAACTTCCCCATTAAACTCAATTGCTGTTCATTCATTTCCATAGACCAGAGAATTGTCTAGGGAAATCCTGATCATAAATTCCACAGTTGTAATAAAGATATTGTCGGTGTGGCTGCTATTCTTTCATATAACATTAATGAACACACATTGCCAGAAAGTTCAAAGGGGAATTTGTTCATGAAAGTAGCTATCAAGAAAGACAGACAACTATTTTTGAATACTTTATGTGTTTTATGTTTACGTATGTTCAAAGGACGAAAGCCCTCCTTAAAGGGCAGCTTCACCTGGGCGTTAAATATCAGTTACCTTAACGAAGGTACACTTCTTCTTGTTAGATTCTAAATAGAGCTTTTCCAATCTGTTTTCTTTTTTTCTTTTTTTTAAAAATACTGGTACTGTAAAGGGACTGAGAAAAAATGTAAACTTAATGAAGAGTTTTACCAATAACTTACCAAAATAAAAATAAAAATTCTGGCAACCTGGTAAAATAAGACACAACAATTGTCGATACAACAAGTATGATCTATTTACTGTGTGTAAATCTCAGAATAAAGTACGATTGCAGTACTGTTCATTAATATATATTTTGATCGGTTTACTATATTGTACAGATTCTACACATTGCACCTATTAAACATACAGATTGTAGTGTTCTTTAAGCTGCAATGTGCTGCTGTATATGACAAAACACTCCACTACTGTATTAAACAGCAACTTTACAAGTTTAGCAAGCTTACAAGTCTTAATGCTTTTTCACAAAGTGATTTTAGGTTGATAATTAACAGGCGTGTGTCCCATTTTATTCATATGGTATTCTGGTCAGGGCATTTCAATGTCATGCTATTAGGTGTAGGGTAACATAAACAGAATCGATATTAGATTTTTTTTTTTTTAAAATTAAATCTGTGTAAAAGAATACCGATATCTGAACAATTTTAAACAGATGGAAGTCTCAAGAATGCACATGCAATATAACAGATTAATGAGCATGACTAAACAACAGGCAGATGTAAATGCCCCAGTAAAAGTAGGAGCGTCAAGCATTACTCCTCAGTGCAGGTTCTTTAAAAGCTTTAATGGATATCTCAGAAAAGAATAGTCTGAATTCCTCAGATGTGAAAGGTTTGCCGCTTACTGCAACAGAAAGTCTGGTACCATAGAGTCTGCTCAACGTGTTGCTGTACACAGCCTCTTACAGAACATCTCGGAAAATATCCCTTGTGCTGCGCAAAATTGCAAAAAAAGAAGGAGAAATGACTTGTCCA
The DNA here is from genome assembly GCA_030684275.1 of Acipenser oxyrinchus oxyrinchus. NCBI lineage: Eukaryota > Metazoa > Chordata > Actinopteri > Acipenseriformes > Acipenseridae > Acipenser > Acipenser oxyrinchus. Next base: position 7,675,892 of record CM060249.1, read on the forward strand.
ACATCAAAGCATGCACAACCAGTTGAGGTAGGATTTGAACCTTCCTATTGCTGCCCAGTACAACTGCATGTGTGAAATCCAGTTACTGCCCCTTTCATTATATGAGACTAATCTACAACAGTGGAACAACAATCAAACACCTGTCAATTGATTTATCATTGACAATGTTCTTACAATATGCATGCTAGTCAAGATATTTACCATCGCCGTAGAACAAAATAATGTTATAAAAGGTCCTTTTGTTAATATATAAAAATGGTTTGTTTCACTTTAGTCACAGAGATTACACATGTATTCATAGTCATAGTAAATCTGTGAAAATATTTGCCTCAATTGTGTATTTTTTTTTTTTTTGCTGTAAATTACATTTTCAGCCCACTGAAATCCAGTTATTATTGTCAAAGTGCCATTGGTAAATTTCTCCTCCCAGTCATAAAAAAAAACCCCATATCCCCCTCCTATACTTACCTTTTAAATAAAGTGCCATACATTTTTCCCATGTCCATTAGACCTTACAGCCTAATTGTGCAGCACCAATTGCTCCCATGGTGAGATCATTAAGTAAATTATTTTAAGATCAAACAGCAAGCAGTGACAAAGAAGTCCCATGTAAGGTAAATGCTTCAAAAGGTCCCCCTTTCAAATAAAATCTCCAAAGGCTATTCATCGCCTCTCGGGTGGGTTGCTCCACCATTACTTGGCTTTTAGCTGCAGGCTAAGGTAGCACCACTAATTGGCCTTTGTAACAAAACTGACCTGTGGACAGGATAAAACTTGCATGGAGCTTTATAGGAAGAACAACATTATTTCAGGTTAAAAACACATGAATGCCACGGCTATGTCACCACAAGAAAAGAGTGTGTGAATGAATTTATTCCTCCTTGTTTCTTGCTGTGAAAGAATGCAGTGGTCATGTTTTGACCATGCCAAACAAAAGTACCTTCAGGTAGAGGAAGCCAGCCTACTGTTGAGCTCAGGGACAAGCAACTCTGGCATTTGCTTTATTTATTTCTGTTTCCTCACAATGTGAGCCTTTGATCTCTGGAAATAATGGCAGATGGAACAACTGAACTGCTTTCTACAGGTGCAGGGAGTTTATTCCTCAGGTTGCAGCTTTTATTTTCAACGCATGAGCTGCGTGCATACAAACGGGCCTTCAGATGATTAAAGTAGGTTGAGCAGAAGCAAATTCACAACAAAAGACAGGTCACACCTACATGAACAGCTCATGTCAAGTAAATGCCTAATAAAATGTAGGGGATACACATTTTAGTTCCCGGCTGTCAATTTTATGTATAAATTAAGGGAAGGCAGTGATACCAGGAGGAGAAGGTGGTTTCTATGGAAAACAGCAAGCTGTTTAAGCTTTGTTTTCCCCATTCAATAATGTGCATCAGCCTCGTACATTTAAATGTCTGCCTAAGGCCACGGAATCAAACACTATTTTTTATACCATAAACAAAGCACCAAGCTGCGTTAGCTCACACATTCAGATAGAGCCTTTCATGTTCTATGAAACTTATATAAATACAGTAGTCCAATGTGGTTATGTTTGTAATTCACTTCAGTTAATTCACTTTAGTTTATTCACTTTGTGCTCCCAGGGCCAACCCAGGTACATCTCAATAGTGCAGCACTAATACAAAGAGAGACTCTTTGAGGTATTAGTTACCATACATTTTCAAAGCCAGTAAGGGAGTGTGCAATGCTGTTAGTTTGGGTTGCCTTGCCCATAATTCAATACATCATTAGTATCCCAAAAGGAAAAGACACATTGATCCAACACTTGTAAATAATGTTTTCTGACAGAAAAATGTGTGTGAGCGTGTGTGTGTATGGTTTGTTCACCCAACCCCCAATGCTGCACTTTTTTCTCTACCTGCATCTATGCTCCCATTTCTATGCAATACTATCATACTAGATGCATAGTCTTTTGAAGTAAATTAGTTGGTTAAAATAACAAATCAATCGAATTATCCTACTTGCTAATTTGTATTTATTGTTTGTTTGTTTATTTTAAAAAAAAGGATCAAAGTTCTTGAGCTGCAACATCTCTGTTACAGTTTTATACTAAAATACAACAGGTCTCAAACAGTGTATCATTCAAGAAATCATATAACTGAAAATGAAATGGAATATAGTGGCAGTCTAACAGCAAGGTATTAACTTGTATTTCTTGCAGCCTCTAAGAGTAATGATAAGAAGTTGTAAATCTTAAAGAGATATACAACATCTATATACAGACAGAAAATATTTAAATAGTTTTGAATAGAACTCCTTGGTGCTTTGTGTACATTCAAATCATTTTAGAGATTTGCTGACTTTCATAATCTTGGTACACAAGCAACTCTATTTTTATGGTCTAAACAGCTTTGGCATTAGATGTACTGCTGTTAAGATCAGTTAAATTGACCCCTAATATATGTGTTTTTTGTAAAGTTATTGCAAATAAAGGGCCACTTAAAATAGTATTTAACATTGATGATGTTTTAATTGAACACCTGACAAATACGGCTCTACACTTTTCTGGTAATTGTATAACCTTATAATCCCTTTCCACATTTCCCTCCAGCGAAAAAAGTTAATTGGACCTTGTAAATGTGTAAATGAGATAAACAATTAACTAAGGCCGTTAGTAACGCTGTCGGGATTTGAAAGTAACTCATGCTTACAGAAGCAAACATCATCAGCAGAATTACCTTTATATTTCAGTAGGTGAGCGATTGTTGAATTCAGAGTTATACAGCAGTTAAGAGTGAGTCGCCTCCCTCCCCCTCCCCTCCCTTCACAAGCTCTACAGAATTGTAGTTTACTGAGCGGCTGCCTCATTATAATGATTCACAGTTTTCTTTTCCCCATGTCTCCAGTCAGCTTTGATGTTTGTGAGTAAGAAGTGAACATTCTTGTAATTAATAGAAAAAATGCTTCAGGTATAGTCTACTGACTGTTGTGGTTTCTGCGCCATCAGGTCAGTTCAGTCGTCCATTAATCAAGTGATTACACATGCAATGTTTCCCCTGGCCAGACTTTGACATGTCCTGTTTACCATGGGTCGTAAGTGCAGGAAGGTGTCATCTAATTACAGTATTGCTGGAGATAAATAATATCATATCTTAAAACAAGAAACATTATTATCAAAGTAGTATCTGTCATAGTCAGTTTTGTGTGCATATTGCTATCACAAGTGTTAAAGGAAATGACACAAACGTAAGTTCATTTACCAAACTTTTGTTTATGTATATGCGCTCCGTGAAATTCAGACCTTGAATAAAATATCCTAAATGTTTGTCTACTTGGTTAGTTTCTATTTTAATATCACCTGATATCTGAAAAAACTGAAAACAAGTTATCTGTGATTTATATGTTGTCATGTAAGATTTCACTGCAAAATGGTTGCTTTATAACTAAGGAAAGTGTTTTCCAGGAATTCAATAGCAAAGTTATGTATCTTTTATTTATTTAATTACATTTGTACTTGGTCTTCTTCCAAAGATTTGGTTCTAAAACAACCACAGAAACAAACAGACACGCTGACGTACACAAACCTGTAAAACAGCAGACAAGTTCCTACATGTAATCTGTCTTTAACTGGTCTCACTCCACTGTGTCTGTTTCTACATGTAATCTGTCATTAACTGGTCTCACTCCACTGTGTCTGTTTCTACATGTAATCTGTCTTTAACTGGTCTCACTCCACTGTGTCTGTTTCTACATGTAATCTGTCATTAACTGGTCTCACTCCACTGTGTCTGTTTCTACATGTAATCTGTCATTAACTGGTCTCACTCCACTGTGTCTGTTTCTACATGTAATCTGTCTTTAACTGGTCTCACTCCACTGTGTCTGTTTCTACATGTAATCTGTCATTAACTGGTCTCACTCCACTGTGTCTGTTTCTACATGTAATCTGTCATTAACTGGTCTCACTCCACTGTGTCTGTTTCTACATGTAATCTGTCATTAACTGGTCTCACTCCACTGTGTCTGTTTCTACATGTAATCTGTCATTAACTGGTCTCACTCCACTGTGTCTGTTTCTACTCCCCCCACCCCCTCTTTTTCTTGCAGGGTGGCATGTCAGTCAACCATTGGTCAATTCTAGCAGTGAAAGTGGTTTGAAATGAATGTCTCGAGAATTTGGAGCGTTGCCACATACATCTTTTCAGGTTTAACACTTTGTGAAATTTGTTCTATAAATGCAGCAAGAACAGATTGGATGTTCCCCCGAATGGCTTCATGAATTAATTAAACATTTGATACTTCTGCTCCAATATGTAGAATGGTATATTTATAGAAAAAAAAATATTAGGAAAAGTCAAGAATATTTTTTGTCCTTTTTCTGTGATTTTCTGCATCTTTTATATATATATTCTTAATAAATAATATTGATAACTTTAGTGGGGTTCTGCCTTCATTATTTTTTGAGAAATCAAGACATGGCAGAATACCATATTTACATGTTTGGGCTTATTCCAGCTATATCACAAATTATTGTGCTGTAAATGCTATAAAAAGCAAGCTGTAAAAATGTTAGCCCAGAAATGAACTTCAATATTTGAAAAAGGGGAACACACCCTAGACTACCTATGGTGAAGAAGGGTATGAACCCAAATGCACAAACAGAGAAGATAAAAAGTGCCCCTCAGTGAAGATGCAAGACAGCAGGTGTAGACAGAATAGTAGCATGAATGTTCTATAGGCTAGAAGGGAGAGAAGTATATTGGTGACTTTGTTGAACCTATGGGGCCAAAGAGTGATATCTATAACCTCAAACATGTAAACAAGTAGACTTTGTTTTTTCTGGTTTAATTTCCAAAACGTTCACAGAGAAGAGAATGTTTAGTTACTTTCATATTTTCTGTAAATTGTTTATATAAAAGACCAACCATATTAAAACAACTTACAAATAAACTCAAGACCAATTTGTGTCCATATGAAAAAAAAAAAAAACATCAATATATTTTAAAATGTATGTAATTTTAAAAGGACAAAGATATATTTCCATGGTCTTCCAATTAGCTTCTTTGTGTGTATAGTATACTCTGTGCATAGTAGGCATATGACTTTGTAATTAGAGGACTGCAGTATTGTGACAGTGCTATAGAATGCTGTTGTATTTTACATATGCATGGAATCTTTAAAAGATAATGTGACTCTGAAGAGCAAAGCTACCTAATTCACTGACAACTTCAAAGAAAGACCAAAGCATTGTATTTTTATATCCTTTCTTAAACATTTGCATTGTGCATTTAATGACCCTACTTTTTCTTGTTAGGTTCTTCCTATTAAAAAGCAACAGACTTTGGTAATACTTAGAATATTTTATGGGCTGCTGCTCCCCGGGATGAGTTTAAGGTTTCACTGAATTTGCAAACAGCATAGCAACACATGAAGAAAGATACAAATAAATAAATCAGTAAATAAATAAATAAATAAACCTTACAGTCCATCTTGGAAAAAGGAACTCTATCGACTATTAAAAGATAGTTTTAACAACCTCTAACAAGCTGATGAGCCTTGACTCATGTCATTCTTCCTGTGGAAGAAGACCAAAAGCCCTACTCAAGACAAAGAAAAAAACTTTTGCTTCCTAATTTATATTTTGTGCCACCGATTTCCTCTTCAGTGGATGCTTAAACTGATGTTAAGAATATAGGCATGAGCAGTAAAGCAAAACAATAGGAGCTTTCAAAGTTAACTGCCCATTCAAATGCTAAAACAGCAAAGGCTAATTATATAGCATTCGCTAGCCACTTACAAGTCTTTCATCTGAATCACTCAGATGCAAAATAGCTGAACTGTGGAGTTATTTATTTCACAGTGGTCATTCGTTTCAAATTTCCATAAAAAAAATGGCTTGGACATTTTAACTTTTACTGTAGAAAAAGTATGCACCATCTTTTAATAACCAAACACTACCTGTATAGGAATAGTTTTAAAAAGTAAACCTATTTCCAAAGAAGAGAAACAAAAAAGGACAAGATTTTATCAAAAAGGAAGCTATTAATTACCAATGAACTGCACCCAATAAACACTTTTGAAATGACTGTGCTGCTGTAGGTGCTTTAATTGGAAATTATAATGCACTACCAACATTACAGCTAAAAGGATATTATGAAATACATACCAGAATTGTCTAAGAATGCAATGTCAGAATCATTTATGTGTCTCTCTTTTATTAGTGTCTCATAACCCAAACCCAGCGTTAGCCTCAATTGTCCACTTTCATATACAATATATTTGCTTGTTCAACAAGGAGCATTTTTTCCCCCACTTTTTAAGTTTTCTTAAACTATAACCCATAATATAGGGACTAAAGCTATTTTATCACAATGTTGATGATACCCTACAATCCTCATACAGTTTGATATTTGTTTTAAGAAACTCACAAGTGACCATAATGCTTTTTAGATGCAGTACTAGTGCATAGCTTGATTATGAGTGTAGACTGGGATTGCACATAACAAAGGTTGTTTACACTTAAAGAAGCATCCATGTTTGAACAAGCCCTAATTGTACAAATTATGGAAAATGTAGAATCAAAAGTTAAACCTCCTTTCATGTTTCACTGTACATAAATCAACTGGTTTAAATAAAATGGGAGCTGCCTCTAAACTATAAGGTATACAGTATCTTCAAAATGAATTGTTGTTACAAAAAAGTATATCAAAAATTAATTTTCGTTTGGATTTTTTGATGACTACAACCTGAGAAAGTACATTTTTTATTTCACCTTTGACCCATGGTGTTGTGAAAAGCCTTGTAAACAATACAGTGTTTGTGGTTTTCATAAAAAAAAAAGGATGGCTCCCTTTAGCTGGCATAATAATAAAAAAGCTAAATGGTTCAATGCTATTTCTTATCCATTCACTTAACGTGACATGTTGTGAAACATGTTTAATATTATTTGAATATGAATATATAATGTTTGTAGAAATATTTTTTAACCAGAAAAGCTCATACTTTTATTGTATACTTAGCTAACCAAAGATAACCTCTATAAATCTAAGTATGTTCTGTGTGAAAAAATGTCTAGTACAGTACTAAAAAAGTTTGCTGTACAATTCTCTGTAGGATAATATCATTCACATTTATCAGTGTTTTTATGAGTTTTGGAAAGACACAGCAGATCAGCCAACACAAACAATTTTCCCAGAAGGCAATTTATAACTACACTCCCATAAGCACATACTTCAAGCATGTATCACACAAAACTGTCAGTTACTAGTGGAGACAGAAAATTGCCATTTCAAATGTTACAGTACAGGAAAATCACCTCCTTGCACTTACTGCCAAAAAAAATGACAGCTTAATTTATGCCAGACCCAAACTACATTTTATACCCATTCAGGATGGCAGTTAAATACACTCCCAGCTTACCTCTTCACTCTGAACAAGAGAAATGCAAGATAGACTCTCAGCCACTGTCAACAACTACTGTGCTGCTCGGGTTGTGAGGTTCATTTATACTCAAGATTGCAGGGAATGCTCTGATAGAGAAACAACTAATGCTTGGTCTGGTACAGTGTGGCTTTTTAACACAGTCACAGAGGATTTTATTCTGTAGAATAGTAGGACCTGTATGCAGGGTTGTTGTTTGAGCACACCAGATTATGTTGGAACCTAAGGCCAGATGCAAAATATTTTGTTATTCCCTAGCAGTCAACATGTTGTCCATTTACCATCAGGCATAATCCACAAATGGAAGACCTATCGAGTCATGGTGGGTGTCACAGAGATTTGTTTTGTCAGGTGTCAGGATGTTTTTCTAGGTGACAGGATGGAAAGGCTATATCCTAGTCAAATTAGAACCTGTAACCTTGTTTGTTGTCTGGATGTTATTTTGCTAATAAACAAAATAAGATATGTTTGAATTTCATGTTCAATGCCATACCTGGTCTCGAGGCTTCAGACCATCAATGCCAGACACAATGACGTTTTCTCTGGAGAATAAGTGGTTTGCTATTATATTGAGTGAATGATCTTTACAGAAAAGGGTTAAAGTGCATTGAAAAAACACATACATAGCACTTCAGCACTCAACACCATCTTTGACCTTTACAATATATTCATTTACTATGTGCACAAGTACATAATAAGCAAAACTAGACATATTTTGATGCACATGGAAAAGCCAAAATAACTCTCTTATTTTTTATTAACATGCACAGATTGTTGCTGTACTTTTTTTAAAGAGCATACAAGTTTGTACTTGGAATTTTTTAAATACTGACTGACTGACTCATCTTTCTCTTTATATCATACAGTAAAAATAAAAACAAGTGAAATACTGATACACATCCATCTAAATGTGAAGTTTAAACCATGCTAGTTAATACTTTTGCTGTTTCTTCATTCTGGGTGTCATAAGCTTCAAGAATGCCACAACAAAAAAACAAAAAAAAGCGAATTTCATGAATTGCTATTTCACGAGTTAATGTGGAACATCTTTTATTGATACAATTAAACAAGATTGTTTTCTGATGCTTCTAGTCAAGCTTCTATTTACAGACATGAGTCAACTGAGTTGCAAATACAAGGATCAGTTATATAATCCCAATAGATTGTGTTAAATGATACAAAAAGGAAAGATAACATACTTTACACCATTTTTTTTAAGCACAAGCAGTTTACATTGCAGTCTACAAGAGTAAAGTTATCACACAAACACAAGACCTGTAAATTGTGTTATGACAAATACGGCATCTCTGTATTTTGTTTGATTGACTGTGGTCATATGAAACAACTTTCATTACAAACAGGAGGATACCAGCATCTGACAACAACATTAAAGTGTTCCTAAATAAAACCTCAGAATCATTTAGTAGAAGTGTAATTACCTGTACTATTATGCAATTATATTAAATACATGTTTAGACATCTCTTTGAGTGTCATTTTTATGTGCACATATAGAATAGTAAATTGCTTTGAAGGATCAGATAACAGCCTACAACTATTTCACCTTAGATTTACCTTACTTGGGCCATATTAAAAGACGAATAACTTGGGATGCAGGCACACAACAGTGTTTATAAGAGAAAGGTGCAACACAATAAAAGGAAAGCTCACATTTCTAGTTGCTAGGCAACCTGCATCTAAAACAGTGACTGAATTTAGCTTGCAATTTAACACTTTGTGGTCTGTCACAATTACCAGTGGTCATGGATAAGTAGAAAATCACAAATCTACCCTTGCACCCAATCATCCTTTCAGTCATATATGCAAAACATAAAAAAATGCTATTAAAAACAAACACTGGACGTTTTGTAATACTATTCTTCAAGGCAAATACTCATTTATAAATATGGGCTGTTTCACATCACTTGTGTTTCACATGAATTTTGACGGAGCTTGATCATCAACTCCATACAGACAAACCTTGTAATTAGGACTAGGGGAGTTAGACACAGGTGGTCTTTATTTTATGTGGAAATAATATATACAGGGGAGGAATTAGAAATCGCGGTGAAATATGTACAGTGGCACCAAAAACAGTATTAACACTTAAAAATACTTACACATTCCTATAATTCTATTCAATTTCAGTTCAACAACAAAAATTTTAATATTGAAAAAGAGTATTCAATTTAAGATAAATTAAGTAATTATATACATTTTTTTAAACAACTTATTTTTTTTAAATAAATATTTTCTCAACAGTATAGATGACATGCCTAGTTGGTGTTAAAAGACACATTACGCACGCAAAAAAAAATGGTGTCAGTTACGAATCAAGCTATTTATTAGGCACATTTCAATATAGTATACTGCAGCATGTAACAGCCATGCAGAAGGCTACAGCTTTTTTTTTTTTTACTATAACAGCAAGGTGCTGTGTAAAACTATAGATATTTAAACCTATGGTAATTGTCTGAATCATTTTAGTGTTTAGTTTTTTTTACCATACTTTACCACACTGAGTGCTGATTTATCACCCCATAACAGTATTTACCCGAATAAGTGGGCATTAACACTCAAGCCTTAATTCTGAAAATATCTCTCTGTTGGTTAAAATGTCAACATACAACTGAAACAGCATTTAAATCACTTTTTTTTTTTCATCTCTCTCACTAAAAATTACAGTAAAATTGGCAAATATACTGTTTTATTTATTTAGTCAGAGAACAGAACAAAGAAAACTCAGAGGCAAGCAGTAGCATTAACACTACCGGTATTCAAAAGCCATCTGAGAAATCACCACGCCAAGACTCACTCAGCATGTAATATACGCTGTACATGCTGCAGTGGCAGCTACTTATTAAACTAAATATCACTTTATAAAACTGACTAGTGAGTATGCATACATACATCTCACCACTACCCTCCGATTTCAGAAACATATTTAAAACAAAATTAAAATCTCTCCTGCTTCTTCTGACACAACCGTTGGGCTTTTAAACAAGGCCAGGTTCGGTACAGAATTCTATTATGCTCGCCGCGGACGGGAAGGACTGCGGCACTGCGCAAACTGACACGGAACTCGTTTAGTGCTGGTTTACAATCTAGGGAAATTATTCCGGTTACTGGCATCGGCGTGAAAACAGCCTCAGAAATTATTGGTCAGCTTCTCCTGAAGACCGCAAAGCCTGAGTAGGCTCATCTCCAACCTACTCACCACCCACCCAAAAAAAAAACAAACTCGGATGCCCCTCCCCCGAGTGCCAGTGCAGTGCAGTGTTTGGCTGTTCCATGAATCCTCCCTCAGAAGTGGCAAATCAGTCTGCTTCAATTCACAAATGTTCAATGTAATGTTTATGGCAAATAAAAAAGTACAAAATATATGGATTCAGGGACTACTTTATTTTCTCAGTGGAAGGATACATAATACATTTCAATTTTTTTCCCTTAAAAAAGCTAGTTTGTGTAATTATTTTTTAAAAAATGTAGCCATTTCATAAGCGAAATAACCCACTCCTGGGTGTGTGGTAAGAATTGGCGTGGGTTATTTCTTACATAAAGTTCAGATAAACCTGTATTACTTCTTAATAAGAGCACCTACCTACAGTGACACTATTGAATGATTCCCATATGTACATGATATGGTATATACAGTACAAGGTCACAAACATTGTTATATTAATCACACAATGATCGTCATATTCGTCTGAAACTAAATACCTTTCATGGGATCAAAATAAGGGAAATCTAGGGGTAAATCGTGGTTGCCTGATACTTTATTATTATTATTATTATTAGTATTTATTTATTTATTTATTTATTTCTTCGCAAACGCCCTTATCCAGGGCGACTTACAGTCGTGAACAAAAATACATTTCAAGAATCACAGTACATACAATTAAGAGCAAGATAAAATACAATGACTTCGATTCTAGCAAGTACAAGTATATTACAAAATATGATTCAATAACGGAGCAGATAACAGTGTCAGTGATAGTTACATCAGGATATAATTAAATACAAAATACTACAGATTAAATAACACTTGTGACAGATTACAGTACTCAAGTACAGGATTAAATGCAGTAAAATAGGGAGCAGATAAGAGCAAGTAAAGCGCTTTAAGGAAGTGTGATAAAGTGTCCGGACGGAAAAGAGGAGTTCTACAGGTGCTTTCTGAAGAGGTGAGTCTTGAGGAGGCACTGGAAGGTGGTCAGGGACTGGGCAGTCCTGACATCTGTAGGAAGGTCATTCCACCACTGCGGGGCGAGGGTGGAGAAGGAGTGGGCTCTGGAAGCAGGGGAGCATAGAGGAGGTACAGCCAGTCTTCTAGTGCAGGAGGAGCGGAGAGGTCGAGTGGGGGTGTAGGGAGAAATGAGGGTCTGGAGGTAGCTGGGTGCAGTCTGGTCAAGGCATCTGTAGGCTAGTACAAGAGGCTTGAACTGGATGCGAGTGGTGATTGGGAGCCAGTGGAGTGAGCGGAGCAGTGGAGTTGCATGGGAGAAGCGAGGTAGAGAGATCACCAGGCGAGCAGCGGAGTTCTGGATGAGCTGGAGCGGACAGGTGGCAGACGCAGGGAGGTCAGCCAGGAGGAAGTTGCAGTAGTCTAGGCGGGAGAGTACCAGGGCCTGGACCAGGAGCTGGGTGGCGTAGTTGGTGAGGAAGGGTCGGATTCTTCGTATGTTGCTCAGGAAGAATCGGCAAGTGCGTGCAGGTGGAGATGTGCTGGGAATAAGAGAGGCAGGGGTCCAGGGTGACTCCGAGGTTCTTAGCTGAGGATGGAGAGAGTGTGGTAGATTCCAGACGAATGGAGATAGAGAGATCAGAGGAGGGGGAGGAGGAGGAGGAGTGAAACAAAAGGAGGTCAGATTTAGAGAGGTTGAGTTTGAGGTGATGCAAGTGCATCCAGGAGGAGATAGCAGACAGACAGGTAGAGATACGGGAGGGGATGGTGGAGTCAGAGGTGGGAAAGGAGAGGAAAATCTGAGCATCATCAGCATAGAAATGTTATGAGAAACCATAGGATGCGATGAGGGGGCCCAGGGAGCAGGTCTAGAGAGAGAACAGGAGAGGACCCAAGACTGACCCTTGGGGGACTCCTGTTGAGAGAGGGCGAGGTGTGGAGGTTGCTCCATGCCAGGTAAGTGTGGTTGGAGAGGTAGGAGGAGAACCAGGCCAGAGCAGTGCCAGAGATTCCCAGGTCAGCGAGAGAGAATAGTAGAATAGAGTGATCGACAGTGTCAAAGGCAGCAGAGAGGTCGAGGAGAATTAAGACAGAGGAGAGAGAGGCAGCTCGGGCAGTTTAGTGAGTTAGTGATAGACAGGAGGGTGGTTTCAATGGAGTGAGCAGAGCGGAAGCCAGATTGGAGAGAGTCGAGCAGAGAGTGGTTGGACAGGAAAGCAGAGAGCTGGCGGTGTAGTCTGCTCGAGGGTTTTGGAGAGGAAGGGTAGGAGGGAGACAGGACGGTAGCTCTGCAGGGAGGTGGGGTCGAGGGTAGGTTTTTTGAGGAGGGGAGTGATAGAGGCTTGTTTGAAGGCAGAGGGAAAGAGTCCAGAAAGGAGAGAGGTGTTGGGAATGGAGGAGATGAAGGGAAGTAGAGCAGGAGCAGCAGCTTGAAAGAGGTGAGTGGGGAGGGGGTCCAGGGCACACATGGTGGGTTTGTGACCCTGGAGCAGGGAAGAGGTCAGAGTCTGAGAGGGGAGAGAAGTTGGGAGAAGGAGTCGATAGGAGGGAGGTGAGAGAGAGCAGTGGAGGCAAGGACAGAGGGGGAGAGAGAGTGGAGTTACGGCGAGAGGTAACAGTGGGGGTAGGATGAGCAGGGAGAGAGGGGAGAGACAAAGAAAAAGAGATGAAATAGTGATCAGAGAAGTCCAGGGTGGTGACAGAGAGGGTGGAGGGGCAGCAGGCCCCGGTGAAGGTGAGGTCTAGTTGACGGCCAGCTTTGTGGGTAGGGGGGGATGGAGAGAGACAAAAGTCAAAAGAGTGAAGGAGAGGGAGGAATCCGGCAGAGTGGCTGGGGTTGGAGAGATGGATATTGATGGATATAGGCCTGACTAGTAGATGGCATCTTCCAGAGCGCTGCTAGGTTCAGATTTTTTCCAACAGCGTCTCAGCGCAGGCCTCTCTTCGCTGGACTCCCACAGCTAGAATCCCGGCTTTTTTGTTGTGAGGCTCTTCGGTTTGCTGCCACTCCGTGATGGCGCACAAATAGCCTGCCTGACTAATATAACAACTAGGTGGAAAAAAGCTATCTGCCTCAGACACTTCAAAGCAATTAACTATTCAGAAACATTAATTATAAGATTTGGTAAAAATGCTGTTATTTTTTTAATCATGTATGAAATTTTAAAGTAATTTTGGTATTCAGAGTTTAAAACCTTTTGGTGGTTTGTTATGTAAAAATAAAGATTGCACACACTTGCTGCACTGAAGAATAACAGAAATGACAGTCACAGTGTATGCATTCAGGATAAAGTATCTCTTCAAATGAATGACATCAGGGTAATCTCTCAGAATTCAGCAAACTATAAGTCATGTCAATGTCTTTTCCACCATCTTTATAAGACTGCAGGTTCCTAATCAATCTCACAGTCATGTTTTTAATCCAAAATGTTTAACCTTGCACATTACAATGTCAGGTCTTCCAAACATGCATTGCAAACCAGTCTCATTTCCCTTCTCAGAATCAGTGCTTAATAATTATCTGCTTTTGGCGACTCATAAACCACATCACGTCAAAGATGAAGCAAGTTTCTGCAAATGAAAATGTTACCGTACAGAAGAAACCATTTTAGATATTAAAAGTGAAACAGTTAACTGTTTACATAAAACTGTAGCAAATTAGTTGTATTTGATAATAAAGGTAAAACATAATTTCATGTAATCAGAAAAGATAAACAAGTATATATATATATATATATATATATATATATATATATATATTTTACAAGTGAATCTTATGAACAGATTATTGTACCCTCATTAGCATTTCAATGTGTGAAGCTAAGCATTATGATCCACTGAATTCCAAGCAGCATGTTTTGGGTTGATCAGAATCTGAATCCAATTCCTCTTTGTCATGGGAGGTCATGTTTAACTGCAATGAAACCGTAAACATTGGATTTAAAATGGCGGTTCAAAAGACAAAATGGTTTCCTTGACCTATTCAAGTGATATTTGTTACTGTTTGGTAGACACTTGTAAAATGTAATTGTTAAGCCAGAAATAAGGGTGCTTATGGGAAAAGGAAGAGTGATTGAGACAATTATGCCACCTGTGTGAACATCTTAACTTTCTAAATTAGCCAGGTTGATAATTATGACATCTCATTTGTCTTCTTAGTTGATGCACCCTGAAGTTTACCTTTGATTTATTTTAATCTAGTCAGATGACAGACACAGATAAGACAATAGCCTATTAATAGTCTGAGAATCTTGGATTCCTAATTGTGGATGATAATCTGTCTGTTGGAGCCAAGGGCCACATTACTAATCCTAACATCTAGTTTCATGGATTTACTTGACATCAAACAACTCCACTTCATCAACGAAGCATACTCCTTAAATAACCTATTATAAATAAAGGATTTTCAGCCCGGGTGCTAATTACACTGCTTAATCTGTTAAAAATGTTTTAAACATTTAATCTGCATTTAAACAATTCAATCTGCATTTTCACAGATTGAAGTTACTTTGTATTTAATTGTCACCTGTATCACTCATTCTGTTTTAAACTATAAACTATAAATCAGTCCTGTTTAAATACCATTCTTTACAGCCTTCTTGACAATACAAATGCGTACTTCAGCTAGCAGATCGGAAGCAAAGAGTTGTAATGTTCTTGTTCAAACACAACACCAAATGTAGAACAATAAGTAGTTATCCTAATTCAAATGAATGGAACAGATAATGATCTCGACCTGCCTTCACCAGTTTTTAGGGTTAGACAGGGTAAATAAAAGTTTGACCACTTCTTGAGTGTGCTTCAGACCACCTGCTTGCAAAAACTTCACCCAAAATGTGAATTTAGATAAAGAAGAAAAAAAAAAGAAACTGTAAAAGTATCACAAAATACCTCAACCCTTCCCAAAAGCACACACAATATTAACACTTATACAAACATTATACTGTACATTACAGGTAGGATGTAAACTGCAGCACCTCTTCTTTCAAAATCATAAAATGCACAGCCCCAGTCATGGATTCTACAGTGCCGGGAATAACTGACCAATCAGGTTTTACTACTAGCTTCAATTCTAAACTGAGAGACTAAGTTAGAACTGTTGTCATGAAACTGGCTCCTATGAATGCAGGGGGTTGGGATTCCTTGTTAATCAGTGAATGCGAGTAAAGCAATACTACTAACATCAATGTTAGATACATTCAATGTTGATGGCTTCAGATAAGGGAAGCATTTTGGCTCCTTTTTAAACATTGTACTACATGAAAAAAAGCTATTAAATAAAGCAGTGTGTCTCTGTGCAATCATTTCTTTTCATCTACCTTAATAAACATTCTGCTCTACCATTAAACACTGTTCCAACAGGAGCGTACAAGAAAGGCTTGTTTGTATCTTCTGGGGAACTTGAACAAATAATGCTATAACAAAAGCATTGATTGAATGAAATCAGTAGCTTCAGTCCAGACAGTATCATGCTCCTTTGGCAGTGTGATTGATTGATTTGATTATTATTATTATTTATTTCTTAGCAGACGCCCTCATCCAGGGCGACTTACAATCGTAAGCAAATACATTTCAGGTGTTACAGTACAGGTAATAATACAATAAGAGCAAGATAAATACAATGACTAGTTCAAGCAAGTACAAGTGTGACAAAATACAATTCAATAATACAGCAGATAAAAGTGACAGTGATAGTTACATCAAGATATGATTAAATACCAAGGGTGAAAGTGTCCCAGAGGAGAAACAGAGGAGATCTACAGGTGCTGTTTGAAGAGGTGAGTCTTAAGGAGGTGCCGGAATGTGGTCAGGGACTGGGCGGTCCTGACATCTGTAGGTAGGTCATTCCACCACTGCGGAGCGAGGGTGGAGAAGGAGGCAGGGGAGCGTAGAGGAGGTAGAGCCAGTCTTCTAGTGCAGGCGGAGCGGAGAGGTCGAGTGGGGGTGTAGGGAGAGATGAGGGTCTGGAGGTAGCTGGGTGCAGTCTGGTCAAGGCATCTGTAGGCTAGTACAAGAGTCTTGAACTGGATGCGAGTGGTGATCGGTAGCCAGTGGAGTGAGCGGAGTAGTGGAGTTGCGTGGGAGAAGCGAGGCAGAGAGAACACCAGGCGGGCAGCGGAGTTCTGGATGAGCTGGAGCGGACGGGTGGCGGACGAGGGAGGCCAGCCAGGAGGGAGTTGCAGTAGTCTAGGCGGAGAGTACCAAGGCCTGGACCAGGAGCTGGGTGGCATAGTTGGTGAGGAAGGGTCGGATTCTTCAGTATGTTGCTCAGGAAGAATCGGCAAGTGCGTGCCAGAGTGGAGATGTGCTGGGAATAAGAGAGGCAGGGGGTCCAGGGTGACTCCGAGGTTCTTAGCGGAGGAAGAGGAGAGAGTGTGGTAGATTCCAGAGGAACAGAGATAGAGAGATCAGAGGAGGGGAGGAGGAGGAGGGAAAGAAAAGGAGGTCAGATTTAGAGAGGTTGAGTTTGAGGTGATGCGAGTGCATCCAGGAGGAAATAGCAGACAGACAGGTAGAGATACGGGAGGAGATGGTGGAGTCAGAGGTGGGGAAGGAGAAGAAAATCTGAGCATCATCAGCATAGAAATGGTATGAGAAACCATAGGATGTGATGAGGGGCCCAGGGAGCGGGTGTAGAGAGAGAATAGGAGAGGACCCAAGACTGACCCTTGGGGACTCCTGTTAAGAGAGGGTGAGGTGTGGAGGTTGCTCCACGCCAGGTTACCTGGTAAGTGCGGTTGGACAGGTAGGAGGAGAACCAGGCCAGAGCAGTGCCAGAGATCCCCAGGTCAGCAAGAGATGATAGTAGAATAGAGTGATCAACAGTGTCAAAGGCAGCAGAGAGGTCGAGGAGAATTAGGACAGAGGAGAGAGAGGCAGCTCGGGCAGACTTAAGTGAGTTGGTGACAGACAGGAGGGCGGTTTCAGTGGAGTGAGCAGAGCGGAAGCCAGATTGGAGAGGGTCGAGCAGAGAGTGGTTGGACAGGAAAGCAGAGAGCTGGCGGTGTACAGTCCGCTCGAGGATTTTGGAGAGGAAGGGTAGGAGGGAGACAGGACGGTAGCTCTGGAGGGAGGTGGGGTCGAGGGTAGGTTTTTTGAGGATAGGAGTGATAGAGGCTTTTTTGAAGGCAGAGGGAAAGAGACCAGAAAGTAGAGAGGTGTTGAGAAGGGAGGAGATGAAGGGAAGTAGAGCAGGAGCAGCAGCTTGAAAGAGGTGAGTGGGGAGGGGGTCCAGGGCACACGTGGTGGGTTTGTGACCCTGGAGCAGGGAGGAGAGGTCAGAGTCTGAGAGGGGCAAGAAGGTGGAGAAGGAGGGTGAGTTAGTAGGGGATGCAGTGGGTGTAGGGGTTGGAGCAGGAGGAGGTGCGGGGAGGAGAGGTGTTAAAGAGTTTGCGGATATCTGAGATTTTAGAAGAGAAGAAGGAGGCAAAGTCATCAGGGGAGATAGAGGAGGGAGGAGGAGGGGGGGAGGGTTTAGGAGGGAGGAGAAGGTAGAGAATAGTGATTTGATTGGTTGTTTGTGGCGTGTATTACTAAATGTGCATGCGTCTCTCTTTTGAGCTGGAGTTAAACATTCTGAAGGCTATTCTGCTCTGTGTGACTATTGTACTGTATATCCCATTTTACAAAACAAACAATAACAGAATGAGCATAATGGACAGGTTAACAGAGTTAAATTGGGACAAATCTACTAGTTGCTTCATTTAGCCATTCAATAAATTTTTTAAGAAATACAGAAATTTGCCAAATGTTTTGTTGCATCAAACCACAAGTTAATACTGAATACTAAGCAAATATAGCATTATTTCTGTTTTTTCCCCTTGAAAAACAGCATAAATAGATTGTCAATATTATATGGACATTTGTTTTCCTTAATACATTTTAAATGTTGACAGTAGAATTTAGAGGGAGTGGTGCTGCAAAATCACTTCATAGGAGGAGCACTGGCGAGACAGGTTGAGTGGTGCTGCACAATCACTTCATAGGAGGAGCACTGGCGAGACAGGTTGAGCTCTAAGGTCAAGCAGCATTTGATGTGGTTTGGATGCCTTGCTTTAATGAAACCGACTCACAGAAACAAAGTTTGAAACATTCTTCTAAGGGAAGTAAATACAGTCAATGCACATCGGATACATGGAAATTTACAAGGAGTAAGTGCCAGGTAGCCTGCATCATAAAAATCACTCAAAAAAGTTGCCAAATCAACAACAAGATTTGGCATGTATTAAACAGTGCCTTCAAGGGCTGAATGCAGAATATCCTTGACGCCAGTTACTACGGTTTCTGTCTGCGTTTTTTAGAGGTAATAGGCACTAACGCAACAAATAGCTCCTACACTAGCCAAAGGCAATTCCTCCTTTTCATTTACTGTAATTTATAGAACCAAGTTTCTGTTTGAGCCAAGTTGCATGTCACACATTCAACCTAAAGAGGAAACCATTCTTAAATAAGTAATATTGTACAAGGACCATACACAATAAAAAAGAAAGCACATTTTTGTAACATTCTATATGCAGTTTGCAGTATAGTCAGCAGTCTTATTTTCATGTCAATTATGAGTGACATACTAATTCAATTTAAATAGGAACCTGTTTATTTCAATTGAGATTGACACTACAGTTGCTTTAAAACCACCAAAACAACATTTAAGTAAGGGCTGTGATAACTTAGTCAGCCCTTAAACATAGGTACCTGTTCTTTGATCAACTGGTAATACAACACTAAACAGGATGTGATCTACTGTATACAGTAATAACTTGTGGGATGTGGGTGTGCTCCCCAACTAATCAGACTAAAGAAAAACAAAACCAAAAAAAAAACATAATAACCTTTAGACCCAAGTATCTAGATAAGCTGTGTCAGTTATTGTACCAGGGTTAAAAACAATTAAAATATAATTACCTTAATGAGAAGTATCATGATGAGCAATGTCCATATTCATTGTTTCAAAACAATTGTGCACATGCAGTATGCTCATCACAGACTAATAAGTGTGGCTATGTGAATAACTTACAGATGATTGCATTTATGAGTCACATTGCAAGTAGTAGACAGCTGCTTCCTACAGGTGACAAGCAATCTACTGTTTGGGCTTCACCTGACTAGTAATTTGGATCGTGATCACAAGGGATGGAGGCTGATGAAATTATCCTGTCCAACATCAAACACAAAATGGTTGTAAATCAGCCAGCTTTATGGCAGAAGGCGACCCATTCATCCATAATGTTTGCAATGGCAGCTATTTCTTCTAGTTGCTACGTTAAGAATCTTAACAATGTCATCAGGCGGCCCTATAAAGGCTTCTTCTATTTTTCACAGTGTGGGTTAGGCTGACAGACCCATTAACTTTGTTCTAATGTGCTGAGCATGTTCAGACTTCTTCCACCATTAGGGAGCACATTTACAGCACTTGACCTACAGTATGGCCACAAAAGAGTTCCAATGACCTACTTTACTTGGGCTATAAACAGAATGAAAAACTGATATTTTGCTGTGTATTAATTCATTTATAAAGGACACTGCCAATTGGCTGTATTATTATTATTTTTTTTATGTGAATTTGTATATTGAACTGTTTGAATAGTTTAATTCTGATTTATTTAAAGAATACAATTCAATTCTCTTTTACATTTTCTAATAAAAGAACAAGACAAAACAAAGAAAACTAAGAAGCACCATTATTAACTGATTCTGTGATCCAGCATGAAAAAGGCCCCATTGCCTTCCTTCTCACTAACAGTCTAAATAAGTACTCCTATCTTTTAACTATTCATAGAACTATCCTCATCTTCTGCACAATGCCAAACAAGATGAAACATGAAGAATTGTGTTATTGTTATAGTTCTATAGTCAGCTCCTTAAGGAAAGAACAGATTACTAATCACTGTTTTCTAAAGTACAAGCACTCCTTCATTCAATTTAAATTTACAAAATCTCTGGTCTCAGCTTTATTTGCCATGATAAGTATCTTAAATAATAATACAAATAAAAACATGTTATAACTGTATTGGTCCAATGCAAGGCGAGAGGCTTGGCAGTCTGGCGCTCTGCTGGAGGCGCTGTGTGAACTTTTACTCTGTGAACGCAGCTTGATCACACCCCAGACACCCCTGCCATTCAGTCCCGAGCCCCTTTGTGTTCACTGGGGTTTGGAGATTCAATTCATTTCTCCAGACAATAAACCCAGGCAAGACAGGTGGGTTGACCTGCTCCACCACCTAGCCCCTTTCGTTGAGAATGTTATGGATGTTGTTGTCTTATAATAGACAGGCTATGATAAGTAGACAATGTTTGTATTGTTATTTTTAACCAGGTCTCATTTGTAGGATGATTGAGAATCACAGGGACATACTTATTCACACTAGTCAACTGGAACAGGATGCTTTCATACTTTTTTCATGATTATTTAATCATAATAAGGTGTTTAATCATTGTAATGGTGGTTTAGGGTTTAAACATCTTAACTATGGAAGGAATAATTATAACACCATATTGCAGTTCCGCCTTAAATTCATAACCTAGACATACCACCTTAAATTCAACACGTGCTGATATCAGAAACCACCTTGTAATAAAATAATAATTTAGCATTTTGTATACGTTTTTAAGACAGTTAAAGTGTATGACCTATACCCTTTGCTCTAATGATGGCGTTTTCTATTATTTTATTTTGCACTTACTTCCTGGCCTGTATATGACCTTAGGTAAGCCTTTTGTTGTCACTACAGTGTCTACTTGCATGCAAATAACAATATACCAATTAGTGCCAGAAAAACGGCACTCCTGAAAGGCTGTACCTGCTCTGTGTGTTTTCAAGTAGACTCTTAAAGGAACAGAGACTTTTTCAGATGTATTTTTGTAATGATACTCATATGTTTTGTTGGTAACACTTTATTTTAAGCACTTCATATTAGGCATTTATTATGTACTTATTTGTAACTAATTAGCACAATACATCACGTATAGCCTCCTAATAAGGGTTTGTTAGGTACTTATTATGTTTATTCTCAAACATGCCTTACAAACGGTTACTGGACATTAATAAAGGATTTGCATGCCTTATACTGAAGTAAAGACTGTTCTTGGCCATATTAGTCCTACTAGCTGCTTGTATATGATTAATACATTGGTAATAAAGCAGCAAAACAAAGAGGACCATGCTGGACCGAGCTGTACTTTGTTTCCAATAAAGGGCTCATTAGGAGGATGTTGGTCACTATTCTGAAGTGAAGGTTTCATTTTAATGAATTAAGAGCTTATTAGAAATATATAGCTCATTAATAAAGGGTTTTGCAGCATCTATTCTGAAGTGAAGGTTTCATTGTCATTAATTAAGAGCTTATTAGAAGCATATAGGTCATTAATAAAGACGTTTGCAGCCCCTATTCTGAAGTAAAGGATAATTTTACATTACTTAAGAATGTATTAGCAGTATATATATATTTTTTAAACAAATAATGCACAAAGAAGCAATTATCTCCAGGGCATCTTTAATCAGTTGTGCAACCTGTACACTGAAGTGAAGACTCCAGGCACCCCATGAAGCTCTTACTCACATTAATGAACCTGACAAAAAAAAAATAATAATAAGTTGAAGTAAAAAACTAACAGACAAAATCCTTTTAATTTGGATTTTTTTTTAAAGAACTGTTAAAACTTGTAACAAATTGCCATATAATTATTTTCCCAGTAAAACATACAATCTTAAATTGGAAATATATATTTTTTTCCACAAAAAGGTCAGATACATTCTGCATTCATAAACAGATAGAAGCACCAACTGGTGCAGTGTATAATGTATCATTTTTTTTTCTCCCTAAGATCATCAGCAATCTCTTGTAAAGGGATAACATATGCAATAACATTGGAAATTTAAACAAAGTTCTATTTATTTTTCCATATTCAGTATTATTAGCATTACAGAAATGGGAATTTTGAACGTGATTTCTGACATGATTTTCAGCTTTAACATCACATATTAACATTAACAGTTAGGGCCCTATGAAAATCGTTTTACTATTTTCTGATTAGAGTTTTTACTGTTTAAAAAAAATGTAATTAGGTTAATTTAATTGAACTTATGTACACCGCAGGAGCTGCAAACACCACAAAACAGTAACTCTACAGTCTTATATATTCGGTGTGTGCATTGGAGTAAGAGTGGTGTTTTATTGAATTGTATTGAAAAGGTATTGTTAACTTTAAAAATGGGTTGTATAAGTAAAAAATGTTAATTTTTTCTTTTTCCATGCCAAGCAAAAAAAAAAAAAAGTTTCTCTGTTAGGCATCATGAGTTATTACGGTACAATATCTCATAACAAAAGGAATACTCTTTTTTTTTTTTTGGTACAATAATGCCCAAAAATAATTTCTCTGCCGGCTACTTTTATATAAAAATATTGCGATTTGAAGATGCCCTGGTGATAAGTGCATTATTTGTTAGATCAAAACTGTGTTAATGACTTATGCTGCTAATAAGTTCTTAAGAAATGTAAAAGAAGCCTTTACTTCAGAATAAAGTCTTTATTAATTACCTATATGCTTCTAATAAGCTCTTAATTAATGACAATGAAACCTTCACTTCAGAATAGGGGCTGCAAAACCCTTTATTAATGACCTACTGTATATGCTTCTAATAAGTTCTTAATTAATTAAAATGAAAACCTTCACTTCAGAATACGGGCTGAAAAACTCTTGACTAGTGACCAACATCCTCCTAATGAGCCCTTTATTGGAAACAAAGTCCAGCTCAGATAGAGTGCTATCCATGCATGGTCCTCTTTGTTTTGCTGCTTTATTACCAAGGTATTAATCATATACAAGCAGCTAGTTGGACCTAATATGGTCAAGAATGGTCTTTACTTCAATATAAGGCGTGCAAATCCTTTATTAATGTCCAGTAACCTGTTAGTAAGGCATGTTTGAGAATAATCATAATAAGTACCTAACAAACCCTTATTAGGAGGCTATACATGATGTATTGTGTGCTAATTAGTCACAAATAAGTACATAATAAATGCCTAATATGTAGTGTTTAAAATAAAATGTTACCGTTTTGTGTTTCATCTCTCCAGTGGCTATTTTGTTGAAAATTATGAATACAGTTAAAGTTTTGAAACTTTAAAAATGTTTTTTTTTTTTATACAACTCAAGAGACTGAAATCAATGTTCTGAGAAGTGGCAAAAAAACAAGCAAACAAAAAAGTAAACATAGCAGATGCAGATATTCTGTTCACCACAATGCTCAGTAAAAATCTTTTTTTTTTCTTTAGCTCCAACATTTGGCACTTATAATGTAATAACATGACAAATTAATTACCTAAACAAGCAACA
This sequence comes from Acipenser oxyrinchus oxyrinchus, assembly GCA_030684275.1. NCBI lineage: Eukaryota > Metazoa > Chordata > Actinopteri > Acipenseriformes > Acipenseridae > Acipenser > Acipenser oxyrinchus. The sequence continues at coordinate 7,699,807 of CM060249.1, forward strand.
ACAGATTTAACAATGACAACTTCTGAAATCTTGATCACTATAATTTCGTGTTTTTTTTAAATGTATTTCAGTAATATTGTATTCTGTAAATGTTTAAGAGAGCAGGTTTAATCACACAGCTTAATATATCAAAGATGTTTACTGTCAATGGTGCCAGCTGTGGGTGTTCTTCGATGGGTAACCAGAGTCCACGAGCAAATTAATCACTAAGCTTGACAGAAGTAAAAGGCCCCTGTCCTCAGAGCCCTTCCTCCCTTTTCTGCACTGAATGTTTGGAACTGTGTCACAGTGAAACAAGGATGTAACATAAAGTGACCTTTTTGTATTGCAAAATATTTTTTAAAAAGTTTGGTTGTGCAAAAAATGCAGTAATACTCAGAAACAACTTTGGTGTATGTCTCGTCCAATAGTAAGTGTAATAACCTAAGCACCTACACATCTTCCCTTTGTAATTTTCTGTTATGGTAACCATAGTATTCACAATGTTACTTTTAGAATAACCAAACTACTACACAACCCTATAAATATGACTATTATAAAGGAATCTTAAAGAATGCAATTGCTCATAAGCTAATAAGAACACAATGCCCTAGATGCCCAGCAGTTTATGGCAATATCAGTCCATTATGTTTTGTGTCTCTCACACATAAAAGGTCTTACTATACATAAAAATCAACTTTACTACTGTTTCTCAATTTTTGGGTTGGGATGTTTATGATTTAGCTGGTAGGTAATACCTACTCCACTGGGTATTGCTCAATCTGGTCTAAGTCAACATGTACTTAATTCTCTGTCTTGTACTAAGCCCTTGACATGGAATTGTTTACCCAGCTCTCTAAGACCCTCCACCAGCCTGACATGCATTAAACACACATTAGGATTTCCTATTAAGTGTGCATATATGTGTTTTGATCTACTGCATCTGCAAGGATTATTGTATATTATATGCACATGTATATTATATACCCATAGTATATGATTTTACCATTTGTATTCCAATTGAATCTTGTGCATTGGAATGGAGAGTTGCACTTATCTCAGGACACGGTTGTAAATGCATTATTCATATATTTAAAAAATAAATATTTTTATTATATAATATTATTCTGTACTTTATTTTTAAAGTGTCCCATAATAATTTATATATATATATATATATATATATATATATATATATATATATATATATATATATATATATATATATATATATATATACAGTATATATTCATTTTTATTTAACCTTTATTTAACCAGGGAGTCACATTGAGATTTAAAATATCTTTTTCAAGCGAAACCTGGCCAAGAAGGCAGCAATACAGAAACAATCACACACATCAACTATATAGATTAGCATGAACATTTCAAAAATAATAATACCATTAAAAAGTAATTAATCAATACATTTCACTGGATTACTTGCAACTTTAAAATTAATTAAAACAAGTACATTTATCAGAAATAAAATTTCCAACCTAATTTTTAAAATCTCTTAATGATATATAATCAGATAGTTTTAAGTGTTTTTGAAGGTTGTTCCATGACCAAGGGGCAGAATAACTGAAAGCCTTTTTTCCCAAACACAGTACATATTTTTGGAATTGAAAAATGTAATATTGACTGGGATCTAAGTTGGTAACTATTAGTACTGGTGGTTACCAGAGCACTAAGATAAGATGGAAGTTTTCCCAGAATAACTTTATATACAAAGATATACCAGTGCTTCAGTCTGTGTGAAGAAAGTGAGGTCCACCCCATTTGCCTGTACAACTCACAATGATGAGTTAAAGATCTAGAACTGGTTACAAATCTAAGAGCTCCATGATAAAGAGAGTCTAGAATCCTCAGACTAGATGCACCTGCATGCATGTAAAGAATATCTCTGTAATCAATCACTGAAAGAAAAGTGTGACATACAAGTGCTTTCTTTGCCTCAAATGAAAAACAAGATTTATGTCTAAAATAAAAACTTAGTTTGAGTTTTAATTTTCTTGAAAGATTATCTATATGTATCTTAAAATTGAGATTCTCATCTATCAAAAAGCCAGGTATTTGTATACCTCAAAGGCTGTTTCAACAATAGGGACACAAACGTTCTCCCCTCTTGTGCATCACACACCACTTTGTAAGTCATAGTCCTTACTTGAAGCAGTATGTTATATGAAATTAATTCATAGACTTAGCCTTCAGTTCCAAAAGGTATTTTGTTTTAGTGATAAAACGTTATCAGTAAAGCATCTAGTCTTGATATTTGCAACATGGCCTTATAAGTTAACAAGCTCCATAAATCAATTTTTAATCAATCCTGATCAATTTTTAATCAATACTGATTTCATTATTTTTGTTCCATCACGAGTCTCTGTATCATGAGTACCAAAGAAAGAAACCTAGGGTTTGAAGACACGAAGACCAAATAGGTGACCGCATATCATAAACTCTAAAATATATTGCATCTTTGTTCCTCCAATATTGGGGGGAAAAAAACCCAAACAAAATGCAACTGAAGATTATAAATCTAATAATACACATTCTCTCCTGCACTTTGCATACATTGCCTTCACAAATTGTGCTTTAAAAATCTATATTTTATCCCTAGTTCACGTTTAAGTAAAGCCTACGTGTGCAGATTTTGTTTTCATCAGATTGCATGTAACACAAATTAAAAACACAGCAAGTAGGTAAAAGAGTCATTCATAAACTTGAATAAATAGGTTTCTGCCACTGACAGGTCATGCTGCTGAAAAATCTGTAGTGACCTCCTTTCCCCCATTCCCATTTATCTCCTACTACTGTCCACTGAGAGATTTCTACTATATGATTTATTGCAGAAAAAATGTCACACTGGAATGGGCTTTTGATAAAATTGTTCAAGGGATCCGGAGTAATGCATCTTAATCCTTACATCCAGGTTACAGACTACTTTAACATTCTTATACTATTAATAAAGCCTGCCAAATGTGACATTAAATCCACAACTTTAGAATTTGTAAGGCAGTTTGGGGAACTGGTACCATTTATATTTACGATAGAAAAGACCCAACGGATTGTGTCTAAAGAAATGTATACCCAAAAAGACTTGAGTCAAACTTAACGTGAAGATAAGTCACTTGATATTTATAAAACAATCTATATGTCAGGTTCAGACTGAATCTGAAGAGAGATCCTTCTGTCTCAGATGTTTCATATTCTGGTGACATAGAGTACAGTACATAAACAGATATGGAAAAAAAAGCCCACCCAATACAGTACTTATCTGATGTACATTGAACATGAGTCCCAACTAATTCTGAACATGAATCATTCGGTGCTTGTGATACAAACTGTAAACTGACCCAAAGGTTTACGAACCCCTGTACTTCATTGATCGAAGAATGGATAGAGCTGATTTTTCCATAGTTATTACATATCCAATTTAATAAATCATTACATCGGAATGTACTATAAAACACACACACACACGCACACACACACACACAACCCACACACACACGCACACCCACCCACACACACACATGCATTCACACATGCACACACATGCACACACGCATGCACACACACACATATTTGATCAGTAATGTATGAAGATAAATACTGGTTATAGAATCAATTTGCTCCTGTGGAAAGGTATGGAATTCATCTATAAAGTCAATAACTCTGGGGTAAAACAAATGCCTATTTAACTTTAAAATGTTTTGAAATAAATTACATGCTACACTTACCAGATATGCAGGCATGACCCATGCAATATCACAACTGCCAGAGGTAGTGTGACTTTTATTTCATAGGTGAGCTATATCTTAATAATCTGCTGTTCTTCAAAAATAATCTGTTACATGGTGATACATAATTAAATGTAATTAAGTATTACAAAGTCTGACTTGCTGTAACGTTGATATGATCAGCAATAGGGAGTATGCTGCAAAAATTAAAACCACATAGAAGTATGTGCTACAATGTTGTTGCTGGAGGACACAAAATTAATCTCTATGAATGAATTCAGTAATTATTTTGTAATTTTGTAATCTCAGGCTACTCACTTTGCATGTGAAATATGATGCATACAGTTCTGATTTCTCATTAAGTTTAATTTCCCTGGCATATATGATGAAGCAGAATCTGTGTAAGTCAAAGCCACATTTTCCCAAGTTAGTTGGTTTGCGAACGTTTTGGCAATTGCTGTGCTGATGGATAGTATCTACAGAAGGTATGAGCATGACATCAAAACAAAACAAGCCAGGTTTATTCATCTTGAAATCATAAAAATAATGAAGGATGTCGGGGTTAGGCAGTGTTTTAGCTGATGGACAGACAGTACTGTCGCACAAAGTACATACATCTCTGCAATAAACATTGGCTGTCCAGCAAAGCAAAGTGCTCTTGACAAACTCATTAACACAGTCATTCTGCGCTCTTTTTATTAAAGCGCATGTAAAAGCCGCATAAATATATTGCTTGTCTCTCAGTTCACTTTCTTGTTTTAGTTTAACGTGTCGCTTATTTTTCAGTATGTTCTTTTATTCTGTCAGCGCGAACATGCACCTCAGTGCAGCGGTATTTGCAATGCTAGGCATCCTCTTCCTCATCTGACCGTGCACCAGCCACTCCTGTAGACTGGCCAGGCGCCTGTGGGCTTGCCTGTAAGCTGCCCAGAGCTGCGTTGTCCTCTGATGCTGTAGCTCTGGGCTGGCTGCATGATGGGCCTGCAGAGTGAAAAGAAGTGGTCGGCTGATGGCACACGCTTCGGAGGACAGCATGTGTTCATCTTCTCCACTCCCGAGTCAGTGCAGGGGTGGTAGGGGTGGGCTGAGCCTAAATACAATTTTGCATTTCAAAAAATGGGGTAAAAATTCATTGGCGACTACTAAATAAAAAATAAATAAATAAATAAAAGCTGCCGATAGCCCCCCCCCCCTCCATAACCTATCGTTCCCTTTCAATTTGAAGACGACCACCAACCAATACCTTTGGGAAGGTATACAAATGCTGTCACGAGGGAGTATGAGCGGACAACAAACTAGTGTTGGTGGTGTGAGCGTGCAACCTCAAGGACCCTTGTCCCAAATGAAGGCATAGAGGGATCTACCACATTAAGTAGGTAAAATCTGGTGAACGTATGCAGCGTAGCCCAGCTACCCACAGTTCAAATGTCAGTCAATGAAGCTCCTCTAAAGAGGGCTCATGATGTAGCCACACCTCTGGTAGAGTGGTGGCCACCCTCCAAGGTGGGGGTAGGCTGGCATTAGTACACGCAGTCTAGACTGTGTCCACAATCCAATGGGACAGTCGCTGCTTAGAAAGGACTTGGCCTTGGGTCCTTTCACCATGACAGACGAAGAGCTGGTCAGATTGACGCAGTGCTCTCATCCTGTCCACGTAATCTCTCACTCTTGGTTATTTTTAAAAGCTGACAAGTGGCAGAAGAAAATAGAAAAACACAGGCAGTAAAGGTTTAACTCAGGCTTTAGCTGCCGAGTCCTGTGGAAGTGGCAAGCCGACTTTCGGCAATAAATTGCTTAGGAATTTACAGAAAAACTGAATGGCTCTTTAAAAGAGACAGTCAAACAACTGGAAAGAAGTTTGTTATACCCTCCTTACTTACCTGGTTGTGAGAGGGAAAAGGGAACAAGTTTTCCGTGTGGTGACTATTTATTACCTCGGTGAGGTGGGACCAAGGATGTCACTGCACAGAAGGGCCTATCGGCAGCTTTGATATAAAATGCTCAGTGAATACTTGACCTTTGCAGGCTATCCCAAAGGTATTGGTTGGTAGTCATCTTCGAATTGAAAGGGAACAGCATTTTAATCAAAATATTGTGCATTTCCTAGAGAAAAGTAACAGGAAAATATTGAATAATAGACAAACATAGGGTAGAAACCAGTAAAAACCGACGCCCAGTTAAAAAAATATCCTGTAATTTTGCGTTAAAATTCGTAATAAAACGGAAACGGTTTACACTACCTTTAAGTAATTACAGTGGTGTTTCTATGAGTCAATGCATACAATGTATGCTGCATACCAGTAGTAACTGTAATTTCCACTCCTCGCTCTTTTTTTAATTTGCACCCAAGTCTACCAGGTGAGTAGCTAACTGCTTTCTAAAGATAGAATTAAACTAAAATATAGTGTAGTAATGTTCACCATTCTAATGACACACATTCTTATTTCATGACTATGCTTGCTTACACTAGTGTAAAGGTGCAAAATATAGTGAGGTACTGTACATACAGTATATAATATGTTACATTATAACACGGTTCCCTTTCAAATTAAAGATGACCAACAACAATACTTTTGGGATATGCCTGCCACAGGTCAGGTATTTACTGAGCATTTTGTCAGAGCTGCCGATAGGCCCCTCCGGGGAGTGATGTCCTCGGTCCTGCCTACCGAAGGAATAAGTAGTCACTCTGTGGTGCTCACTTCCTCTTTTGCTTCTCACAATCAGGTAGGTAAGGTAGGTATCTCTCCAGTTGCTGTGATTGAGTCTGTGTGGAAGAGCTCTCACTGCGAGTTTTCTGGTAGTTTCCAGTTGTATTGCTGGAGGTCGACTTGCCACTTCCCCGGAATCAGAAACTCGGCTACTGAAGACTGAGCTATAAACGCTGAGCAACTGCGCTCCATTTAAAAAAAACAAATAAATAAAATAAATAAATTAGTTTCAACAGCCTACATCGCATGGCAACTGTAGTCTGCTTCTTAACTCTACAGCGTTGCTGTTTTGTGTATCTCTGCCACGCCAACTGTTGAGTCGACGCCGCTGGATTGACTCGGCCCACCCACTCGGTGTGTGCGGCCCAAATAAAATAAAATAAAATAAATAACAAACCCTACCCCTTCAGCTTCTGCTGTGTGTGTGTGAGAGTGTGTGTTTTTTAGTTTTAAAAAAACAAACAAACATGCACTTCCTCCACTGGGCCTGGTTCTACTAGCCCCACTGTCGAGTAGACACCCACCCACCTCGGTGCATTGGGTCGTGATTAAAAAAAAAAAAAATCTCTCTCTTTCTTTTTCTACTTCTTACTGTCTGAAGGCTGTGCTCCACTCCACTGTAAGCTATGCCCTGCCCCGTTTGTGTGACTGTACATGGTCCAGACTAGACACCCAGCCCAGAGCCCTCAGTGCTCGGTGCTCTCAGTGCCCTGAGTGCCCCCTGTGCCCTCTGTGCCACGGTGCCCTCGGTGTCTTGGTACCCCAGAGCCTTGGTTCCTCGGTGCTTCGGCACCCTCGGTGTCTTGGTAACCCAGAGCCTTGGTGCCTCGGTGCTTCGGTGCCCTCGGTGTCTTGGTACCCCAGAGCCTTGGTGCCTCGGTGCTTCGGTGCCCTCGGTGTCTTGGTACCCCAGAGCCTTGGTGCCTCGGTGCTTCGGTGCCCTCGGTGTCTTGGTACCCCAGAGCCTTGGTGCCTCTGTGCCACGGTGCCCTCGGTGTCTTGGTACCCCAGAGCCTTGGTGCCTCTGTGCCACGGTGCCCTCGGTGTCTTGGTACCCCAGAGCCTTGGTGCCTCGGTGCTTCGGTGCCCTTGGTGTCTTCGTAACCCAGAGCCTTGGTGCCTCGGTGCTTCTGTGCCCTCGGTGTCTTGGTACCCCAGAGCCTTGGTGCCTCGGTGCTTCGGTGCCCTCGGTGTCTTGGTAACCCAGAGCCTTGGTGCCTCGGTGCTTCGGTGCCCTCGGTGTCTTGGTAACCCAGAGCCTTGGTGCCTCGGTGCTTCAGTGCCCTCGGTGTCTTGGTACCCCAGAGCCTTGGTGCCTCGGTGCTTCGGTGCCCTCGGTGTCTTGGTACCCCAGAGCCTTGGTGCCTCTGTGCCACGGTGCCCTCGGTGTCTTGGTACCCCAGAGCCTTGGTGCCTCGGTGCTTCGATGCCCTCGGTGTCTTGGTACCCCAGAGCCTTGGTGCCTCGGTGCTTCAGTGCCCTCGGTGTCTTGGTACCCCAGAGGCTTGGTGCCTCGGTGCTTCGGTGCCCACGGTAACCCAGAGCCTTGGTGCCTCGGTGCTTCGGCACCCTCGGTGCTTAGACGCTACCCACATCAGTACCCTCGGTGCCTCAGAGCCTCTGTGCCTCGGTGCTTCGGCGCCATCGGTGCCCCATAGGCTCGGTGCTTTGGCGCCCTCGGTGCTTAGACGCTCCCTAAATTGATGCCCTCGGTGCCTCAGAGCCTCGGTGCTTTGGCGACCTCGGTGCCCCAGAGCCTTGGTTCTTCGGCACCCTCGGTGCTTAAACGCTCCATGCTTCGGTGCCGCTGGTGCCCTCGGTACCTCAGGGCCTCAGTGCATTGGTGCCTAGGCACCTAGTGCTCAGACACTCCGTGCATTGCTGCTTAGCTCCGCCACGTCGAGATGTCAAAATTCCACCCTTGCACGTCGTGCATAAGGATACTTCCCCGACAAGACAAACACCACCTCTGTGTCAGGTGCCTGGGTATGCAGCACGCCTCCTCTGCCTTAGGGGACAAGACGTTCTGCACAATCTGCGCTGCGTCCCAGCCTGCACAAGAGGCTCGCAGAGTTCACTGGTGCGGCTTCCTCAGCCAGCTCAGCTGAGCTCTCTGCAGTGTTGGGAGCCCCGTCCTCCTCCATCTGCCTTCTAGCCCTTCATAGAGCATATCCTGCACGCAGGCTCCAGCCCATCAAGCTTGCAGCTGCTCAAAGTCTTCTTCAAGGAGAAGTAAAAGAGTGAGACACTCGAGGCAGGTAAAACATATCTCCAAACTTTGGATTACCTGGTCAGGCAGCAGGCTCTTCCCCCTGCTCCTGCCCCATCTCTGCCTCTGGCACCATGCCCTGGAACCGACCTCGTCCTCACCGGTGGTCACCCCAGACCTCTCAGAGCAAGACATGTCGACAAGCGAGGATTAACAGGATGCGATCTCAATTGCGGCTTCCTGGGATGCTGACTCCTTCCCACAGGAAGAGACAGAGGTCCAAGAACTGACCCAGGAGATGGGCCCCAGCTCTGAGGCTACCTCAGAGACTGGTACTGCCTCTCCCTCAATCTCAGTTTGGGCGCTTATGGAGTGAGCCTCCAAGTTCCTCCAGGTTCCCTGGAAGGCAGAGCCTGAACAGTGCCGCTCTGTTTTCAGAACAGCGCAGGCTTCAACCCCCCAGCCCTTCCCAGTGTTTCTGGATTTTCTGGAGGAGGTACAGTCTCACTGACCGCCTCGCACCGAAGTGTCTCAAAACAAGCAGCCCCGCTGGCTTCCTTGGAAGTCCTGCCAGTGGAGTCTACCATCGCGGCCCTGGTGCGAGCCCCTCCTGTAAGAGGTTTGTCTAAGGACCCTGCATGCCCTATCAGCCAATGCAGGATAACAGAGGCCCACCTAAAGAAGGATTATGCAGCTGAAGCGTAGGTTACGCGCCTGGCAACACGGCAGGTCTCCCCACGGCCTACCTGGATGACATTTTACAATCAGCGCCCCTCCCTGAACCAGTAGCTTTGGAGCTGTGCTTAGTTTCAGGCACGCTGCTGCAGGTGTCAGGCTTCCAAGGGCAAGCCCTGGGCCGAAGCCTGGCAGGCCTTATAGTGGCGTGCAGACAACTTTGGCTGTCCCAGGCAAATGTCCCGGATATGGACAAGTCGGCCTTTCTGGACGTGCCTATCTCCCCTGGCCATACATTCAGGCCAGCAGTGGAGGAGATCCTGCAACACTCCCACCGAGAACGGGAGGCGTCCCGACAGGTAGCCTCAATGCTACCTTTCCATGCTCTGGTGCGGGAGAGGATGAGACGCTGGCGTCCGCCCGTGACACAAATTGTGACCTGGATGGTTCCGATCCCCACTGCGCCACATGGCAACCTGAGCCATCACCTTCAGGCTTCCGTGGCAGCTAATAACTGGGGCTGCCCACAAGGACGGGGAAACGCCGGACATGGGGCCCCAGCACAACAGCGCTCCGGGAGGCAGTTCCAACGCTGCCCTAGGCAGCCTCCAAAGCAGGCTCCACCCCACCCTCAGCAGCCCCAGCAGGGCCCTTGAAGGCTTGTGGCCTCAGACCAACCCCTTCTCACAACAAGCTACAATACTGGCGCAATTGCACATCAGACTCTTGGGTGCTCCCCACTGTACACACTGGTTACGCACTGCAGTTCCGCGTGGGCCCTCCTCCCTTTCAAGGGATCACAGTTACATCGCTCGCACCACAGACATTAGTCCCACGGGAGCAAGATGTCGTTTGTCTGCTGTCTCCGCTCAAACTCCCTCGCGACGACTTTGATATATTTTCCCAAAAGTATTGTTGTTGGTCGTCTTCGAATTGAAAGGGAATGTTAGGTTACAGATGTAACCCCGGTTCCCTGAAAGAGAAGACGACCAACAAACCTTGTTAGGTTGCATCATTCGCATTCACGGGTTCAACGCAAAAGAGAGCGAGTTCTCTGTGTGTTGACTTATCCAGGCATATCCCAAAAGTATTGTTGTTGGTCATCTTCTCTTTCAGGGAACCGGGGTTACATCTGTAAAATAACGTTATGTGATACTCACTATTTAGGGACAACAGTGCGAGTGACAGTAGAAGGATAATTCAGTATCAGTTTTCTCAGTCTCATAACAGGCTTCAGGTGCTTGAGGTGTTTGTACTACTCTTCGGGTAGCTCTTATAGTATTGTGTTTGAGACAGTATCAAGCTCCGAGGAAATGGTTTAACAAGAGCGAGCAGAAAGAGGAATATCAGATTCATTGGGAACCTTGCAGAGGCATGACATACATTTGTCCATAATATACATCATGGTTTGTACTTTATGGGATGAGAAACTTTGCAGAAGGGAAGACCGCACCATGGGTAAAAAAGGGATATTCAACATACCGTGTGCTGTTCAAAGTAGATAATGAGGATAATGGTGGCTTTGTTGTGTGGACAATAGCAGAGACATAAGGCCAGTGGAATCGAATTAGAGGCATGTAAAAGGTGTAAGGAATTGAAGACTATACACCTGTCAAGAGCTGGATAAGGCTCTGAAAAGAATATCCTTCAAGCTACTGATTAGAACAATTAAGATATTACCTGGCAGCTGAAAATGTTCTGTACCCCAATGCATGAAAAACAAAACATCTGCTTCTTGTTGTACATATGGAGCAATACATAAAAAGAAATTGTCATCAAGCTATAAAAACAGAATCTCACATTGTTGTAAATTGCAGCTACCAGATGCAAAGATGAATTTGGTATGCAAGCAATTTGTGTTAATGGTTGAATTGTGTTAATTAATAAGGAAGGGGTTAACTGTAAAACCAAAAACATGGATGTTGTTAATATCCATAGAACTACTATTGTATATTAAACAAATACAACACCACCCCCTAAAACTAAGAAACAAAGCACAAAACAATAATTCCAATTCCACGAGTTCCAGTAGCTGGTACCAGATATTGTAACCAATCATTCTGTAATACAACAGTGCCGTCGCTTGCGAAGAATAGATCCCTTAGGCAAAACTGTTGTACAAATAGATTGACCTTTTGATACATATAAACTACCTGTTTATAATCTCTAATATGTATCAGCGCTTTGAGCTGTCTACATTAAGATCTTTATAAACTAATGTAGCGGGCAGTATTGTGCGATGCAGTGCTGTTACAGATTTTGTTCCCTGACGGTGAGATAACCACGAATCCAGTTGCCTGCTAATAAAAACCTGATTTAATTTGCTAAACATTACTACAGTAACAATCTGAACTGATTTCAAATAAGCGATCGACTGCGAATAGTTAATACATAGGGCTCTGATGCTTGCAGTTTTAGCTGGCCTATTACACATTAACTAAAAATTAATAGAAAAATAAACAATGTATATTAACATGTATATTAGCTGGCTGTTAATATTTAATAGGCAGCCCTTAAAATAAAGTGTGACCCTTTTAGAAAGCCTCATAACATTTGTGTTGAAATAGTAAGAAGTAAAAAATGAATTTCTGGGTGGGTCTGTGGTGAGCTGAAGCCAGTTGTTGAAGGCATTCCTATTCATTTTGTAGAAAACACCCTGGAGCTCTGGTCACATTGGTTGCTAAATCCCTTTTTGTATGTTCTTTTTATTAGTCAGAAATACAGTATAGCTGTTTAAAATGAATATTCTAAAATCACTGTTGAAGACGTTGGCTGAAATGCTCGTCAAATGTCTTGTAGAATTGCTTGAATGTTTATATTTATGAATGATTACTGTTAAATCCTTACTGGACCCCTTTTCAATTGAACATACTAGATATTATATAAGTAGTTTTTTTTTTCTATAAATTAAGGTTACAATAACTGCTCATAACAAAATGTACAGTTTTTTTTTAAAATACTAATAATATCAGACTACAGAGGGAAACACGAAAATGCTGCTCTGCAGTTCCTGAAAATATAAATGATGACACGATCAAAAATGTAAAATGTATAAAAAATCTGATCTGCACAGAAACCATATTAATATGCAGTAAAAAACAAACAGAAAAAACACTGAAACATAAAGAACATACAGTTTTCTGTTCCATAAGTATATATCTCTATCATTATTAGGAGCCTTGCATTTGTCTCTGCCTGGTAAATTAGATGTTTACTTGTAAAATAGATGCCTGCTTCACACTTCAATGTGTGAAAAAAAAAATGCTATGTTAATTTAATCTTTTTTTCCCCAAATACTAACTAGCGGTGGTGTAAAAATGGTTGTTCTCATCTTTGTAATCACTTGCTCAGAGCAGAGGGCAACAGTCCCTGGTGCCTCATCTGTGAACTAATCTTTCATTTCATAGCAGATCTTTCCATATCAAACAACACAAACGGCTCAATTTGCATGACAGGATTTGCAACGGGGCAAATCTAGTGTCAAACTCGATTAAAGATTACACCAGAGAGCTATCATAATCAGCAGTCTAATGAGCCTAAAGAGTACATGTAACATCTCCCCTCTTTGCCATTCCAGTCATGTATAAAAGGGAATGTGTTCTTTTCACTGACAAGCTACTTCTTTAGTTTGCATATTATACACGATGTGAGGCTCAAGTCATTGCAGGCCACCTTCAGGTAGGAGAAAAAGGGATAATAATAGCAAACATCATTTCACATATGACACGGCTTGGCACAAACCTACATCTGAAGATTGTAATTCTTCTAATCTGCAGAATCTGTGAATACTAATGGGGCTCCCCATTACAGGAGGAGCTGTAATGAGCGCCCTGGCTTGGGAATCGGAACAGACCCCTTACAGAAATGTGGCACTCGGGGTCATTAGAAAGATTGTGGAAACCCATCGACTGCAAATTATGTATAAATGTTTTCATTGAAATGTCCCTTTTCTCTTAATCTTGGTTACATTTTAAAAACCAGATTGATTACAGAACATATATCTGTGCAGAGTTATTGATGACGTGTGTGTGTGTGTGTGTGTGTGTGTTTGTGTGGATTGATATTTTATCATCCATAGCTATTAAACACTCAATAGCACTACATTTAGAAATACTCTTCGATTGAGAGATACTTTTAGTCTTAATGTTTGTCATTGAATTTATTAGCTTTCTTTTAGTATTTCTAGATTCATACTTTAGTGGATTAATATGTTTACCAGTTTCAATATGGACTAACAATAATAGGTGTAAAAGGCATACCGAAGGTATAGGGGTCTGTTCAATTTATCCAAATATCGACTGTTTAGATAACTGTAATTCTGTTTGTAAAATGGCAGAAAAGGACACAATTGTAATGATTTGAACTACAATAGAATTTAGCTTTACTGCAGTTTAGATTAATTTAATTCACCTCATATTGTTAAAGCTACTTACCTATTTATTATATTGACACTGAATTTGTGTGACAAGATGTTTAGTAACATATTATATAACTCAATTCTACTAAAAAGAGGTTTTTTTTGTCATATGGGAACTTTTCTATTTACAAAATATACATTAGAAATACCCCAAACAGATCTTGACTTTATTCTTTATTTCTTTATAATAATCTTATCTAATACACTTGTTATGTCCTCTCACTTTTATCAGCACAGGGATAACAAACAACACTGCAGTGTGAACCTCAATGAGTGTCAGTCACAGTAAAATACATACAATTCTAGTGGTATTCACGTATCTGAGGAAAGAGCTATCTGTGTGACAAGTACCCATTTATATAAATTAAAGCAGGGGTGGGGAACCTAAGGCCCGCGGGCCAGATTCGGCACGTGGCCTAATTTCATCCGGCCCATGGCAAAGATTTGTAAATATATGAGAATAGCACTTTTTTTTTAATAGCACTTAGATATTGCATGCAGTCTGTCCTCAGCTTTACTCATTGAGGGCTGTGAGTGGTGGAGTGGTAGGTTAGATATTTAGGTTAGAGGTTTCTAATTTTAGAACAACATGGACACAGTGTCATTTCCTACAGTTGACAATTTCTTGTTTTTTGTGGAAGTGAAATGCAAGCCTGTGTGCCTGATTTGTGGCGAAGCAATTTCTCTAATGAAAAAAGCAAACCTAGAACGCCACTCCAACACAAAGCACAACAAAGAATTTCACGGACATTTGCACAATTAAAACATTAAAAAAGAATTTGAATGCACAGCAAGCCATTTTTACAAAACCAAGAAAACAGCTGGACAGTGTTGTGCAAGCAAGCTATGCTGTGAGTGAACTCATTGCAAACAAACTTAAACCTCATATAGGAGAGTTTGGAAAGGAGTGCATAGTTGTAACCACCTCCTTATTGGCTCCAGAGAAAATGTAATTATTTGAGAGTGTGAGCTTATCTTGTAGGACAGTGTCGGATGAAATGCATGACATGACTTAGAATATTGAAATGAATTTTGTGGCCGATTTTGAGTTCTACTCTCTGGCTATTGATGAGACCACAGACATAACAAATACAGCCCAGCTGGCTATTTTTCTGGGTGGAATCACAGCAGATTTTGAGATGAGGATTTACTCTCTTTAATAGCAATGCTGGCACCACTGAAGCTGAAGATCTTTTTGAGAAGGTTACGTCAGCAGTGTACGGGCTTCAATTATCATTTGAACAATTGAGTGGCCTTGCTACTGATGGTGCCCCAGCTATGGTTGTATCACAAAATTGACCTGTTGCCTTAATCAAGAAAGAAACGAACCGCCTCGGTTTTGATTCAAGTAAGTTGATAGTGTGTCACTGCATCATTCATCAAGAGAATTTATGTATGCAGTCCATACGACTGAACAACGTAATGTCTGTGGTAGTATTAAGCATTAACTGTATTAAAAGTAGAGGATTAAATAGCTGCCAATTTAAAGAGCTATTGACAGACCTTGAATCAGAGTACAGTGATTTAGTGTATTATTGTGCAGTGCGATGAATGAGCAGAGGGAGCACGCTGAAGCGATTTTATGAACTGAAGGAAGTGAAGCTTTTCATGGAGATGAAGGGTAAACCCGTGGTCGAGTTGAGTGACACCGAGTGGCTATGTGACCTGGCGTTCACAGTCGACATAACTCAATACCTTTCAAAGTTCAACTTAAAATTACAAGGCCCTAACCAGCTTCTCACTTCCCTGCTTTCAAAGTCATTTGAATCTAAGTCAAAGTGTGGGAAATCCAACTGAAAAGAAGACAAAACAGTACATTTTCCAACACTTGAGGGACACAAACCAACATCAACAGTGGTGTATGCCAAGGAGTGCTCAAATTGAAAGGAAAAACAAAAAAATCGAAGGAACTTGAATTAAACATGTTTGCAACTCCTTTCAATGTTGAGGCGGTCGATATACCCAAGAGCCTTCAACTTGAAGTCCTAGAACTGCAAAGCAACAGTGAACTTCAAGCTAAATACAACAATTTGCATCTGCTAGAATTTTACAAACTCTATGTGGGTGCCAATAAATTTCCAAACTTGAGGAGACATGCACTGAAAATTGCTTTGCTATTTGGTACCACATACTATTGTGAACAGTTATTTTCCAAGCTTACACTTGCAAAGAATTTCCTGCGTGCCAGATTAACAGACGACAATTTGCAAAACCAGTTGCGAGTGGCAACGTCTTCAGTGCCAGCTGATATCACAACACTTGCCAAGGAAAAGCAACCTCAACCATCCCACTAACATAGGTCAAAAAGCGGTTGAGTTAAAGTTATATATTTTTTTCTAAATATTTTTTGTGCCAATGATGGAAAAAGGTTCCCCACCCTTGCACTAAAGTAATAGAATTGTCTTCTTCATTGTTGACCTCTAATGTAATCATTGTTGTTGTGTCTACTATGTTTCTTTTAAACAGATTGTTAAATGTTGAAACAGTAAATTACCTTACCTTCGCGCTGACAAATTTTCCAGGAAGAAAATGTTTTTCTGACAGTAAATAATAATAATAATAATAATAATAATAATAATAATAATAATAATAATAATAATGAATACAATGGTGCAATGACAAACATTCATTAACAACTGACTTTTTTTTACAGTTGTTCTTGTTTCCTGAGGTATATGTATCGGCAAACTTCAAATGTGCTCGCTCTTTCAATGTAGTTGCTGTACAAAACAAGTGAAAGTTACAGTACACACTGCACAATATAAATATCCACCACAATTTAGATCAATTGAATAGATGCTCTGTGATCTCAATATATAGATTTTTTTTTTTTTTTACAGCTTGTATTTTTTCCTTTCAACAGCATTATTTGTAAACCAAAAATAAGCCAGCTTCTTTTGGCGTGTTTTCCATTTTGTCGTCTGTTTACAAAGGGGAGGGGCTACACCAATAATAATTTTCTGCCATACTGGTTTCAGTTCTGTAGTACATTTTGTCGCTCTGTTGTATGGAGGTTTTTTCTCTCCCTTTGCAAAATCCCTCCCTGACCTCCGAGCTGTACCTCTGATCCCCTGCACCCCAGAGGCTGTCAGCGGCCTCCCTCCTTCCCAGGAGTTGAACACACAATAGAGAATAGGCCCTAGCTGTGAGGTTCAGCAGCCATTAACCCCTACCAGCTGTTCCTGCAGGGAGCCTTCTGTGGCTGAATGTCCTTTCTCTGCGGAGGCCCTCATTTCCACTAATCTAACTATTGTTGGTTAGGAATGCTGACAGGAGAAAAGAAAATGTTCTTGTGTCCATGCAAGCGTGTGTATCCATGTGTGAGAGGAGAGAGACTGAAGGCTAATTTCTATAGTTTTCGTGAAGGAAGGGACCATGGAGAAAACTAGTTTAGCTGCTTTACAAAATTCTTTTGCTTCCAAAATGGACAGCAATTGTTGGTCTCCCCCAGAACTTTTATTAGTCATCTTGATGATTTTTTCTATACATAATTTGTGTGCACATTTTTATCTGATAATCAGCTTTAGGTATCTTTCAATAAGTAGATTTTTTTTACAATTTCAAAAGAAAACCTCAATGTTAGCATCAAGCATTATCGTATTTATAGTTATCTGAACATACTATGTTCATTACAGTTTATTTATGAAACTGATCATAAATATCTACTTTAAATATAAACATTTCTTTGGTTATTTGGAAGAAAGCTCTATTTTTAAACTAAAATTAAGTTTTGATAAATGTTAAATCTAGAGAGTGATAGAGTAGAATAAATCTCTTTGAATTCATCAGGATTTTCTTAATTGCAAAGTTCTATTTTATTGTGTAACTATTTTTTCAGAATATATTAACAATCAGTCCATTTCAATTAACAGGAAAAACATTAAAACAGCATTTACCAGGCAATTTAACTATGAAGCAGTGAGGCAACCATTAGCCTTAATAAAGCACTACCCTGCATCTGCTTGTGTCTAGACTGGAGCATAAATTGAGGGAGAAAGCTGCTCCAATTGAGAGAAGAAAAAAAAGCTGGCTATTCTAATTCTATTTAAAGCCTTTCTATCATTTTAATGCCCTTTCATATCTCACATTAATTATAAGTCTAACGTGTTGATATTTTACATATTTTGATTTTTTTAAGCCCTGGCACATGTAATTGCTGGTTTTCAAACCAATGAGATGAGAAATATATCCTGACACAAATACAGAATATTTTATTTGTTCATAAGGTAGGATGAGAAATCGACTCTGATAAGTTCCCCATCTTAATGGACAGTGGCAATGGCAGCATCAGGTGTACTTTCATACAAAGTTATCAGACTCCAGGTATTTAACATTTCAGATTAAGCAATCAAAGCATTAAAGCCAAATATTCTAAAATTATGTGATTGCAAAAAATGTGGTTTGGGCAATATTCACAACAAGGCTACACCAGTTTCTTTCTTAAAGGTGACAAAGCTTCAAATAAGTTAATTTACGATGGACTTTAGTTATGTCTTGCTAGATCTGTTTTTTATTTCTTTTCCTTATTTTCATTTCACAAAATTGTGCAAACTTATCTTTGATGTAAATTCTTTGTGAATATGTTTTTCTCTTGCTAAGTGCCATACATGCCTGACACCTGCCACACAACTGCAGTTCTGTACCAAAAGTTGAAGCAGCTGACTTACAATACTTCTAGATGTGATGATACAGTATATACTTTATTATTTGTTTATTTAGCAGACACCTTTACCCAAGGCGACTTACAGAGACTAGCATTGAAGACTTCAAATGCATCCTTCGAAAAATCTCTTATGCTGTGATATTGTCTGTACACTACTTAAAATGGCATTGTGCTGCATTAACAAGTACCTGCAACGAAATCCCAGAGTGGGACCTTTCCTTCAGTTATTAAGCACTTGGTTTATTTCAGGTGCCCCAGTGGGTGCTCAGATACATTTAAACATAATACACTATATATAACAGGGTTAATGATTTTTTGGAAAATGATATGGGTATCGGCATTGCTTCTTCTTTTGAAAACGCCAATGCTATCATGGGTATTTACTAATTAGAACTATGTTTTAATGAGGTAATTGGAGATTAGAACATTTCACTCCTGCCAGATAAAAAAGCAAAGCTATCTCATACCATACAAGATTATCATTTACATGTTTGAAGAAAACAAAACAAAAACAACACAAAAAAGTGTTATGTGCACCCAACACTGTCTGCTCTGTTGTGACAGCCAGCATTATCAGCATCAGTCAATTATCTTCACAAATGGCTCTTGTGCTAATGAGCACTCACAAAAATCAGCAGACTTTCCTGGCTCAGAGAAAAGATCAGTTTCATTGCTTGCAGAACTAATTCAACTCACAAAAGTGAAGGCTCTACCATCGCTGCCTCTTTTACTGCTCCTTTTGTGAGGCCTTTTGAAGTGCACTGAAGAGATCGGCCAGCGTTTAAGGCGCTTCATCTCCAGTTCATTGCCTGTCATTAACATACATATCCATATGAAAAGTTTGGTAAGTCACTAACAGCTGTCCAGAATGGATTTTGAGAGAAAAGGGACCGATTCTTTCTCAAAATGCTGACAGAACCCTTTAGCCTCTTTTGGCAATGATATACCTAACCATTTAAACAGTCTTTCACTTCGAAACCAACAGGCAGAATGCAACATTCACAGCCACAGTTGTCTTCATTGGTTTGCGGCAGTCATTTTCTGCATTCACAGAAGTCAGGGGAGAGAGCGAGAGAGATCTAATGCCTATACAATGGGAATTTTAATCTTTTCACAAAAAAAGGCATGAATAATAATTGTAGGCAATTGATCTCCCTGCTCTGAAAACTATAAGAAGAAAGACCCCCTACCTTATAACTGTTGCCTGAATAATGTTTACATGTACAGCAGTTTATTTTGTTATATAAATACAATATTATCTGGATATGCTAGAATCTGATGATGTATTGTATCTTATAATGCATCTGCATCAGCCTTTATGAACATTTTCATAAAGGACCAGATAATAATAATAATAATAATAATAATAATAATAATAATAATAATAATAATAATAATAACAACAACTTTATTGAACAAACAACTTTTTACTAGTTGCTTATAGTTTATCTGGACAGTGCCAGATATCTGAATGGAGCAATATTACTGAATTGCCACAGTCTCAGTTTGATGTTATTGAAATATGTTCAGCTCCAGGCTGTGGAGTGACTGAAGTGGCAGTGGCAGGTACAAGACTGGTTAATTTCGTAGTTCATTTCGTAGTGGACAATACAATACATTTTGACTAATTTATGTTTTCGTTTAGTATTTGCTGTCCAATAGATGTGAACTGAACTTTCACAAAAGCAAGTCAAAATGAATAAGCCGACACTTGCGTGGATTGATTTTAAGTTTGATTCACAGTTGATGCTGTGACTAGCGATCTACTGTCTGATAGAAGCCCACTAGAACAAGAAGCTGATTGGCTGATGTTACTGAATCGATTTCTAATTACTGAGAATAGCCCATCTAGGGTGAAGCAGCTCATTAATAGTGTGGTCCTGATACTTACCTGCATTTACACCTGGGTGTTACCAATGGCCATAAAGGTTAAATGACATGCCCTAGGTGACACAGCAGGTCATAGACCTGGGGTTTTAACCCAGGACGTCCTGTCTCTTGTATGTTCTATCTATCTATCTATCTATCTATCTATCTATCTATCTATCTATCTATCTATCGCCATACTTTAACCTTGCGTAAAGATAAATGATAGCTTGAACCTAATGAATAAGAAAAGCTCCTCAAAAGCAATTGGTCTTGGAGGTGTTTTCTTTTCTTTTTTTTATTCAGCTTTAGAAATAAGACCCTTGATTGATAAATCCTTCTCCACCCAACCCCCTTTGAGTTCATGACCCTCGAGTCGTAATTTACAATGCATTGGTATCCAAAGGTTTCTAAATCTCAGTTTGAAAACCATGATTGGTGAATTTGTGTCAATTATTTGGGCTCTGACGTGCTTTTACCAGGTTTATTATCCTAACCAAAATGCCCAGCAGGCTACCAGCCACTAACTCAAGTAGGTTTTTATTCCTCAATTGATCCTCCCACCATGCATCAACAGCTTGTGCTGCATCAAAACAGGAGTTTAATCCTCGCTATACCCTTTGCTAGCGGAAGCATCTCTCCCGCATCAATCAACAAAATCTTTAGCCCTGCCTTTTATTTTCTGAAAATTAAATCTTATTTATTATGCACCCTGTTTGTTGTCTTTGCCGAATTCCAGCATTCATTGAAAAAGGGAGGGGGCAACACGACTTCTTAAACACATTTCTCTCTTTGCTGCAATTAAACAAAGTGGGGATGTGATTAGCCCACCACAGGATGAAAAGAAAAAGACATCCTTGAATCAAAATGGGGGGACCTGACTGGGCATTATTGTCTCACAATGCAGGAGTTTATTGCTGAAACCTGCTTATCCACTTGCATGGCAAACCATGGGAACTTCAGTCAGGTGGAAAGTGTCTCTCTCTCTGTCTCTCTCTCCCTCTCTCTCTTATGAGACTATGGAAGCCTTAAGGACCTCATGAGCAGTTAAAGCCACTGAAACCCTCCCTAGTAACTGAGACATTTAGGATAATCTTTATGAGAGTTTTGCATGAGCTTGTGCTTGTCTGGCGTTGCTAGAAGGCAGTTAATAATGAGCTTCCTCTGTTTTTTCTTCTCTTTTCTTTTTCTTATTTTAAGCTAAGCGCCTGTTTAAGTTAAGTACCTCCTCCATCTAGCCCATGGGAAACCACTCAAGAGGGATTTGCTCAGCTCTGTGTGCATGACACATAATGAAAACAATTTTACGCTTTGGAGGGAAGTATCGAGCAATTACTGATGTGACAGCCACCTGCAGCAGCGAGCCCCCCGGCTGGAGCACTGGGCTGTTCATGAATATTTTATGGTGTGATGTTATTATGAATAGCTGGGGCAGGTGAAGAGGGCTAGGGGTGTAATAAGTAACTCAGCTGGAGGTTGTGTCGTGGCCCTGTTTCTCTGTACCAGTCCATAGAGCAACACCATGAAGAATCCTGACCCTGGGTGGGTCTTTGCCAGGGCAGCAAGAGTGGAGGAGAGATGATGTGACAAGTCATGGTGGGCACCCTCAAAAATCTGTTGTCAGCCAATTTTACACATGATGCCTGTCCTAAAAGCCCCTGTAGCAGCCCTGTGAGGGCTCTGATTTAATTTGATAACCCAGATCTGAATAGGAATTAAATGAGTATTTTAGTTACAAATGACTTTTCTCTTATTCTTGAAAAGGACAAGAAATGTGTTCATAAAAAAGCATTTTTTTAAATGTTTGTTTAAAAGACATCTTAAAGAATATGAACAATGTATTAATGTGTTTGTACATTAATGTATTGTTTATATATATATATATATATATATATATAAAAAATTTATATATTCCGTTCTCCCGGTGAAGAAGAAAAGTAACTGTTTTTAACAGTTTTAAAACTGCTATCTGACTCTTAGTTTAGTAGAAGCTTTTCTTCTAAAAGGTTGTAAAATGGTACTTGTCAATCGTGGTTATCTTTAGTTCCGAAGTTAGTAAAGTGTATCCTCATTCTGCATTATTCCCCATGATGATTCCATGGGAATTTCAGTGCTGCATTGATGCATGAGGTAATGCTTTGAATACCAAACTAGACAAAAAAAACCCATCTCTCACACTTTTTAGTTTTTCTTTCAGATATTCTACCAAAAACCTCAGAGAAAGATATAGCTGTGTTTTTTTAAATTCGTATTTATGTTTTTGCTAGCATTATTGTCAATATCTTCTAATTAAATGTACAATTGATTTTTTGAGATTTTGTATTATGCATATCATTTGGAAGGGTAAAACACATGTTACTGAGGCAAGAGAGAGTTCTTTAGTTAAAAAAAGAAAAAATGTTATTATTAAACCCTTAGATATTATCTACTTAACACATTTGTAGCATTTTTTATTCTGAATAAGTTCCTTATAGGACAAACAATCTGTGTTTACATTACTGTAGCCACTCCATGGCCTAAATGTGCACTTCGAATACACTACTTTTAAAACATTTAGTGAAATACAAATAATGCGTGAATACAAATCCAATCAATAAATGCAATAAGAAAACAAAAAAAATTGAACTGTCTAATAAAATAACTTAGTACCCCTAAACACACTGGGACTTCAGGAAATGAAAATCTGGAGATACCATTTATAAAGTTCATCCTTTGCAAACTTCTACTATATATTTTTGTATTGTGTCTAGTGGTGTTAATGAGGGGGTCCATACATTGCCTTTAAGGGAAAACATCAGCAGGAATCATATAGAGTTAATGGGTTGCAGTATTAAGATCTGTTACTGATTAGATTATTCAAATAGATCCCATAACAGTACATTTGTATTGATAAAGAAATAATACAAAGGGATTGGTAGTTAGAATGTACTCCTCAAAACCACTACAAAATGTAATGGACATAGAGACCGCATCTTGATACCCCCTTATATATTGTAGGCCAGACTTGAGATAACATTGCAACTGTTTGTGCTATCCCTGCTCTGTAGATAAAGAGAAAGAACTAGTTTAGCTCAACATATCCTCACAAAAGAAAAATAATAATCTGAGAATATGCATTAAAACCAGTGCAACAAGTATGATGCAACTATCTGTAATTATAGTCAGTATCTGCCATCATTGAGTGCAAAGGCATCTGTATATTTTTAATATAAAAATGGTGATTCTTGTACACCATACTGTGCAGGGCTAACTGTCTATCTGTAGCACAAAGACTTTTTAATGGGATTAATGAATGGTCATTAGCTGAACACTTTTGAGGTTGTCAGTTTTTATCCTAATAATGTCTATAATTTTTGTGCTTTAAATGTAGGTGTATGTGACATCAACGTGGGCAAATCTGCTTCTGTTTGGTGTGTAGAGTAGAATTAAGGAGGTACTGCAACTTGAAAGCAAATACATTGACAGCATGGATTTTTTTTTTCAAATTCCCCACCTTTGTCTTAAAATGATACGGGATAGAATAAAATGACCCGAAAACAACTAAAAGGGGTTAAAAAAAAAAAAAAAAGAATCTCATTTAGATCTGTCACTCAAGATATTTTTTTGTATTATTCTGTCTGGGATTTATAACTAACTCTAAACAAAAAATTGAATAAAAAACATTATTTAAAAGAACAAGAAAAGTGATTTTTAAAATTAGTTTTATAGTCATTTTTCTGTTTTTTATTTTATTTTTATTATAACATGAACTATCGCTATTTTCACTTCATAAAAATGTGCACATTTTGCAATGGTGAAAATGCTTTTAAAATATTTGATTTAAAGAAGTACAATGTAAAATACATATGCTTGTGATAATTAGAATAATAACTATATACTCTGATGTGTAACTGAAACTTTTAAGAAGTGTTTATACTGCCGTTTAATAAAACATTTAAATAAGAATGCAATTTAAAAATCATTTTACATTTTAATTCTGCATGGCACAGATTTAGTACAGTATTAAGATGGGCTACCAGAATTTGAAATCTTTGTGATATCAGCCCTTTAGCATACAAGGACGCATGACTTTTTAGATGGCTTCTGCTTGTTTTGGTAGGATCCTGACTGCAGTTCCATTAAAAAGTGAAAGACATCAGCTACCTCTTTGTCTGTAGTGTCATCAACCTCAAAATGGATGTTTAAACACAGACTAAAGGAGCCAGAGTACAGATAAGATGGATTAAGAGAGCAGATATAGGGCCAAAATCATTAAGATTACCTTATGACGCTATAGGCTACAACAAGAACATAATTTGTTAAGGTAAAAAAAGCCTCAAAAGATCAGAAGTCTGTCTGGCTGATAAGCCAAGCTGTACCTAAGGTTTTTATGCTGCAAAAGCAGCAAACTTGATGAACAAAGAATAGTAGAAATGAAATGGCAACAAACCAAAGTGTACATCCAAGCCAGTCATGAAACACAACTGAAAAATGCAGTATTTAAAAGAAAGGGTCTTGCTCAAAGTAAGGATTATGCATTTAAATCATCATTTCTTGAAGGTTATAAAGACAAAATAAACTTTTTAGGGAAAAAAGAAAAAGGAATACAATATAATGAGAGATTCAAGGTTAAACAGGAACACAAGTGAAAACAGCACATCTTAACATGAACAATATCAAAGGAGACACACTAGGCAGAAAACAAAAAAGGTAGAAGATGAAAAACAGTAAATTAATCTTCCTGCAATGTCCCGTGGAAGGGAAAATGCTCGCTAGTCTTTATGTCTTGTAGCAACTCAAGACAAATGAGTGCAGTTTGTATATTAGTTTTGATGAAGGACATGTGAGAAAGACAAAGGCTTTCAATTCTTTAGTTAATCAACCCTTCGCATGATGTATTTCTGAAAATAATAAAATGGATTAATCAGGAATCAAGAGACAGGAGGGAGAGGGCTGATGTTTGATTTCCATGTGCGGATGAAATATACATAACATAATAAAGGGGTTGCTGTCGAGCATCTGCGGGAAGAGTACCTGGGAGATTAAAGCGGTGGACACAACATTACCAAAATACGAGCCGCGCTGAATTAATGAGGGCTGCAGATAGATGTACGCTAGACTCTTAATTTATTTTCCTATTCCAGCTCATCCTTTACAAAAATGACAGTGTCTTCTTATCGATTTTACACTCAGAGATCAATCAGAATTGCCCTGACTCAGACAAAATTTACAGTGCTCTCTGACACTGCCTGAAGCAGCTGGAACTTAGCAGGTCTGCCGCAGGGAAGTAATATACAATATCTGTATGTAGGGCTTGACTTGGGGGGGAAAAATAAGCTAATCTCTAGCAGAATTTTCTTCTTTCTGACAAGGTGCCCTGCCCAGATCGTCATCCCCCTTGTTATGAATTTTCCTTCCCAGCCCCACTATTAATTATAACTTGTACAGTAACAGAATTCATGTATTTAGGCCTGCAGGGAATCTATTGTGCAGTTTTAGATAAAATGTAAACTAACAGATCACTCCTACTTGAACAATGTGAAGTGCTATCTTGATACACGTCATAAAGAAGCATGGGGTGCTCCTTCAACAGCTATGATCAATTCTGACAGGCTAACAATATCAGAGCTAAATGACAGGCTCATGTTCTAAAACAACCCTTGTGGAAACCACTGCGCCCGGAAGCTCTTTTGTGCCAGTAACCAGCTGTAACAAATGCAATAATTATGTAAGAGAAACAGGACCCCCAAATGCTGAGATCTTTAGATACTTGCTCTACTTTACAACCAAATTATACACAATTAAAACCAAGTCAAGGCTGAACCATAGGAACATATCTGTGATTTTCAATGCTAAAATTACATTTTGCCTGGAGTTCCCTTCTGTTAAATGTAGTTTAATGGCACTAACAAGTTTATAAACACCAGAACGATGGTAAAACACAATGCAGGCTTCATTTCTCTTCCTGTGATTGTGAACCCTTTCACTGTGCTGCAGGCTGTACCTTCAAGATAGCCATGAGGAACCTTTACCTCCATAGCTGTTACCAAAATTATGTTAACCTCATCATCAATTAAAACATTCTTAATGGCTGTAATGTTTAAATGATAAAGATGGGTTTCTGAATTAATATCACTTGGAAGAATCACCCTAGGCTTTTTTTTTTTCTTCTTTATTACAGATTATAACCAACATGTTAAAGGGATACAAGGTGCACTTTATTTTGTAGATAATTTATAAAAAGTTTTTTGTTTTGCAATAGATTTGAAATACCCTGATCCTAGCTGGAAGGACAGGCCTAATAATGAATACTATGAATAATACATTTTACTAATGACTATTCAGGCTACAAGGTTGATAATAAAAACACAAACACTAAGAATCAAATACCACAAATATGAGAAAAGGCATTTGAAAAGAGAATACCTTTTATCAATGTAGACCTGACTCACCTTGAATACAGTACAGAACACCAGACAACAAACCACGCTCACATATAATAGTCCAGCTTACACTAATGCTTGTGGCGGCTGCAAGGCTGTAAGCATTCCAAGCCCTAGTCCTTTAAAGAGATCAGCAAGCTTTAGACTATAAACCCTGAACCATCCAACCAGCTTGTCAACTTCAAACTGTGGTGGCCCCTTTAGTATTCCTGGATGCTTTAAATGTAATCCTACCACTGTTTTATAAGCTCTGTAAACAGTCAGGTAGATTATTTCTTAGGTTCAAAGCACCAAGAAAGTTTGGATGAGAACCAACACAGTGACAGAATAGAACAGCATTCATGTTATTAAAACAATATTTCTCAATAAATTCAAGCTTTAAGCTCTAGTATTTCTTAAAAGGTTCTTGTTTTTTATTTTTAAATCAGGCCCTGAAGGGCAGATTATTATTACTTTAATGATTTCTTTTGTTTTGCACTGAAATTTATTTATTTTATATATATACATATATATATATATACACACACACACACACACACACACTATAATATATATAAATACACACACACACACACACACACACACACACATATAGTAAAAGACTCGCACCCACTTGGGTTCTTTGCCCCTTTAAAAATGGACACAGGAGATTGCGGTTTAAAGCGCTTTGCGCTATTTTTAATAAACACAAACCAAAATAAACAAAAACCTAGCTCTTTTCTTGAGCACTAAACTAAAACACAAAACAGGAACCTAAACAATAAAACAGGACAGCTAAGCTGTTTACCTGCAAAGAAAAACAAAACACACCAATTTATAAACAAATAACATGATTCACCAGAAGGCTTCCACACAGTACCTTTTTCTTCATATGCTTGCAGGCTCTACACACAGCCACCCCAAACAGACTGGCTGTTTTTCTTAAATACCCTGCACCTGGCTGTAATTTACAATGCTAGCCAGGTGCAGGGGATCATTACTAATTAAACAATTTACAAAATTAAATTAAACAATTAAACAAATTAAGGCTGTGCCCTTCTGGGAGATGTAGTCCTATTCCCCCAGGACTACACTATCTCACAATACCTGCCAAGGAAGATTATATATATATATATATATATATATATATATATATATATATATATATATATATATATATATATATATAATCTTCCTTGGCAGGTGAATGTGGCAAATATATAGAATTTAATTCCAAAATCCATGCATCTTGTCACTTCTTCAATCCACAAAACAGTTATAGATCTCAAAATTGGTAGGTAACATAACACAGGTTATAGTTCTTCAGAGATAATAAAAACATGCTATTTCAATTATTTCCTTCTTTACTGAAATATTAACCCTTTCTTTTTTGGCATTCTTTTACAGAACTGCTGTTATTTCTGAAGTGAAAATGAGAAAAAACAAGCCTCATTGAATAAGATACAAGGTCAACAAGAAGAATGAATCAGAAATAAACACCTGCTACTTTCTTTAGAATCCGTACCAAAGGAAATACACAGTACAAAGAGTTTGGAGTCTGCCTAAACTGCAGCCGGAGAACAAAATAATTATATTTTTTTCAGAATCAAACATAAAGTGAAAATTAATTAACACATTACTTAATTTTCCTGCTTCTGCTTTTGCTAATGTCTTTGCCCCGAAGCTGTGGATGTTAAACTGTGGTATTTCTGTCTAAAACAAATACTATCTTACAAGTACTACAAGTACTATCTTTCTCATCTTTTGCACCACAGGTATTTGAGACACATCATACATTGTTTCTTGCTCAGGACATATCTTCCTGTAATTGGTCTTCATCCATAGACAGTCTGAAGTTACAGTGAAAATGAAAAATGATTAGTGTGCTTTGATTTCAATAATTGCAGGATATGGAATGCAAACTGTATGTGAAAGCATATCTTTTTGTGTCATAGAATCATCTGAGCATGCCAATGGTAATTATCTATCTATCTATCTATCTGTGTATCTATCTATCTATCTTACAAAATCTATCACATTTTATGTCAAGCAAGGGATCTTAAAGTAGGTCTTTATTAATTGGAAGAGATTGATTCACAATCCAGTGCTTTTCATTGGCTCCCAAATACTAAAATGACCCATTTAAATACTGGATGTGTGATTCTGCAGAGATTAGGGTTTACACAAACAAAGAAAAACAAACTCTTCCATTATATAATCCATTGATTTATTTTGCATTTAAAAAATGCTTGACACTTTAACATTTAGGCATTGCAATACATTAATTGGTAATTTTAAACCATAGAACTTAAACAAATAATTTAGAAAAAATTCCATAAAGTAATATAAGACAAGTAATCTCGGCTTCATCAAAAAGTGGTCAGAAAGTCACAGGACAACTGGTAAACCGTTTAACTCCTATCCAGTAGAGCTCATACAGTTATAAAAGTTTACCATGGTAAAAACATAGACGGCTGGTTTCACAGACCCTGATTAGCACTAATCTTAGACTACTCAATGTTAAATTAGATAAGATAGTCCATGATTAGAACTAATCAAGGTCTGTGAAAATAGCCTAGAAAGACTTAATGAAAAGCACAGACAAGAATGGCAAATCACAAAGCGGTATTGTAAAGAATATTAAAACCATGTCACAACCATGTTAAACAATGGTAAATGTACAGTATAACTAGGCTTGCTTAACTGGTAAAGCTTGTTAAACATCGAAACAGGAGGCTGTGTGGTCCATTGGTTAAAGAAAAGGGCTTGTAACCAGGAGGTCCCCCGGTTCAAATCCCACCTCAGCCAGTGACTCATTATGTGACCCTGAGCAAGTCACTTAACCTCCTTGTGCTCTGTCTTTTGGGTGAGACGTAGTTGTAAGTGACTCTGCAGCTGATGCATAGTTCACACACCCTAGTCTCTGTAAGTCACCTCGGATAAAGGTGTCTGCTAAATAAATAAAAATTGAATTCCCCAAAAATATGTTTGACTGAAATAAATTTATATACAAAAACCACTTGCTATTTTTAATTTTCTTACTAAATATAATCATTTAGAAATCCTCTCTAGCTTGTGTAGTTTATGCTTGCTGTCTGTCCTGAATGGCAGGGGGTCACTGTCAGCCTCTCTCAGTGGTCTGTTAGTATAGTGGTTTCACCCTGTTCTGACAGATCTCATTGACTGAAGCAGTGCTAGAATGCTCTCATTTGCCAGCTACAGCCCTTGTCATTCAAAGCGCCTACTTTGAAATTAGCGAGTTAAGGTGGTGCGTAAGCTTTTGCTTTAGGTATGCAGTAACAGTTACTAGTTTGATTTGAAAATGGGACGCAAGAGAAAAACACTTAATGAATATTGTGCACAATACCCTGGCCGACGGCTGAAGTCTTTCTTGGCAGGGACGAATGAATTTTTTTACTCCTAAATTTATGCTATAAAGGTCTGTGTAATACACTTTTATATGCTGCGTTTATTTGAGACCATTTTTAAATGTATAGCTCAGCTGTGACCAAACGTTATTTTAATTAGAATGTTGGTAACCATGATTCCCTTTAAATTCGAAGACGACCGCCAACAACATTATGTATGGGATATGCCTGCCCACTGGGTAGGTATTACTGAGCTCTTTACATCAGAGCTGCCGATAGGCCCCTTCCTGGGATGACACACTCGGTCCCGCCCACCGAGGGATTAAAACTGCCATCCTGAGGAAGCCATTTCTATTTTTCCTTCTCAAGACGGTAAGGTAAGAACCTCTGTGTTTAACTGAGCGTTATTGTAAATAGAGCTACCTGAGTCGACTGCAGTTCCCCTGCATTCGTTCTGAAAGCCGGCTTGCCGCTATCCTGGAATCAGTGACTCCAAATTGAAGTTTCTTTTTCTGTCTTCCTAACTTCCAGCAGCCTGCTCGCCCCAGCCTCATGAGCCTGCTGCCTCAGACCCCCTTTATCATACAACAGCTGCAATATTGGCATGCTTGCACCTCAGACAAATGAATGTTCGCTACCGTACACAGAGGTTACACGTTGCAGTTCCGTTTGGGACCTCCTCCCTTCCAAGGAGTCTTGCACACTTCGTGTCTGACCCTCTTCAGGTCTCGGTACTTAAAGAGAAAATGGCTGCCTTGCTGTGCAAGCACACCATGCGTCTCGTAGACCCCACCTCCTGTGGAGAGGGGTTTGTGACAGGATGGCGTGTGTGATGACGTCAGGCCAGAAGCAGGAACTGGAAAAGGATACCGCAGGTAGTGAAATGGCGTTTGCGCCGTCAAAATACAACAAAAATAAACCAAATGTTTTAACAAAAAGAGAAAACTGTGCTCACCGAGCAAAATAAACAGTTAAACAAAAAAACAAGTCACGAACACAAAAAAAAAATACAATAACTGGTCCAGGTCAGGCTGAGCTGTAGCCATCACTGTTCCTGGACTTATTCTTAAACTTAAAGCTTTTTCTCTCTCTCTCCCTCATTGCTCTCGCTCCTACTACACCACCACCCCGAGCTGGAGAGCTGCAGACTTTTTATACAGGTGACCATCTCCCAATTAGCAATAAATTAAATCACCTAATTAATTCGGGAGATGGCCACCTTCTGCACGAGTTTTCTAATAAACAGCTACGGGGTCACAAATACATAAATAATAATATAAGCGGCGCTTCGCCGTCCTAAAACACAATAAATAAACACACAAACAAACAAACACAAAATAACACGGGCGGAGGGGGACCCCGTTCTAAAATAAAACAAACAAATACTGTACAGGGCTGCTCGCCCTGTTACATATACCCCCCCTTGTGCAATGCACACATGGCCCTACGGCCACCTCCCCCCTCAGTCTTAAAGTCCCGGAAGAGGGAGAAGCAAGGTGTTTCTGGGGGTGGCCATGGTGGAATGTCCTCCACCCCCAACTTCTTGGTGGCTAACAGCTCCCTCTTCGGGGCTTCAGCCACACCATATCCTGCCGCGAAAGTGCGGCTGGGGGAACTGGTCTCCTGGTCGGCGGTAGCAGCGGACCCTCGGGAGGCGAACTCGGGAGGGGAGCCCCTGGCCATGAAGGCGGCAGCGGGAGCTCCACTTCTCCCTCGTACCCTGTACCCTGTTTGGAGGAAAAGGCAGCCCCCGGCGATGCGGAGCAACAGGCAGCCCCAGGCGAAGCGGTCGTGGCATCCCTGAGCGGTGCGTGGCTGGCATCCTTGGGTGGTGCGAGGCTGGCATCCTTGGGCGGTGCGAAGCTGGCATCCTTGGGCGGTGTGAGGCTGGCATCCTTGGGCAACCCTCTTTGCAGCCGCTGCGTCCTAGTGGTTTTCCTCCGTGCTCCCCTCAGCAACCTATGCAGCGGCTGCTGAGGTCCGGCAGCATCCTGCACTGGTCCATCCTGTCGTGAAGGGAGAGGCAGCTCCTGCTCCTCTCCCTCGGGTGGTGGAGGCAGAGGCAGCTCCTGCTCCTCTCCCTCAGGTGGTGGTGGTGGAGGCAGAGGCAGCTCCTGCTGCTCTGCTCCTGGCGAAGGCGGCAGAGGCTCCTCCCCTTCTTGCTGCGAAGGCGGCAGGGGCTCCTCCCCTTCTGGCTGCGAAGGCGGCAGGAGCTCCTCCCCTTCTGGCTGCGAAGGCGACAGGGGCTCCTCCCCTTCTGGCTGCAGCGGGGGAACCAGCAGGCACTCTCCCTCTGCTGGCGGAGGTGGGAGCGGCACGTAGTCCTCCCATGGCAATGGAGGTGGAACCAGCAGGAATTCACCCTCTGCTGGTGGAGACTTGGGCTGTGGACGCTCTACCTTCCCCTTCTTGGGCCGTGGACGCACCGACTCCTCCCTCTTGGGCTGTGGACACATCGACTCCTTCTTTTTGGGCTGTGGACGCACCGACTCCTCCCTCTTAGGCTGTGGACGCACCGACTCCTCCCATTCAGGCGTAGGATGTTCGGGCGCCTCCCATTCAGGCGTAGGATGTTTGGGCTCCTCCCACTCAGGCGTAGGATGTTCGGGCTGCTCCGAGTCAGGCGTAGGACGTTCGGGCTCCTCCCACTCAGGCGTCGGACGTTCGGGCTCCTCCCTCTCAGGCGTAGGACGTTCGGGCTCCTCCCGCTCAGGTGTAGGACGTTCGAGCTCCTCCCGCTCAGGCGTAGGACGCTCTGGCTCCTCCCGCTTGGGCTGTGGACGCTCTGGCTCCTCCCGCTTGGGCTGAGAGAGAAAAAGCTTTAAGTTTAAGAATAAGTCCAGGAACAGTGACGGCTACAGCTCAGCCTGACCTGGACCAGTTATTGTATTTCTTTTTTGTGTTCGTGACTTGTTTTTTTGTTTAACTGTTTATTTTGCTCGGTGAGCACAGTTTTCTCTTTTTTTTTTAAACATTTGGTTTATTTTTGTTGTATTTTGAATAAAGATGGCGCAAACGCCATTTCACTACCTGCGGTATCCTTTTCCAGTTCCTGCTTCTGGCCTGACGTCATCACACACGCCATCCTGTCACAGGGTTCTACTCGAGATATTTCATGGTACCCAAGAACGGCAGGTTCCGCACCATCTTAGACCTAAGATTCCTCATCAAGTTCCTAAAGGAAACGAGGTTCCAAATGCTGACTCATTGTCACGTTCTCCAGTCCGTCCGACAAGGCGACTGGTTTACCACCGTGGACTTACAGGACGCGTATTTTCACGTTCCCATTCATCCAAAGCACAGGAAGTATCTCCGCTTCGCCTTTCAGGGAAGCGTTTACGAGTTCCCTGTGCTGCCATTCAGCCTCTCCCTGGCCCCACGTACATTTTCAAAGTGTGTATACGCTATCCTGGCCCCCTTGGGTTGCAGGGGATCAGAGTACTAAGCTATCTAGATGACTGGCTAATCTGTGCTCAGTCGCGAGAGGGCGCAGTGGCTTACACGACAATGGTGACGCAGCATTTGGCGAGGCTGGGCCTCACCATCAACAATGCAAAGAGTCAGCTTTTACTGGTGCAGTGCACTATATACTTGGGACTCCGGCTGGACTCCAGTGTGATGCACGCATACCTGTCGGATGACAGAGTAGCAGCTATTCAAGGTTGTCTCTCCCTGTTTCAACAGGGATCAAAGATCCCCTTAGTACGGTTCCAAACACTGCTGGGTCTGATGGCCGCAGCCATATCAGCCATAGAGCTGGGTCTACTACGCATGCACCTGCTCCAAGTGTGGCTCAATGCATTCCATTTACACAGGAAGCGTGACAGACACTGTCATCTGACAGCGTCTCGCACCTGCTCAGCGGCCCTGCGATGGTGAAGGATATCCTCCCACCTCCGCGAGGGGGAGCAGATGTGAGTGGTGATAACTCGCCAAGTAGGGACGACAGAAGGCAGAGGAGTCCACGGCACCTGGTCAGGCCACTGGACATCCCTTCACATCAATATGCTGGAGCTGCAGGCTGTGTTCCTAGCCCTCCTTAGCCCAAGAATGGCCCAGAACGCTCCTCTACGCATTCCTGCCAATACCGTTGCTCCTGGCCTTCTTGGAGAAGGTCCGGTTAAAGAAAGTGACAGTGGCCCCTCGTGGCCCAGGAGAACGTGGTTCTCGACTCTATGCCAGATCTTACAAGGTCAGCCCTGGAAGATCCAGCTTAATTTGGATCTCCTCAGTCAGGCAGGAGGCACTCTCTGGCATCCAGAAATTGCTAGATCCAGTTATGGGCCTGGCCCCTGAAAGGCTCACGAAGGCCCTGTTTGAGCCTATTCACTCCACAGAGTTGAAGCATCTATCTATGAAGACAGCCTTCCTCTTGGCTATCACCTCTGCTAAGCGGGTCAGTGAGCTGCAGGCACTGTCGGTGCACAACCCTGCTTTCCTCCCCAAGATGATTACAGCCTTCCACATGAATCACTCTGGAATTGGAGTCCTTCCATCCACCTCTGTTTGCTATGGATAAGGATATGAGATTAAATTCCCTCTGCCCAGTGCAGGCATTGAGATGTTATGTAGATAGGACAAGTGAACTGCGTCATACTGACCAGGTCTTTGTCTGTTACGGTGTACGGATCCTAAGACAGCTCCTCTCAAAGCAGCGACTGTTGCATTGGATTGCTGACATGGTCGCTGAGGCTTATGACACTCTTGGGCTTACCCCACCTGGGAGAGTAGCCATGCACTCTACTGGAGGGTTGGCTACATCTTGGGCCCTCTTCAGAGGGGCCTCTCTGTCTGATTTGTACAGCGGCTAGCTGGACTACGCCACATACCTTTTCCAGGTTCTAACGCCTCAATGTGGTAGAGCTCAGTAATACCTACTCAATGGGCAGGCATATCCCATACATAATGTTGTTGGTGGTCGTCTT
Organism: Acipenser oxyrinchus oxyrinchus; assembly: GCA_030684275.1. NCBI lineage: Eukaryota > Metazoa > Chordata > Actinopteri > Acipenseriformes > Acipenseridae > Acipenser > Acipenser oxyrinchus. The sequence goes on from CM060249.1 coordinate 7,734,761, forward strand.
CTCTTTCAGGGAACCAGAGTTACGATAAGTAACCTAACGTTTTGTTACATGTTGAATATGATAAAGGGGTTGCACTAAATGAGATGTTTTTCAATGGCATAAAAAGTCTGGGTTTTTTAAAGCATAAAGGTCGATTTCACCCATTCTCTGCTTGAATTGAAAAATAAAGATCGAAAAAAAACCCGATAAATTCTTTCTAAAATAAACATCGATATTAATTGTCGATTTGGCAAAAAAATTAAAATTGAAAAGTTGCAAGCCTAAGTATAACCATGGGAAAAGCCCAAGAAAATTGCAAGTTTACCATGATAAACTGCGGCAAGCTAAATGCATGCCTTTTACTAAGGACATTAGCATACACAATGGATATAGGACTTTAAGCTGTTCTTAAGGCCAAGACATTATCTAGTATGCATGTTGATTGATGTTGACATATTTGTGGACAGATAACAGGATTGTTCCATTTGATCACATGGCTTTATTGTGCCGTGCGTTTTCCTATATTTATTTGTGATTTGTTTTTCTGAATGAAATCATGTTTTTCTTATCAATGGGCAAGACCACCACTACAGGTAGAGAGCTATTTATGAGGTAAAGTCTGAGAAGCTCCTGGTAGCTGCTGAAACCATTATGACTCAGAAAGAGGAAATAAGAGGTGTAGTTTATCTTGTCCACTCCAGTGTATATTGATATATTCAACTGATACAACATCCAAAAACATTACTGGCATAATTACATAATGTCTAAAGCTTATAAACTTAGAAACATAAAAAAATGCAATCTGCTTTGCAACACTGAAGCTACACTGCTAAACCGTTTTTATCATACAGTTTTTAATTATGAGAATAAATTAGATAAAGAAGGTCACTGGTTCCAGCTAATTGGATTAACATGAATCCAAATAAATGTGAAACATGTCTTCTAATACAAATGTATTAGCGTGTATTCCATTATAAATTATTATCATCATACTTTGCAAACACTTCTTTATGCTGTGATGTGTTCCAAAACATGTTTTACAGATAAAACCAAATAATTGCATCAGCAAAATGTATTTATGTATTTATTGTTAGAGATTCATATTCTGTTTACAGCAGTCAAGCTTATATTGATCAGCTCAACCGAGCAGCTTACCTTCCTCTGCATCCTGCACTGTGTGTAATAATCACACTTTACATGGTGAGTGTGAATTCAGTGAATAATTACATAACTACTTTGTATGGATTGGTAAATATTTGGTATTTTGACATATTTCTACCCTAATTGAGGTTTGACAAAAGGGATAAAAGGGGATCAAATAGGAGAGAATGATATCCTAAATACCTTGTACAAATGATGATGTTACAGGTGATAAGCACACCGCACTTATTCTTGTCATAAAAACAGCTTGACCATTTTAGACTTAAGAAAAGAGACTTGATTCCTTTCACTAAAATAGCAGAGAATAATAGATGTTTAGCAGCAACTGTGCATTTTTAAATAATTGAATAAAGTTTGAATATATTGGTTGGTGTATTTCAAACACACACATTCATGTACATTTCATCTTCTTTACTTGTTCTTGTGGAACAAAACAAGTTATTTAATACCCTAATGAAAGCCTCTCTGACGCATAAGGATTTCTTTATTGACCCACGGGATCGCAGCGCAGTTATCAGCTTCTCCAAACCGTCCAAGCTGGGCTTGGTTGTTGAGCATCCAGGTAAACACGCTGCTGCAGGACATTGGGTCTGCTGCAATGATGGGGAGTGATACAAAGGGACATACTGATTTTACTGCAAACAATCTCTATAGTAAAACAACATATTATTATGACACCAGTAATGCAAGCTCATTATTTCACCAAAAGTGTGGTATGTTACAGGAGTTGATTATATTAATGCAATAACGTTATTAATCATTACTGTCTGCGTGTATATATGTCATTATTAATCTAATGAAACCACATAACACACATCTTGATAAATATACAGCACACATTTATTTTAGTTTTATTTCCCATTTTCAGCATTAATAACTGTCCATTTATAGTACCATACCTCCAATTGTATCCATGTTTGTTTTATGCAAAAAAGATCTTGCCCATTCAGGTCAGCAGTGACCACATTGTTTTGGCACTACCTAATTACATGATTGCAAAATGATATAAATAATTTTGGGTTGCAAATCCAGACTCACAAACTGTTTATTTTGGCAGGGTTCCACTGGGACACCTTCCACTTAAAGTTCTGCTCTTGTGTTAAACATGTCAGTATTAGCATATTTACATTGTATAGCTAAACTAAGGTTACTCCGAATCAAAATGTCATTTTATAACATTTAATAGAAATAGTATTGGTGAGGGTAGGGGGTGGGCATCAGGCCCACATACCCCCTCACTGAACTAGGCTTGCAGCTATAACATTAGGTGATAATCCCTTCCTTCTCTGGATTTTCTGCAAAACCTTGTTTATCAATTTGATGTTGAACTGTTATACAGAGTGTGCTACATTGTTGTGCAGCGTTTAGAAATGAAATATAAATCTGTGGAAATGGCTGCAGAGGAAACACATGGGTTAAAATGCATGTATAACATGAACATCTCTGCCCCTTGGCCTGAAGAGGATATGCTGCAGTTGTACAAATACACAGACAAACACACACAGAAAAGCAGCGGATTTTCTGTGTTTTTGACAGGGAGACAAAATATTTCTCCTATCCTTTCCAAATTGGACTGTAAGATAAAAGGACACATTATGATAATATTAATAATAGTTACAAAGATATTTGTGGAGCAGGTACTGCATAGCCTCTTGAATCCATTTTCCCAGACTATTCACAATACAATGAGGCTTCAAAATAGAACAGCACACAATACAAATGCCACTTTTCTTTATCTTACATTTTAAAAACATCATTGAAATCAGAAAGTTCATTTTCAATGGACTGGCAGTTACAATCACAGAAATAATGTAGTGTTGAGAAAAAAAAAAGGGTAATTGGTTTGGTAAAGATCGCTTTCCATTACACCATAAAGCACTACACAATAGAAAAGGTCGCCAATTAAGCAATCATGAATACCAAGTACTGAAGCTGATGAAAATAGGGCAGTGGTTTAAATAGATTTGCAAGCAATTTACCTTTTCACAATGTTGGCAATCTGATGCAATTTGCTTGCAATTTTGTCTGCTTTCAGTAGCACTCCAAGCTGACACTACAGACCAAATGGCAAAGAGGCCTGCATAGAAAATGTAAAACTATCTTGGCTGCATCAGAGTACCAGAATGGTGGTTCATCAGGAAAATTACAACAATTAGAATAAGTGCTGAAAAATCAACACTTTAAATGTCAGACTCGCTAGTGTGGCCAGGGACTGCAAATGTACCGTCTCCACGGCTAGACTAACAGTGAATGTGAAGCAATCACAAACAAGAGTCCAGGACTGATGGCTTAACAATTGATGTGACATTCAGTGAGTACTACAGTAGCCTGTCATTCTGAACAAGAAACTATTTTTTTTCCTCTCCTGATTTTAAATAATGTCAACCTAACATCTCCTAAATGCTTAATATTTTTTACTTTTCTGAACTTAGAACAGCTCTTTTAAACAGTGTAAGGTTTTGCATCAATTCTGAAAGTTACTGGACCATTATGAAGGAAGTACTTATCTTAATAGCACAAGACTCATGAAGAGCAATCCATGTTACTTTTTAAAAATGAACTGATACAAAATCTATGCATTTGAGTTATTGCAATAAAATGGGACCAAAGAAGAAACCATCCGGAGTACAGAAAGTTGAAAAAAGCAACGCAAAGAAAAGGAACGCAAACTAGCAAGTCAGTGGAAGAATTGACTCCAAACCTATAGAATCAGAGGATGCTACAACGTCTCAACAAGCAGTGCAGGGTGAGAACAATAACATATTTGTGGAGAGCACATTAAGTAAGTGTGCTAGTAATGTGTTTCTCGTACTAATCATGTAGATTAATGCACTACAGTATAAACTAAACTGATGTGAAAAAAAAATAATTTCCGAATATCTATATTAACCATGCTTTAAAAGGAACTTATAAATGAATGACTGAATAAATTACAAACATACTTACTTTATAATAGCCTAAAGTTCAAAAATAAGTTACCGTACATTGCAAAATAATCCAAATAAACAACACTAGTCTGCAGGAAATAAAACTGTTGGGAGATTGCAAATTCCATTCCCTTTCAATTCGAAGATGACCAACAACATACTTATGGGATATGGCTGTGTATTGGTAGATATTTACTGAGCTCTTTATATCAGAGCTGCCGATAGGCCCCTTCCTAGGGTGACGTCCTCGGTCCCGCCTACCGAGGGATCAGAATAGTCAGCCCACGGAAGCCATTTCTCTTTTTGCCTCTCAAGATGGTAAGTTAAGATATCTGTGTTTACAACTGAGCATATTTTGAAAGAGCTTTTCCGAGTCAACTGCAGTTCCCCTGCATTCGTGCTGAAAGCTCGCTTGCCGTTTTCCTGGAATCAGCGGCTCCATTCTAGCTCTTCTTGTGCTTTCTGTGCCTTTTTTCACAGCCTGCCTCGCTTGCGTTGCTGAGGAGGTCCATGATGCGATTTCGATGGTGGCCTCATGGGAAGGTGGCTCCTTCCTTCAGAAGCAGCCCCTACCTCCCCTGACCATTCCTTGGACCAATGGTAGAGGAATTGCTGCAGTGCTCTCACCGAGAACGCAAGGTGCCTCAGCAGGTAGCCTCAATGCTCCCCTCCAGCGCACAGGAAGAATCTCCGCTTCGCCTTTCAGGGGAGCGTCTTTGAGTTTTCCATGCTGCCATTCGGCCTCTCCTTAGCTCCTTATTTTTCAAAGTGCATGGATGCCATTCTAGCTCCCTTGCGTCTGCAAGGGATCAGGGTGATGAACCACCTGGATGACTGGTCGATCTGTCCCAGTCGCAGGAAGGAGCATTGGCCCCTACAGCGATCGTTACGAGCATCTGCTGAGGCTGGGTCTGGCCCTGTTCAACAAGGGTTCGTAGTACAAGTGGTGTTGTGTTAAAAACTATTGGGTCTGATGGCTGTAGCCTCATCAGCCACTCAACTGGGGTTACTCCACATGTGCCCGATCCAAGTGTGGCTCAGTGCCTTCCGGCTACACCCCAAGCGCGACAGACACCGTCGGCTGACCGTGTCTTGCCTATGCTGGGAAGCCCTATACTGGTGGAGGCAAGCCTCTCACCTGAGCGAAGACATAAGGATAGGAGTGATACACAATCGTCATTTGGTGATGACAGATGCATCCAACTCTGGTTGGGGAGCGATCTGGGCAGGCAGAGGAGTCCGCGGACCCTGCACATAAATACGCGGGAGCTGAGAGCGGTTCACCTCGCCCTTCAACATTTCCTTCCTGTGCTCCAGAACAGACATGTCCTTGTCCTCACGGACAACATGTCAGTAGTGGCGTACGTGAACCACCAGTGAGTCCTCTGGGTTACACGGCACAGCCTTTCGGCTGTTGATCTGGGCACAGAAGCACTTACTTTCCTTCCGGGCTGTTCATCTCCCAGGAATGGTGAACTGGGCAGCTGACCTTCTCTCCAGGGAGGGTCCTCAACCGTCAGAATGGCGACTGCACCCTTAGGTGCTGCAGCACATTGGGAGCAGCTTGAAGCCCAAGTCGATCTCTTTGCTACGGCAGAGACGACCTATTGCCCCCTCTGGTTCTCCCTCTGCAACTGCGGAGGTCCACTAGGCGTCGACACCCTGGTCCACGAGTGGCCCAAAGCGCTTTTGTAAGCTTTCCTGCAGATCCCGCTGCTCATGGATCTCCTCAGCCAGGTGCAAGGCACCCAAGTGGCACCCAGAACCGGGCAGACTCCAACTGTGGGTCTGGCCCCTGAATGAGACCATCTGTCCGCCTTAGGGCTCTCAGACGCAGTTGTCAGTACACTGCAGAAGGCTAGGGCCTCCTCCCCAGGAGCGTTGCACACCTATAAGTGGAAGTATTATCAAAATAAGCAACTATTTTGCCAGTTCTGCAAGATCTGTTAGAGGCAGGTCGATCCACCGCTACATTGAAAATGTACCTAGTAGCCATATGTGTGTGTGGGGGGTGGGAGGTGGGTGTGGGTGTGTGTGAGTGTGTATGGGCACTGGATTTGTACAGATACACCTCAAAGTACTGCATGCAATTACAATGTAATTTTCACTTAATACATGCACTTAGCACACAATTATATGATTGTGAACAACATGTCATTGAAAAAGTTACTTCCCTGATCATATTTTCTTGTTGTACATTAATTAAATAATTGAAGTGTCAGTGCAGTTATTGTACCTACAGTATATTTTGAAGTACATAGATTTAAAACTGCACAGGGAAATGGAAATGCATTTGAAGAGAAGTTCCGTAATTAACCTGAAATGTCATATGGTTTTGATATTTTAGATAAAAAGGTAGTACTAATGCAATCCTTGAAATTAAATACAGCTACTGTACTACTAAATAAATTGGCAATTAGTGCCAGTTCAGAATTTGTGATATCACTTCCAAGTTCCGAATTCCAAGACTTACTCACATGTTCTAGGCTGTTAAGCATTCAAATCACCAAATCCTGGGATAGGTTTATTTTAGGCAGTGCCGTAGTAGTGGCGTGTTTTCAGGGTTTTGAAACACCTCTCTATTCATTTTTTTCATGTGTATGAGTTGTACGGTATGAGAGAAAAAAAAACAATACTGTGCATCCTGCTCCAACTAAAGCAAAAATGTGATTTTCATACAGCAGCATAGAACTTATTTTGGCCTCTCTGCTACCAGTATTAATTCATTAAATATATAAATGATTACTTAAACCAATAGGGTAATTCAAACTTTCTACAAAAATCTCATTCCCCCAACCCTCCACTCTCCCCAAAACAAGATCCTGGCTATCCCACTGCTTTGAGGTGAACACATAGGGAATGTTTTCAGGAACAATTGACCAAAACAAAGTTTTTAGTTGTGTTTCTGTATTTTGTAGAACCTGCAGTCAACATGAAAATTAGAGGCTTATTTTTTTCTCCCTCTGTACCTCTCCCTTTTCTCCCTCGTATACCCCCCCCTTCAGCTGTCTGGCCTTCTCCTCCCCTACAACCAGCTTGCAGGCAGCCTTCTTTAAAGCGCGAGGGTGTTGCAGGACCAGTCTTAGGTATTGATATTACTGAACTCAGTCATCTACTTCTCTCACATTAACTTCTTCTAATTGAGAAAGGGTCTTTATTTTGGTGGGGGTTCCCACGTAATTGTACAGAAAAAACTGACCCCAGAGGTTTGTATGTGCTACCCTAATAAATTCATATTTTCCATAAGTCATTTGAGTAGATACACTTGCTGATTCAGAGCCAGAGAAGTATCACCTTTTTTTGTCATACTACCAAGTTTCCTGCTGGTGCTATTCAATTGCTTTGAACACATTTGTGATGTCACCCTGCCCTTTCAACTCAGAATCAAATCAAAAAGAGAGGGGTTCTCTCTGTGAGTATTCAGCCCTAATTGATTTCTCAGCACTCCTCCAGTTGAGGAGGATGTGTCAGGTGGCTTAAACAATGAAGGGTGAACAAGTGTAAGAAATGCTTCCTTCTTCAGCTAGGCAGCTGACCTAGTGACTTAATAAAGACAGAAGCATACAAGACACTTTATAGTGCAGTTGTAGATTTAAAGAATCATACATTTTGCAGTACCATGTCAGTAAATACATAGCACATTTACTTCAGTGCATTTACAGTATAATGCTACATTTGTATATTTGTATAAAGATTGAGGACATTCTCATTTTTATCTTGTGACATTTAACTACTTATTCCAAAATGTAAAGTAAAATGTCACAAAAATATAGATGCATCAAAAGTAAGTAATAAAGCAGAGAATGAGAGGACAAAGTAGATTACTTTTGTTCTCCTATCAATACATATTCAGTGTTGCCGTATTACAGATTATGTCAGTGGCTGACACTGGCACTACAGGACAACTAATCTATATCTAAGTGTGGTATATTCCTAGTTTACAAAAGGATTGGTGTAAGCGATCACATGATCATGCTATAACATTTTAATATTAAATGTTGTTGATTTTTTAAAATAAATAAGATTTTAAAAATTTTTTTATGAAATAAGAATGCATTACATAAAATAAATTAAATATATACAGTATCATACTCTAGGGCAGTGGTGCGCAAAGTGTGGGGTGCACAGGGGAGGGGAGGGTCAGTAAGGCTTTTCTTTTTTTTAAAGGATAGAACATTTTAATTAAATACATAAATGACAGCTAATTAGTCAAAGATCACTCTAGGACTTATAGAACCTGAGAAATTATGTTTGAGGTAGTGTGTGTCAGTGAAACTGCAGTGAACAGAGCCAAAATGGCGGCTTCCATATATGGGGTGCCAAGTGTAAAAATAAAACACAAATATTTTAACAGTGTTTTCCCGGATTTAATGTAAATTGTGTATTTTTTCCTAAATTTAACCAAAAAAAAGTTCTGATTTTAGCTTTATATGTAAATGTTAACAAACACATTCTTAAAAGTTTTGAGATGGGTACATTTTTTTGGCATTGTAGTATGCAGAAGAGGCAGGGAAGCGGAGACATTAATGGAGTTTCCATGTGTGGTTATTTACACGTGAAGTGGCGATGTGCGTGCACATCTGGGAGACCAGGTCAACAGGATCAGGTTTGTGGCTGAAAATATGTGAGCATCATGGAAAACACGGGAAAACCACGCCCATTTTCACATGGAAACCCGCATTTCATATGAAAACGTCCACTGAACCCAATCCAGAGAGACTTGGGAGCATACATGGAAGTTGTTCGCCATAGATTTCGAGAATGCTATGTCTCCACTGGTTTTCAGTCATGGTGATCTAATAGCTGGGTTGGACAGCTTCATTATATACCTCTGAGTTAATTAATTCCTTTTTTCTTAATTAATAAGTCGTGTGATAAATTAGTTGAAAAAGTATTCACTTCTAATGATAAGCCACCCCAACAATGGACATTTGAAAAACAATTTGGCAAGAGCAGTAAAACACACTATTAAACAACCAGGCACGATGCATTTACAAATCAAGCTTTATTACATCAGTTTAACACTGTGCTTTAAACAGTTTCATTCAAACAAGATGCCACCTGACAACCATGGATTTCCAGCTGAGATTCTCTTGTGTACCTGTTCTCTGAGCATGGAAACAATAGGTTACGGATGTAACCCCAGCTCCCTGAAAGAGAAGACGACCAACAACAATACTTTTGGGATATGCCTGCCACAGGTCAGGTATTTACTGAGCAATTTGTGTTAGAGCTGCCGATAGGCCCCTCTGGGGAGTGACGTTCTCGGTCTCGCCTACCGAGGGATTAAGTAGTCACATTCTCTTTTGCATCAAACCCGCAAATGCGAGTGATGCAACCTCGCCAGATTTGTTGGTCGTCTTCTCTTTCAGGGAACCGGGGTTACATACGTAACCCTTTTGTTCCCTTTCAATTCGAAGACGACCAATAACAATACTTTTGGGAAAGTATATCAAAGCCGTCACGAGGGAGCATGAGCGGACAGCAGATGAGGGACGTCTCGCTACCACCAAACTAATGTTTGTGGTTCGAGCATGCAACCTCAAGGACCCTTGTGCCTAATGAAGGCATAGAGAGATCTACCACATTGAGTAGGTAGAACCTGGTGAATGAATGCAATCTCAGTCTCAAAGGGAATTCAATCTCCGATCCTCCTCCAAAGAAATAGGAGGGGGTTGAAAAGCCTCTAATCTCACTGATTGAGTCAAGTGGAAAGCCGTAACCACCAGGGAGGAAAGCGGGGTTCATGTGTAACGACACCCTGTTTCCATCATCCCAAACATGCATACAGGAGCTGTGCACTGACAGAGCCTGTAGCTCACTTACCTGCTTAGCAGAGGTGAGGACTAACAAAAAAGCTGTCTTCATAGAGAGATATTTCAACTCTAAAGAATGTGTTGGCTCAAACGGGGCCTTAGTGAGAGCCTCCAATACCACTTCTAGACCACTCGGGGAGGACGTCACAGCCACTTGTCGAGATGCCTCTCGCTCTCGGTGGGAGCATTGTAATAGCTCCTCCACCCCTGGCCCAAAGGGTATGGCCAGGGGAGATGGGTGCATCCAAAAAGGCCGACTTGTCCGCATTTGCGACCTGGCCTGTGACAGCCAAAACTGCGCACCACTACGAGGCCTGCTAGGCTTCTTCCCAGGGCCATCTAGGTAGGCCATTAGGAGACCTGCCATGTTGGCTAGGCACTTTACCTGCGCTTTGGCTGTGTACGCTGTAATCCTGGTTTGGATTGTACCTCCTTGTGAACAAGTGGCTGAGTGGATACAGGTGCAGGAGTGATGCAGTGCGTGAATGAAACAGACAGAGACTTGAGTATATTTGGAAAAGGGTTTATTTATATTTTCCAGGTCTGGTGACCAAACAATAATCCCCCGGCAATGCACACCAATGTGTACTGCATGGGGTAAATAACAAGGGGATTGTAGTCCCAAATAATAAACAACATCCGCCCCACAATAATAGATACACGGTCACCAGTCCTGGGTGTGTGCAGTAGTGCTCATGGCGGGTGATACAAGCTTATATTTATGACAATGGTGAAGTGTTGTTCCGGCTTTGTGCTGGCCCACGGCGACAGCTCCGGAATGTGTTAGCTGTCTAGAAATTGACAAACAAGACAAATTAAATCACTCGTGCTACACAGCCCACCTAATACCCCGTGCACCAATACATACACTCCAACAATAACACACCACATGAAACATAAAATACGCACAGGGGTGGTGCACCCCACCACAATCCCCTATTTAAACCCCAAGCCTTGTATTTACTCTCTGTCTTGCGTTTTTTGTTTTCCACAATCCTCCCCCCCCCCCACTATGCTTTCCTCTTCTATTCGGCTACTCCACCTCTGCAACTGCGCCCTCCTCTGCAATGGTCTCCCTTCTGGGGGTAAGTGAAGCTCACTTCTCAACCTTAGAAGCCCAGCCCCCGCTGGCTTTGTCCTCCGCGACAAAGGTTCCCCGTGAGCCAAGGTGGACCCCCGGCCAAATTTAACTATCACTTTCATCTTCCCATGTCTCTCCTCTAGATCCCCCTTGGGGGAAGTATTGGTTGCTTCCCAGCCTTGGAGACCGAACGGTTCAGTCTCACCTCCGCGAGGGTGGCTCTCTGTGAGCCAAGGGGAATCTTCTTACTCTTCTCTGTTATAAGCACATATCTTCTGTTATCAATTCACAAGGCCTCTTCCTTTACGCAGACCTCAATCATGTCCAGTGAATTCACTGATTTATTTGTTAGAAACCCAGATTTAACGTGTCGGCTAAATGCTGACTCGCCAAGATTTAAAAAAATGTATTTATAGACTGGTTTAAAATGTTGAATTTACAGTATGCGTTTTCAACATTTATAATTATATCTGAAAGTACAATTTTGAAATCTTATAAGAATGTGTTTTTTAACATTGATGTATTTAGCTAAATCTAGACTTTTTGTGGTTAAATCTTGGAAAAAATATGCGATTTACATTAACTCTGGAAAACAAACACCTGTTATAATATAAAGCGTCAGTGGCGGAAGCGGGGTGGGGGCGGGGTACTGCGGCTTCGAGGCTCACTAAGCAGCCAGGCATGTGATAAGGTAGGTCTTCCATCACACCCTGTTGTGTGATATTGTTTACATGTTGTAGATCTAACATAGTAAATTAACTGACAAAATTAACACCGCTTAAAACTAAACTATTACCTTTAACTGCTTCACTAAAACAGATACAAATGGCATCTATACAATGTACCTCTTTTATTAAACCGAATGTAGAAAAAGAAATCTTGTATGAATTCAGCTAATCATTTTTTTTAATAAAAAGAATAAGAAGGTAAAAATACAAACTGGGTATTAGGGCATCATTTATATCCATTATGAAAACTGTATATATTAGCTAACAATTGCATCTAATTAAATAGAATGAGAAATGTGTTTTATACACTACCTGTAAAATAATAATCTCATATTATTGTCTTGTTGTTTGTTGGGACAAAGCCGCTCCCAGAACTACTCAACCTAGATTAGTTAGTTGGTTCAATACTAAACACAGCCCAGTGAGACAAAGAAACAAACAAGGAGCAGGATTTACATTGTAGATTACAGACAGTGAGCAGCATTGGCACATTACCACTGGAAAACCTGTGAATACATCTCAGCTAATAAAGATAATGCATGTAAGAGGAGCGCAATGCAATTTGGAATTCTGTATCTCTGATTGGATTTTAAACTTGGTAAAGGCCTTTGCCCCCAACTGGATACATTTGTAGGAAATGATACAGTACCATGATATCCCTAATATTACTTGGGGAACCAATTTATTGTGGTTAATATTACTCTTTAATTCATGTGGGAAGCCTTGCTGAATGAAAGCAACCTCTCCTAAATGAGGCATGTATTTGCAATGATGGTACCATTATTACATTTCAATAAAACTACCCCCAAACTTTAAAATGCTGTGTATACTGGTACCACTTAAATTATACATTCCGCACGCTGTTATTAAACATGAAAACTAACATCACAAATGGCTGTATTCATAATCTGACATGGTAGCGTTTAAAAAATAGATGCCCCAAATCGCACCCCCAAAAAGTAGGTTTAATAAATAGACAAGTACTTAAATGAATAAAATCACTTTCAATAATGTGTTCTCTGATTCTTTCAATTCCCTGTGAATCCCACCTCATCAGTCTTCTCTCCAGTTTTGTCAATACAGTGTTGTCTGACAATCCTACCATTCAGTGGCATACTTTATATAGATACAGCCTTATTAAAGGAAGACAAATTGGTCAGGCTTCTATAGATTTCCTTTCAATCTGGGCAGGGTGGTAGTTAGTGGAGAAAACTAGGAAATTTCAGATCTCTAGAGTCTACTGAGACAGGATGGCTTAGCCGTGACTCAATTGGCCACTTTCACAGTGAGGCGATGGTTTCTGGGAATATAGGTAATGCACAGATGGGGCCGAGGCTGACCACAACCTGTTCCATTGTATTTCCTCTGGTCTCTAATTACCGTAGCAACCAACATGAGAGATTTGAAAAGGCAGGTGATGGGATAGGAGAGAAACCTGTTGGACTTTAAAAGTGGCGGATCCTGCACCATCAGGCGTGATGTAGTTCAGCCTGACAGATAATTAGGGGAGACATGAATTTTTCCAATGTAACAGATGTTCACTAATCAGGCCAGATTTGGAGTCCCTGCGCCAGCAACATTTCATGCACAATTTAACTATCTAAAAGGAATAAACTACTTAATGCATTGTACGGAAGGCACAGCTGTTTCACGGTCAGAAAATTGCTGTCAAAAATGTTCTTTTTAGAAATGACATGTTTTATATAACTCTAACGGGGTGTTTATAATGTATTAATAATAGGTGTCAAAAGATGCTGTCGTACATCATCCTAGGAATTTTTATTTTGCTGAAGTAGTATTTACATTCAGATTATTATTATTATTTTCTTTTAATAAATATTTCATTTTACGTAAAAAAAAACACTCTTCTTGAGTTTACTTTCACCTTAATTAATGGAACTTGTTTTATGGTAGCATAATTATACTTATAATTGTGACATGAGATCAAAAGGCTGTGGGATTTAAAAAAAAATATATTTAAGTAACATACATCATTAATGTAAAACATGTTAACTAATCACCATCATCAGGATTTTATATGCCTACAGGGCTTACTGTTAAAGGTGAACAGTTACTTAAAAGGTAAACAGTATAATCGGGGAAACAAGACCTTTAATGATTAGTATTTAGGTTATAAAGTACTGTAACTGCAACTGAATATTTCTTAACATTGAGCAGTGCTGGTCCATTTGTTTATACCATATACTTTAAAGATAAAAAATACAGCTTTAATGTATTCATTTTTTGGTATATGTGTATCTAAAGGCTATATGAGGTATTAATTGTATTATATGAAGATATAAAAAATTGATAAATCCACTGAAATGTGTCATCTACTATGTCCCCATTCATTCAGAATTTCCATCTGTATTGAGTTTTCTCCAGGAATCATAGGGTTTCTTCAAAGGATCTTTAATGTCCACAATGTAGACAAGACAGTGACTTAAAATCACTGTACAGTGCATCAACATAACAGTGTCCACAAACATCATGGCGTGTTCCGGCCTAGAATGGCTATGAACCCCATACTCGACCACCAGCTCTGGAGCCCCTACAGTAATACACATGTATATACTGGTATATTGGGTGGATTTTACATTTTGGTACCAGTTTGAATTCCATGCACAGTTACACAATGGATATCTTTTATAGCCCTTAATTGTTTGAAGCCTGTTCTGAAACATCAGTCTCTCAATCTTAAACATTACATACTAGATCAAAATGATCCTTGTCCTCTGAAGAAGCTGCCTACTTAGCATTAACTGCACACAGAAAGATATCTTCCAAATGTGTCTGACCCCTATTTGTCATCTTTTGTTGCCTTCACTTTAGTTCTTGTATCAAGCCTAGCAGCTGGGCTGCATAAAATACAAGCAAATAGCTCATAATAACAGTTTAGACACCTTTCAATTTTTGCATCATGCTTGAAAAGTTTAGTGTCCCAGTAACAGGCTTGTGAGTAACTGGAAGTCAGTCCAGTGTGAGGTTTGCCACACAGCCTTCTTGTCATTGTGGGTGCCATGACAACTAGATAGCACTGCTTAAGTTGTCAATTTTTGTATGATAAAAAGGAGAAATCTTCTATGCATATGAAGGCATACTACACAAGACTGTAGCAATAAAAGTGTTAAGTGCATAGAGCTTCTATACTCAGGAAAATATCAGCATAACTTTTTAATGTGCTTTCAATTGCTATATTTGTGCACCTGATGCAAATGCACTGGTTCCCTACCATAAAATCCAAGCCAATATATGTTATCTTCTCAAAGATGACAGATATTCTGTACTGGGTTTAGGAAAATGGATAGAGGCTATGTGGCACAGCTTGTTGTTGCACTTGTCTTCCCTCATTGGGCCTGGATTTTAACCCACAGTAAGAGTTTTTTTTTTACTCTCTATATATTTTTGACTCCCTCACCCTAACCCTATCCTTAAATAGGGGGTGGGGGCACCTAAGATATATATTTTTAAATGTCTTCATACTGAAGACGTGTTCGGTTTATAATAGCATTAATATCTGTTGAAGCATTCAATTATTTTGCAGGTAATGACCGCTGCGACAGCAAAGAAAATGAAGGGCTGTAGAAATATATATTCATTTTATATAGCATAGATATAGCATACCAATATTTCTCGTTAATTTAATTGCAACAAGAAGATTTCAGTTCACAATTTATATATTTTTAGTACAGTTTAAAAAAAAATCTTTATTTTATTATTTTTTTCCTAAAAAAAGTAACAAAAACAAAAAGCTATAAAATGCATATGTTTCCAATTTTTCCACTGAAAAAAATTAAGATTCTATGTAGAAAGAAAAGTCATTTTCTTGCCGTATAGGGTCATACAAAATGATTTTATACCTTTTTCTCCCATTTAACCACTGCCTTACCTGCACTTTTCATTTCCTATCAGCTGCAGTGGCAAAACTGCATCTGTCAACTGTATCTCTTTTATCTGATGCAGTGGATGACAGGTAATCTAGCTGAAAGTTCCTACAATTGCACCACCAGAAAAACACTGGCTGATGAAATCTGAGCAGTTATCACACTAACCATCACCTGTCAAGACTCCTGCTTCAATTTAAGGGTGCATCAATTTTCTGAAGAGGAAATCAAGGGCAAAGAATAAAAGCAGTGCAGATAAACAGTGACAAAGGCTCTTTCTGCGTTTTTTTGTATTTATGATGGGATGTTCCAGCATGAGGAGTTCTGTGGGGTTTTTATCAGCTGTCCAGATACATCTGTGATAACAAGGGATTCTTCACCCATTGATGAAGTGGCTCACTTGCACTTACTGAAAGGGCAAAAGATTTCAAACTAAAATTACTTTCACCAAATTCCTCTGAGATACTAAAGCCAGAAAGAGTAGGAAGATGGAACAAATGACAGTCACAAGTAACAATGAGACCCTCTGTTCACCACCCCCGGCAGACAAGACTAATTAAAAAAAGAAAGTCAAATACTGCTTTTGTGAAAATAAGAAGCAGATTGGGTGGTTAGGTGTCAGGTATGAAGGTTTCTCATCTTGTATCTAAGGGATATTTCAAACATATATTGACAGCCCTTTTAACTATATATATATATAGAACACAGTGAAATATGCGCTTCAGCCCTGACAATTTGAAAAAAAAGCATGTCCACAATTAACAAGTATAACCAAAGCATATGCAACAAACAGAATCAATATAAACTGCTTCAGTTTTTGCCGTTGTGGTACAAACCTTTATAAATGATACATATGTCTCACATTATAAGAAAACAAGGTCAAATTTAAATGATTATGGTAAAAATACTCATCCTCATGCTAAAAGGTATACATTCAGCTTGAAACTGAATGCTTTTTTAAATAACTATATTTATTACAATAAGTGATTCTGCAGAAGAAAAGAAAGAAAAGCTTTTTTGGGTTTTGAAGCCACAGTTCTTTCTTTCTGTTTCAGTCCTCCTATCAACTTTTCTATTATGATCTTATTATTCTTTTTATGTCGTGTGTCATTTTTTTAAAACTAATCATCCAGTGGTTATGAACTGTAAAAATGTACAACACTGACTAACATTTTCCAGCACTGATTAGTGATTTATAATGTATTTCAAGCCCTGCAGTTGCGCTTTTCTAACCTAAAGCAGACAAATGGGTTTATCCACGTCTTCTGAGCTGATGCTGGTCAATATTTTCTGATTAGGAAAAAATACCAAGGCGAGTGTTATGAAAAAAAGAGAAAAAAAATGTAATTAAAGAAAACACATAATGCTCATTTTTAATAACAAGGAGCAAAGAAAAAATCAGGTGTCTCTGGTTTAGCCAATAACTACTCTCTCCTTCAATTTGTCATTGTGTTAATCATACCCAATAAATAACTAACGCTTAGGAACAGCAACTGGCCTTATTTAACTTGTGTACTTTTATTGACTGTTAAATGCATGGCAGACAAATTGTCAGATGTATTCAGATCAAATTGGTAGACAGATATTTGGAATTTCACTAAACACTGTTTAGTATGTTTGCTTTATGGGTGGTTGCGTTCACAGTATTTTCTTACTTACATATTGAATTATCTTGCATCTATGCACCTTTAATAACCAAACTAGATAATGTATTCTCATTTATATCTGAAACATTATTTGATATACTTTATTACAAAAGTATTATAAACTTCATTACACATGTTTTATTCTGTTCTAAAAAAATGTCAGTGCTGTTGCATGTTACTAGACTGCACTTGTGGCGAAAGTCCTATCTAAATACTAGTGTCAGCCTGGATGAACATATTGTTGACTTCCTTCATGCCTATTAGCCACTGTGCTTCAACCCAGTACTGGAGGGACCACCTCAGCTGAAGTAAGAGGGTATTGGGTACCAATAGTTTAGAATTGCAAGTTCTACAGTATTTTGAGGAAACACGGAAAATGTAGCCAAATTGTGTGAAAATGTCATGTTGTGGACTACCATCCAGTTGGTCTAAACTGAGTTTAGTGAGTTGACAAAGGACTTTAAAGTATGGTGTTACACAGCAACCTCCTTAAACTTATATCTTATTATATGCTTAATCATACAGCCATGGATGACTCCCAGAACCCTCTATATCACTACTTGTCAGCTGCCTACATGTTTTCAGTATTCTTCTTCTACTCAGAAGCACTGATAGCCTTTTGGTTGTTAACTGATATAACTATACACAATTGGAGTGTTTTTAAATGGAAAGACTCCAGTTTATTGACAAACAATGGTTACAGAGCAGGTCACTTACTGAAAGGCTCTGTATTGAAATCACTTCAAAACAGATTCTACCAAACGCTTCTAAAAATATACATGGTATATCATGGTAAAATTATAGACAAGTGTAGTAAACCATAGGTAAATGATAGTGAAAGCACAACCCCCTGTAGCAATCAAAGCACAGCATGGTAAAGAATGATAAACAACCATAACTGTAGGAAGCTCCCTAAATAATACATGATTACTGTAAATGATGGCAAATGTGGGTTTCCAGAAATACTTTCTGTTGTCTAACAAATTGTTCAACACACTTTTTTTCTAAAGAGAAGATTGGAAAGTTTGAAGAAAAGGAACTTAATAAGCATTCAGTTTAACAAATAAAAGCAATGAGGGTCATGGTTGTTGCATTCTAATTACAAAACTTACATGAGAATGCACTATATTCTATATTAGACAAGTGCTGTCATAACACTATCTAGCTGGCTTCAGTAGTTGCTTTTCATTTAATGACTACCCCCTGCCTATGTCACGTATTACCAACACAATTCCTCCTACACAGTTTCAAGCTATCAGTGTTTTCTTCTGTCAAGCAACATAATCAGATAACGCCAATGTTAAATACATACAAACTAAAAAAAGAATTAATTACCACTGCAACTTGCTTAGTTAAAGCATTTAGTATCACTTTTTTACAGCTCCTATATTCTTAATGCCACACAAACTATTTAACCACCTAATTAAATCACTGTTTGGGTCATGTCAAATGTTCCAAGTCAAGAGATATAAGTAAGAGAGAGGCGTATGTTTTCCTGAAAACCCAACCATTGACTGTATTTGACGGTTGGCACAAGTACCTTAAAACTCAAATAGCCGCCAATGGCCTGAGTACCCAGCACATCCCAGGTCTCATTTTACTACTAGTTATCAATTGTTAATTTGTAAAAAAATATGTTGAAGTTCTGGTTAAAATGCAGTTTACTCACAGTCTTAACAGTCTACAAAAGAAGAAAAAGAAGAAAATAATTTGCCTTTTTTAGGTGGTTTCATTTGACGCTGTAAACTATCAGATCTGAGCTTGAAATTACTGATATAGATAACCTAGAAAATTAGATTGTTTTATACATGTCTACACAGGAATATCCTTTCCACTGAACATTACCCCATGTGAATAATTACTTTTACCCGGCCGGAATTCAAGTTCAATATTTACTATTGTTTTGCCGCAATTGCAGGTTATTAGTCTTTCATGATATTAAAATGTCTGCCATCGTTATTAAAATGAGGGAATTTGCCTGTATTTGATCGTGTGATTATTGCGGCTTCTCATCAAAGTTCTAATATTCCAGCAACTCTCTCTGATACGAAGCCTGAAGAGAACCCCACAGGAGTGAGCTGGCCCCAGGGATTACAGAACACATGTTTTGGTGACATTAAAAAGGAAGTGCCCTGCCGTGCCCATGGTAGGTTTAGAAAGAAACAATGCTGTCGGTATATTTCTCACATCCAGGGAGCAATTCTTAGCAGTGTGTGAATAACAATGGGATAAAAACGTGAATACCCGACCTACACACAGGATATAATGTAGGTGGTGGTGATGGCCTGTGAATAGGGGTGACAGGTCAGCCAGGGAAGAATCCATCCAAAGAAAAGATAATAAAAGGGATTCCTGGGGTTAGCAATGCATTCATTTCAGTCTCAGCCATGCTGCTAACATATAGGCTTAGTTTTCAAGTTCTTGTTTGAAAGCAAGACCTAATGATATGGATAGGCTTGGCTGCAGAGGAATTTAATTTCTGTAAAACTGCAGGCTCTTGGTTTGTTTGAAAAAGTTCAGTGGAAGGCACTTTTATCTGTGACGATGGGTAACATATGTTTTTGAAGTTGAGGGGTTTATTTTAATGAATAAGAACTTATTCATCATGAACACCTTTTTCCAGAAGAAACCCATCAGGAAATGGACATGGAGAGGACCCAACAGAGTGAAAAATGAAATCGACTACATACTCACCAACAAGAAGCACACCATACAAGATGTCTCAGTACTAAACAATTTTAACCCAGGAAGTGACCACAGACTTGTAAGATGCAAAATACAACTAAACACAGCACTGGAGAGAGCGAAACTCGTGATGACGAAATTCAATCAACGAAAACACAATCAACGTAGAAATGCTCCAGAAGCAAAGCCTGATGTTTCAACTGGAACTGAAGAACAGATTCAGAGCTCTTCAAGATCTGCAAAAAAATGAACAGAGTACAAAGTGCGACCAGAAGATCATGCAAGAGACAAAAGACCTAATGAAGAAAAGAAAGGAAATTAAACAAACAACAGCTCTGAAGTCGAAGATTGAATACATTGAGCTGCAAGACAGTAAGAAAGTGCATTACTGAGGATATACGGTCGTTCAACTGTAGGTTGGTAGAGAAAAGTATTGAAAACAACCAAATCATGAAGAAAGCAAAACAAAGACTAATCGTCTGGGAAAAATCTGATTTTAGCAATCAAACAAGAGAGCTGATTTTGAAGAGAGTTAAGACTTTCTACCGGAAGAAGTGAAACATACTATCAAACATATGAAGACAGGAAAGGCACACGGAGAAGATGGCATAACGATTGACATCATGAAAGAAGGAGGTGAAGACCTGCCAAAAATACTGTCGCGCATTTTTACAGATTGTATTAAGCAAAAGAAAGTGTCAAACGACTGGAACAACGCATCAGTGATACTTTTACATAAGAAAGGAGATAAAGAAGACCTCAAGAACTACAGACATATTAGCTTACTTTCTATAATCTACAACATTTTTTACCAAGATACTCACCAACAGGCGTCAAGATAAATTTGATTCAGCACAATCAAATGAGCAAGCAGGATTCAGGAGTGGATTTAGCACAATGGATCATCTTCAAGTTGTACGGCAAGTGATACAAACCAGCAATGAGTACGAACTACCACTTTGCTTGGGATTCATCGACTATGAAAAAGTCTTTGACTCTGTTTACACAAGATAGAAAATGTAGAGAGACTTTATCAGCACCATATACAAGAATGCAACATCCAGAGTAAGACTCCATAAAAACAGCAACAAAAAGAAAATTAAAAAAGGAGTTCATCAACGAGGTAAAATTTCCCCAAAGCTCTTCACAGCCACCCTAGAAGACATTTTCAAAACACTGGATTGGGAAAAATAAGGGGCTGAAGATCAATGTAGCCCACTTGAATCACCTACGATTTGCTGACAACATGCCCAGAAGAATTACAAACAAGAATACAAGAACTACACAAGGCTAGCATCAAAGCGGGTTTGAAAATGAACCTGAAGACGACTAAAGTCATGTTCAATAAATATTCCACTCCACAGGCAATTGAATTCAATGGGATCAAGCTTGAAGAAGTCAATAACTACATATACTTAGGACAGTTAGTTTCAGCAATGACCAATGCGTGCTGCCAGTGCTAACTTACAGATACGAAACCTGGACCCTCAATGCAAAAATGATTCACAGGTTACAAACGACTCAATGGAGTATGGAAAGATACATGCTGGGAATAACAAGAAGAGACAGGAAAAGGAAGGAATGGATAAGAGCACAAACAAAGGTATGTGATGTTATTATAAGAGCGAAAAAACTGAAATGGCAGTGGGTCGTACATATAGCAAGAAGAACAGACCATTGCTGGACCAAGGATATACTAGACTGGATCCCAAGAGATATAAAGCAACCAAGAAGAAGACCTCCAGGAAAATAGTAAGATGAAATAAGGAAACAGGCAGCGCAATGTGGATGAGGGATGCAGCAGACAGGCTTTTGTGGAAGAATCTTGGGGGGGCCTTCATCCAGCAGTGGATTGAAAAAGCCTGAAGATGATGATGATGATGATGATGATGGTGATGATGATGATGATATATATAAACACACACTGCTGTGCAAAAGTCTCAGACATGTTGTATTTTTCTACTTTGATGCATTATGAGCATCAACAATTTAGAAGGCACAGGTGTTGTTGTCCATCAAATCAACAGTACTTAAAGGATGTGTTGCAGTAAGAATACCTCTGTTAAGAAAGGGGAACAAGACTAAAAGGCTAAAATATGCACAAGAACACAGAAATTGGACTATGGAACAATTGTCAAAGGTGCTTTGGACTGCTGATGGATGGACAATGACACCTGTGATTTCTGCCCGTCCTGTTGTCAATTCAGCGTTTGTCTTCTTTCTTCTATTCCTTATGGATATTATCTTCAAGTATTGCTAATCCTTGTTAGACAGCTTTTTCGGTCTTCCAGTCCTGTCCTGTCAATTACAGATGATGTTTCTCTGTACTTGTTGATTATGCTTCTGATACCACACCTTGAAAATCGAGTTATATGAGCTATTTCACTCAATGTTTTTCCTTCTTTATGCAAGTCAAGGTTGTTACAATAGTAGAAAACAATAGTGGAGGCTTTGAATCAATTTTTGATGCTCATAATGCATCAGAGTAGAAAAATGCAACATGTCTATGACTTTTTCACAGCAAAGAACAATTTCTCAGGAATTTCTCAGAGGGGTGATTGATTGATCCGCTTATTAGCATCCCTAAATACCAGTTCAGTGGAAATTATACTTCATTAGGATTAAAAAGGGACAGGTCTCATGTACCAAGCAAACTTCCGTTATAGCAAAGAAGTAAGCTCTAATATTCTGGTATATCAATTAAGGATTTTCTTTCCTACCACCTAATAAAATATCTTGTCTTATTGCCATTGGAAAGGGTGGAACCGCAGATGACTGGGAAAGGTATGTGGTTCAGAGGATAATGTTTAAAATGACTGAAAACACCCAAACAGACAAAAACCCTTCAGGTGCAACAAGGTCATCTTCAGAGGAGATCCAGTGCTTGCATAGTTGTTGTTTTTTGGTTTGTCTGAAAATCAACCGCAATGTCACTGCCACCAGCGTTGTCTCTGTAAATGAAAAAAAAAAAAGTTCTGAAATGCTAATGAATTTCTACAAAATATACAGGTGAAAAACTGCTGCAGTCAGAATACTCAAATTAAAAGAACTGCTGTGGTAAGACTATGCAATCAGTAAGCAATTCACTTTACATTATTTTCCATTTCAGTGACCCCTTCCAGGTAACTTTTGTAAACTCAATCCTGTAGCCTGTAATGTGCTATCAAACAAGTCATATTTCCATGTTCAGAAGGTGCATCCAGGTGTGAAGATACCATGCCATGCCATACCTTCATGTACAAGCACCCCTGGGTGCTTTTTAAGTGATAGTTCCCATCGATGAAGATATTTTAAAGCCACATGGTTGCTTAAACCTTTTCAAGTTTTTGCTAGGATGTAATGACTGAAACAGAAAATAAAATATAAAGGGATTCTAAACAATAAGAATAGTACTGTACATTAGGTAAGATACCTGTATTTCACACCCGCATCAAGTTGCTCTTTAATATGGTAAAGTCTGAATCCAGGAGATATTCAGAAATCATTATCTTTGTTACTGAAAACATTAAAAAGCTTGCTGTGTGATTATACAATGTTGCCGGGGCTCCTTTAGAGCTGACATGCTTTCTTAACATTAAATATCTCCTAGCCTTTGGGATAAAACGTCTGTTCACCTCAATGCTCTCATTAATTTCCACGTATGGGGTATCATAAGAAATATATACATACATGTTTACAATCTATTACCTTTACAGGACTGTTAATTTAATTAAAGCAAATAAACTTATTACCGCCTATCTGACTGTTGTGACAATAGTCTGCTGAGAAAGCTAATTTGCTCACATCCAGCAGCCCATCCTGAAACAGATAATACTATTTTATTACACAAAGGTCACTAGGGAAATTAACTCCTCAGCTATCAAATAAAAAACACTGCCCTGAATAACAAGTATCCTTTGATTGCTTTCTATCCTTAGATACCCAGTAGATTACACCAGTGACCTTTTCACAAACCTTGCTGGAAGTCATGCAAAGCTTTATACAGCATCACCATCACCCTACCCTGGACATATTTTATTAAAATACTAATTGAAGAAGGCAGTAGCAACAGGATAAATAAAAAGTTTTCAGCTTGTTGCTTGACTATTGCAGCCTTTTCCTGAGTTTAAACATGATTTTTTAGCTCTTGAAATGCAGCAATCCGTAAGTACTAAATCTTGTTGGTTTGATTTCATTTAGACTTCACACATACGACAAAGAATGACATTATGTGGGTCAGATTTAAAGTTTTGCTTCTTCATGTTAATAAAAATGTAAAAGTAATCACCCCAGCTTCTGTTGTTTCTTGACTTTAAGCTGTACATAGCTTCAAGTGTAATTTTATTTACATAATAATTCACCTTCCCCTTACCTTTTTATGCTAATCTGTCACTCCAATTCTAATTGTTAACCATTTTTCTCGTATCTCAGATCCACCAGGCATTATCTGTGCTGGTAGAATCCTAGTTGCTATCTCTTTTAGAATATGTCCTGATTCTACAGCATCACCTGATGCGGTGATCTTTCAACTCTGTTGGTTTCACTTAGTCAACAAAAACAGAATAGCATGATGGGGGCAGCAGAGTAGAAAGTTCCCACCATCATGCAATTTCCTTTGCATCAGGAAGACTCAACAGAAGTATGATTATAATTCCATATTTTAGAATCACACCTATTTGTTTAATAAGCTCTTGGTTTGGCTCTTTTATATTTGCCCCACTGCTGAGAAGAAGAAGAAGAAGAAGAAGAAGAAGAAGAAGAAGAAGAAGAAGAAGAAGAAGAAGAAGAAGAAGAAAATCGGGTTAATGTTGTTACACTATCATGTATTATACACTTTGTTTTCAATTGTTTTCAGATTTTTCATCCTCTAGCACTTGAAATTGTGTTTCTCGTAATTTAACAATACTAACCTTGCAGGGTTTTTCACGCTTATCAACACAGCATTATAACTATTTCTTATTCTTCCATTGTACACCCTCTCCTTCTGTTTAGCATGTAACAATTTTACTAGCCTTCCATCCATCTTGACTGCCACAATCAAACAGGTCAAAGCTATTTCCTTCATTATGTAGATGGTCTGGAACAAGGTATTCTGAATTGTATCTTTGAATAAAAAAATCAAAAAAATCACATCAACAGATAATGAAAGTTTGCATCAAAGTGACAAAAAATGCCCTAACTATTGCAGATTTCAATCAATGAAGTCTCAACTAACAAAAAAACATAAGGAAAGATTCACTGCCATTGTTTACTTCTGTCATCAACAAAATCAATGAAACTCATCCTTTCAATAGCATCCAATTATCAGTGTAAAGTAGAGCATGCCTTCCATAATAAATCAGAAAACTTCATGTGAAAACAGACACGAGATCAAGATCAAAGTTAATTGAAATGCAAGTTATGCTTAATGCAGCACTAAATACTCTTCAATTAAATTAACTAAGTTGAAAATGTATGATTCAAATAGCTTTATAGCTATTACATTTACCCTGCAGTGAATAATCTGATCTTAGGTTGTTTAAGAAACTGTTTGAAAAGCTAATTAGCAGTTCACAGAAGGTGGTTCCCACTAGGAATACCATTTAAATTATGTAGTATCTTCATTGTGAACAATCTACTTCTTTTCTGAATTTTTGTCTGAGTGCAGGGGAGTTTCTTAGTCCTCTTTATTGGTGGGTGGGGCAGAAGCCACCTCCTCAATTCACAGCATAGCACTGTTATGTTCTGTTATCTCATTAACATTTAAGTTCCTTATTGTATTAACTCTCAAATGTAGATCACTATATACCAGGCATCAAAAGAGATAATATGAAGAGTCACAGGCACTCTTAGGATAAGGAAAGCACATGTGATTCAAGGCCTCTCTAAATGGTTTTAATAGTGCTGCAGAAGTGTTAACAGACACTGACAGTAAAGTCATCTTACAAGTCTGAGGCCTAACAAAACATTTATTGTTTAGTCGCTGTCATTTTCCATCATGAAAAGAAAATCACCTATAACTTTAAACTTCAAGCATAAAATTCAGAAATAGTACCAAAGAGAAACTTAGTACTGATAATACATTTTGATAATATTTCAACAAAGTCAATGTATTTTCCCTATGTAGCACTATTTTATATAAATAAATTCAGTTCACATGGGGGTTGTGTCTGTTTTATAAACATTTAGGAAATAAAAAATATATATAAAACATAATAGATGCAGATGGTCTGGCCTTAAACATCAATGGCTGGTTTCACAGACTCCGATTATCACTAATCTTGGACTAATTAATGTTATTTTAGGTAAACTAGTCCAAGACTAATGCTAATCGGGGCCTGTGAAACCAACGGTTAAACTTTTCAGATATAATTGAAAATGATATTTATTCAGGGAAATGTCCTTAGACTTAACCATTTTTCAAGGTAGTGTGATTCATATTTTTGTCATTTCTCACTGAAATGAAAACAAATTTCAATGTTCTCCTCTGACCTTCATTATGATATATTGAGTGGAAAAAAGCCATCACTCTGTGATACCTCATGAATGGAATGAATCACCTGAAATCTTGGAAATTATCCCTATTATTGTTAAACAAATGATAAAGAGTCTTACTGTTTTACAGTCTATACAGGCACAGGAATGAAAAATGATGGGTGGTTGGGTGGAGTTTGTTTGGTGAATCTAATCTTTTCAAGCAATGCACCCCTCATCTCCACTACTGATGGTGTAACCATGCCATATTTTGTTTTAAACACTGATTTTATTAGTGTAAACCTACAGTAAAGATCCCCTGTGCTTTTTAATGCGCCAGAGTCTGGTCTCCATAAAAAATGATATAAATCAAGGAATTTGAACACCTTAAAAATGAATTATAGTTGCAACTCAGATCTTCTGGAAAGGAACTGTTAGTGTATCTATATCATAGAATATATATATGAAAATATGACTGCTTATGCTTTATTCTGATTTTTATAAATGAAGGGAATCTTATTTTCTTCCTGTTGCAACTTCCCATACAATGTTCTCCAGCATAGAGAGTACTCATAATGGACCCCATATAGCCTACCCTCCCATCTCACTATGCAGACTCTATAGCTCACATCCACCCACAGACACATAGCTCCTTAACCTCCTGACAATCATTTGTTTAAAACCACCCAATCAAATTAGAAAAATGCAGCAGAACATAGTGAATGGACAGGCAAGCGTGGCAAAGAACAAACGTAGCAAAAATGATATTATATTATAATTAAAATTATTATTAAAATTATTATTACTACGTTTATTAATTCGGGTCCTTGAAATTTTCTGACTGTCAAGCTATACCAATCTTCTGAGGAATCTTACAAAAACAAGTGTTTGGGTTTGTCCTGACGGTCATTGAAGCTGCTGATTGCCAAGGTAGGAAAGTGATGTGACCCCAACAAAAACTGAGGCAGTGCTGTCAAGCTGAAGTGATGTTTGAATTATAAGAATCATGATCTAAATAATTCTATGTATGTTTTAAGTTTACAAAATGTATTTATTTATTTTCCAATAGGTTGTTGGGAAACATGTTCCGAAAAACCAATATATTTGTTTCTGCTTAAATTACCTATACTATGTACAAAAAGTCTCTTTAAAAAATCTCTTATGAATGGACTATACTTACAGTATCATATAGAACCATTTTTCTATCTTTTATCAATAACTAGTCAAGAGTAGGGAGTGTACAGCAGGTTCACGACAGAATATGTAATAGCTCTCATTCAAAGGGGCATTTCCAGGACAATATGCAGGTATAGCCCCTTTCATAAACACCTACTAGAATAATCATTAATATCCTCCTTTGGCTTCTGTTAATTAATCACAGTTAAATGCAATAATGTTAAATCAAATTTTCATTTGTAATGGCTCATCCCTCATTAGTCATCAACAGCAGACTGAATCAGGCAGTGAGTAAAATATTATGTTAATGATCAACATTATTTAACACTTCTCTTTACCTTGTAGTATATCATGCACTTGAGGGAATTTAAAAGCAAAGATCTACTAGGAAATGTTAAAGGTAATTCATTACGGCTGTACGTTCCGGCCATATTAATAGATGAGTGTGTTGCAAGTGAACCTGAAATAATAAGATTGACATTAGCATTGATTGATAAAGCTGATTTTTGTTTTGTTAAAGCTTTAAAAACAAAATCAACACTGCATCAACCTCCATTTATAATCTTTATCTTAAACCATAATAAACGAGTATAGGTACGTTATATCTTTGTAACAACTAATGTTATATCGGGATGTGGGATGAAAGGGGACTATAGGGTTAAAGGAGTCTTCAGAGTCAATTTATTAATTCTTATTTGCCTGAACAACCTTATCACTGGTCCTCTTTTATTGGATGAACTTTTTTTCAAGTATTACTTTCAACAATGTTAGTACAGCTGTATACCTTATCTTATGACTGAGTGTTTAATTATGCAAACATACTTACATACATTCCTAATACATTCATACACACATACATACATTGAAGGTTGAACGGAGACCGTGGGCTATCCATCTGATCAGACATTGCTGCAGGTTTTACTGAATGTAATGCCTACTATAGGGTTGTCATATTAAGGGATAGCATGATTAAGCCTGAAAACGTGTCTCAATCTCCATATGAACACTGCAGTCAAACCTTCAGTTACAAAATCTCTAATAGGGAGGAGAAGGTGGTGATGAGAATTCCTCTGTTAATTTATGTTCCTTTGTCAAAAGGCCATAAATCAACTGCCTTAAAACCCCCATCCCCACACCGGGATGACAAGACAACCAAAGGTGAATAGATAGGTAGGCAGGAAGGTGCATTTATCTTATCCGCATTTCCTTTCAAGTAGTCTTCCTGTTTCTTGTCAATAATGCTTGTAGAAGAAGTTTTCTGAAATATTGGCATCATTAATGTGTTCTGTCCTTAAGGGAATAACAACATTTATTTTAATGGCTTGGGGAGAAACTGCTCCTTTTTAAAACAAAAAAAAAAATGGATGTAGTTTTGGCATCATCAGCAAATACCAACCTGAAGGTAATTTCAAAAATGATTTTGTATGCAAAGTATACTCCACTACTGTCCTCTAGCCTAGCAGATACAAATCTCTGCTTGTTGCCGCTGTCCATTCTCCTACCTACTTCTTTGTAGTGCATTACAAGTTGGAGTTAAATAGAAAAACATGGATATTCAATATTGTATACGTAGTGTGGAATTTGCACAAGGCTTGTCGTCTGTGATCCCTCCGGTGTCGATGATGTGTATGCATATAGAATTCAAATGCTTCATTAAAATGTATTAAACTGTAATTTTGATTTAAAAGAAAGAAACCGTCCACCATATGCATTGCATACAGTATATTATCCAGAGACTTCTGAGCCTGAACCATTAATAAAGGATAGCCTATTGGTAGAAGAAGTGCAAGGAAGAAGAAAATCAGATTAAACAATTAGTGTCAATTAGCCCTGGCAAAATCATTCCGCAAACAATTGGTCTCAAGTGCCCTGCTTAATTATGTGCGACTTTCACTGCACCTTATCAAGTCACACGTCTGCCTTGATTCATGTTTGACTCTTGAGTTTCCCAGTGGTGCAATTCATTATTCTCTTGTAAACAAGTCCTTGATAATAAATGACACCAGAAAACAAAACAGTTTCTTATTACCAAACCTTTATTTAAGCACAGCTACTGCAAACTGCAAAGGGATAAAAAAAATGTTCATGATTAGGTGCAGTATGTTAAAACAGGACAAGCAAAATCAACGTTGGCAATCACAGCAAAAGGTCCGGACAATATGAAAGGAATTATCAACTACTGTATTAGATATCATAGATCTAAAAAATAAAATGCAAAACAACACAGAAAACATCCCGACAAGCCAGAGAAACTGGTAAAACTGGTGTAAGTGAATTCCTGTTAGATTTTTTTTGTCTTTATTTTAACTTTTAACTAGACCAGAAAGAATCAGTTCAACATAAATGGAGAGTATTTCTGTTTTAAACATTAATAAAATACATTTTCTGCATTCTACTACAGTATATGCTAAAAGTTTGTACCAGTGACAGGAAAAGTAAAACTACTCACTTTATTTTAAAACAACACCAGCAAGGTTACACAAAAATCAAAACTGTAACTTGTTCCTAAATCATGTCAATGATAGAATGTTAAGAAAAAAAATATATAGAAATAAAAGCACCTTGATTGAACACAAAGCAAATATATATATCCATCAGTTCTTTTTGATACAAATCTTTATGTCACATCATTGGTGCAACTGGAACACAATACAATGTACACAGAAAGCAGACAGCAGGCACAATGACATGTTAAATTACCCACATGATGTATAGCTTAATGAACCCCCTTGTGTTGATCAGGCTTGGCATTAATCAACAGCCATGAACAGATTCCCTTATTTTCTCACTGCTTCTCTGATAAACTGCAATTTCATTTAACCTTGGACAGGAACTTTAATAGCTTCCACGGGATGACTGTCAATACTTCCCTGGCTGTACAGTGATTAAATTGCCAGGCAAGATGGGTGTCTTCATTGCCCCCCCCCCAGCCCCTTACCCCCACCCAACCCCTGTTTAATATTAAACTTAAGTTTAAATATGTATCTGCATTAAGCATAATGAAATGTAAAGGTACTTTCATATTTGTGTTTGAGTGTGCTGCAAGCAGGATACAAAGGGAATAATTTGCTTAATTATTATTTTCTTTATAACCAATATATCCAAATACTAAAGAAAATCACACATTAATGTTACCCTTACCACTGTGGTTAGCTCACATGCAGATAAACAGGAGGTACATCCATAACAAACCAGTTGTAAAAATTGTTGGGACCCTACCACATAAAACTGTGTACTTGGTCTAAAATGCACCATAAAACAACATTGTACATATGACAGTAAAATTCGACTAATTTCAAATATTATTTTCATGTGGTGTGTTTTGAATGAAACACCCTGTATATAGTTTGTATCTTGGACTACAGGTGACTGAGATTATAATTTACTTTTGATTTTCTTTCTACATACAAGGCATGATTTATAAAAGCTCTATCAAATAAAGACATGATAGCTTTAAATCTTTACATTATCATGTATAGGATATTTTACATTATATATCTGTGGCTTTACATAAACAACACTAAAAGTTGAGGTTGGCTTAAAATTTAGTGTGTAAATTTTTTAGTGTGTAAAATTAATGTGTTTTAACCCCAATTTCCTCCCCAATTTGGAATGTCCAATTATTTTTTTTCACTTCACTGCAGCAATTCCCCACACAGCTCAGGAGAAGTTTCAGTGGGTGACCCAGGAATTCGAAAGCAGATGCAAGCTACCGACCTCTGGAGGACAAAGGCCAGCCCTGCAGGTGTCCGCTCTGAGCTCACTGGGCGCCTGGCCAGCAGGGTTCACTGTAGTGCGATGAGGAGAAACAGTCCCTGGCAGGTTTGCCTCCCCAGTGAAGAATGGCTACTCCACACAACCAAGAGGCAAACCTGCGCTGTTTGACTCACCCTGCACACCACGGGGCTGTGCTTTTTCCAGGTGAGTCACTCGAGAACCCCATAGTACACATTTTTTTCATTCCTTCAATACCTAAGGTTTGTATTAATTGCATTGGTTTGATATGTTACTTTTAGTTTTACAGAATAAAAAGAAAACAACAAAGAAAAAAAAAGATGCTGGATGAAATAACCTGGGTAGAACTTTAATGATGCCCTTTTATGCTGGAGTAGAATATCTGCCTAAGATCCATGTAAATTTAGCACTTGTCTATTTAGCCTAAATTAACACTAATGAGACTGTTGGCATTTGGTTTGAGTCCAGGCTATTCCTTTGCCGACCGAGGACGGGAGCTCCCAGGGGTTGGCGCACAATTGGCAGAGCACTGCCCGGTTGGAAGGAGGGCTAGGTCGGCCAATGTGTCCTTGGCTGACCACGCACCAGTGACTCCTGTGGTCTGGCCGGGCACCTGCGGGCTTGCCTGTAAGCTGCCCAGGACTGCGTTGTTCTCCAACGCTGTAGCTATGGGTGGCTGCATGGTGAGTCTGCAGTTTGTAAAGAAGCGGGCAGCTGACAGCACATGCTTCAGAGGACAGCATGTGTTCGTCTTCGCCCCTCCCGAGTCAGCGTAGGGGTGGTAGCGGTGGGCTGAGCCTAAAAATAATTGGACATTACTAAATTGTGGAGAAGACAATAAAAATAATTGGCGACCACTAAATTAAAAAAAAAATAAAGAAAAAAAACAATTGTCAAGGAAGGACATGGGACTTTATTTAACATATTACAAAATGGTTTGATGGAAGAAGATGCTTTCTCCTCTGGGAAATTGGGAATATAATACTTTAATTAACGACAATGTAGTTATTCCTCTTATTTATATCGTATACACATATATCGTTTTTAATTTACACTTCTGTATTTTAATGTGTTGAAATAATTGTTTATTTATACATTTATTTTTCATCTCTCAGACAATATCATAATAACTTCAAAATACAATTTAAATGTCACCTTGCAAATGTTCCTAGCTGTTGTGATGCTCTACTATTGAGAATTCGATGTGAAGGAGTACGTCCATCGTTGCAAGAGATGTATTGTAAGCAAAACCCCGGAACTTGAAGGGAGAGCCCAATTGGTAAACATCACCACTTCCACTCCATTAGTGTGTATGTATTGACTTCTGGTCAGCAAGAAAATGACAAGAACAAGTCTATTGATGTTTTGTTTGTTACAGACCACTTTACAAAGCTTGCCCGTGCATTTTCCTGCCCGAATCAGTCAGCGAAGACCGTGGCTTGTCAGCTGTGGAAGAACTTCTTCTGCTCTATGGGTTTCGAAGATGCAGTCATTCTGACCAGGGTGCCAACTTCGAGAGCCAGATGATAGCTGAACTATTGAAGGTAGCAGGAACTGCAAAGACACACACAACACTGTATCACCCGGTGGGCAACGGAAGCATGGAAAGATTTAATTAGATGTTGGGATCTATGATTTGTGCTTTACCACCTAGGGTGAAGCATAGAGATGCTGAGATGCTGAACACCGTAACATTGGCGTATAACTGTACTATCCATGAAACTACGGGCTCATGCTGATGTTTGGTAGGACACAGAGGTTACCGGTTGACGCAATATTTGAAGGGTGCTAAGAGACGATGATGATGTAGTTGAGTTGGATTCTGAGGTGTCAGCCCTGCTAAAATGGCTCAATGAAATTGACATGCAGAAATCTATAACAGGAAGATGAAAGTTGGGAAAGTGGTTGTTAGCAAGAAACCAGACATACACAGGTGTGGTTAAGACAGTTCGTCGAAATCTGATCATGCCCGTAAATTTTCTTGCCAATTGTAGATGAGGAAGAGGATGATACCTCATCTTAACCCTTTGCGGTCCATTTATTAATTCTGCGTCAGGCTCGCCAGGTCTAATTAATTTTTTCACACGCAGTTAATTTTAGACGCGCTGTTTAAAAGTATTTTTTTTCACAGTCAAACGGGTTTAAATGGCCCTGCATATCAACAAAGCACTCACTAGGGATCTCCAGCCCAGCCCCACCCTTTCGTTTGCTATCGCTTTCACATATGCTACCAAATAAAAAATAATAATAATAATAGTTGTACATACCGATCAATCGTCTCCTGATGACTCGTTTTATCACCAAACTCCTCAATAATGCAATCCAAGTCATTATTTTATTGCTATAACATCTCAAAAGCTCTGCAAATGTCCGTGATAGTCTCTGTGCGCTGATACTGTACTCCCAGCTTGTTTCCATACGACCGCCCCATCTGATGCCAATGGGGTACTATGACTATTCATGAGATAAGCCTTTTTTTTTTTTTATCAGCTTGTCTCGGCTCCTTTTGTTCCCACTCGGCCATTGAATGGTTTTCTCGGCTTTTCCGTTGAAAAACCGACTTTTTACGTTTTTGCGTTTTAAAATGATGTCGGACAGGGTCCGACAAAGGACCTGGTGGGAATAATTGCAATGTCGGACCCAGTCCGGCAATGGACCGCAAAGGGCTAAGACAGCAATGTTAAAGACAATGAGTCGTTGAATCTGGTGACTGAGTGGGAACCACCTGACCAGAGAACTGAGTCATGGGTTGTCGAGTTACCAGAAGGGCCTAGTGATGCCAGAGAGGAACCTTGTGTAACAAGAGTACCATCGGGAAAAAGCGATGCTGCCAGTGGCATAGATGACAGCAGTGACTATTTAGCAAGCTGGGCTCTGCACATTAATTGCTGTTTTCAGTTAGTGCCGAAACTGTTATTCGAAGGAAGGTGGATTCAACTCAAACTGTAGAAAACACAAAGGGCCTCATTTACTAATGGTTCTTATGTGACAACACCTTATCCAATGATAAGGTGCGTGCTAGATAATCCTGTATTTATCAACGTATTAGATGTGAGTTAGCATGCACGCCTTAAAAATAACACGATGGGTACATTAGCATCTGCTGAATATGCAGAATGCTGGGTGATGTATTCAAATGAAGTGGCATGAGAGCACTAATGAGGCTAATGATATTCAGACAATATTTACTAAACTGTGCTAACGATGAAGCACACCTTAAATCGCATGCTAGATAGCACTGATGGAAAGCAGGTGTTATGAGCCGAGATCCGTCTTAAAGCTGTCTGTCAGCACAAGGTACAGATATATGTATGTAGGATACTACACATCCGAAACCCTGTAAATAAGTGTGGCAAAGTGGTTAACAGTGTGCAGGTGCAGGTGACAAATAATCAGACAAACAATGAATAATCCAGGTGCAATGAAGGTTTGATTGTATAATCCAATGCCTGATGGTTAACAACAGTAAACAATAACAATGTTAATGAAGCAATACAGCGGCGTGTATTGCTTATTTATAATCCGCAAAATAATAACAGTCCCGTTTCAGTTAACCCACACGTAACACATACACAAACACAAACACCAGTCCACGGTGCGTGCTGTAGTGCTCGTGGTGAATACAGATCTTTAGTGACAACAAAAGTGCAGTGTTGTTGATCCGGGTTTAGTGCTGCCCTTTGGCGACAGCTCCGGATCGTGTTAGCCGTCCAAATAATTACAAACAGTATTATTAACGACAAACAAAAACAAACAAAACACTCACGTTTCACAGCAAAGGTTCTCCTTCTGGTCATTTAACGTAACCATTCACAAAGGAACAGATCACATTGCTACGTCCCCTTTTTATAACGTCACCTTGGTCAACGAGTACATCTGCTCCTCCAATCCGCGGATGCCACGTAATTTCCTGTCCGGGTCATTGAGTTTGTATGCCATAGCTTTGCTCCCTTTCTAGATGGCTGACTTCCACCTAACCCTGGAAATGAACTGTCATTCCATTTAGTCCAGGGTGTTCTGTTCCCTTTACACAGTGCCCTTGCAGGTCGGGAGGGAGATCTAACACCAAGAATCATTCGATCTCTGTCACAATAAGTAAGACTAATTTTAAAATAAATGCGTTTATATACTAAAACGCACATATACCAGCCGACTGCATAAAATAAATGTTACAGGATTGTGTTAACACGCATCTTATGGCTACTTTTAAGAACCTTTAGTAAATGAGGCCCAAAGTCTACTCCAAGTGGAAGCACTTCCTATGCAGATCGTGCTGCAGTGGTGGAGGATGAGTCACTATTCAGACACAGGACAGTCTCACAGATTCCAAAAATAGTTACTACTAATGATCAAATATCAGCGTTTAGTATTAGTATGTGAGCTCAATGGCAGGGAGAACTATTAAACCACCCATCCATCGACTGATATAGTGCATGACAACACAACATATGATCTAATATCAAGGTATAGGTGGGTAGAGTTAGTGTGGGGACAGACATGTGTACACTTTGCAAATGTATCCTGAGTGCTGCAGGGATTAGTTAAGCATTCTTTACTAGACCCTTGAAATTGGGTAACCTTAGGGTTGAACTGCCTTCTTAATCACATCTGTGACAGAATCACCTAACCATAGTTATTTAGTTTTACTCGTTAGTTGTTAGGATAGGTTAAAACTCTTGTTGCCTTCTGCAGTTCCAGAGTATATGATTGTGTTATCTGTTAATATTGTTTGTTTTGTTTTACATCGTGGATGGTAATCTAATGAAAGTCAGTGGGGGTGAGTGTGACAGGGTTATTTATGATTTCACTAAATTCCAATTAAAGTCATTAGAAGAAGGGGATATAACAGCTGTGCCTGTGAAGTTTCATTATGCTACAGACAATCCCATTACATCAGATAGGTAGACAGTGAATATAGTTAGCACAAGTTATTATTATTATTATTTGTTTATTTAGCAGATACCTTTAACCAAGGCGACTTACAGAGACTAGGGTGTGTGAGCTATGCATCAGCTGCAGAGTTACTTACAACTACGTCTCACCTGAAAGACGGAGCACAAGGAGGTTAGGTGACTTGCTCAGGGTCACACAATGAGTCAGTGGCTGAGGTGGGATTTGAACCGGGGACCTCCTGGTTACAAACCCATTTTTTTAACCACTGGACCACACAGCCTTCTTAACAACAATTGTGGCTCATCCTGGTGTCAGAAATGGTAATCAGTAACTGTTAATATTATTATGAGTATCGATTGTGGGTATCTCCCATGTTTTTAAAAAAACTAAGCTACGCCATGTTATCGGGCTCAGTCTGTCAACCACAGAGCATACGGGTATAGCTGGGCCTGGACACCAAAATTGAGCGCTGTATTTGTACTTTCTGTTTTATGCAGAAATAAAAAAATGTGAACTCACCAGCAAGTGTGTCTTCAAGGTTCCACAGTTTCCATCCAACCCCAAAACACAACGCAGAGAGCAATTATCACCATTTCCCATCCCCCTTTTTTGTCATGAATTTACAAGAAATTTGACCCACATGACATAAGCAGATACAAACTTCCACTAATGTAATTGTTTCTCAGGAGGATAATTTTAGTTCAAAAAGCAGACTAATCCTTGGTACTTAACTGTATGGGGCTGTTTGACTTACTTGTCTCAAACCAGCTTACTGCAGCGACAGAGTTCATACTTTTCTAAAGGAGTGTGCCAATAAAACGCATGAATAATAGGGAAGTCAAACAGTGAAAGGTTTTCAATAACTGGCATTAACTTTCTGTCTCTGTGCTTGTTAACATGCCTAACAAACATGCCAAAAACAACAGACATTATATGTGATGCAAAATAAACATTGGTGGTCCAGATAGTATACTGTTAGCATATGTTTATGATTACATATTTTCTTCATCGTACCATATTTTTGTTGTTTTGGGCTCATGTCGCAAAAGGTTTGTGTTAATTGACTTATAAAATAGCAGTGCTTAGTATTATCTATATGTATATATATATATATATATATATATATATATATATATATATATATGCAATGTCGACTCCTCTAAATACACTTCAGTAATGTTGTTGTTTTTTTTCTTATGCCAAAATGTTGTTAAATGGTCATATAAAAGCATCCATTCCCTTTCACCACTAGACTATAACAGCATGGTGTGGTGTAAAGACAGTTTGTTTTGGTGTAGTGGTTTTCTCTTGAACAATACTGTATCATATTGACAGTTTTAGTGTTCCTGTGTATGCATGACTGACACCTGACACAACTGACACACAGGCTTAAAAGGGACAACCCAGCAGTGAGAACACTCTGACCAATAACATTAACAGGGCAGCCAACTGTATCCCAAGCCATGAAGTGCATCACGAATAGCAGGACAGCTGTAGCTTTTCTGGCTATTGTGCATGGAGGCAGTGAATGGGATGACAGATGCAAGGAGACTTTTCAACAACAGCCAGGAACTCCCCTCTGACAAATACGTAAGATTGACAGTCTCTGAGCCTTTTTTATTTCTTTTTTTTTAAATAATGAAAGACATCTGCCTACTTATTTTCAAGTTGTGAAGAAGTAAAATGTGTTAAAAGAGTTCCATTAGAGTGTGCACTTAAAACTAGCCTCTGTGTTGACACAGTGTCGGGATAAATCTGACAATTGCACATTCTTAGTCAGGGGACAGCACACTGATCCTTAAGTCTCATTTGTTTCACCTCAGGACATCCTTGTTTGAGTAAAACGTTGGTCACAAGTCAA
This sequence comes from Acipenser oxyrinchus oxyrinchus, assembly GCA_030684275.1. Classification (NCBI taxonomy): domain Eukaryota; kingdom Metazoa; phylum Chordata; class Actinopteri; order Acipenseriformes; family Acipenseridae; genus Acipenser; species Acipenser oxyrinchus. Next base: position 7,772,765 of record CM060249.1, read on the forward strand.
ATTAGTTCAGTGGCCCCCACTTAACCCCTCCAGGGTGGTGTTCTCATTATAAATATACCCCTGCATTTTTTGGAAAACCTGTGCTTCAGTCAACATTTCTAGTGTCAGGTATCTTGTAAAACATGCGGGCAGTAATTGAATGAGATTTCATGCACTGAAGTCAAACCAGATAGTTTTGAATCTGCCACAATTGGCTTTACCTGTTTATAGATTATTGATGGATTCACTTACCTGTTTAGAAAACATTAATCAGGTCATTTTTGTTCTGTCACAATGAGTGGATATGAGAGCTAAAATAATAATAAAAAAATGTTGTGTGTTTTGTGAATTTTGTCCCATTTACAAGCAAAAAATACAGGCAAAACATTATTTACAAAATTATACAAACCACTGTCTTTTGTTTTACTTAATTCAAGTACAAAAAAAAAACATACAATTGTAAAATACTGGGAAGGGTACTACTGTAATAGCTTTAAAGAAGGCTGTATTTAGATCAATTGAATAGACCCCAATGATCCCTCAAAGGAATTTAAGAAATACTGCCAGTGTAAAGCTAAGAAACTAACTTCAATCTCATCTAACTCTTCTAGTTCTAAATGGTTTGTTTTTCGTTTCTATTAGTTACTAATGTTCATGTAAATTGAAAATGCTAGGAACATAAGGCTCTGTTCACAACTTAAAGCTCTGTTTTAAGGAATGTTTAATCAAAGACTGTTTTTTAAAGACCATTTTGATTAAGTAAAATAGGTTTACAGTTCACAAAAGCCCTTTACATAGTTTTAAAGGGTCAGATGTCTCTTCAGTGTTTTTCTTAAAAAACATTACTTTAAAACAGCCCTTAAAGTTTTGTGAATATGGCCCATAATGGCATATAGTATTTCACCACTGTTTGATTGACTTCTGTAACTGAAAGGATAAAATGCCACTTACCGTAAAACTTCAATTAAATGCCTCTGCCGTTTATTTACAATATTTGTCAGCAGACCCAGCGCGTATTGGAGACCAGCGTTTATATTAGATCACTAGCTTAACATGCTTCATGCGGGCATTGAGAAGCCGCTAATACGCAGCCTTGTAGCAACATCGTTATTATTAATATAATACATTATTATTATTATTATTATTATTATTATTATTATTATTATTATTATTATTATTATTAATAATAATAATTATTATCGCAGAATAGGTGCATGTTTCAGTTTCAAGATAGATCAGAGTTGCCCGAAGCAGTTCATAATGCTGAAAAAGTGCTGATAATGATTTCAAGTGATCACAACAAAGTCCAATACATATTGCAGGTACAGTATTGTTATAACTTATGTGATACTGACTCTTTAAAATGCAGACCAAAAGCAAATGAACCTTGTAAAGCAGTAGGCTGCCTACATCTTGAATCCCCCTATGCTCTATAATGTTACTTATCCTTATGCTTACTGTATGTAGAGCCCTGTTCTGACCTGTTTTTGTGTTTCTGGAAAGAATAAAACAATCTTGTAACAAGTTCTTTATAAAGCACTGCTGCAAACAATTGATATTCAGTGATGGGAAATGTTCATTTTTATTATAAGTTTATGCCATGAAGATGTCTTTATGCAGCATAAATTATAGAACCTGCAGAACTAAAGCCTTATATAGATGTAGCACGTCTCCTAAATCACAGTTTTGGGAAATAAGTGTAATTTATAAAGACAGTGTTTCTGTTCTAATCATACAATGTGTGATTGAAATAAAATGAGTTTCATGTCACTAAGGAAGTCCATAAGCTTTGAATTCTGCAAAGTCTTTTCTGGGATCCACTCAGCCATATAGATGTGCCACCATTTTCTGGAAATTGCTTTGCAATCTGTGGTGCAGTCAGACATCTGCTCTTCTTGACCACATGATGCATAACTTAAACAATGGTCACAGTAGCCTATTTACATCAAAGGGGTTAGTCTGAGTAGCAGCCTTCTAGTGTACACCCAATTGGTTGTTTACATGTAAATCAATTTTCTGATCACATACATAATGATTATTACTGAGTATTGACTTAATGAATTAGAATACGTTCCATGCACACTTATCAGAGACCTAGTTACCATTATACCATAAAAAACATTCACCTTTTAGAGGAACATATTTAGATCTTCACTGAAATATGATTTGAGTCATTTCATGAAAAGACTCAAAACAACCCTTATCTAAAGTTTTACGGCATTATTGATTTTAAAATGCATTTATTTCTTGATGGTAATATAAAATATATCATTTATAAAAATTGTAGTTGCATTATTTATAATACATCATTAAACTAAAGTGTACCCATTACAGATGCGATATGGATATTACTGTCTATTTAGTAAAATGTGGCAGGCTGTGTCATTTAATTTAGGCTACGCTGTGCACTTGATTGATTCTCTTAGAAAATACAAGCAATGCCAAGACTTTATGTAAGGATGTCCTCAGTCAGTCATTTCTGCTCATAGATTAGTGGAACAGATAGCTGCCAGAAGAGCTTGGCCACGCCGATCAGGTTTGGGAGGAAGATCAAGGTTCTGCTGGAAAAGCAATTCAAGCACCATCAAGATGTAGCATCCAGTATGCAGAAAAAGGTAGAAAAACTCAACAGCATCCCAGACAGGTAAGGAGACTGCACAACTGTTCATCTTTCAAGGGAAACCAACAGGTGAAGATGAAGAGGATGTCCAGACTTTCCAGCAACAAAAGGAAGCTGGAATCAGCCACTTCCCCAAGGACACTAGGGTCTACTCAATTGATTTGACAGAGGCTCCTCTAAATACCACCACTGTATAGATAATTAAAACCGGATTCTTTGTGCACCATGGTTATGAAAATCAGACTCCAATTGTATCTTTGTGTATGTCTGTATGTTTTTGTTAAAGCCCATAATGGAATTACTTAATTTACAGTGTCTTTAGATCTGCTGCAGTTTAGAACAATCGAATAGATCCATTATTGTTTTATACTGGTTTTACATATATTCATCTTTTTCAGGTTTCTCAAACGGTTATTACAGTTTGCTATTTCTTCTGAGAATTAGAAGAAAAAGTACAGGATCTAGGGACACTGAAAATCACAAAGGCCATAAGGGCCCATAATCAGAAAGCATGCAAGGTTTAAATACTCCCTTGATTATTTCCTTAGAAATGTTTTAAACTGAATGCCGTATCGCGATCAAAACTCTCAGGTTTTTTTTTTAACAGAAAATCATATTAAAACCTGACTTCAATGGAGAGAAAAATTAAATAAAAAATTGGGAACATTGCGAAACAACCTGAACATGCTCAAAGGATCAGTTATACAGTATATGTAAAGCAACACATACACATGTATACATTTGTAGCAAAGATTGAAAAAGCACAGACATGTGTACAGTACTTTACAGTTTTTGTTTTGTTTTCAGTCTTTATTTGGTTAACATACAGTGTTATGACATGTAACCATTTAAACATTGTCAAGGGTCACGCATGTCAGCAGTCTTCCTGACAGACCGCTTTCCTGTGCAGGTGCTTATTAGTGTATACCTTGGCCTCAGTCAGTTTCCATCAAGGGAAAGTACTGGAAGATCCATATGCCTGACTGAGAGCAAGAGCATTCTAACTAACACATATTATTGTTTTGAGATGTGAGTATTTCATGTTTTAACATAAATCAGCCAGCAGACATGGGAATGTCTGACCCTTGTGTTAGTCTACACACCCTGGAGACCTGTTTGAATTAGGGGCCCTTTGAGTCAGTTGCAATCAAAAGCCATTTGGATCTCGTAGCTTTTAGGAGCTAGTCTTAGCCTAGTTCCTAGTTGCCAGAGATCCATGTTTATGTACAGTACTAATCATGTAGGTATTTTTTGCGAAAACTATGTATTAATTCGAATGCATATGTATGCAAGTGAGGGACAATGACACTGGCTATAGCCAGGCACAGTGCTTGGCTGCTACCATGAAAACACCTCAATGCTGAGCTGAAAACCCACTGTGATTCAGTCTTGAAATAAGTGAGCAGGTTCCTAAATATGCTACACTCGCTTGACTTAAACCCTTGGCCCACATGATATGTGCAGCTTGAGCATAGAAAACCTACTGTCACAGATTCAGATCAGAAAATAAACTATTGGGCAATTATTCAGGGTGAATGGAATTGCTTACCCTAGGGACAGATCCTACATCTGCCCCCCAATCAAGAAGACACACAAGACTTGCTGTTCAGCAGGGAGGGCATCTCAAACACATGTTACAGTACATGAAAGAAAATACTGCTACAAGTCTGGGGGACAAAACAATACATCCATATATTATCAATCTATAATATCACGTTACCTGTCTAGATAGCTTTTAAAAGGATGATAACAAATGAATAACAAATTCCAATGGAAAATTCTAAACTATTCTGTTGGAATTCAGATGGATTTGTGGCTAATATAATGTTTGGTAAATTAATAAAATGTGTCAGGTTGTTATTGCATAAACCCCTGCTGACAATATTAGCTGCATAGGTGTTTATTGTAAAATCTTATCAGTATACAAAAACACCGAAGACATCAAAGAAAAAGTCTGTTGTTCAACTGAGCTGTGGGTCGTCAATCAGGTATTTAAAATGGAATATAAGCCATATAGATAAAGACAGGAAATGTACCCTAGAACAGAATTTAGTTCAGAATTAGAAATGTATTAATTTGGGTTAATAATCCAACTATCATCAAGCATACATCTTTTGTGACTATAGTCATGATACTAGCTGACTATTCAGGACTGCCTCTTCTTCATTGCCTCCACCTGCAATGCTAAACCTATTGTGCCTTGATAAATGACAGAACTAAAGACTCCTGGGACCACAGGAAATGAGTTATTATTAATAATTTCTTTATCCAGGGCGACTTACAATTTTTACAAGATATGACATTATTTTTACATACAATTACATTATTTTTTACACATTATTTTTACATGCAATTACCCATTTATACAGTGGGGTTTTTACTGGAGCAATCTAGGTGAAGTACCATGCTCAAGAGTACAGCAGCAGTGTCTCCCACCTGGGATTGAACCCACAACCCTAAGCCCTTACCACTACTCTACACTGCTGCCCCGTTTCTATGTCAATACAAGTGTTAATAGTTATTGAAACCATTGTCCATTAATTGATAGATATGATATAGCCTTATAACTTGTAAAATAACCCTTCAGCCCACATTCTGGTAGTTAGCCCACAGCACGGAAAATGCAGGACAAATATGAGTAAGGTGAGGCCAGTGGTACATTTTATTAATGCTAATGATCTATGAACAGCAATATAGAATTATGCAGAACACACATAACAGGATATTACATATTATGCACATTTAGATAATTCCCTTACTGATAACATCTGTTTGTATTAGATACTAAGTGCCATGATATGGCTTTGTAAATATCACACGACAACAATGTTTACACATTAAAGACAAGGATTTCCATTTGTAGGCAACTATTTCACTTATCAGAGAATATGTTGTCTTGTGCCTTTCTTATAAGAAAGTTGTTAATGAGGTTCTGTAACCAATTTAGTTAACACACTAGAGCCTTGTAAAGTACTTGTATGAGGATAGGACAATCAAGCACAAAAATGGTCTTCCTTACAGCTCAATCAATTCCACAGAAAGGGGTTTAGTTAGGGGGTTTTGTACAGTACAACACCACTTCATGGACTTTAAATAACGCTTGGCAAAATCTCCCTGTTAGAATAATTTCAGATTGTATCTATGCAATATAAACAATATGTATATATGAGTCCGCTTTCTGTTTCCCAAGTCGCCACTAATTTCTATTCTCAGTTGGTTCTACCAGTTAAATGGTTTGATTGATTAATTGATTAAGTGACTGATTGCTAATTAGGAGTGCACTATATGAACAAGAATGTACTTATCCACAGGCCCATCAACTACGTGCAGAAACACTTGTCTGGCTCCCCTGTTTTTCATTTTGATAACTCTGCAGGCTAATTCTAAATACCAGTTCTGAAAAGACTTCAAACAAATTACTGAATTGCTGCAGGGTTAGAAATTAATTTATGGGAGTGGTTCAGACAAATCACCCAGGCAAATGAAATAACCCATAATCTCAGTTTTCAAAAAAAAATAAAAAAATAACTGCATGCACTGGAAGCAACTTAATTTTATTGTCAGTGCTTTAAAAAAAGGTTGACATGGCCACCACATATTTGTACAGTGTTACCCAACTAGCAGGCAACCTAATAATTTGTCTATTAGGCCATATGGCGAGGCCCATTATTGTGTCATTTCGTTCCAGCAAGAGGGGCACTACTTATTCTATGCAAAGTTATGTAGCCAATAACGTGTGTTAAAAGTTCTCCGCAAGAAACCCTGTAGTTTTCTGTCACGGCACATCCAAATTTACCTGGCTGTCGATCAATTTAGACACTATATCAATTAAATCATTTTTGGCTATAATTTCAACAGTATTTGTCTAATCTGTGCCTAAGATGGCTCATAATGATTGAAACAATATCAGAAAATCTATTGAAATGATTAGTGAAAACATCATGCAGCTTATACATGATACATAGGGGAAATTGTCGTGGAAATGGACAAAACCATTCTTGCATTTTATCTTTGAATTATGCATGGAGTTGTTTATAGAACCCAGAATTATTTCCTGTCTAGTGAGTATTATATGCCAACATGTTCCTCAGTGATGAGGGAAAATTGATGGGGAAAAACATTACTCCACCCCCATAAGAACATAAGAACATAAGAAAGTTTGCAAATGAGAGGAGGCCATTCAGCCCGTCTTGCTCGTTTGGTTGTTAGTAGCTTATTGATCCCAGAATCTCATCAAGCAGCTTCTTGAAGGATCCCAGGGTGTCAGCTTCCAGACCCTCACAATTCTCTCTGTAAAAAAGTGCCTCCTATTTTCTGTTCTGAATGCCCCTTTATCTAATCTCCATTTGTGACCCCTGGTCCTTGTTTCTTTTTTCAGGTCAAAAAAGTCCCATGGGTCGACATTGTCTATACCTTTTTGGATTTTGAATGCTTGAATCAGATCACTGCATAGTCTTCTGTTCAAGACTGCATAGATTTAATTCTTTTAGCCTGTCTGCATACGACATGCCTTTTAAACCCGGGATAATTCTGGTTGCTCTTCTTTGCACTCTTTCTAGAGCAGCAATATCCTTAATGTATCTATCATCAACAATACTCACTGTTCATTATAGCTATGAATATTTTCCATTTGAACTCCATGCAGAGTATTTAGAAATCTTTCTACCTTCATAAAATAATAAATGCATGATATTTTAAATTAATTTATTCCTAAATATTCATAGTAGCATGTGTTTTCATGGCAAGCAGCATATTGTCCTTAGTGGCAGTATTGTAAAGCAATAGCACATGAAGTCTTTACACAAGCATCTTACATGGGAGTTTTGATGCCTCAAATGATGATCATTTCAAACAAAAAGAAGACAGGGTAGGAACAGAATAAAAAGTGCTTGTCCCTAGCAACTACATTTAATATTTATGGGATATTGCAAGCACAGCAATTACATTGTCAACCATGTAGATGTTCATGAAGTGACATTACATAGGTCTCAGTAAGAGGAGCTTTTTTCATGACTTCAATGTTGTCTCCTAAATGGTGACCCTGCCCATCACATACCCAGAATGTTACACAGAACTCTGCGCTCGAGGACAGTGGACAGTCCAGCATCAAAGTGGACATGGATTCTCTTTAATCACATGTGACCAGGCAAGTGAACAAACCTGCAATAAAGATTCAAAAACAAAAGGTGGCTTGATTCGATTGACACAAAACTGTGCAGCAGTTTATCGCTGGATCTTGTCACAACATGAGAGAGCTGCTATAACGAGACAGTGTGAAGTGATGGCAGGTATAACTAGAGGTACGCAAATGGAATGATCTGAATAGCACAAGAATTCGGAAGATGAGATATTCTGTTAACTATTGAATGATCAATCCTTTTGATGCTCCTCAAGATGGACTGGTGTGTTTAAAATCAGGTGTTGTTGCTGCCAGTGAGATTATACATGACTTGATCGCTGCTCAAGAGAAAGGTGGGATTGCACTGATGGGCTTCTTGAACCAGCGACTGCTTTCTGATACTCAAGACATCCTTTTCTCTCATCAAAAGCCAGAAACTGAAAACATTCAGTGATCAAGTTAAACAAAAAAACAAAAGCAACAGCAGCTGGCAAAGACGTGACTCTTCATAGTGACAAGAATGTCTTTGCAAGATTTCTTGTATTCGGTCAATGTTGGAAAATTGATCTCAAAAGGAATCTTTGGGAGCCATTTCCTACCCTCTTGCCTATGCTGACAGTATCAACAAATCAGCTCTGCCCGATTGTGCAATTCAAAGGTGGACACTGCCTTGTTGACCAGGTTCCAGAGAATGGTGTAATACTCTTTGATGGAATAGCTGTCATTCAAGCACTACGTGATGCTCTTTCTACATTTGGTGAGCTTCCAGACACCATTCTAGTGCATATGGTTAAGCTTTCAACAAAGTACAAGTGTACTCATTTGGATTTTGTCACAGATCAGAATCCCCATGTGAGCATAAAAAATTTGGAAAGGTCTCGCCAAGCAGCTGGTGGCTCACAAAGAATACAAATCTACAGAAAGGAGCAGAAAACCCCCAGCCAGTGGAAGAAGTTTCTTTCTGATGGCAACAATAAGGAAACACTTCAGAAATTCTTGTGCACCATGTGGAGGGATGCAGATTTGCAAGCTGTAGACAAGGGCAACACTCTCTACATAGCCCATGGAGAAGAGTGTCACTGCCTGGCTGTGCAGGGGGGTTCAGTGACAGTCAGTGCTGTTGATGAATTAAGAAGTGATTATGAAGAATGTGACACACGTATATTTCTTCAAGGACTGCCAGAATGTTATAATTAGGAGCCCAGATACAGATGTTGCTGTCATAGCCATCAGTCTGAAGTCGCAACTGCCAGTCAATTTGTATTTCTTCACTGATGTTGGGAATAAAGCCATATTATTGATTTGCAGAAAGTCACTTAAGCTCTAGGCCCTAATGTATGTACCTCCCTTATTGGTGTATGGTTCATTTATTTCTTAAAAACAATAAGTCAGTCTTCTTCAGGTAATCTTCAATCAAAAGAGTTTAATTCAGGAACAAAGCACATGCAAAGACAGTACAAAACGTAATCACATGCAGAAGTTGCAGGTAAAATCTTGAACAACAAATACTGCCAGTCAAAACCTACAGGTCTCTAAAGATGGAAATATATTAATCAAAGAAATACAAGTTACAGAGGTTAATATACAGGACAGGCACATCCCCCAGGTAGTGGGACTCTCCACCTTTACCAATGAGCCTCTGTATCTTGGAGGCGCACCAGCTGGCACCCTGTGATGGCTCCTTTTGGCCTAAGCTTTGACCAGAACCAGTTTTATTTGGGTTGATTGTGATTTGCACCTGTGACTAAAATCTAAATTTTAAGTAGAAAACAACAATTTGTAAACAAGGGTCATTGGCCCGAGATCAAAGGGGCTCTTTGAACCACAAAAGAAAAGTCTGTTATCCTGACTCCTCAGTTAGGCAGACACCTCTAATTGGGTGTAAAGTCACATAGCCACAAGGACAGAGCTTCAGTGATTCCTCACCTTGCCATCCAAAGGGGCACACAAAATTATTACAGTTGATATCAAACCTTACATATGACTCCACAAATTCACAGAATGTGATTCTACAAGTGCCTTCTATGGGAAGGGAAAGAGAAAGGCATTTCTGTGGCATCAGAGAGTGAAGAGTTCCATGATGCTTTCACAGACATTGGGAAAGACTTGACACTACAAGACTCAACATTCCTTGTGGTTGAGAAATGTGTGCGCCATCTCTATGGCCAAGCTTCATCACAGGATGTCAATGATGCCTGATACAAGGTGTTCTTCATCTTCATTGCCTGAGCAGAGGATGCCACCAACATGTGATGCGCTACACACCAACACAGCAAACGGGCAAATTACCAGGCTGCTATAATGATTTTGTAATATGATACTTAATAAATAATAATAATAATAATAATAATAATAATAATAATAATAATAATAATAATAATAATAATAATAATAATAATAAGGCACTCTCTTGTTAATAGGATGAATGCCCCTTTTCTGGTTGGCCACAATTGGCATTTAGAAAACAATGAGCTTGCCATCACCTGGATGATAAGAAGTCCAGCAACAAATAATGCAGGCAGTACATTATGCCTGTAAGCATGTGAAATGTCAAAGAGGGAGGTGTTCCTGTCTTGCTGCTGGGCTATCTTGCACAAGTGTGAGAATGTTGACAAAAAAAAATCTGCTGAACCTGTCATTCAAAATGATGATGTGCCCGCCGAGAATGTTTTTGATGAGTAGGATGCCATGGTTTTCAGACTGGGAAATAAAAATGTATTTTCAGACAGGAAATAAGCACTACAGTGCCCACAGCACAAACTAACAAAAGCTAACACTGGGTTTGAATAAGACCGTAAAATCTTGATTTATATCAATAATTAAGTCAACTCATACACATCCATATAAGCTGTCACTTATAATTATTGGAGAAATAAATATCATATACAAGGGGATTCCAGGAAAAGTTAATGTGTTTTACTTTTTTCAATGCTGTTGCTGAGGAAAATATGCTGGTTGTCATAGAAACTAGCAATATTTTAGGTTTTTACATAGAAAAATGCTTCAGATGTATTATATGTATCATTTGATATAATTAGACTGGTGTACTAACACTTCTTTTGAGGGTGAATGGTAAAATACTATAATACAGTGAAAGGCGAGTATTACCAAGAAAAACAAATTATGGGGATGAGGTAATACCTATTATAATTACTACTGTACTAAAAGATGGCTATGGTAATGTACTGCACATTATCTGACTGATGATTGTAGAACATAATACACCCAAGTAGGGCAAGAATTTTATTGACAAGAAATACCTAAAATAAAATCATTTTCACCCACATTTGCAATATGCTTTTCATGTGTATGACTTCTAAATTCCCCAATCCATTCAGTCTTGCCTTTAATCTACTTACATATACATTTTGATCATTTTTAGCCACTTTGGGCATTTACAAGGCAAATATTAATGAAGTTATGGACAAGGACCCTTCACCGGTATGGTGTAAAGATTGGCTGACAGCCAGGTAATTTTGAATATGCCGTGACAGAAAACTGCAGGGCTTCTTGTGGAGAACTATTAACACAAGGTCTGTCAGATTATTGGCTATATAAATCTGCATAGAACAAGTAGTACCCTGTTGCAGGAACGAAACTCCTTTTCTAGGCACATATTTCAGTTAAGCATATGGCCTATATGTGTTTCAGGCAGTATTAGACGTCACCCTAAAGGAAAATGTCTTTTAAAATGTATCCAGCAGTTCTACAAAGTTGATGTAGGCTTACTGCTGTACTAGTTACCTTACCTATTTGAGAGTTGGCTAGTGCGCACAGGTGTGTAGGAAGTGTTTCAAGGTAATGCAATATAAAGATGCGCCTAAGAGGAGAGGTGTGACCCAAATAATTCAAAATGAAGGTTTATAAAATAAATGCCATCGATGTGAAGAAGGAATACATGTAGGCTACATACTACAACTATAAATCCATCCATTTAACATAAGCCAATGCTGTATGGCATTAACATCGGCTAATGCCAATTCCAACAATATTTTCAGGAGGAAACCCACATTATGACACAGCTAATGATAGTATTAATATACTACTAATAATACTAATATACCAATATACTACTACTAATACTAATATACCACTACTAATAATTCTTCAGAAAGTGACCGGTGTTTTGAAAGTGAAAGTCTACTTATTATTGTGTAAATTGTGACTTATGTGAATTGCGTGTTATTCATGCAATTGAAGTGGAAAAAACACAAAGCAAGTCCCAGGATCGCAGGCTACCGCTTTAAAAAGAGGCTACCTGCAACGATCAGAATATTATTTTTGGGGGGTGCACGGGTGCAGTATCAAATTCTTTCCATTTATTAATTAGCGCTGTTTTCCCAGCACAAAATTTAAATGGATCCATACTTTTCTAAAGGGATATTTCTCTGCGGGCTTTTCATATATATATATATATATATATATATATATATATATATATATATATATATATATATATATATATATATATATGATTATAATTATTATTTGGGCTATATTAAATTAATTATTTACCCAACTATTTAGTAAATTCGCAATGTATCGATATTTATGCTAAAACATTTACAATATCAGGAACAATATCAGGAAATCAACATCAAACACAATTTGGAAAATAAATAAATAAATAAATAAATACAATGTGTTGGGTAGCGCTAATATTTTTAGATGAAAAAATAATATATTCTTTGAAAGGAAATGTACAAGTCGCCGAAAGACTCATAACTTCAAAATGTATTAGGTCATTTGTATCGTTGAATACAAATACTAATACATTCAAATGCTGCGAAAAATGTCACCCAATTTAGTAAATAAAAAGGTCTATACCTCCATGGTGCTTTGTTTTATGTAGGTCATTTTTTTTCAAGGCAGCAATGGAACAACATTTGCATATTTAGAGGGATGCTCTAATTTGCTGTCAGCCTAACCTTGGGGGTGAAACAAACCCTAGGTTGATTGAAAATGTTTAGGGCTATGCAGGCTTCGCCAGTGTGTAATAAACACTCGATAATTAAGGTGACTGAAGTGATCGTTAGTATTACCACTCCCATTTCTATAGGAAATGATAATGCAGTAAGTTTTGGCGAATTATAGATTTTGACATACCTAGTTAGACGAAAGTAATTGAATAAGGAATATATCATATAATGAAAATAATTCAATAGCTATGTCTTGTCTTTAGAGGGAGTATGATACTGCCGAAGTTCACCAATAATTGAGACAAAAGCAGCCTAAATAAGACTAAAGGGGACAATTGGTTTGTCCAGGATCTGTAACCTTTTATTTATCTTACCCAAATGGTTGTGGAACATCAAATTAATAACATTCTACCACCTTAAATATTTTAAATGTAACCATCTTCTTAAAATGATCTAATATCTTAAGACGTATATCCTCAAAAACTGGATTTAACCAAAATGTTGGCATAAAATCAGTGGGACGAGCAGATTTCTTCTGGAAAGCATAAAGTAGCTAAAATACCTGAAATAACTCTAATGAAAGGTTAATTCACCAACAACACAAAACCAGAAAGGGTTAAGGTAATCTAATCTTCATGGCAGTCATTTGAACGCATGCCTGGGCATCAATGCGCTCTCGTGTAAGGTTTGTACAGTGCAAGGTGCTATTTCCTGGTAAAGAAACTCCATCCCATTCTCCTTACAACATTATTCGCATTATTTATGGTACATTGAGCGATCTAATTTCTTCGTGATAATCAGCTAATTGCTCTGGCAGGTAATTAAAGGCTGTTTATGTCGCAGAGGGCTTTTACAAGTGCCCTCGGTTTATTGAGATGCTTTCTAAATTACCATATTCGCAAAAAATAAAATAATCTTCTCGAGGCAGCTACCTGATGAGAGCTTGGTTCCCCCCCGCCGCCCCCCTTGGCTTCAAGAGAATAATTCGAAAGCACGCGATATTAAACACATTTTGTTCGTGCTCAGTGTTCCAGAATAAACGCGATCATTATAGCAGCGAATGGGACAGGTTTTAAGCTAGATTTCATGACGGCAATATACACCATACAAGGGGGAAAAGAATGCTTTTAAAATGGACATCTGTTCTGTGTTCCTCACATAGCACCTACAGTTAGGGCAGTTTCTGAAAAGAGTAACCTGCGTACCACCTCTTGAACTATCAAGGACCACTGATGCCAAAAACAACAGTGTACGTCTAAAGATGTTGGACCATAATGGTTAAAAATCGGTTGTGTGTGTGTGTGTGTGTGTGTGTGTGTGTGTGTGTGTGTGTATATATATATATATATATATATATATATATATATATATATATATATATATATATATATATATATATATATATATATATCGCCATAGACGCCATAATAAATTGCAATTCACAAAAGTAGCACGACAGTAACGTTATAATTTAGTACAATATAGACCGTAAGCACATTTCGGTTAGCCTATACTGCTATACTGTGCCTGTTACAGTATGTCAGTTTTATATGATATGAGTTTCGTTCTACATTTTATGCATACATACATACATACATACTACTACTACTACTACTACTACTACTACTACTACTACTACTACTACTACTACTACTAATAATAATAATAATAATAATAATAATAATAATAATAATAAACATCATAAATGTGTTAAGATATTAAAAACAAACAAAACACAGTCTACTGGATTTGCATAAAAAAAACATGTAAAGAAAATAAGGGAATTAAATGCTACATTTGGTCTTCAAGATCCTGATGCGTGTCCCCTTGTTATGCCTTTTACTTTTTTTTATTAAATAGAACACTTACCCTTGGACACAGAGATCAATGTGCGCCTAAGCTTGGTCAGATTTCCTTTCTATGAATGTTTAGGAAATGGCCACTTCCCAAACATTTCACGCGCTCGTTATCCTTGTTTAAGGGCTTGAACACATGTTTTGATTGCACCAGTGGAGCCCGAGCTGCTCCTTACTCGTAATTAAAGACAATTCCCAAAGTAGCACTTATCTTCCAAGGGCTGCTAATGCAACTGTTAGCCGTCTGGAGGAGATGCTGGACAATCGTCTTGTATTACATCTTTTTCTAACTGGACGGGCATCTAAAGAGACTCAATCAATAATGCCAAGGAAAATAACTCGGTATGTAAATCAGACGATACAGTTCTTCTTCTTCTTCTTCTTCTTCTTCTTCTTCTTCTTCTTCTTCTTCTTCTTCTTCTTCTTCTTCTATTGCCAACGCAATAAATAAATAAATAAAAAAGCGGTAACGAGATTTTTGACAGCTAGCGCCTGTTTGCAAAACATTTGATTGCAAAAAGCTTTGTTGTATTGTAGACGTACAACCGGTTAATAAGCGTTTCATTTAAATTAGTTACAAAAGTGTATTATAATCGTTCTACCACACTTTGTTTGTTAACGCCACAAAAAGTCTAAAAATGTACAGCTATGGGCAAAAGGTTTGCATCATCTGTAATTTTAGGATTGAAACATTTTCTTTTAAAACTATATGAACATAATTTAGATTTTTTGTTTTGTTTTGTTTTGTTTTTTAATTTAACACGTGTATCAAAGAAACTACAACATGATATCGCCGGAAGCCATAAAAGCAGTACAGTATGTTAGATTTCGAAATGTCACATTTTTCAATTGTTGTCAGTTTTTCGTTAAGTATATGGAAAACTACAAAGCAGTATGTTATTCAATGTGCTAACGTAACGTTTTTCGGCCGGTTTTATTCGATTTTATGAAGCAAAATTAGTTCATTCTTTAGGGTGATGCAAAACATTTGGTCATCGCTGTACACGCATATGGGGCACACACATAGTGCCTTACACAGTTAAAAAGACTAGACAGATACGAGGATAATTATCTTATTTTCTTAAGATAAAACAGTCATCTAAATGAATGTAAGCAATGTAATTGCCAGACAAATCTCGAACAGTTAGGTGTTCTTCTCTGTGTTGGCATTGTGTAGGTCTGATCATCCCTTCCTTCGCTTGATCCTTGGATGTAAATCAGATCCAAAAAGCTGTTGCCCAAATCGAAGAAACAGAGAAATTAATCCGGCCGACGATCCATCATAGTGTGTAATAAAGGCAGCGACATGGATGAGACAGATGATATGATTAAAGAGCTGTGGTCGTTTTAATTAACTTTTTGCTGTCCTGTAATGATCAAACTGGTCAACAGACCCGGTCAATAAGCATGTTAATATCAAACAAATAAAACTGGGGATGATTAAAAACCTGCTGGTTTATTAAATTTGAAATTCAAATGAAATGTATGCTGTTCATGCACACAGCATGCTAATGTACTGAAAATGGATGCCATTGTGCTCCACCAACTTTAGAATACGCAGTTTTACTGGCGAGACACTGTATGCTTTTTCATAACAGATAAGAGCATGGCATGTGTGTTACTTTTATGAATAGGCTTCTTCAATCTTCAGCATGCCAAACCATAGGAAAATAGTGCACACACATTTTATAAATTTAGGTTTACAAAATTATTTTAATCATGATTCAATTGTCCAGCCATAAATATCAAACTCATTAAATGACAAAAACAATAATAATGTAATATTATTATTATTATTATTATTATTATTATTATTATTATTATTATTATTATTATTATTATTATTATTATTATGTCACACAGATATCAATATGCATAGGCTATTGCATAGCCCTTTTTGTATTAAATAAATCAATAAATGATGCCATAATTCTGGGACAATACAGTTGGAGATATTATTTATGAATTACAATTAATAAGCCCATATAATACATTATAATTCTAATTTACGTCAGTATGCCCATTGTTTCAAACAAGATTCTCAACCTTATGGATTGTACTATAGGCTACAGTTTTATATATAAGATAGATTTCCGCACTAATAGTCGAGATAGGATGCCTCACTGCCAGGAAACAATCCATTAACATGCACTTCAATCCATCTGTTTGTGTATTATTTCTCCCGAAATCTTAAAAGCAAATCGAATTATTTTAGATTTTAGGCTGTTTCTGCTTACTGGAAACACTGATTCCTGTGTGTGTGTGTGTGTGTGTGTGTGTGTGTGTGTGTGTGTGTGTGTGTGTGTGTGTGTGTGTGTGTAGTTTTGTCTGACTGGGGTTAGAAATAGTAAATAAAAATATAGTGAGAGTCAATGAGAAGTCCCCATAAATATAGGAATGCAAACATGTGTGTGTGTGTGTGTGTGTGTGTGTGTGTGTGTGTGTGTGTGTGTGCGTGTGCGTGTGCGTGTGCGTGTGCGTGTGCGTGTGCGTGTGTGTGTGTGTGTGTGTGTGTGCGTGCGTGTGTATCAGAGATAATCCAGGTTAAAGTGGAATCACATAAAACAAACATCTAGGTTTTGAATGAATACAATTAAACCAGAGGGGCTAAAGCAATGAAGTTAATTCTTTTTTATTTGTTAAGCGGAGCTCCCTCCTTTCCCCTCCCCTCCCTCCTTCTGGGCAGTCCTGTCACGCCTTCTCAACATGCTAAAGTCATCCCCAACAGCAAGCTCAGATAAACACTCCATTCATTGTTGCAACAGCATCCCCATAAGGAAGTAAAGAAACCATTAATCCTCCTCCCACTCCTTATCCCAAAAATATTAACATGATAGCATGATGACAGATTAAAGCAAATACCACTTGATATCGTTATAAATACAAAAGCAGAGTTCTCAATTGACACGTATTGCTGTACCTTGGTGACTTGCGCAAAGATAATTCCCAGAATTCACAACTTCAGTGCTGTATCCAGGGGGAAAAGTGCAGCTATGAAATATTCTTTTTAATTAAAATTGGTTGCCATTGGTAATTGAATACAATTATGGTATAATGCACATAATAGTGCAGCCATATTATTAGTCAAAACAATACAGTTCTTTGTGAAACGATGTAATCATTGTATAATCTAATCCAAAGCAGGTATATACTAGATTTGAATGTAAATACCAAGAAAGCTAAAAGGTATTTTTTATTTTTATTTATTTATTAAACTTTTGTATTACATTTTATGTAATAAAGACTACTATATACACAGCTCCCAATAAATCTAAATCGAAAATGAAATGTGGCTACTCCTCGTCAGGAGAAAGGCTAAAGGCAGCTTGAAAAAAAAACAAAAAAAAAACTTTTGCATTGTAACCACCACGCTCCCTTAAACTTTGTCTTACTACTTTTTTTGAAGGGGGGCGGGGGAGGCTTTTTTCTAAAGCGCTCTATTGATGACCTCACACTAGAATGCTCTACAACACCTCTGATTGGCCGCCCGTGTCCCAGCAGTACTTCAAAGCCTGAGAGAAGCTACAATTGTGGTGGAATGGGCGGAACAGATCATTGTATTGCACACCTCTAAAAAAACACTGCTCTGATTTATAAATATAAAAAGATCCTCTGAGGAGGGCACTTTTTTGTGATGGCAACTTCACTTCTAGGGGTGAGTCTAAGGATTTTCTTGCTGGTTTAATTAGTTATTTTATTGTCCATTGGAGGGATAAAGTAACCCTGGTCAGAGAAGGGCAGTCAGTCTCTTGATTACGTTTTAAGCAAGCGGGTCTAGAAAGAAAGGGGCCGTGTTACTTCTAGGATAGCAACGACTTTAAGTGAATTTTATACCAACTGCTTACTGACGGACCCGAGACCTGTTTCATTCAAGTTTTCGTCATATTTTTGTTTTCCTATATTCAAGTTCTACAGGTATGTTAACTAAGTTCAATTTAAAACAATAGAAAGTAGCGCACGACAGGTTACATCCTGTTTTTTTTTTAAGGAATGACAAAAATACCAAAACATTCACTTTTTATAGCGTATTTCTTCATTTTTACAAGACGACTTTCTGTTTGTACTTGGGTGCGCGTTTAAAGTCAACTAACTAAATGAGTGACCGCAGTCGGGTTCTATTATCTATATGATATTTTTGTATGTTGTCGCTCAATCTGATTTAAAATTGTCTACTGTTAAAAATACAAAGAAATTATCATTTCAACGCATTTTTTCTAATTACATTTTTTTTTTACCAGGAAGAGCCGAGGTTAAGATCGACACCATTAGCCATGTTAGCAGCTACCTGTAACAAGATCGGCAGTCCAAGCCCTTCGCCATCCTCTATTTCGGATAGTTCCTCGTTTGGGAAAGGATTTCATCCCTGGAAAAGATCCACTGCAAGCAGTTGCAATTTGGGCTCCAGTCTCTCCAGTTTTGGGGTCTCTGCAGCACCTCGGAACGGATCCGGTCTGTGCGACTCATTCGGAGCAAACAGCTCTTCAGGATCCAGTGCCTTTTCCTTGACTTCAAGCAATTCGTCCAACTCTTCCTTTGCTAACGAGTACTCTGTTTTTCAGGCTTCTGTTTCAAACAGTTCACAAGAGCCTAGCCACCAGCCTGTTTTTATTTCCAAGGTCCATACTTCAGTAGACAGCTTGCAAGGTATATATCCCAGGATGAGCGTGGCGCACCCGTACGATTCCTGGTTCAAATCCTCCCACCCGGGCATACCTTCTGGAGACGTTGGTGCCACGGGCGCTTCTGCCTGGTGGGATGTGGGCACAGGCTGGATTGATGTCCAGAACCCCAACGGGGCAGCGCTGCAGAGTTCCTTGCATTCCGGTGGACTCCAGACTTCCCTGCACTCTCCTTTGGGAAGCTACAACTCCGATTATTCTGGCTTGAGTCACTCTGCTTTCAGCACTAGCGCTTCTCCTCACCTCCTTACTACCGGTCAGCACCTGATGGACGGATTTAAACCTGTTTTGCCAACTGCTTATCCAGACTCTAATCCCTCGCCTTTAGTAGGTGCGGGGTGCACCATGTTGGCGGGAGGTCCCACGTCTGCTCTGGCTGGGTCTCCACGAACCTCAGCCCGTCGTTACTCAGGCAGAGCCACTTGTGATTGCCCGAACTGTCAAGAGGCAGAGAGACTGGGGCCAGCCGGGGCGAGCCTCCGAAGGAAAGGGCTACACAGCTGTCATATTCCCGGCTGCGGGAAGGTGTATGGCAAAACGTCCCATCTCAAAGCACACTTAAGATGGCACACAGGAGAAAGACCTTTCGTCTGCAACTGGCTGTTTTGCGGAAAGAGATTCACGAGATCTGACGAGCTCCAGCGGCACTTGCGCACCCACACCGGAGAGAAGAGGTTTGCATGTCCAGTCTGCAACAAACGATTCATGCGAAGCGACCACCTCAGCAAGCATGTAAAAACCCATAGCGCCGGAGGAGGGGGATCTGTCGGGTCAGGCTCCGGGGGCAGCGGGGGGAAAAAGGGAAGTGATACTGACAGCGAGCATAGTACCCCAGGCAGCCCACGCTGCCATTCACCGGACATGATACAGACCCCAGATTCGGTCCACGCATCAGGAATGAACGGCCACAATAACTCAATTGAATAAATGGGTTGAGACTAAATGAAAAAAAAAATACTAAAATACTTGAATGACCCTTGTATAAAAGATACGTGTTGTATCCCCAGACAGACTGACGGATTTGATGGGGGGAAAGTTACACTAGTTTGTAATTTAGTCCCAGAAATATGGTGATGACAATAATAATAATAATAATAATAATAATAATAATAATAATAATAATAATAATAATAGTAAAGCAACAATTTGGAGGGCGCTTTAGCAAAGTAATATGGTGGTAGATAAATACGCTGATTATAAAACAAAAATATTTATATGGGTGAAAATTCCACATTCATACACTGCTTTATAACTTAAAAGAACAAGTGGTTAAATATAGACTGAGAAAAAACCCTACAGTGAGCAAAGATACCCGTTGATTAAGTATGACAATGGCATGGTCTTGCTAGTAAAACTTTTTAAAAATAGAGTATAACCATTTAAAAAAAAACAGTAAACAGAAAATTGCGGTGTGCATTGTAATATTGTTCACATATATATGATACAGAATAAGTGTACTGAACAAGTGGTATATTTGTTAAGGAGTATGTGTCATTTTTTGCTCATGTATTTTCCATACTTACATTGGGCATAAACTCTTGTTTGGTTAATTACAACATATTAAACAACGATAAGTTTCTGCACCAAGAATGTAACACTGGAACATGTTCTAGAGTAGTATATTATTTTACAGCACCAATGTAAAGGCGTGACATGCATTTGTCCAGGAGACGATTTTTGTATAGTATGTTCTTGTAAATTGCGTCTAGTTAATATCTGAAAATATATTGGGTACATTTCTTTTTTTTTTTGTCAATAGCATTGACAAAGTCATTGGTGCAGTCCTACAACTATAAGCTGGACTTGAATCTCCATGTGCGTATCAAGACGCACTTTGAAGGTTTATTTCTTGATTCTAAGTTTAGAAAATATAAAAATGTAATAAGCAGAGACATATTTGGTAAATGTTAAATGGCATTTTTATTTAATTGAGCATGTGTCTGCTTACTGAATATGTGGACAGTCCGCATATAGTTTGAGATTTCTCATATATTTCATAACAATCGTGCTTTTAATACGAAGCTCTGATAATAAAGTCAAATTGAATCTAAACAAAGTCTCGGATTATTTTCCTTCACATCCTAATATTTGTAAATTACACTCTAAACGTCTTTAACAATTGTAATAATTGAGCTATTATAGTAATGGCAATATATAGGATATATACTAGGAATTACCTCTTCTTCTTCTTCTTCTTCTTCTTCTTCTTCTTCTTCTTCTTCTTCTTCTTCTTCTTCTAATATTATTATTATTATTATTATTATTATTATTATTATTATTATTACATCTTATGTATTATTTTAATATGTGATATGTGCTATTTTTGTCGGACTAAATACAATGTACTTGCTTCATTTTCAAACAGTTAGCTCCAAAAAAATAAAACGAAAATAACTGCATGTAATAAACCAGCGTTAACGCACACATTTAATTCAGTAAGATATCGGTGGAGATAATGACTGCTGTGTTCGCTATGTATTGTATTTATTACCGTCTAAATTAACCAAACCAATTTGTATGTTAAATTCCAGCTATCAATCTAAAGTAACTCGATAGCTCAACTGGCTTTGATTTTTATTTAAGGGAGGGCGCTAGTTTCAAAAGGTTTGTGCAAGTCAAAGTAGAATTTCAAAGGCATGGATTTTCTTTGAAAAAGTGGTAGGAAGTCATTTAAATATCTTTACCTGTGATCGTAAATAAATAAATAAATAAATATTCAGAGAGCTGGCTTCCAAATCGACTTTAATAGAAGGTTCTGAATTGCATTGCTGTCTGTTAATAGTATTCCAAATTTACTCCTTCGTAAAATAAACTATACCACCTTAAACTCATTTCACCATTGAAGACACTGAGAGAGACCTGTAACCGAAACTTTGTGAGATAATTTGACCAAGTTTCTTTTGGTATCATTGTACCCGATATTACATTTGTACCTGCAAAATGATATCAGTTCTATCGAGTAAACAAACGTAAGCAGCGATTAGCTATTGCATTTTATAATGACTCTTTTTTACGTTAATATAATGAGTGTGTGTATTTATCTCTAAATTTAACGTTTTAAAGTCTGAAACTTACTTTAAATAAATTCAACTAAAAGCTACTGCTCTACTTTTCCGAGGTATTATAGTCTGAAGAATTAGTTCTTACATGACAGCGCATTCCGCAACATTTATTAGAGGGCGTTTTTATTCGTTTTAACATGTTTAACAATGAGAAGCCATTTAAACCATACCAGCAACAGTACAGCTACCTATACTTTCTGTAACCAATATATCATAATTATTGTGAACCACTGAATGCATTTACTAATGCCATCTTATCCTACATGACTGTACTGCATAGAGCGTCTGGGGAATTCAATGAGTTTAATATTCACACTCAAGAGAATGTTAAAAATAAGAGGGTTTTTTTGTTTTTTGTTTTTTTGTAACACAAACTGTGCTATTCTTAATCACATATTTAAAAAAAACATTAATTAACTAACATTCTAAGCATCCCTCGCTCTAATATACCGGTTCTACAAGTATGAAACAGAGGCGAGATAGCAAACTCCCCAGTGCCCATAGATTTGCCACGACAGTGGTCCAACAGTTTACTAGATAATGTAATGGATACACAGCTTGTTGAAGCTTTGCATTTCTACCATGCTGACATCCGTTACTCACAGGGAGAAAGGTTGGTGCAGGTTCCAGAATACGGCGTTTTACAGCTGCCTGTATAAGGTAGGCCCTATGTCAAATCAATAAATACGCTTAGGTTACGATAGTTTCAACCAACAAGCAGACTGTCACTCAAAAAGAATTAGAAAGAAGGAAAGTGTATATGTTATGCCATTTATGACTGTTTTGTGTATTCAAATTAATGTAACTTTTTTTTTGTAGCAAAATTGTATGATTTGATTAAGGTAAATGGCCATGCACCATTAATGTCTGTATCATTTTTATTGTTTTAAATGAAATGCTACAGGTTAATAATATTTGAGTTTCCTTCTACAGAAAGTACACATTATTAAGTACACATGTATATAACGTATACGCTAATATAAATCAGGAGTAATGTAGCGTAACAGACTGATGTTTTTTTTATACTTCTATACATTTGTCAGTTTACTCTGTATAGTAAATATATACTGTTTCACGTCGTAATTTCCCGTAATTTTACTGCATTTAACTGTGAAAACGGGGCAGGGCACTGATCAAAATTGCTTTCTAAATGTAGGTTTGTAAATGCAACAACAACATCAACAACAATAATAATACTTGTAACAATATTGTTATAATAATAATAATAATAATAATAATAATAATAATAATAATAATAATAATAATAATAATAATAATAATAATGTTTTCGTATTTTCACACAAGAGTTTATAGCCTTGTTTTAAAAAATATATATCTAATAGGGGAAAATAAAATAGGTAGCCTACATGTTAAAAGTTTGATAACAAACCAGATTACGACCCCCTACCCTAACAATGTCTTTATAGTGAAAACATAACAGACAAAATAGATAAATACAAGATAAACCATCTTTGTAAAAGACCTCAACGTTGGGAGAGATAACCATCTGATAAAATTATTATAGAGGTGGGGAGTGGGAGGACAGAACCAGATAGGTAAGCTAGGAAAGAGAGCTGGGGGCCAGAACGCTGGGGCGCGAGAAGCACAGAAGCATCCTGCGACAATGCTGTTTGTCAATAGAAAGAACACCAAGAAAGACCCCTTTATTTTTATCACATTGTCAAAGTAAAAAAAAAAAAATCTGGAAGGCAGTTTTTTTACAATATTTTTTTTTCCTTTAATTTTCCATTGATACTCAGAAAGTAAGAGTAGCTTCCATAACTAATTTACAGAACTCAGAAGTCTTAAAAGGATACCTACAAGTCACATTAAATAAACAAAAGCACATACAGCGAACTGGAGTGAAATAGGAAAGCTAGGCAAACGTGTGCTTTGAGGTCGATTACAGAGACACATGTAGATACACACAAAAAAACTAACTTACTATTTAAAAACATACACATTTGTAGATCTTTTTTTTTTTTTTTTTGGGGGTTATAGTTCTTTTATAATAAATGATTTCATGATACATTTTTTAGATCATCCATAAATATATAAAGGCTCAATAGTGGCATCCACATCTGCAGAACTGTTGAACTGAAAACAGACTCATTTTTGTTAATGATGTGTTCAGAGGATGTCCACCTATTTGCTTGGAAATTACAAAACATGACTAGCATATAAGAGACAAACACACTGTAACCCCAGGAGACTGCAAACGAGTTGAATGCTGTGAAATCCTACAAGTGACATGACCACATTTATGGGCCCAGGTTTTACATCAGAAAACAATAGAAATGTTTATTTCAAAATGAAAATAGAGATTACAAAATATAAGAACAAAAAACAAGAAAATCTTGTCCTCCCCACGGGCAACAATATTTGTTTTATTACTTTGTTAAAAAAAAATACAAAAATATATACAGTATACATTTACTGTATAATGTTCAAATTAACCAAGAGTTTATAGCCTTGTTTAAAAAACAAAAAACAAAAAAAACACTATCTAATAGGGGAAAATAAAACAGGTAGCCTACATGTTAAAAGTTTGATAACAAACCAGATTACGACCCCCTACCCTAACAATGTCTTTATAGTGAAAAAAATGAGACAAAACAGATAATACAAGATAAGCCATCAACCAAAAATGATATACAAAGATATACTTATGCTACAGCCTATAAAGCCACCGTAAAAAAAACCCCGATGCATATTATATCTGCAGCATTTTACCTCGCTGCAGGGAAACAGATAAACAGCGCCCTCGTGTGTTATTGTCCAGTATCAGAGGTTTACATTTCTATTTGATTTTAAATAGTACAGAAGACACTCGCGCTAATATATCCAAAATACATTTTTGTGTATGTTTGGTTGAACTAGGACTTTAAATTCATTTTAGAAATCAAACTACATCTTTTAAACAACAGTCTAACAAACATTATTATGTTATTATGTTCAATATGATAGATTTCGTTAAAATGTTTCAAAAACATAAGCTAGATGTTTAGGAGAATAAAAAAAACAACAAAAAAACAACAACATGGCAATTCAATTTGTTACAGTTAATGAGAAACCTGAGCATTAACAAGGGCATAATAAGCACCTTCTTTTGCAATCAGCTGACTGTGAGTTCCTTGTTCTACAATTTGTCCATTCTGAATGACTGCAATTTGATCTGCATTTCTAATCGTAGATAATCGATGGGCAATGACAATGCAAGTGCGGCCTTGTCTGGCTTCATCCAAGGCTTGCTGGACAATCTAGATATAAGAAAACAAATAATTACACATTTACATAAAAAATACCCAGAGCTAGTCAAGTTGACAGTGCAGGCATTACCTACTGGGAAAGGTAAACTTCATCAGAGATCATAGCCATTCTAAATCCCAAATCAAATTATTTTCTAATAGTCTGAATAAGCAGCAGGCTTTCCGGAGAGCGCCAGCTGTTACTATGCAAAGTGGAGCCTGACAAGGAAATCCAATGCACGGGCAGAGGCAGGCTTGCTCTTCAGCACCAGAACTTAACCACAGCCAGGCGTCTCTTGTTAGAGCTCTCACAGACCTCTTATATTTCCTTTTGCAAGCATCACCTCATTGATTGATTGAGATATGTACCGAATCCTCTTACCTTGTTCCTAAGTCAGACCAAGCATCCATGTAAAGGTTTTATTTGTGAAATGAAGGCATTCAGTACTGCGGTACTGCAGTAACTTAGTAACAACACATTGGAACATGTAACACAAAAAAATAAAAAGGTCCTTATGCGCCCTTTAAGTTGCATGAAAAAAAAAATCTGTTTCTTCTGGGTTTCTTTACAAGGATATAGATCTTCCAAATGTTTTACTTTGCTCTCACAAAATGTTGTCAAGACCATCAAGACATTTATGTGTAACAATTTAGATTTTTCCTAGCTTGTGGAAGATTGGACCAGGTATGAAAGTTTGGGATTTGTCCCGCATTATAATCAACCCAAACAATGAACTTTATTTAGACAGGAATCTGACAGTTATACCAGACTGATTTCAGGCGTCCAAGGCTAACAAAAGACTGTGGACCAATGGAGTAGATGTGACAGAGATGTTTAAACCTCTTAAAAGGTAAACCAAACTCTCAATGTCATTGCCTGATAATATAATCACAACCATATTACTAACCTTTTCACTTTCTGTATCGAGGGCTGAAGTAGCCTCATCGAGAAGAAGCACCTTCGGTTTACGGATCAGAGCACGCGCAATGGCAATTCTCTGTTTCTGTCCTCCGGAAAGCTGTGCCCCTTTATCCCCAACATTTGTGCTGTATTTCTGTAACAAATAAGTTTTATTTAAAACAACAAAGCAGGTGATATCTGTGATGATGGAGCCAAAAACAAACAAGGCCATGCAAAACTGTTTTGTTTCTCCAAACAGTCTAACCACTTAGGGGGAGTTACAATAGACAAGAGACACACTTTCTATCTGACATATACAATGTGGTGTGATTTTTAACAGCTACAGATGTGAAGCTTACTGTATTGACACTTTAGCAACTAGTCATAACCATTCCCAATATAATATATTAGCGACAACCCTGTCAACCTGCAAAACAGTAGAAGATCCTATAAGAGTGAAGTATTTATAACAGTCACACCGGGCTCATCTGCATTTGTGATTATAGAGCTTTTAACCTCATCTCAACGACACAGAACATAATCTGTAACGGCACTGCATCGCACAATACTGACCATTACATTAGTTTATAAAGATCTTAATGTATAACCATTGGCTCAAAATGAACAGCGTGTCTTAACAGTTAAGAAACTAAAAAATCGTCCCTTAAAATAAAGTGTGACCTTTCTAACTGTGTAACTGTTGGTGCAATTCTGTAACTAAGCCCTTCATTTTTTTTTTACTTCATTTTCTACTTTACTTTATCTCTGGAAATCAATCTTATATCTTTGTAGTTTTCTGAATATGTGCCCATGTTACAATCCTATGCACTGGTGATAATACCTCAGGTAAATTCTGAATGAAGTTGTGGATGTTTGCACTTTTAGCTGCTTCTTCGATTTCTTCTTGGGTCACCACTCTCCTAGTGTCTCCATATTGAATGTTTTCAGCAATACTGCAGTCAAAGAGAATGGGTTCCTGAGACACCAATCCCATCTGAGACCGCAGCCAGGCAAGGTTCAAGCACTTTGTATCGTACCCATCTGCAAGCTAAAAGTACAGTTTGAATCATGTGTATACAATCAATCTGTTATGAATGTTATGGAAAATTCCAGCATATTTGGCTAGTTTTTGTGATATGGAAATGTTATAAAAATAGGTTTATAAAGAAAGTAGTTAGCACTTCTTGATCAAAACAACAACAACAACAAAACCAATATTAATTTCAAGAATCAGAACACGGTGAGGGTGCCAGTGGTAATTCAAAGATTCAATAATATGGGTACTATGACCTACAGGTTAAAATACAGCAGTTTCTTACCACTTGTCCAGTAGCTGGGTCATAAAATCTCTCCAGCAACTGCACCAAAGTGCTCTTTCCACAGCCACTTCCTCCCACCAACGCGAGAGTCTGTCCTTTGCCAGCCTTCACACTGAGTCCTTGTAGGACCTGTGAAGTCTGCCTGGTAGGGTATGCAAAGTGTATATTGCGGAATTCAATATTGCCTTCAAAGTCACTCTGAAAAACAAGACATTTAACAACCATAATTACTAGTTCAGGTTAATAAAAACAATTGCAATATCTCACACATTTTTGTATGCTTTTTGTAGTATGGTGTTTGTAACTTTTTTTTGTAAATGTTAGATCATTTATTTAACATAAAACAAACATTGATGAAAACTATTTCAAAATCTCCTTAAAGTTTATCTATCTATCTATCTATCTATCTATCTATCTATCTATCTATCTATCTATCTATCTATCTATCTATCTATCTATATATCTATATATATATATCTATATCTATATCTATATATATATATATATATATATATATATATATATATATATATATATACTGTATATATGAGAAACATCTTCATAACATGATGCTGCCACCACCATGCTTCACAGTAGGGATGGTGTTCTTTGGGTGATGCGCTGTGTTGGGTTTGAGCCAAACATAACGCTTTGCGTTTAGGCCAAAAAGTTCCATTTTAGTTTCGTCAGACCACAAAACTTTTTGCCACATGGCTACAGAATCTCCTGAGTGTTTTTTTTGCATACTTCAAAACGGGATTCAAGGTGGGCTTTCTTGAGTAATGGCTTCCTTCTTGCCACCCTACCATACACGCCAGATTTGTGGAGTGCTTAGGATATTGTTGTTACATGCACACTTTGACCAGTCTTGGCCATAAAAGCCTGTAGCTCTTGCAAAATTGCCATTGACCTCTTGGTAGCCTCTCTGATCAGTCTCCTTCTTGCTCGGTCATCCAGTTTGGAGGGACAGCCTGATCTAGGCAGGGTCTTGGTGGTGCCATACACCTTCCACTTCTTAATAATCGTCTTGACCGTGCTCCAAGGGATATTCAAGGCCTTTGATATTTTTTTATACCCATCCCCTGATCTGTGCCTTTCAACAACTTTGTCCCAGAGTTCTTTTGAAAGCGCCTTGGTGCTCATGGTTGAGTCTTTGAAATGCACTACCCAGCAGAGGGAACCTACAGGAACTGTTGAATTTATCCTGAAATCATGTGAATCTCTACAATTTAACACAGGTGGAGGCCACTTAACTTGATGTGTGATTTTGAAGGTGATTGGTTATACCTGAGCTAATTTAAGATTGCTATTACAAAGGGGGTGGACACTTATCCAACCAAGCTATTTCAGTTTTTATTTTTAATTAATTTTCTACAAATTTCTAGAATATTTTTTTTCACTTGGATGTTGTGGGGTAGGAAGTGTAGATAAATGAAAAAAAAAACTATTTTAATGCATTTTAATTCCAGGCTATAAGGCAACAAAAGGTGAAAAATTTGAAAGGGAGTGTAGACTTTCTATAGGCACTGTATAAGCAACTGGGAGTTCAAACCAGCAAAAGAGTGGTAACATTGTTTGTTAAGAAGCCACCATATACTCTGTAATGTGATATTCTGAAATGTGATACTTTGCAATGTGATACTTTGTACTGTGATATTTTGTAACAATTGTAAGTCACTCAGATAAGGGTGTCTGCTAAGAAATAAATAAATAAATAATAATAATAATAATAATAATAATAATAATAATAATAATAATAATAATAATAATAATAACAAAAGCACTTCTGTCCTATTATAAATTCCTGAGGTTCTTCTTCCACAGTCCATGCTCCTGTCCGGTGAATGACTAATATGTGAATTAATAAAACATAATGATGTGCCAACACAGTGTGTGTTTTTGTGTATAAATACATTTGCCAAATCGTGCAGGGGTCTCCTTTACAAAGTGCTAGCATCTTGATGCAAAATGAGTTATACTTATCTACGTTGATATTCATTAACTGTTAAAAATATTAATATAAAACTATATACAAAAATAACACTTCTAGCACTTGCTCTTTTATTCAGCAGCTATTGCTGCTTTTCAATTATATAAATAAAGGTGATATACAGTATGTCTTTCCTCCATTAGGTTACTATAAAATAAAGTCGATTTTCAAGTTTCATGTACTTACTGGCTTTTCTCCGTCTTCACTGTAGATATCAATTGTTGGTTTATCGACAAGGAGCATGAATATTCTTTGAGCAGACATTTTTGCTTTGGCATAGTCTGGTGCAAAAGATGAGGTCTGTCCAATATTCATTGCAGAAAATACTATTACAGAAAATACCCTGTACAAAATAATAAATAAAACATGAACCTTATTTTGAGTTCTTACAATCACTGATATGACATTAACACCTCTATATCAACAGTCTACTAACTGTTTACATACAGACTATCCTATATAAAATACTACATTATTCAAAACCATTACAGTTTCCTATAGTAGCATTTGCTAATAAGGTATCACTTAACCAAAATCATTTGTACTATTGCTCCCAAAATAGGCGATAAGTCATTTTTGTGGTCAGTAGTCAAATAACTAATGCCTTCTGATGTAAGTGAAACCCGTTGCCAATTGGGTTGAAAATGTGACCTACAGTGGGCAACCTGAGCCATAGTGTTTGTTTATAGCCCATTTTTTTCAACCTTGGGGAATTTGTTTTGCACTGTAAGCCTCATATGGTGGTGGTTTGATGGTACCATGCTTGTGTTTTCTTCATACGGGTATGTACAGTTGCTAGGTTATATACAGGAATGTACAGCAGCAATGCTTCTCACTGTTGATTTATAGTATCAGTGCATAAAAAAACCCCCAAAAACATTGTCAAGTGACCATGGGTAGTTCAGGATGTGAAACAAAAACATGGGCAAAAGTCAAGTATATACTATTAAGATTATTATGTTAACTGAAACACGTTCTATACATTATTCTATATTTATTTTTGAGTAGAATTAAAATAAATATGCAAGGTTCACTACAGCGCAATATGCTTGAGCCCCCATTTAAAAAAAAAAAATCAATTTATTTTATATTATATTTGGATACATCACCACTGGTCATTATGTTTCTGTAATTGTATGTAAAAGCGATAGACAGTTGCTGATACAGTCAAATTCTTTTTCAGTTATAGAAGTGTGCTAAAATGTAGATTTTTGGAACAAATACGTGTATACTAATAAATTACTAGAACATTAACCAATTAGAATAAAAAAAAATGTAAAAACTACTTACACAAATACATTTTCATATTCTGTGAGACAGTTTGCAATCAACCATGCTCCAAACCTAAAAATAGCTGCATTCACAAAGAAGGAAATTGCCTGAGCAATAGCATATGTCACTCCATAAAGGGGTGCTTTTGACATTGATACTCTGCAATACACAAACATAAAGGATAATTAGAAATGCAGATAAAACACCTGCATTGCTGTTTTGACATCAAGACCTGCAGATCAAGATTAACCTTTTTAAATGATCAATACAATTCATTAAATATAAAATGTAGACACATAGGAGTTTTGTGTCAAGATCATTTCTGAATGATATAAACACCACATTTTTAATCCGAGGGACTGATACAATAACTTTTGTCTTAAATAAAAATGTTAAGCAAATACGTTACCTGTAAGGCCCTTCCAAACTTTCCTTATACATTCCTAAGAAAACATCCTCTCGTGTTAAAGCAACGACTGTTCTAATATTTTCAACAGTTTCTGTGGAAATCTGCAAAAACAAAAATATATAGCCCTAATTGTTAGTTGCTCAACAGCAAAACATTTTACAGCACGAAAATAGTGTTGATCTTAGATGGAAAGAACACCACATGCTACATGGTTTTGTAGGTGACAACTTTTTTCAAACGAGAGGATGACAGAACACACGTATGTCACAGTCATGGCAACATGTTACTGTAGGAAATCATTTTATCTCCCATAATGTGGCTCATGGATGTGATGAGATTGTCCACCAAAAGACAAGGCCTGCAGTAGCTGACCACAAAGCCTATTTCAGTGATCACTGGCGAGAATGTGAATATCCCCTTTATTATTTAAATATTCCACTTATGTAACTGAATATTTGGAACAAGGTGAACAGTATTTGGACTCTTAGTAATATAATATGCTGTTTTTATTCTGACTACCTGGTTTTGCCTGTACATATCCTGTCTTAGTAATGGGAATTATGTTTTTATACATAAATGTACATATAAAAATAATTGTTTAACATTGTGCACTGCATGTCATATTTTAATTATAAAGTAGAGCCTACAGTTCAAAAATAAATAATTATCACATATTACATCTAAATC
The DNA here is from genome assembly GCA_030684275.1 of Acipenser oxyrinchus oxyrinchus. Classification (NCBI taxonomy): domain Eukaryota; kingdom Metazoa; phylum Chordata; class Actinopteri; order Acipenseriformes; family Acipenseridae; genus Acipenser; species Acipenser oxyrinchus. The sequence continues at coordinate 7,804,825 of CM060249.1, forward strand.
AGTAAAGCAGAGTTCAAAGGTAATAATGTCAGTGAATACCTTTCCAGATAATTCCAGTGCACTCTGGTCCTTGGAGGCATGTCCTGCTACCGATCTCATTCGAATGAAATTTGCTCCAGCAAGGAATGGGAGACAAGCTAGGATGAGCAAACATAACTGCCAGCCATAAACAAAGGCAACAATTATTGATACTCCTAGAGTGCAAATTGAATTGGCAAACAAACCCAGCCTTGTTCCAGCAGCCTATCAAATTCATAAAAACATTAAAATGAAGTCAGATACAGGTATGTATAAACAAGACAATGCCAGCTATACATCTGTTATACCTTTTCAATGCAAATAACAGTGTGTAACCTAGAAGTAATGATATGTTGCAACAAAACATCGAGGCAATAAGTATAACTCCTATAAACATATAAAACACATTTTAGAAATCATATATTACATATGTATTTGTAAGTGACTGTGATATGAAAGCGTCAAAACTGAAACTGAAGTAACAAGTAACTTTTTCTGATCTCTCATCTTAACTTGATAAGTTTATCACAGTGGGAATATGTCCTTCAGCACATTGCTGACAAAAAAAATGGTCCTTAATTTCGGGTAATTCCCTCATTGTGTTGGTTGGGGAATACATACAACAATGCTCAATGTACTTACTCCTTTAACAAGTGAAGCATCAGTTGCAAGTCTTGTTGTTAATACACCTGTGGCATTTTTATTATTGTCAAACCAGCCAATCTCCTGTTTGACACAAGAATATTTTTTAAGCACACATTAAATTAACCCGCATCAATGGGTTCAAGTGGGGTGAAACAGGCAACAAATGACCATCTTTATTCATTCTACATTTACAATATAAGCAATTCATTTTGCAGTAGTGACAGACATATAAACATGTGCAATCCATATATGTTCCCTTTCATTGGGGATTATTCAGAAATCCTACACTAGTTGCATTATTCACATTTTAAATATTTTAAATGAACAGTGTAGTATTTTCTATATTGATTACCACAAGTTGAACAACTAGACAAATATGTACTAGACTTACCTGTCTCAACATAGCTTTAAAAGACTGACAACGCAGCCGCATTGTTAGAATTTCCCCAGATGTTCCAAGCATGTATCCCTAGAAAATTATAAATACAAAATAATGTTTTGTGACATTGTTATAAAAAAATGACCCTTGTACAGAGCAGCACCTGGAGGCTTGAATTTGTAACCCAGTCTTGGATATATAAAGAGCTCCAGGTAAGATGTGTAAATGGTGTTTTACACATTAAAGTAATATGAATTACACATGATATTTAAATTGAATGCGTAACAAAAAGGCATAGCAATTTTGCTGCACAGCTTGAGTTCGCATGTTATTAATAGGGGTGGGCAACGATATGAAAATTGTATATCGATATCGTGCATGTATTTCGATATCGATAATATCAAAGTCTTCCAAAATACAGAAAACTAGGATAACACAATTGCAATGTGAAACACATACATATAGACATTAACAGATATTTACATAAGAAAAGCAATAACTTACTTTAACTTAGTATCTTAATATCCATGGAGAAAAACAAGGTCTTGTTATACTGTTTTACTATTCCATGCCATCATCAGCTACCTCAAAACCGAAATATTGTACTTCACTGCGCAGACTAGCCAATCCAGAAGTCATTTAATCTTCTCTAATGCGCGACACATCTAACATTAAGTACGGTGTAATGCTGAATGTTGCATTATTTTGAGATGTGTTTTGATGTTTTAAAAGCACATCTAATTTATAATACCAAAAGTTCACATTTTAAAAATACATTACTCATAATGAAAGTAATCACATGGAAAAAATGAAATGAACCACTGACACATGCGCATATCTCAAAATAATCTCAATAGTGGTTAATGCAGCATGCAAATAGCGTTTGGTACCTTGTGAGCACGTTCTGAATGGAAGAAAAAAAAATAATTGCACCTTTTGAAACCCATAGTACTTCTAATTACCGCCGTCCTTCAATAAATGCTGCAGCTGTTTCTAGCAATTTAAAATAAATGCCACGGCTTTAATTCAAAGTAATACGGTAGTATGTGCATGCAGGTCTTTTAAGTATATTCCATCGGCAACGTTGGAATATTCACAGCCATATTGTCTGTGGTCAATAAAGCAAAATAATCATTGTTTTTTTGTTTTTATTATAAGACCATGTTTTTGTACAGTAGTTCAAAGTAACACTACATTTAAAATGTAAGGTTGTAGTTAATGTATACCCAATAAGTTAGCATTAAAGTATGTACAGTATTTACTGAAAGTACTCATGACTTCAAGGTAACATTGCATTTTGTGGAATGTAGACAGGGCATAGTCCCAAGTAATGGAGTTAATTGTTTGTTTATTTAAAAAGGGCGGGTGAGGAGTTTAGTCAGTTTAGTTCTGGATGGGTTTAGTCTGAGGGACACGGCCATAGACATGAGAAGTGACCCCTCAGTTAGTGCCACAACACACCTGATCGAAGGTTGGTTCCCTGGTCCTATAACATGCTGTAACAGTCCAACAGTGGATTATTCCACTGTGGTATAGTTATTTATTCAATTTACTTACCTGGAAAAAGTTGGTTAAAAAGGCAATTCCTCCAAGAAGAAGAAATATAAGGGAAAACATCATAGTCTTTTCCTTTTTTATATCAGGGTCAGGCTCTGAAAAAACCTGTAAAGTTAAAAGGGTTCTTCACAAATTGGCTTGTATTCTGCAGTGAGTATTGCTATGTGCACATCTATTATATATTGAGACTGCACGTTCTGCATCCACTGAAATGGCACCCGATCTGATTGAGATCAGTCGAGTGAATGGGACATAATCAAGCAAAAATCATCCCATAGGAAAGGGCCAGTAGGTACCTACTAGCCTACCAACAGGTAGAGTCGGTCTGGATCAAGCGCTTTAATGGACGTCGGATGTAGTAGCCGCTAGAGAGTGCTAAAAAGCGGATTTGAAATAATAGTAAAATTACTTTAATAGTAACACAGTTAGGTTTAGGGGTAGACATCAGGTTTAGGGGTAGTGGGTAGATTTAGGGGTTAGCAGGCTAGTAGGTACCTACTGGTCCATTCCTATGGGATGATTTTTGCTTGATAACGTCCCATTTAATTGATTTATCTCAATCAGCTTGGCTGGAATTGGTTGGAAGTGTAAGGCAAAGCTTTGCCAGGTTATACAGATGTGGAAATCGATTAGAAACAGTCCCAAAACTCGGTTATCCAAGGGCATCTGGCATACTTTAATAAAGGCAATATATGCAGCACGTTAGTTGTCATGTTATTTGTCCCATCCAATAATTTATTTTATTAGTACCGAGTCAAAACAAAGAAAATGTGCATATTCGGGTCTAAAATTCTAACTGTGTTTAAAAAGTAAGCAGCAGGTTGTTTGAAGCGAGGTGGCTGTGCTAGATTGCACCTGTAGTACTGATTTAACTTGGTTCAACCGACAGGAATACTTTTTTGTCTGTGCTGACTTTCCAGTTTGTTTTCTGAAAGCTGTTTATTTTATGTTCTGTTCAGCAGCCTCTGTAGTAGCCTTTCGTTTAATCCCTTATGGAAAAAACATATATTTTTAATATATGGTAGAAAAGTATGATACTTATATTTTTCATATGTAGAAATTGGTCCCTTTTTATATATTTAAAATATATGGGATATATTTAAAATATATTTTAGTCTGTAATCCATATATTTTATATGTTGATAATATATGGTGCACCATATATTTTCATCAGTTTGTAATCCATATAAAATGATTAAAACATTGTTGTCATTTGAAAAGTAAACAAGAACGTTAACCGCTTTGGAGTATTTGTTTGTAAATGTTATTTGTCTAAGGACGTTGTATTTATTTTTTTGCCTAAGTGCACACAGGATGGCGATGGAATAAAAAAAAAGCCTGTCTACAGAAGGAAGATACGTAGTTTACGTCGCTATGCTGTGCAGTAGTTAATTTAAACGAAGTTTTTTTCTCTCCGTACTTGTCCGCTATGCATTGGCCCCTAAAAGAGGTGAATTTCGTGGTGACCCCTCAATTTCCAGATTTCTGCGTAATCGCGATTTAGGTAGACCCCTATATATATATATACACTACCGTTCAAAAGTTTGGGGTCACTTAGAAATTTCCTTGTTTTCCATGAAAACATACATGAAATAAGTTAATATAAGAAATATAGCAAAATGAATAGGAAATATAGTCATTGACAAGGTTAGAAATAATGATTTTTAATTGAAATAATAATTGTGTCCTTCAAACTTTGCTTTCGTCAAAGAATCTTCCATTTGCAGCAATTACAGCCTTGCAGACCTTTGGCATTCTAGTTGTCAATTTGTTGAGGTAATCTGAAAAGATTTCACCCCATGCTTCCTGAAGCACCTCCCACAAGTTGGATTGGCTTGATGGGCACTTCTTACGTACCATACGGTCAAGCTGCTCCCACAACAGCTCAATAGGGTTGAGATCCGGTGACTGTGCTGGCCACTCCATTATAGACAGAATATCAGCTGACTGCTTCTTCCCTAAATAGTTCTTGCATAGTTTGGAGCTGTGCTTTGGGTCATTGTCCTGTTGTAGGAGGAAATTGGCTCCAATCCAGCCCCGTCCACAGGGTATGGCATGGCGTTGCAAAATGGAGTGATAGCCTTCCTTCTTCAAGATCCCTTTTACCCTGTACAAATCTCCCACTTTACCACCACCAAAGCACCCCCAGACCATCACATTGCCTCCACCATGCTTGACAGATGGCGTCAAGCACTCCTCCAGCATCTTTTCATTTGGTCTGCGTCTCACTAATGTTCTTCTTTGTGATCCGAACACCTCAAACTTAGATTCGTCTGTCCATAACACTTTTTTCCAATCTTCCTCTGTCCAGTGTCTGTGTTCTTTTGCCCATCTTAATCTTTTCTTTTTATTGGCCAGTCTGAGATATGGCTTTTTCTTTGCAACTCTGCTTAGAAGGCCAGCATCCCGGAGTCGCCTCTTCACTGTTGACGTTGAGACTGGTATTTTGCGGGTACTATTTAATGAAGCTGCCAGTTGAGGACCTGTGAGGCGTCTGTTTCTCAAACTAGACACTCTAATGTATTTGTCCTCTTGCTCAGTTGTGCACCGGGGCCTCCCACTCGTCTTTCTATTCTGGTTAGAGCCAGTTTGCGCTGTTCTGTGAAGGGAGTAGTACACAGCGTTGTACGAGATCTTCAGTTTCTTGGCAATTTCTCGCATGGAATAGCCTTCATTTCTCAGAACAAGAATAGACTGACGAGTTTCAGAAGAAAGTTCTTTGTTTCTGGCCATTTTGAGCCTGTAATCGAACCCAGAATTGCTGATGCTCCAGATACTCAACTAGTCTAAAGAAGGCCAGTTTTATTGCTTCTTTAATCAGCACAACAGTTTTCAGCTGTGCTAACATAATTGCAAAAGGGTTTTCTAATGATCAATTAGCCTTTTAAAATGATAAACTTGGATTAGCAAACACAACGTGCCATTGGAACACAGGACTGATGGTTGCTGATAATGGGCCTCTGTACGCCTATGTAGATATTCCATTACAAATCAGCCGTTTCCAGCTACAATAGTCATTTACAACATTAACAATGTCTACACTGTATTTCAGATCAATTTGATGTTATTTTAATGGACAAAAATTTGCTTTTCTTTTGAAAACAAGGAAATTTCTAAGTGACCCCAAACTTTTGAACGGTAGTGTATATATATATATATATATATATATATATATATATATATATATATATATATATATATATATATATATATAAAATACATGGATGAAGACTATATTTGCATCCTGAGCCATTCGGAAAAAAAGGTATAATACCACAGCAGTGATGTCAAAAAGTGATAATTCCTCTAGAGGAAAATATACTTGAACTTTGACCCATTCGACTCCTCGAGACCATCACTTTCAATTCAAACTTTCAATTCAAACACAGTACAGAAATGTTCATTAATGATCAACACAATGAGAATATGTTAAAAAAAAAAAAATGATGTAAAGCTGGTACATTCGTATCTCAGAGAAACTAGAGAGGAACAGGAAATTAAAACAAGGTAAAGTCAATCATCCAAATAAAGCTGAAGCACAAACGGATAACGACATAGAACGTCTGTACAGCACTGAAACACCTTCCGTCTCGTAACCTTCGGTCTCGTAATTTATGACGTCACAGAAACCCTAGATGGAATTATTTGGGCAGTATTTGGGACCAAAATGTGGGGGGCATAAAAAAAAATGATATAAACAATGGACTTCTTAATCTTGGTTTTCATGTGTAAACCATATCACGCAGGTTTACTGACGGTTTCAGAAACAACATCACGAATACACGACAGTTTTATTTATCACAGGCCAATACTAAAAAGTGAAAGAGAACTGTATACACCCTTCTATCTGCAGTATAGGCTAAATCATGAAGGACTACAGAGCAGGTACCAGTGGGACGACAGAGCAGGTACCAGGCGTTCCTGTCTGGTAGTGTTTCGCATGTAGTTTTTAAGACGATGAAGACAAGAAAAGTTCCTTTCACACGATGCAGTGTTCACGGGTATCATAAGGAAGAGTCCTAAGAAGCTACCTATGTTACTGATGCTGTTACCAAAGTTTTGCTTCTTAAAAAACTCCAGTCTGGATTCAATGTTATCCATCTTACTTTCTTTTCAAGCATTTTACTGAATACAGCCAGTCAATTCCTCCTTACAAATGCCGTAGTTTTCGCAAATCAAATCCAAATGAGACTCCTTGATGCTTTTAGAAGATGTTGTCAGGATGCTGTTTAGCACAGTCAGTGCTTCCATATCGTTCTCCTTAAATTTGTCTTTTATTTCAGTTGCAGTTGTATCCAAAACTACAAATAAAACTCCTGTTCGGTAAAAATCTTGACCTGCTTCGCTTGCATTTACAGGACTTCCACCGAACTTTGCTTGGATAAATCTTTGCCTTGGCACTGCAGGCCTTGGTAGTTATTCTGATTACAGATGTCACTTGCATACCTCCACAACTGCAAGAAAAAATCTTCAGTTCTCAACTTGTTCAAAATTATCGAGTAGGCTTTTCTTCAGAACGGCAACTCCATCTTGTGTCACTAAGAGATTTTAAAGTTGTAGACTGTCCATAATAATCACATTTCAGCAAAGCTTAAAAATGGCATGGCGTTTAGATGATCCCTCAATAAAGGTGTGTAGCGAAGACATAACGCTCATCATTTGCCGAATTTCTGTTACGCTGCTACATATACCCACAATGCACAGATTCAGGATATGCGTGTAACAGTGCACATACATTGCTAAGGGGTTTTCTTTTAAAATACGAGAGGCAACTCCACTGAAAGGCCCCCTCATATTCGCTGCCCCGTCGTAACACTGAGCTCTTAGCTTCAGGAGCAGCATTAATGACTCGCCGTCTGTTTTTGTTGTTCGGTGGAATCCTACAAACAATTCCTGCACTGTAAAATCCCTGCCAACGTATGCGAGTACAACTGCAACCTGTTCATGTCTACTTAAATCCTGTGTTTCATCAGCAATTTAAAGTGAACATACCTGCATTTGATATTCGCTGTGCTATTTCACTTATTGTGTTATTGAAATCAGCTCATTCTGATGCTTGCCTTAAACGTAACTAAACAATTTCTCACTCCTGAAATGTTCAATTAGGGGGTTGTCATTTGCTCTCAGTTCCATTCACTCTAAAAAGTTGCCCTGATTAGAAGACTGCAGTCTCATCATGGCCACGCAGTGCAATACTGGCACGTTGTGACAGAGATTGAATGATTGTTCGTGTTTAGATCTCCCTCCCGTCCTGCGAGGGTGCTGTGTAAAGGGAACACAGTACCCTGGACTAAATGGCATGACAGTTTATTCCCAGGGTTAGGTGGAAGTCAGCCATCTAGAAAAGGGGCTAAGCTACAGTACCCGAACTCAATGACCCAGACAGGAAACGGCGTGACATCCGCGGGTTGGAGGAGCAGATGCGCTCATTAACCAAGGGGTCATGAGGGAGGGTATAAATAGGGGTCACAGTGAAAGTGATCTGTTCCTTTGTAAAAGGTTAGATAAAACCCAGAAAGAGAACCCTGTAATGTCAAAAACGTGAGTGTTGTGTTTTGTTTGTCTGTCGAAGTCAAAACTGTTTGTTTGTTATTTTAGACTACTACTAACAAGATCCGGAGCTGTCGCTAAACAGCCAGCATCAAACCCGGACACCAGCATTTTCCCTTTGTTCATGGAGAACTGTCTTTGCGCCACAAGCACTAATATCACTCACTGTAAACTGTGTTTGTGTTTTGTGTTTCGTGTGGGTGTAATAAAACTGGACTTTTGGTTGCAGGTCACTTTTACAACATTATTATTTACAGGGGTTCGCCATAAGGCTCTGGACATTGATAACTCAATAAACACCCTTGCACTTGGATATCGTTGTCTGTCTTTTTTATTCTGCACTGCTGCATTGCGTTCACCTGCACTAACTTACCCACTTTGCCACACACGTCTACAGAATATATATTGTTGTGGCAGGATGGCTTGCAGTGGTGAGGTGTGGTGACGTCACAGACCAGAAACACAGACACACAGCAGCTGCGGGTTGAAACCGAGACGCGAAAGCGCTCGGTTTCTTTATTAAATAATAATGAAAATAAAAGAGTTAAACAAAACACACACACAAAACAAACGGGCACAAGGGCCAAACAAAACTGTAAACAAACACAAATGGGACGAAACGGACAAACAAGTATCGTGCTGAACCAGTAGCAATTGTTATGTTTCGCTTCTCCTCTCTATCTCCCCGTACCTCCTCTCTGTACACCCAACCCCGACTGAGTGACAATGTGCGTCTTTTATGCAGTTGTACAGAGACTCGATTGCTAATCAATCATTCAATTAGAATCTCGGTACAACTGCTCATGGATTAATTACTAGCTCACATAGTATTACATTTTAATCAGCACGTGAAGTGATGTGCAACCCTCGTGGCTAAATACAAATATACATTTTATCACTCGTGCTACGCAGACCCATTTATATCCCGTGTACCAATGACTATACACCAACATTTAACACACTACATGCAACATATAAACAAACAATACTTATTATTATTATTATTATTATTATTATTATTATTATTATTAATTGTTTATTTAGCAGACACCTTTATCCAGGGCGACTTACAGAGTCTAGGGTGTGTGAACTATGAATCAGCTGCAGTCACTTACAACTATGTCTCACCCGAAAGACGGAGCACAAGGAGGTTAAGTGACTTGCTCAGGGTCACACAATGAGTCAGTGGCTGAGGGGGGATTTGAACCGGGGACCTCCTGGTTACAAGCCCTTTTCTTTAACCACTGGACCACACAGCCTCCGCACAAGGCGGGGTCACACTGCCACAATTGCACACAGCTTTCAAGTATTGCCCGTTTTCCTCAACTTGTCTGCCATGCTCCGTATTTATTTTTGTAGCAACACTACCAGTCTTTTGGGAATCTCAGTAAGCAGAAAGCTTCATAGCTGCATAAACATGAAAAGTGCTTCTTTGGTGATCGCTAAATTTTTCAGTTGCCTTTTTCCAATTCGAAAATCCTTTTGTACGAAAGGTTTCCTCTGAACCCATCTCCACCAAATGCACGGCAAGGCAAAACTCCATAAGTATACAGGTAAGAAAGCATGCCCAATAACTAACCAGGCTAAATAAGTCAGTCAATAAATAACATTAAATCAATAAATACCATTCCATAAGTTTACTATAAAAAGCACTCCTCTAACAGATCTTGCAGAAACTGTAGGATAGTTGCTATAGGGCAATAAATGGGGTCGTGACCTCTGGTCATACACCAATTTTGAAAATATCTCCACTTATAGGCATACAGTGCCCTTGTGGAGCCCATTCCTTCTTCCCTTCGCCCGACCCGCCCTCCTTCTTGCACTTGGTTTGCTTGTCTGTCGCTTCGAACTGAACTCCCAACTGCCGTTCACTCAAGCTATTTATAGTTTAAAAACTGCTCATTAAAATGATCCACCAGTGGAAATGTTCCTTTTTTTTAGTCAAAAATAGAGTTAATTACATGGTGCTTTATCAAGGAAAGCTACATGTTTGCTTCACTATATGTGCATTATAGAGAGGGAGTTATTATATTTTGTATTTTAGTCAGCTGTGTGTTGTTATGTGTCCCGCGGCGCCCCCCACCCCATCCGCTGTTTATAAAGCTCTTCGGTTATAATGCTCATATTGTGTGCCCCCCAAGACCCGCGTTATAGCGAGGGAGCACTGTGTATGTATATATATATATATATATATATATATATATATATATATATATATATATATATAAATTTTTATTTAATTATTTATTTTTTTTTTTTCTCAGTTTCCAAATACTTTGTTTAAAATTTGTATAAAAACACTTACCCCAATAATTTTTGCAAATGCAATTGAAAAAGCAGGATAAACACCTCCTCCAATAATAGCAGCAATCAGTCCAGCTAACAAGTATGGCCATTCTGGTTTGTTCAGTGCCAGAATTTTAGTAAAAGGAACATCTGGAAGAATATCATCTTCCTAAGAAAAAAAAATATATATATATATATATATATATATATATATATATATATATATATATATATATATATATATATATATATATATATATATATATATATGTGTGTTTTTGTTTAAAAGAGCCAACTTCCCAAGTTTTGGTATATTTAACATACCTTTGTCAAGGGAAAGTGTGTTTGAAAACAAATAGTGGAGGTACTTATAGGCTTTTAATGCCATGGCAATTACACTTACTTATTTCTATTTAAATATATGAATGCGTTTGTGATGTCTTTTACTACATTGCAGGGCATTGTTTCAACAAGGTCCTAAATAATTTAATTAACCCTGCTGAATGAGTTAAAAAAATAAGGACCTGGTTGGAACAAAAGTCTTTCAAAGGAGCCTTCTAAAAGAACAAATGTTGCCTAGCCCTGTCATTCATAAACCTATGAGTTGTTTACTGATAGGTATGGAAAAGCTTTTTACTCACCCACTTTGTTACTATAAAGACAAATCTATATTAAAACAAACTGAAATGTATTGCAGAATAACTTACATATTATTACTATCTCTCTCTCTCTCTCTCTCTCTCTCTATATATATATATATATTGCATGTCTAATATCTGAATGCTAGTTTACTGTAGTTTTAGGTTTGTCCTATACGGATGGACACGTCTTGGGTTAAACTAAGTGTTCTGAGTGAAGTGTATTTCTACCTCGTTTCTTTTGGCTTCGTTTGCCCTCTTTATGGAGTTTCTTGATTGAATTTTTCTTCTGGTTGATCTTCTCCTGAGGGTTCCATTTCTTTTCAAGCCGATGTCTTCAGACGGTTCGGTTTCTAACAGTTCTGCTTCCTCTTCAGTTTCTGTTTCCTCACTTTCATTTTCCTCAGTGTTTTTACCAGTACTCTTAATAAATAAATAAAGGACAAAACAAATATTCAAGACACTTGGAGTTTCAGTTGGGACATTTCATTGAAATATGAAAGAAACATATCTGATTGTTCATAATATACACTATGTTCTATGAATTATACAATATTTCACTACATTGCAAAAATCCACAGATTACCTCAATATGTCACACAGCGCTGTGTATATCTGGATTCTGAAATGTGTAAAACTGGAAGGCTGACATTAGTTCTCACGAAGATGGCAATCTGAAAGCATTTTACTAAAGATTCATGGTTCCACAAGGAGCAGATGTGTTACAGAATGTGAAGTATAAGGCAATCATAGACAGTAATGATAACTTATGATTAATTCACCCCAAAAAAACAAATTGTGTTAGTTAAATTGTATTATGACTTTTGCCTTTAAGGGACAGCAGTCCATTTTTGTAGATGTTTAAATTAGTTATACTTTATCATACACAATCTTTCAAGGCGCATTATCGAAAATCTAGTACTTGCAAACTTACTTATTATGCTCCAATAAAATATGTTCTTTATACTGCAAATGCAATAACACTGACATGGTGAATGATTGATCCAAAACAGATATATGCAACATGTGTTTTAACATACAGGGGGAAATGTAAGTATAGGCACAGTGCAAATAATTGCAGATGAAAATTCAAATTGCATTGCGGCCAGGCAATTATTTTGCACTGCGCCCTATGTAAGCTTAGGGAACAATGTAAATTACGCAGCACGCACAACTAATGATCTGCAATTATGATAATGAGGCCAATGACAGGTCTATGCAGGTATGTGCTTTTATACGGTTCTTAGTTACTTACTTCTACAATGGTTTGCACCTTGTAAGAAGAGGTTTTTGGAGGGTCAGCAATTGCCTAAGTGCAAGGCAAAATCCTTACATCACATTATAATGTTTGTGCCCGCTTAGTATCCAGATCCTGCCCAATTCCATGCTCTTTTCTTCATTTGAATGCATTTCAGTATCATTTTAATGGTTTAATGATGGCACCATGCAGATTTGATAGTGGGTGCACAACACCAGTTGAACACCATTCTTTACATATGCCACATTTTTTGCGGCTGCTAAAATCAGACTTTACCATTACTAAACATGATTTACGGCAGCATTATGGGGATTTTGCACCCGCAAATCACATATCCTTACATCTATCTCTCTGTATGTGGACAGGGCATTGTTATTAATCTTACCTGCTGCATTACAAGAGAGTAGTACACTCCTTTCTTTAACATGAGCTCCTTGTGGGTTCCTTGTTCAACCACAGTTCCATTATCAAATCCGGCAATAACATCAGCTGTCTGGATTGTTGACAAGCGATGGGCAATTACAATAGTAGTACGGCCAGCTCTTGCCTAAAATACAATAATTATAATGATACACAAGTGGATTTTACTCATATAATTTAGGGAATGTTTTGGTTTAATATAAAAGTATTAATAATGAATAATTTAGTAATGTCAAAATAGATGCTATGATGGCACTTCTTTACTTCAATAATTACACCTGTTTAATTTTCCAATTGCATAATGTCCCTTGCACTGGGTTATAAAACTATAATATTTTCAATACAACTTAAGGGACAGTGTGAAATCCAGGCCAGTGTTTTATTGACACTACCTTATCTAGGGCCTCTTGCACAATGGATTCACTTTGAGTATCCAGAGCTGAAGTGGCTTCATCCAGGAGAAGAATTTTGGGATTCTTAACAATGGCACGAGCAATAGCAATTCTCTGCTTCTGTCCTCCACTCAACTGAGCTCCTCTTTCACCAACCATTGTGTTAAAGCGCTGTTTTAAAAGTAAAGGTGTCATAATTTAAAAGTTGATACAAATATTTGAATATTCAAAACAAACAAAACAAAAAAAAATAGGAAAACAAGAAAGAACTACAGAAATACAAACAAAAACTTACATCAGGAAGTTTTGATATATACTCATAAGCGTTGGCCTCTTTTGCTGCATGCTCTATATCGGCATCGCTAGCATCCTCTCTGCCATAGCGAATGTTTTCAGCAATTGTGGTGGCGAACAGGACAGGTTCCTGGCTGACAACCCCAATGTTTTCTCTTAGCCACTTGACATCAAGGGAGCGAATGTCTTGACCATCCAAAGTAATCTGGATTTGAAACGCAGTTACAATGGTAGAATGTTTTGTTTTCAGACCACGCCAGTAACTCATTGCAAAAACAAACAGGATTTCATTGCATGTGTTAAAATAAATGAAATTAACTTCATGGAAAAACACATTTGTCCATGTATAATGGTAAAAGAGTAGACTTGTGCTTCCAATAAACCATGGCAGAAACAACGGTAATTAAATACATTTTCAGTTTAGCGTCCAGTACGAACATTATTTATTAAGGAAAAGCAGCATTTATTAGATCATTTTACTCTCACAAAACATCTGTCTTTTGACATCATTATTTTTGCACTGGTCTTTACCTCTCCTGCGGCTGGATCATAGAACCGCTGAAGAAGCTGAATTGTCGTACTTTTACCACAACCACTGGCTCCAACCAGTGCAATCGTCTTCCCACTTTCAATTTTCAGGTTCAGTCCTTGGAGAATCTATGAACAGACAGCAATGTCTTGATAATACACTTCAGATCTGATACTGTAATCCTTAATACAACATGTATTTTAACTGATCCCTTTCTATTTAAAACTGTTGACAAAGGTTTGTTATTTTCTTTGTATTAACAGTAAGTCATAATCAGTAAGGCTGAATGTGCACACTTTAGAGTAATAACATTTCACATGTACAAAAAATGTTCAATTCAGCTTAACCCTTGTGAAAATGAGCCAAAAGCAACACTGGGACAACAGTGTCCTGTGCAGCCACCACAATGCTTGTTGCCTGACTCTCTACACAGTGGAGAATAATCCTTATGTCAACCTCCTCATGTCAGTCTTCTAATTTCTCAGTGTCTACTTCTGTGTCTACTTCTCTCCTCATTAATGAAGCCACCAGCAGCTACAACTGTCTTGTTGTTTGATGCTTGCACCATCAATTGCTGCGAAAGGAATCTGGCCAAGTCTGCTTTGTTTTCTGGATGTGCCAGAAAATTCTCCTACTTGGATGGCAGAGGAACATCCCTACCCTCTATCAACCTTCAGATTGCCCTTGTGCCCTGTCCACACCATGTCCTGGTTCCACCTTTGACTGAAGCCTCATAGTATCTGTCAAATACTACATCAATCTGCCTGAACAGTACTCCACCTTGTAGAACAGCTCCAGCAAACACATCAGCAAGGTCCCCAAACGTGTTAGCTCTCTGGGGCTTCCCAATGGCAATCACCAGTGCCTGCCTGTGGCAAAGTGCCCCCCCTGTGTATATTGTATGTTATGTGTTGTGTGTAAATGTTGGTGTATAGGCATTGGTACACGGGATATAAGCGGGTCTGTGTTTCACGTGTATTTAAAAATGTAGATTTGTATTTAGGCACGAGGATGGCACAAATCACTTCACGTGCAAGTAAAAAGTAATAATGTGAGCACGGGGAATTGCACTTTATTAATTCACGTGCAGTTGTACCGAGATTCCAATTGAATGATTGACTAGCAATCGAGTCTCGGTACAACTGCATAAAAGCAGCATGTTTTCACTCACTCGGGGTTGGGTGTTCGTGAGTGGAGAACGGAAGAGAGAGAGAGGAGAAAGAAAGAAAGAACGATTTGCTTCACTCACCGTTTGTCTGTCTGTTTGTTTACTGTTTAGTCCGTTTTGTTTATATATTTATTTTGGCGAAAGTGCCGTGTCCTGTTTCTGTTTTGTGTACAAACCTTTTATTTTCTGTTTAATTATTAAATGCTGAGCGCGATCACGCGCTCAGCGTCATCAAAACCCCAAGTCTTTGTTTATTTATTTCCTGGCTCTGGTCTGACGTCACCCACTCTGGCCGTCTTTGTGACACTGCCCATCAATGATAAGTGATGCTTCCTTATCAAGATTTGTGGCTTCAAGGCCAGAGGGACAAGAGATTCCTGCAGTAAATACCAGACAGAATTGCCTTTGACCCTGAGCGAAGGCTCCCATTCATTTCTGTTAGAGCCTGTGGGACTGGCAAGAGTTCATGTGTCAGAATATCAGAGAGGTTGACATCTCGTCCAGCTTCGTAGGCAGTGATGAGACATTGCAGGACTTTTCTGTCTGCTTTGATAGATCTCTCCATGCCAGTGCATGGATATTTATGTCCCACATCAAACAATGAAGAAAATGTCAGAGGCTTGTTCTTTGGCAGGGGATCTCTGAAGCTGACCTTTCTCCAATCTGCTTTGTGGCAAGGTCTTTGGTTGCAATGTTTTGCAAGTCTTGGGGCACCTCACTGGAGAACAGGTTGAAAGTCTGTAGGGTTGTTAGAAGGTTGTCTTCATCTTGGCTGTCTTCTTTCTGTCTGCCTTTTGGGATTCATTGTGCAAAAAGGCATCATCTGACCCTAGGGCATACACGTCCCTTGTTTCATTGGCGAGATGAGACTTGAGATTGTGGGAAAGTGCCCATCTGCTCAGAGCTGAGGATGTCTTTGTAATGCCAATGATGCCACCTCCCTTCTTTCCAGGACCATTCAGCCATTCCTGACTCCGGTCAGGATCCACTTGATTGAACCTTTGGCGGGCACGCTTCACCGCAACATTTCCATTGTCAAATTCTGTCTTCACTTCTGGGGGAAGCTGGTGCATCTCATTCATGTAGATTGTTCCCCAGCGGGCATAGTTTGTGTTGTTATACCTCATGAAGAAGGGAAGCATGGACTGGAATGCATGTAAATGGAGTTCCCAAATACCATATCTCTGAGCACGAGTGAACAGGAGAAGATTCTCTACCATTTGCATGTAGCTCCACCAGAATTTTAAGTTAGCATTGCCATTGGATGCTACAAAGGCTTCCATGACATCTCTGAACTCTTTGTTAGCAAGCAGAGAGAGCGAGTCTTTAAGATCATTGCTGTCTGGTTTGCCCTCTATCTCTTTCTTCAGGTTGTGGTTCTCGTTCTCAATGTAGTTGAGCAGCTGTGGAATAACAATTCTCCCCATGGCCTGTAAGGACAGCTTGCCAGCTATCACCTGTTCTGCTGTTCTAGGCCTAAGACTATTTGAGTAGTTACAAACATTTTGTTAAATTATTACTTGCCAGCTATCACCTGTTCTGCTGTTCTAGGCCTAAGACTATTTGAGTAGTTACAAGCATTTTGTTAAATATTTACTTTCCTAACTCACAAACCACAAGAAACACATGTTAAGAATGGTGATGTTTGCTCTATTTTTGTAGCCATTTAGAATTTTTCAGTACATTAGATGCACAAACCAATAGCTATACCTGAACACTGACAATGAATTAGGTTCTGCAACCTCAAATTATGCAGAATTAAGTGTTAATTGTTAAGTATTAGGCTTCATAATGATAAAATTGCACGTTAATTCTATAAGTTCTGTTTTTCTAGCAGCCATTTAATTTTTTCTGCTTTTCAAAGGTTAAGCTTGACAGTTACAGCTTGGCAGACAGCAGAAATGGACTCATCACCCACAAATCCTTTAGAAAAAAAGTATCTGCCATCCTTTACTCGAAAATGCCTGAACTTTCTTATAAAGATCTCATTTTTCAGATTTCTGACTAGTCTATTAGACAATAAATGCCCCTCTCAGTGATGTCACACGAAAAAATAAAACTATCATGAAGTGAACGGCAGTCCCTCCAATGTCCATTGATATGCGTTTCAAGCCTGTACTGGAAAGTACAGTGGCCCTGTAAGTCATCAAAACGAAGTGCTTTTTTTATCGTGTTTACACGATCACGGTCCTAGAAGCCCACTTCAGTATGATCGTGTTAACACAATCCCTGTCCTTAAAGGGTTAAAAGGTCCGGTCATATAAAGATGTGGTATCTACAAAAGGAGCCAAATTATGTATAAAAAGGGTCAGCCCTGTGCCTTGTTTAACTGGCCCTTTTAATATTACACCTGTACAGGACTGACCCTTCATTGTATACTTCTGTAGAAAGCTCTTCTTCATATGGCTTGATCCTTTAAGCCAACACAGCCATTATTATTATTTGTTTATTTAGCAGATGCCTTTACCCAAGGTGACTTACAGAGACTAGGATGTGTGAACTATGCATCAGCTGCAGAGTCACTTACAATTACGTCTCACCCGAAAGACGGAGCACAAGGAGATTAAGTGACTTGCTCAGGGTCACACAATGAGGCAGTGGCTGAGATGGGATTTGAACCGGGGACCTCCTGGCTGCAAGCCCTTTTCTTTAACCACTGGACCACACAGCCTCCCCATTTGTTTTTACATTCTTCCGAAGTATTTGAGTGTCCCCAAGCCTGCAACTGGACAATAATCTGCACCCAGGGCTCCAGAGCAAACATTCTACTGTTGCTCTAAAATAGCCAGGTTCAGTCAGTCTCATACCACATGATTCAGACAGTGTTTCTCATTTCTAGTGTGTTTATATGCACCATTTACTTTGAACCATTACAGACTCCACAACCACAGGTTAAAAACAACTGGAGTTTTTTTATTGCTTAGATAAGAATTAGGATAACTAAAATAGAGTATTCTTTTATGTGTGCTTGGAACTGTATTGGAACAGTATTTCAATGTTAAAAATTAACCAAACAAAATCAAAGTTCTTTACCCCCAGATAACCTGTAGATGGAATTGGATTATAATAAGCCTGAATATTTGAAGAACCACTTACGTTTGCATCAGGCCTGGAAGGATAACTGAAGTGTATATTCTTAAATTCAATATCACCTTTCAAGTGGTCAGGTTTGTAGCCTTGTTTGGAACTGCTGTCAATTGGCCGAGGCTGGAATATAATTCACAAAATTTAATAATTTTAGGGGGTAAAAACACACACTAAGAGGCTTCAACAACATTGCTGTTTAAATTGTTTAGTTTTTTAAAGCTAAAGTTTTAAAATTGTAATTATTTTCAAATAAAGTGAAGTTATTATTTCAATGTACCTAAACATAAACACAAATCTTACAGTTTACTTGAAACAAATAAAAAATCCTAAAACATTATTTCAATAGTTTTATATCAGATATTATTTCAGTGGTTTAAATCAACTGGACATTTGGTTTATTCACTTGTTTGAAACATTTGTAACTTTATGGGATGTTTGTTGTATTGCTAAAATGATATACCCTTATTTGCACCCAGTGTAATGTTACTACCAAGAAATTATCAATGCAACTGTAGCCTATTTGAATTCTGCATACGTACATTATATGACAGCTGACCTCTACTGTAGATTTTATTTGAATTATACAACTGAAATCTTCATATAGAAAACAGTATATTAGACATTACAATAACGTTTCCTTAGGTGATTGCAGATTTGCAATGTGTCCTTGGCTTTTAACACCTGTGTCTAATCCACACGAGAACAAAGAACAGGCGTACAAGGACACACAGCGATGCACTAGGAATGTGATCGAGATCATTAACATGGAATTTGCCTAAACATATTTAATCTCCCCCCACACTATGTACAATGTACACTTTCACCTTCACATGTTCGTATGCTTATAAAATGTTCTTATAATACTGTGTCCGGTGGCTACTTCTAATCATGTTGAGTTTATTTATCGCGGTGGCGAGCAAAGAGTACCAGAGAAAATTCATGATTAGAGGAATTCACTAAACAATTAATTCTAAACAAATTGTGTACTGGGTAGGGAGTTCATTTTGTAATTTTAAAAGCTTAATAAATATATAATGAAGTGTTACATACATGGTATACATGTATAATACAGCTAACAACTGCAAACACAAATGGCACTTCAAACTTAATTATTTATATCTACAATTGTACATACTGTAAAAGACAAAAGTAGATGTCAACATAAGAAAATAAATTCCAACCAATAGATTGCAAAATGCACATTATAGTAAGCTGTGGCAAAATATCCCCCCGAAAGAGGGTAAATTAGTGGGGGTTTAATTTGTATTTATTTTTAAATTTTTTGAATGTGCCGTCTGATGTTTACCCACTCGTCACAATTGTAAATCAGTAATTTATATGTTATGTGTTCTAAATAAATGTGCATTCTGCATGACAAAATGCACAAATTTAAATTATGTTTACAAATTATGCAACATAGATTTTTTATTTCCATTTGGCTGCTGCTCACTGGTGAGAGAGCCGCCTCCCTTTATGCTAGTAGATTCCATAACAGCGAATTATGCTTCCATTCATTTTTCTCGATAACATGCATTTTGATTAACGAGTTCCCCTTAACGACCTCATCGACTCAATTTCAAAGCATTAATGAATTGATTTAAATACACACATTTGGTTTGAAAATTACTTGCTACTAAAGCTCTTGTTACAATACCATGAGTTCGATACAATAACACTGTTTTTTTTAAAATCCTGCCCTGCTGTGTTTTTACCAAATCAATAATTTTGTAGACTTCATAGGCAGCTCCACGAGCACTTGCAACATTTTCCAAATTTGGTGCTCCCTGGCCCAGTGCGAATGCACCGATCATCACAGAGAAAAAAACCTGAAGGCAGAATCATAAATAATAATAATACATTTAATAAAATAAACAGGACAATCAAAGTAAAACACAAACCAAACATTCAGCTAAAAAATAATAATAAATTAAATGTACTGTGTCAAAACCTTTTTTTTCACCATAAACAGACATACAAGATGAGTGTACCGCAAACTAGGTGCAATAAGTAGCAATGTTTTGAGGGCCTCAGATTTTACATTAGGGAACACAGAATTAAAATATGAAGAATAAACAATACTATTTAATAGCTAAACTTGTTTAGTGTATCTACTTTTTGCATGCACCTGGATTTAGATACTGAGCGTTATTTTCTTTTGACACATTCATCAAAGGACAGGTAGAAAACGATATGTTACGGATGTAACCCCGGTCCCCTGAAAGAGAAGACAACAACCAACCAATATTTTTGGGATATGCCTGCCACACATCAGGTATTCGCTGAGCATTTTACGTCAGAGCTGCCGATAGGCCCCTCCGTGGAGTGACGTCCTCGGTCCCGCCCACCGAGTTATTAAATAGTCACTCCACGGGGATCTCTTTCTCTTTTGCATCAAACTCACAAATGCGAGTGTTGGTGGTGGTGTAAGCATACAACCTCAAGGACCCTTGTGCCTAATGAAGGCGTAGAGGGATCTACCACATTAAGTCAGTAGAACCTGGTGAATGTATGCAGAGTCGCCTAGCAAGTGGCAGTACAGATATCAGTCAATGAGGCACCTCTAAAGAGGGCCCATGACGTAGTCACACCTCTGGTAAAGTGTGCGGCCACCCTCCCAGGTGTGGGTAGGCCAGCATTAGTATATGCAGTCGAAACTGTGTCCACAATCCAGTGGGACAGTCATTGCTTCGAGAAGGCTTGACCCAGGGTCCTTTCACCATGACAGATGAAGAGCTGGTCAGACTGATGCAGCACTCTCATCCTATCCACATAACCTCTCAATGCCTGAACCGAGCAGAGGGAGTTCAATCACCGATCCTCCGAAGAAAAAGGAGGGGGATGGAAAGCCTCTAACTCCACTGATTGGTTAAAGTGGACAGCCGTAATCACCTTAGGTAGGAATGCAGGGTTTGTGTGTAATGATAGCCTGTTCCCATTGTCCCAAACACACATACAGGAACTGTGCACAGAATGAGCCTATAGCTAATTGACCCGTTTAGCGGAGGTGATGGCTAGCAAAAAGGCTGCCTTCATAGAGCGATATTTCAACTCTATGGAATGTATAGGCTCAAATGGGGCCTTAGTGAGAGCCTCCAATACCACGTCTAAACTCCACTTGGGGAGGACCTCCCTCCTAAGAGGACACAACCGCTGAGCACCCTTTAGAAACCAGGTCACCAAATTATGAGCTCGACATTGTTGCTAGGCACTGAGGCACTGAGGCTCTAGGGCACTGAGGCACCAAAGGCATCGATGTAATAGGTGCAGGGGCTTTCAGACACCAAAGGTGTCAAAACAAAGAGGCCCTAAGACTGTGGAGCACCAAGGGGCCCAAAGCCACCGATGCACAGAGCATGTGAGCGCTGAAGCACCGAGGTATCGAAGCTCTGGAGCGTCGACGGAGCCAAAGCACAACGCGTCGAGGCTATAAGGCACCTGGGCAACAAGAGCACTGAAGGTATCAAGGGCACTGATGCAGGTGACACTTAAGCACCGAGGGCGTCGATGCACCAATGTGTCGAGGCCCTGGGGCACCGAGGGGGTCAAGGGCACCGAGGGGGTCGAGGGCACCGAAGGCGGTGAAAACACAGATGCACTGAACTTTTAAAGTGCCAAAGTGCTGAGGCGTCGAAGCCTTGTGGCACTGAGGGTGTCAAAGCACCAAGGCACCGAGGCTATGGGGCACCGGGACACCGAAGGTACTGAGGCCACTGCTGCAGCGCAAAGCTTACAGAGGAGTGGAGCAATCCTCAGATGAGGTCTGGATCTTGTGCGGTACACAACTAGTGCAGCGCATAGCTTACAGTGGGGTGGCACAACCTACAGATGTGGAGAAAAAAGATCAGACAGAAAGAAAAGAGAAAGAGACTTTTTTTTTGACCTACACACCAGTTTTTTGGGTGAGTGGTTCAAATGACCGTGGAATCTACTCAACAGTACGACAAGGTAACACCAGGCCTGATGGAGGAAGCACACGGTTGTTGGTTGTTGTCGTTGATTTTTTTTGACTGCAAAGCAGTAATTCAATAATAATCAACAACCTCTAGTGGCAGACTAGGCCATGCACAGTGAGTGTGCGTGCCGAGGTAGCCCAGAGTACTCCACTCAACAGCGGGCACAGCAGACCCGGGTCTCGCTGGAGGATACGTCTCTCTCTCTGATCTTTCAAAGCTGCCAAGGCAGAGGAAAAATAGAAAAACACAGGCAGCAAGCTGCAAGGTTAGTAGAAGCAGACTACAGGTCGGTAGGTGATGTAGGCTGTTGAAAGTATATATTTTTAAAACGGAGCGCCGTTGCGCAGTGTTTTGCTCAGGCTTCAGCTGCCGAGTTCTGATTCTGGGGAAGTGGCAAGCCGACTTCCAGCAATAAATTGCAAGGGAACTCCAGAAACTCATAGAGAATGACTCTTTTTTAAGAGACAATCTAACAACTGGAAAAGGTTAGTTTACATGTACCTACCTTTTTTACCTTGTTGTGAGAAGCAAAAGAGAATGAGATCTCCGTGGAGTGACTATTTATTATCTCTGCAGGCGGGACCGAGGATGTCACTCCTTGGAGGGGTCTATCAGCAGCTCTGACATAAAATGCTCAGTGAATACCTGACCAATATCCCAAAAGTATTGGTTGGTGGTCATCTTTGAATTGAAAGGGAACTGCACTTTTGTATCACTCTTTTTATATGAACAGAATCTGCTTATTCCAACCAGGTCCATTGATGGATCTGTTTGTCAAGAAATGCAAGGAGGACTTCTGTTGTTGTGAAGTGGTTAAAGAGTCATTATTATCCAATAGCACCTAGCTTTATTCATTTGTCTTTTATGTTGACTCAATAAAGTGATAGAAGATATTTAATCATAACAATAAAGGCTAAAATAAAAGTTGGTAATAGTGTAATACAAAATACAATCTATAAATACAATATTTTCATGGTGGAAACAGGATAATCCCTTTAGGAAAAAAAAGGTTAAACATGCATTTAACTTACAGTCAGCACGTTTCCAATTGTGTAGTTTTGTGGGTCATCAATAGCTAGCTTTGTTCCATACCAAAAGGCCAGAGCATAGGATCCAAATATAATAAATTGGGTGAGTCCCAAAGATATATTTGTAGTGATAACCTTTTTCACACCAAGCTCTTTAGCCTCTTGTAGGTTGGTTTCATATCTACCAAAAAAATAGACAAAAGTATATATATATATATATATATATATATATATATATATACAGTATATATATATATATATATATATATATATATATATATATATATATATATATAGTACTGTGCAAAAAGTTTTAGGCAGGTGTGAAAAAATGCTGTAAAGTAAGAATGCTTTCAAAAATAGACATGTTAATAGTTTATATTTATCAATTAACTAAATGCAAAGTGAGTGAACAGAAGAAAAATCTAAATCAAATCAATATTTGGTGTGACCACCCTTTGCCTTCAAAACAGCATCAAGCATCAATTCTTCTAGGTACACTTGCACACAGTTTTTGAAGGAACTCGGTAGGTAGGTTGGCCCAAACATCTTGGAGAACTAACCACAGTTCTTCTGTGGATTTAGGCAGCCTCAGTTGCTTCTCTCTCTTCATGTAATCCCAGACAGACTCGATGATGTTGAGATCAGGGCTCTGTGGGGCCATACCATCACTTCCAGGACTCCTTGTTCTTCTTTACGCTGAAGATAGTTCTTAATGACTTTCGCTGTATGTTTGGGGTCGTTGTCATGCTGCAGAATAAATTTGGGGCCAATCAGATGCCTCCCTGATGGTATTGCATGATGGATAAGTATCTGCCTGTACTTCTCAGCATTGAGGAGACCATTAATTCTGACCAAATCCCCAACTCCATTTGCAGAAATGCAGCCCCAAACTTGCAAGGAACCTCCACCATGCTTCACTGTTGCCTGCAGACACTCATTTGTGTACGCTGTCCAGCCCTTAGGCGAACAAACTGCCTTCTGCTACAGCCAAATATTTCAAATTTTGACTCATCAGTCCAGAGCACCTGCTGCCATTTTTCTGCACCCCAGTTCCTGTGTTTTCATGCATAGTTGAGTCGCTTGGCCTTGTTTCCACGTCGGAGGTATGGCTTTTTGGCCACAAGTCTTCCATGAAGGCCACTTCTGACCAGACTTCTCTGGACAGTAGATGGGTGTACCAGGGTCCCACTGTTTTCTGCCAGTTCTGAGCTGGTGGCACTGCTGGACATCTTCCATTTGCGAAGGGAAGTAAGCATGATGTGTCTTTCATCTGCTGCAGTAAGTTTCCTTGGCCGACCACTGCATCTACGGTCCTCAACGTTGCCCGTTTCTTTGTGCTTCTTCAAAAGAGCTTGGACAGCACATCTGGAAACCCCTGTCTGCCTTGAAATTTCTGCCTGGGAGAGACCTTGCTGATGCAGTATAACTACCTTGTGTCTTGTTGCTGTGCTCAGTCTTGCATGGTGTATGACTTTTGACAGTAAACTGTCTTCAGCAACCTCACCTTGTTAGCTGAGGTTGGCTGTTCCTCACCCAGTTTTATTCCTCCTACACAGCTGTTTCTGTTTCAGTTAATGATTGTGTTTCAACCTACATATTGAATTGATGATCATTAGCACCTGTTTGGTATAATTGTTTAATCATACACCTGACTATATGCCTACAAAATCCCTGACTTTGTGCAAGTGTACCTAGAAGAATTGATGGTGTTTTGAAGGCAAAGGGTGGTCACACCAAATATGGATTTGATTTAGATTTTTCTTCTGTTCACTCACTTTGCATTTAGTTAATTGATAAATATAATCTATTAACATGTCTATTTTGAAAGCATTCTTACTTTACAGCATTTTTCACACCTGCCTAAAACTTTTGCACAGTGCTGTATATATATATATATATATATATATATATATATATATATATATATATATATATATATATATATATATATATATATATTTGCTAGTTAGTTGTACCTGTCATTTAATTTAAATGGTTATATAAGTATTGCCATTCAAAAATTTTTTATAAAATACTGAAGTACAAAATACACTTCTATAACTAAAACTAATAATAAAAAATACATAAATACAACTTTCAACCTCTCTAACTAAAATTAAACTGTTACAAGTCAAGAAAAAAATGCAGATAAATTGGTATTAAGCATTATCTCCATGTATTAGATTTTTTGGTAGTTATTATCAGTGCTTCTAGAGTGTTTCTAGAAAACTGGAATTCTATCAAATTCCAAGCCTCATGTAGTACTGACACACTGTCCTCCCCACTGTGCAATTGTACAAGACTACTGAAGAAGGCACAGACAGATTTATCAGTGCATGATGTTTGTGGACGAGGAGAAGATGTATTGCATTTGATTACACACTACAGTACAGGAATAATGATAACATCTTCTTAATAAATGGTATGGACTGTGTTCAATGTGGGGACATGTGTTATCTGTGTTAAATGTGGAGACATGTGTTATCTGTTAAATGTCTGTAAACAAAAAAGCAAGAGAAATGCATCAGGCATTTAAACTCTATGGGCATTTAGAAAATGCATTTCTTTTAGAAGAAAGTTAGTGGTTCCCTCTTGACATGTCTGCAGTCCTGAGAGGTGAAAGCTAAAGCCCAGAATTACTTTTCCAAAGCTTTCTTCTGTCCATTAAAAGCAACCACAGTCCTTATAGACACCAGAACCTCTTCTGCAACTGCTCCAGCCTTTGAATAAGCAGACAGTTCTTTACTTGTTATGGAAGCCAGAATCTAGAAAACAAATAATACCAATACATTATATTTGGTCAACAGCAGTGTTATATAAATACAAGTTGTTTAAACAAATGGGTTGTTGATATACGTTAAATAAGAAAACATTGTAAGACTGTCAACATTATGAGAAGAAATCTTGAAAATAAGTTGTCCTGACCTTTGACAAGACGGCTGCTGATGCTGCTAATAGGGGGCTGACCGACAAAATTACCAATGTAAGTTTCCATCCATATACAAATCCAATTACAAATCCTGAAACAAATTTGCAAAAGAACTGCACAAATATACAGATTCGATCTCCAAGTCCTTCATTGATTGTGTTAATATCACTGTGGTGAGAAACAAAAACAAAGTGTAAGTGAAAGGTGTTACTGTCACTCCGGCATTTGGCATAGGATATTTATTCATTCACTCATTTTGTTAGGATAATGTTACTGAAATATGTGTGTGGCAGAGCAGAGGCTTTGCACATGAGTGTGTAGGAAAGTGTGCGTGTGGAGTGGAGTGGAAAGAGAAAGAGAGAGCGATAAAGTCAGAGAGCAGCAGGTTGTGCTTTATGTTTCTGCACCGGATAGCATAGCTTGTTTTGTTCCTGTATTTTATTCATTTGTTTTGTGTTAAATAAAAGTGTGCAAGGACGCTGAACTGCAGTTTCCATGTCTGGGTCTATACTAATTATTGGGCGCAGACCAGCCTTGCACGGGATGCTACGCCGGGAAAAGCAGATGAAAAAAAGGAGAAAAAGGAGCCACTTTTGCATGTCCAGCAGACGACGAGGAACTGGTGCCACTGTGTTCCCTGCAAATAGAGATGTTGGGATGGTGTTGCCCTTTTATAGCATGCCCCTCTAGAAGCAAGCCAAGATTAGGCAACAGCGCCCTCGTCCCTTGATGGCAACTTTGGAGGCCTGGGAGGTCTGGCTCTCCCAGCACCTAGAGTTGCTGCTGCCGGAGCCAGAGTTGCTGAAAGCCAGTTTCAGAGGGTGAGGAGCCGCTGCTGTCTCCAGTGCCAGAGGGGGAGGGGTCGCTACAGTGTCCAGTGTCAGAGGGGGAGGGGCCGCTGCAGTCTCCAGTCCCAGATGAGGGAGGAGCCGCTGCCATCTCCAGAGCCTGATGGGGAGGAGCCGCTGCTGTCTCTATTGCCAGATGGTGAGGAGTCGCTACCATCTCCAATGCCAGAGGCAGAGGAGCCGCTAGCATCTCCAGTGCCAGAAGGGGAGGAGTCGCTACAGGTCTCCAGTGCCAGAGGGGGAGGGGCCGCTGCAGTCTCCAGTCCCAGACGAGGGAGGAGCTGCTGCCATCTCCAGAGCCAGAAGGGGAGGAGTCGCTACCATCTCCAGTGCCAGAGGGGGAGGAGCCATTGTCATCTCCAGTGCCAGAGGGGGAGGAGCAGCTGTCGTCTCCAGTGCCAGAGGGGGACAAGTTGCCACCGACGTATATGGGAATGAAAGAGGAGGAGAAGTTGAAGAGCACCTCCACCACACCCCCGACCACCACACCTGTGCAACAGTCTGGCACCTGTGAGTCGGTTACCTCAACCATGGCTCCCAACATGTCAGGACCTCTGGTCGCTGGGTCTAGTTCCCAGGTCACCTGTCCTGCACCACCAGTAACCTGTCCCTCACTCTATTTGTTCATTCTAAGAATGCCATTGGTGTTGATAGCCACTACAACACTTACTCTGTTAATCTTTGGTTTAATGTTCCAATCTGATGAGTATCAAACCAGCCCATTTCCTGATGAAGTATTGCATGAAAGAATTTTTCACGTATCCTTTTTGTCTGTCTTGTAGCACTCAAAAGGAACATTGTCACCTGAATCGTTGCAAGTACCAGTACAGCTGCCCCAATACCAACATAGTAGTAAGCATATCTGTAGAAAATAAAAACAGTGTCAATGAATGGGCCATTGTATGCACCAAGTTGATGAACTTAGCAGACTGTGGCGCAATTCCTTACCAATACTGTGTTGGACAAACTATAATGCTTAGTGAAAAACTCTAAAACCTATTTATTTTTTTGTGTGCAAAATAACCCTTAGTATTCACACTTGTAGACAGATGCTTCATATACCCCAAAATTCTGATACTCTCTACAATATGGGACCTGTCTCATATGTAATAATAATAATAATAATAATAAGAAGAAGAAGAAGAAGAAGAATAAAAGCTTTTTGTTACTTTGTCATTTCAGATTCAATGTCAACCCCCAATCCAGCGGCACATTTGGAACTGCTATTCATCTGTGTAGCTGTTTGAACAGAAATTATTAAAATAACTTTCCAAAAAAGAATTCAATATTATGTAGTATATTAGTATAGTATATTAATAATAAAAAAAGACATTAAATAAGACATGAGTTAAGCCTCTATATCTCTATCTATTGGGTATTTACTGTATGGAAACGCAAAAGTCACAAGACAAACAAATCTTACCAGATATGTTTTGTTTTAAGCCACTTGTGACAAAGCTGTCAGTCATCTGACCAAACACAATCACCATAATTGGTTGTGCAACTCCATGTCCTGCTGCACATGTTAAACCCACGATCATCATTATTATTTCCCAGCCCGTAGCAAAGCGGAACTATGTTAGAAAAGAAACAAATGTATCATCCAATGTAATGTTAAATTCCCATCAAATGTGGTCCTGTACAGTAAATATTCACAATCGTTCTTCTCCACGTTCTTGTTCTAACTTTGCTAAAGTTAAAATACATTTGATAGACTATTGAAACAAATTACTTTTTGTTCTTTTATACAGCTGTAATGTGAAGATTATGTCTCCATAAAATATATTTTTAAAAGATAATTTATATATATATATATATATATATATATATATATATATATATATATATATATATATATATATATATATACAGTACTGTGCAAAAGTTTTAGGCAGGTGTGAAAAAATACTGTAAAGTAAGAATGCTTTCAAAAATAGACATGTTAATAGATTATATTTATCAATTAACTAAATGCAAAGTGAGTGAACAGAAGAAAAATCTAAATCAAATCCATATTTGGTGTGACCACCCTTTGCCTTCAAAACAGCATCAATTCTTCTAGGTACACTTGCACAAAGTCAGGGATTTTGTAGGCATATAGTCAGGTGTATGATTAAACAATTATACCAAACAGGTGCTAATGATCATCAATTCAATATGTAGGTTGAAACACAATCATTAACTGAAACAGAAACAGCTGTGTAGGAGGAATAAAACTGGGTGAGGAACAGCCAACCTCAGCTAACAAGGTGAGGTTGCTGAAGACAGTTACTGTCAAAAGTCATACACCATGGCAAGACTGAGCACAGCAACAGGACACAAGGTAGTTATACTGCATCAGCAAGGTCTCTCCCAGGCAGAAATTTCAAGGTAGACAGGGGTTTCCAGATGTGCTGTCCAAGCTCTTTTGAAGAAGCACAAAGAAGCGGGCAGCGTTGAGGACCGTGAGCGCAGTGGTCGGCCAAGGAAACTTACTGCAGCAGATGAGAGACATATCATGCTTACTTCCCTCGCAATCGGGAGATGTCCAGCAGTGCCATCAGCTCAGAACTGGCAGTAAACAGTGGGACCCTGGTACACCCATCTACTGTCCGGAGAAGTCTGGTCAGAAGTGGCCTTCATGGAAGACTTAGCGGCCAAAAGCCATACCTCCGGCGTGGAAACAAGGCCAAGCGACTCAACTATGCACGAAAACACAGGAACTGGGGTGCAGAAAAATGGCAGCAGGTGCTCTGGACTGATGAGTCAAATTTTGAAATATTTGGCTGTAGCAGAAGGCAGTTTGTTCGCCGACGGGCTGGGAGCGGTACACAAATGAGTGTCTGCAGGCATCAGTGAAGCATGGTGGAGGTTCCTTGCAAGTTTGGGGCTGCATTTCTGCAAATGGAGTTGGGGATTTGGTCAGAATTAATGGTCTCCTCAATGCTGAGAAGTACAGGCAGATACTTATCCATCATGCAATAGCATCAGGGAGGCATCTGATTGGCCCCAAATTTATTCTGCAGCATGACAACGACCCCAAACATACAGCAAAAGTCATTAAGAACTATCTTCAGCGTAAAGAAGAACAAGGAGTCCTGGAAGTGATGGTATGGTCCCCACAGAGCCCTGATCTCAACATCATCAAGTCTGTCTGGGATTACATGAAGAGAGAGAAGCAACTGAGGCTGCCTAAATCCACAGAAGAACTGTGGTTAGTTCTCCAAGATGTTTGGGCCAACCTACCTGCCGAGTTCCTTCAAAAACTGTGTGCAAGTGTACCTAGAAGAATTGATGCTTGATGCTGTTTTGAAGGCAAAGGGTGGTCACACCAAATATGGATTTGATTTAGATTATTCTTCTGTTCACTCACTTTGCATTTAGTTAATTGATAAATATAATCTATTAACATGTCTATTTTTGAAAGCATTCTTACTTTACAGCATTTTTTCACACCTGCCTAAAACTTTTGCACAGTACTGTATATATATATATATATATATATATATATATTTGTATATTTACCAACTCAAAAAATCCAACCATTTTAGTGGACTCTCCCTTCTTTTCAGACTTCTTCCTATCGTAAACAGAAGGTTAATAACACTATGAAAGTATAGTCATTTTATGTTACTAGTATAAAAAGGCTACATTTATTAAATATTTATTAAATGTTTTCTGCAATGCAAAATCCAGTTAAAAATGGTTAATTTAAGGAGAAAAAAATTATTGTTATTTATGTATATCTTTTAACATTGACAGTTTTATTTTCCTAACACAAACTGGTGCTAATGCATCTTGGTGTAAAAACTTTGATAAATCTGATTCAAATATCTTATATTCATCTCAAAAATGATAACATGTACATTTAATTGTTAAGCAATAACTTGTAATCTCTTCCCTCCCAAATATCAGTCAACAGAACAAACCCATGCGCCCTTTCACTGCAATGTATGGAAGCATTCACATAGATTTACTGCAACATCACCACAATAACAGAAAACTGACACTAGGGGGCAATGAAGACCAATGTTTTTTGCTGGTCTGTGTGATGACTTGTCATTTACTAAAAGCGTTAAGTTGTTGTGAGATTTCTTACTTTTTCTTATCCCTTTTGTTTGATTTGGAATCTTCTTCAGATTTTTCATCCTCATGGAAAGCAGGGTTCTCGTATCCATCTTCAATGATATCTGTTGAAGTAAACATAAAAATACAGTGGCGGCTGGTGGCCAAAAAAAATGGGGAGGCAGAAATAAATGCAGGGGGCTGCAGCAGTAGAATCTTATTATTGTATTCTGACTGACAACACTTTTCATATCTTCTTAACATTTGACCCCAATTTGGCTGTTAAATGCATAGCCCATCATAGCGTAAACTGCTATCACCCCCATAGGGGTTATAGAGAAAGCAGACCTATAGCACGTTACAGGGTATTGATTGATAGGTGAGGGTCCTATGTGGGTTTTTTGCAGGTTTTATTTGGGCTGTGATAGGTGGTTGACTCCCAAGTGGGTAGGATAAGGGAAGGATTAGTTAGGCACGCTTGGGTTTACCTGGGCAGAGCTAGTGTGGAGGCTGTGTGGTCCAGTGGCTAAAGAAAGGGGCTTGTAACCAGGAGGTCCCCGGTTCAAATCCCACCTCAGCCACTGACTCATTGTGTGACCCTGAGCAAGTCACGTAACCTCCTTGTGCGCCGTCTTTCGGGTGAGACGTAATTGTAAGTGACTTTGCAGCTGATGCATAGTTCACACACCCTAGTCTCTGTAAGTCGCCTTGGATAAAGGCGTCTGCTAAATATACAAATAATAATAATAATAATAATAATAATAGTTAGGTAGTGATGAGTTCAGTCTGGTACGCTATTAGAGCAGGCCAGCATATACACCAATAAGGCATTGAAAAGAGTTATACTAACTATGTTCTCATTCGAGTCATTCCTCCCGAGCACCCGTAACTGTTATACACTACCAGCGTATGTTTAAAAGCACACTGTTTAAAACATTAATATATTATTTAGATCTCAAGACCATGTCACAGGGTGCTATTTGTCAGATTTCCAGATGGGGATAAAATACACAAACTAGAAAACAGTAGGAAAGCCAAAAGTAAAGATACATCACATTGATACACCACTAATATGCTAACTTTTGCATTGTCGTTAACATGTTTTATTATTATTATTATTATTATTATTATTATTATTATTATTATTACGCTACAAACAACAAAACTGAGTGATGGTGTACTGTACATAATTACACAGAATTGCCATACTATATGCAAAATGTTTGAATATCATCGGCATAAATTACATTTTCCAGCAAAAAGACATCGTCAGTACAAAATCTATTTTCCCTGCTAGGGATGAAAACTGAAAAAGCAGAGCCAGGACATCGCCCCCGTCAAATTGCACCCTGCTAACATACTGCTAAATCTAAAAGAGCGTTACTTCCATTACCCTGCATGCGACATTGGTGATGAGAAGAGGGAAGGTGAAAAAGTAGGGCTCACAGGGCCACCGTTGCCTGTGTGGAAGTCGCCCCCCCGCAAATCGCTATATCAGCGGAGGGGCCCGCATACAAACGGCAACGCGGAGAGGGAGAGCAAGCGAGACGTCCACTGGAGACAATGAGGAGGTCGGGGAGCAGCTGGACTCAAGCCCACGGCAAGGAGCGGGGATGATGTCAGCGGTCAAACTACCAAGCTTTGACGGTACAGGGAGCTGGGAGGCTTTTCAAACACAAGTAGGTGCTGGCACAGCTGGGTGGCTGGAGTGAAGCAGAAAAGACAGGCCGTCTGACAGGAGCGCTGAGAGGAGATTCCCAGCTGGTGCTGCTTAACCTCCCTCCTGTGAGCTTTTGGAGCTACACAGCACTGGCTGGGGCACTCGCCTGCAGATCTGGCAGCCTCAGTGACCCGGAAGGACTGAAGATGAACCTGCGGTGGCAGATGTGTCAACCAAGGGAGAACCTGGCCAGCCCAGACTCCAGATCTCAATACCTCCAGCCAGGACCTGCAGTGATAGTGGGAAGTAGAGCAATAGGGGATTTCTTACATATCCCCATCTGTGTGGAAGATGTCCCCTGTCTGGCCCTGGTGGACACTGGCTCCACCTTAGTGAGTGGACAGCCTCCAGGGGAACCTACAACTGTCCAGCTTCGAACAGTGACTGGACAGCTGACCCCCATGGAAGGGAAGGGCCAGATGGAGATCCAGATTGGGGAACTCATCATACAGCATGAGGTGCGGGTGGCAGCGGTCCAGGATGCCTGTATCCTGGGTCTTGATTTCCTTCTGCAAGCTGACGGCACCTTGGACCTCCAACGGGATAAGCTCAGCTTTAAGGGGGGAGGGGGAGATCTTCATGTTGTTTCCCCTGGGGGGAACCAGCCAAACCCCTCGTGGGGAATGGCACTCGCTTCTCCAACCTGAGACTCCTCGAGGGCAGGTGGCGTGAGGCCACCTTCTGGGAAATCGGGTGGGAGGGGAGGGCATCCAGACAGACCCCTCCAAGGTCACCGTAGTCCGGGACTGGCCAACACCAAGGAACCAATGCCAGCTTTGGGGCATTTTAGCACTGGCCTAGTGTTACCGCGGCTTCATCCCGCATTTTGCCACTTCTGCCCATACTTGTATGGTCTGCGATTCATCGTCCGGTCGACCATGCTACTCTCCAGGAAGGCCAGCTGGCGCACTGGATAGTACATAAGAACATAAGAAAGTTTACAAACGAGAGGAGGCCATTCGGCCCATCTTGCTTGTTTGGTTGTTAGTAACTTATTGATCTCAGAATCTCATCAAGCAGCTTCTTGAAGGATCCCAGGGTGTCAGCTTCAACAACATTTGTCAGCTTCAACAACATTTGCAGGAGTTGCAGGCCTAAGGATTCCAGATCCAGCATCAACCTGGGAAGCTGCATACTAACGCAGATGCCCTATCTTGCTGCCCTTGTATGGCAGAAGACTGTAGCTATTGTCAACGGAGAGAGTACCAGGAGCTGGAGTTGCGAGGGGAGGGGTGCCAAGCCATAGGCATGGCTAATGGTGAAGTCGCAGAGATCCCAGCAGCAGAGTGGCGGACTCAACAGGAACGAGGCCCAGACCTCCAACATGTTATTTGGTGACTTGTCGACCAGCAAAAGCCATCTGGAGAGATATTGTTGTCCACTCGGAAGCCACTAAGGGACTCTGGTCCCAGTGGGACCACCTAGCCCTGCGGGATGGAGTGTTGCAACGACGATGACAGGATCCGGTAGACTAAGAGTTGCGGTGGCAGCTCGTTGTACCAGCCTGCCTCAAGAATACAGTCCTACAGGCCATACACGGACTACCCAGGACCAGCCACTTTGGGTTTACTAAGACCCTAGGATGGCTTCAACAGCTGTATTACTGGGGACACTGCCGCTGGGACGTGGAGGATGTCTGTCGCAGCTGTGACAACTGTGTAGCCCACAAGGGCCCCACAGGCCAGTCCCTGGCACTTCTCCAACAGGTGCAGGTGGGGAGTCCCTTGAAATGGATGGGGGTTGATGTCCTAGGCCCCTTTCCAATCTCCGATCAGGGAAACAGGTATGTCCTCGTTACAATGGACTACTTCACAAAGTAGCCTGAAGCATACCCTATTCCCAATCAGGAGGCAGGGACAGTGGTGGAGGCGCTCCTTGAAGGCTTCTTCTGTGGGTTCGGGGTATCGCAGGAGCTGCACTCGGACCAGGGGAGGAACATTGAGACGCGGGTCTTCAGCGAGTTGTGCCACTGTCTGGGAATCAGGAAGACCAGCACCATGCCGCTACACCCCCAGAGTGATGGGTTGGTGGAGAGGTTCAATCGAACCTCCTCTACACCAGCTGGCCATCACAACCGCCACGCACCAACAGGATTGGGACCAACAGCTTACCCTAGTCCTGCTCGCATGTAGAAGTGCTGTTCAGGAGTCCAGCAGCTGCATCCCGGCGCTCCTGATGTTGGACCGAGAACTCTGGATTCCGGCCGAGCTCTTCTACAGTAGAGCTCCACACACCCAGATGGCTGCCTCCGGTCCAGAGCATAACCACCAGCTGTAGAACCGTCTAGATCAGTGGTCCTCAAAGTGGTGCCCGCAAAGCCAGGGCATCATGCCCTTGGCAGTGGTTCTTAAATTATGGGTCGTGAACACATTTCTGGCGGGTCGTAGTGTGGGAAAATAAATAAAGCTTTTCCAACAAAAGCGTCACAGCAGTCTGTTGACAATGCTGCTCGCTTATGTTGTGCTTGTATGTACTCAACATATTTTTTTTTTCCTGAAGGGCTTCTGCGATACGATCAACCAATTGAATATCTGCATTTTCTCTGCAGTAGCCCAATCATAAGTTAGCTGAGTGAGACATAAACTGTGTCTGTTTCAGTTGCAGGTACTGTAGTGAAAAAAATTAAGCTGACAAATGGTTTTTACAATGTTTGGCATATTTATACCTTTGTAAGCAATTGTTGACTCCACTCCCATTTGTCTTACTTATGTCCAATGATAGGAATTTCCACTCTATCATTGCACATTCCCTCTGGAAAAAGCGGTGGGGGGGATTGAATACCAAGTTGTAGCTAGCAGGGCGCATCCATCTTGTCTTTCAGTTCCCCTCCCCCATCTCACACTATCG
Source organism: Acipenser oxyrinchus oxyrinchus (assembly GCA_030684275.1). Taxonomy (NCBI): domain Eukaryota; kingdom Metazoa; phylum Chordata; class Actinopteri; order Acipenseriformes; family Acipenseridae; genus Acipenser; species Acipenser oxyrinchus. The sequence goes on from CM060249.1 coordinate 7,840,418, forward strand.
CTGCTAATCTCCTGCCTTTTGGTGTTTAGCTCCGACACCTATCTGTGACATTGAGTGGTGTTAAGCCCGCCGCACACAGCCCGACTCAAGCCGTCCCGTCTCATCTCATCTGATTATGCACAGATTCTGCGATCAGTTGTGCTCAGTTTTGGTTTGACGTCACAATTGAGTTTTTCCCGACTGGGTGTCGCACACTGCTAAGACTGAACTACTGACCACAACTAGATACTGGTGATTATTATGTATGCAAATGTAATTAATACTGCCCTGTACACATTTTTGTATTAACTTAGCCCAACATAGCGACCCTCATATTATGCATGGCATCGTATGCTGATTAGACAGCGGAGACAGCGCCGCGAGGCAACCAAAAGAAACGCTTAGCCTATTAATTGACCATTTACACCGTGAAAACGTTTCAATCAGTGTTTGACTTTTTGTATAGCTTGTCTACTACACTTTAGCCTGTGGTAAATAAAATCCAACCTGTTGATTTTTTATTTGATTTTGGCGTTTTTTTCTCAGCGTGTGGATCTAGGGGCTTGTGATTTGTGACCTATTGGAGATCGACACACCGGTTACTTCTGTTTTAGCGCAGTGTGGCAGGATGGCTTGCAGTGGTGAGGTGTGGTGACGTCACAGACCAGAAACACAGACACACAGCAGCTGCGGGTTAAAATCGAGACGCGAAAGCGCTCGGTTTCTTTATTAAATAATAATGAAAATAAAAGAGTTGAACAAAACACACACAAAACAAACTGGCACAAGGGCCAAACAAAACAGTAAACAAACACAAACGGGACGAAACGAACAAACAAGTATCGTGCTGAACGAATAGCAATTGTTATTTTTAGCTTCAGTCTCCTCTCTATCTCCCCGTACCTCCTCTCTGTACACCCAACACGAGCTGGAGAGCTGCAGGCTTTTTATATCGTGGCCAAGGGGTTTAACTAGCTACCAATTATTCTATTACCCCTCGGCCACAATCTGCACAAGTATTTTAAATTACTGTGGATGGGGTTTCCCATCCATGGAACTAACCAAAATAATAATAATCGGCTACGCCGTCCTAAATACATGAATAACAAAACAATAACAAACCCGCGGTGTTTCGCCGTCATTTACAATAAATAAATCACAAAACAAATACAAAATAAAACACTACACAGGGGAGGAGGGGGAAACCCCGTTCTAAAAATCAACAAATACATTTAATGAGCAGGGCTTACTACCGCCCTGCTACATATCCCCCCCCTTGTGCAACGCACACATGGCCCCAACGGCCACCTCCCCCCTCAGTCTTAAAGTCCCGGAAGAGGGGGAAGCAAGCTGTTTCTGGGGGCGGCCATGGTGGAATGTCCACCGCCCCCACTTCTTCGTGGCTAGCAGCTCCATCTTCCGGGGCTCCCGCCACACTATCTCCTGCCGTGAAAGTGCAGCTGGGGGAGCTGGTCTCCTGACCTCCCCCCCCTTCTTCATGGCCAGCAGTTCCCCTCCGTGGGGCTCCGGCCACCCAATTTCCAGCAGCGAAACTGCTGCGGGGGGAGCTGGTCTCCTGACCTCCCTCCCCTTCCTCATGGCCAGCAGCTCCCCTCTGTGGACCCTCAGGAGGCGACAGCAGCAGCAGTGGACCCTCCGGAGGCGACGGCAGGAGCAGCGGAACCTCCGGAGACGACGGCAGCAGCAGCAGACCCTCCGGAGGTGAACTCGGGAGGGGAGCCCCTGGCCATGGAGGTGGCAGCGGGAGCTCCACTTCTCTGCGGAGCAACAGGCAGCCCCAGGCGATGCGGAGCAACAGGCAGCCCCAGGCAATCCAGGCATGGCATCCCTGAGCGGTGCGAGGCAGGCATCCTTGGGCGGTGCGAGGCTGGCATCCTTGGGCGGTGCGAGGCTGGCATCCTTGGGAGGTGCGAGGTTGGCATCCCTGAGCGGTGCGAGACTGGCATCCCCAGGCGATGGCAAACTGGCATCCCCAGGCGATGGCGAACTGGCATCCCCAGGCAATGGCGAACTGGCATCCCCAGGCGATGGCAAACTGGCATCCCCAGGCGATGCATGACAGGACGGTTGCGGTCCCTCCGGAGGTGACGGCGGCAGCGGACCCTTGGGAGGCGATTGCAGGAGGGGAGCCAGGACCAGCGGTGGTGCTGGGGTTGGCCCTCTTCTAAGCCATTGTGACCCGGTGGTTTTCCCCCTTGCTCGGCTCAGCAACCTATGCAAGGGCGGCTGCGGACCGCCAGCCTCCTGTCCCAGTTCGTCCTGTCCTGAAGGGAGAGGCAGCTCCTGCTCCTCTCCCTCGGGTGGTGGTGGTGGAGGCAGAGGCAGCTCCTGCTGCTCTGCTCCCAACAGGGGCGCCTCCCCTTCTGGCGGCGAAGGCGACAGGGGTGCCTCCCCTTCTGGCGGTGAAGGCGGCAGGGCTTCCTCCCCTTCTGGCTGCGAAGGCAGCAGGGCCTCTTACCCTTCTGGCCGCAGCGGTGGAACCAGCAGGTATGCTCCCTCTGCTGGTGGTGGCGACGGAAGCGGAACCAGCAGGTACTCTCCCTCTGCTGGCGGAGGTGGGAGCGACACACAGTCCTCCCATGGCGGTGGAGGTGGAACCAGCAGATACTCTCCCTCTGTTGGCGGAGGTGGGAGCGGTAAGTCATCCTCCCACGACGGTGGAGGTGGAACCAGCAGGAACTCTCCGCTGGCGGAGGTGGGAGCAACACACAGTCCTCCCACGGAGGTGGAGGAGGAACCAGCAGGAACTCTCCCTCTGCTGGTGGAGGTGGGAGCGACACACAGTCCTCCCACGGTGGAGGTGGAACCAGCAGGTACTCTCCCTGTGCTGGCGGAGATGTGGCCTGTAGACGTTCAGCCTTCCCCCTCTTGGGCTGTGGACGCACCGACTCCCCCCTCTTGGGCTGTGGACGTTCGGGCTCCTCCCACTCAGGCGCAGGACGTTCGGGCTCTTCCCACTCAGGCACAGGACGTTCGGGCTCCTCCCTTTCAGGCGCAGGACATTCGGGCTCCACCCACTTGTCTCCCCTCCAGCAGCTGTAATCCCACTCTTCAGGGAGGGGGCAATTAACCGGAAAATGCCCCCGCTCCCCACTGATGCAGCAACAGTACTTCTGGCTTATGCTGTGGAGGAGGGCTTCCCAGCTTATCTCCTCCTGTGCCTGCGGTTGCTGCTGTTGCAGCTGCTGCTGTCTGCAGCTCTTCCTCGCATTCTCCTTCCTCACACTCCTTTCTCCACAAGTAATAAAAAAAACGAAACAGAAAAATAGCAAAAACGAGAAGAAAAAAAAACAAAACAAAAACAAACCCGCAGCGTTTCGCCGTCATTTACAATAAATAAATCATAATACAAAACAAATACAAAATAAAACACTACATAGGGGCGGAGGGAGAAACCCCGTTCTAAAAATCAACAAATACATTTAATGAGCAGGGCTTACTACCACCCTGCTACACGCAGAAAGAAAATATAGGCTGCCAGTAGATTGATAAAAAAGGTAAATTGATAATTTACCTTTGATTAGTAAACGCCTAAAATAAAAACTATTCAAATGTGCACATATCTGGTATTTATGAATTCGGGACACTCAGAGCAATTCAAGACTAATGTATTTTTACCTGTGGAACTAAAGCTCTCGATATTCCGCCATCTTGTATGACAAGTTACATGACAAGCTACGTCACTTAAACCTGCTTCACCACTGGTTGACACCCTTATGACTAATCGGTCTCAGTCAGTCTTGGACTGATCACATCTGAACGAAACTGCATCTGAAAAAGATTCAACATGTTCAATCTTCAAATCTGAAGACATCCCGACTGAAATCTGCATAATCTTGGTTTTAAGGGCACGCACACTGATACGATTCATCCAAACTCTGTACGGCCAGTTAAGATGAGATGAGTCGGGACGGCTTGAGTCGGGCTGTGTGCGGCGGGCTTTAGGCTATGCAAAACTACACGTAGCTGGTTTTGCTGATGGGAATTGAAAGAACTCGAAACTTACACAATACTGTATAGAAACTTAATATAAAAACATATTAAAGCAACTGAATTTGTAAAACTTATAATTAATAACATAATTAATACCTCATGCAGAAAGCCATCACTACAGTACGGACAGTAAGTTTAACCAATAGGAAAGTCAAATATCTGACAAGTTTTACGCAGCTGTCCAATCATAAGCTAGCAGAGGCCATTCACGGTATTCTGCATGAAAATTGAAGGCTAGTGAGTAGCCAATGAGAAAGTGAAAGATCTGACTGCTGTCCAATCATTCCTGAGCAGAGGCGGGGTGTTAATATATCGGGTAAGCACTGAATTTCGCCGACTGTTATTGAGAAAAATAATACATTTCAGTATTTAGAATTAAATTTTCTCTATATATTTTTTAATTTCACCAGACAAGGGAAACACTGTAGTAGATTTAGTTACAAATCCACTTTCTCTGAATATCTATCCTCTTATTTTAGTTTATTCATGGTGATCTGTGTAAACATGCTATTTAAAAATATGTGTATTGCGTATTTTATATAAATTATTTAAAGAATATGCTCAGCACTCACAATTACTGCCTGAGACTTGGCTTTATCAGAGTGAGCCAAGAATAACTCCCACTAAAACTATATGTATATGTATATACTTTGTATGTCGGGGGAAGGCAGTGTTTAAGATAAGAACCTAAACAATAGTCAGCGCTCCCGCAAACAGCCAAGTAAGATAAATTTATGCCCATGCCCAAATTACTTTGAGGACCACTGGTCTAGATGCTGCCTACATCTTTGCCCGAGACCAACTGCGAGTAGCAGGAGCCCGACAGAAGCGATATTACGACCTCCAGGAGCGGGGCTGGCACTTCACCGCTGGAGAGCTGTTTGGGTCTACAGCCTCAAATGGAAGAAAGGCCGCTCCCCCAAGCGCAACAGTTCCTGAGTAGGACCTTGCCGGGTCCTAGAGAATTTGGGGGAGGTGCTCTACCGGATCCAGCTGATGCCACCTGGGCAAATGGTAATCTTCTGCCCAACCGGAACCTGCTGGGCCCAGTACTGTGGTCACTACCCAACCATCAACTCCCACCAGGACCACACCAACACGGAATCAACATCTTCCTGGAACCAAGGTCATCTATCCCACCTGGCCTGGGTCCAGTGAGACAGAAATCTTGGATGTCTATCAAAGTCAGCACAAAAACATGAGGGCTCCCAAAGTTACTTGCGAGCCACTGTAAGACTTTTGGACAAACCCAGATTGATGTTTAAGCATAGGGATACAAAACATCACAATGAGCAAGTAAGAATAAAACATGAGGTTCTTAAACATTTGATTATGTTGTTTACCTTGGGAAGCAGTAACTGGCATTAAGAGGACATGACTCCTCAAATAGAGGTAATTCTCTGATTTCTGACTATGACAGCATGTTAAGCAATCGCTTGTCAATAGCCACAGTATTCTCGGGTACCTCTAACAAGATTCAAAACGACTAAAAGCAATACAGGAAACCAAGTACGTAGCTGTAATGGTAGATTTAACAACCAACGATGGAAACACAGCTGTCTGGTGTTTTCAGGTATGTGACTGACAGTGGCCCGACAGAACGGTTGTTCTGTGAAAATGTGTTACATTTACTAAAATACAAATAATAAGAAAAATGCTTTTAAAAATACCAAATTCCCATTGGGCTTTTTTTTCTTCGGTTCTATCGATATTTTAGTATTACTATGCAGGACAGCCGCTATAAGATCGTTACCTTTATTAATCAACTAATGCCCATAAATTAGCCAATCAAATTTTTAATCGAGTGACAGACCTAATATATACTGATAAACACATACATACATAAAATGGTGCTCAAAATGCTGTTGTTCTGCACAGGCCCATCACAATCATTAAAACTCACAAAATGTTAGTGGAAGCCTGCTCTAAAAAGTGTGTGTGTTTGTTTGTATTACTGTTAAACAGAAATGCAACTATACAACTGATGTGTTATTTACATTTAATAGCCAGCGCAGGGTGATAATTATTTAGATAATAAATCAAATTATAATATGGCTTATAATTACACTGTAAAGCCCAGGCAACACAAGGCAAACTTTTGATTGCAACTTTTCAAAGGAACTCTCTTCAAGCAATTTAGACGAAGTAGCTAAAATCACAAATGTTGTGGCTTGAGCTGTTCACATGGTGAAAATCCCTTGTTCCATTAACAAATTGCCCAAAAATGTGCCTGAAAACATTGCTTGAAGTCACCTGGTGTTTCATGGGCTTTACCAAATGTTTAGGAATGAAGCACATTTTACACACAATTAAACACATATAACAAATGAAAAAAAACAACCATATTCTATGTTTTGGTAAGTAACCAGAATTTAGATGCACATTTGCAACAGCTGGCAATACAAAGTTGGATTCATTGTAATAATACACATTTATATACAATAAAACTTACCATTATCAGTTCCTTTGTGTGTTTCATAAACGGGAAAGTCTTCTTTCATTTTGACTCCCTAGGCTCTTCCAGACCACCTAAAGGGTTATAATAGCTAATTACAAAGCTACCAATTACTATGTTACCAGGGCTACACTGTGAACGTTCATGGAGTACTGTAGTTATTCCATGAATGAGGATGACTAACACGTTTAGGACCCTCCCATAAGTGAAATAGCCACAGAACTTAATGAACATTCATGGTAAGTATTCTGTTAATACTGTGTAACAAGTCTAGTTTATTATTAAACCTGTATAATAAATATACAACAGAAATCACTTGTGAGTTATAATAATTAAATCTCACTGTTGTTAGTGATAATTTTAATTTACATTCAAACATCTGTCAGAAAGTAGAACAGAAAATGACGCAATATAGATCACAGACATAAAAAAGCTTCAGTCCCAGGCAGTAAAGCACAAAAGCATTAGCAAGTGCATTATATAACATCCACTGAGGTTAATGGGTCAGTGGTTTTGTTAGTTTACCATTAAGTCCAGCAGCTATTATAGAGTTGTAGCCAAAAGTTTACATGCCCCAATGGAAATGTATCATTTCTAGAAATTTCTCAAAAACAAATTATAGGAAAAATCTTTTGTAGCAAAAGTTTTGCTTTTGTGGAAGAGGAAAAAAAGTTACAATGTACACCGCCAGCTCTCTGCTCTCTTGTCCAACCACTCTCTTCTTGACCCTCTCCAATCTGGCTTCCGCTCTGCTCACTCCACTGAAAACGCCCTCCTGTCTGTCACTAACTCACTAAACTCTGCCCGAGCTGCCTCTCTCTCCTCTGTCCTAATTTTCCTCGACCTCTCTGCTGCCTTTGACACTGTCGATCACTCTATTCTACTATCCTCTCTCGCTGACCTGGGAATCTCTGGCACTGCTCTGGCCTGGTTCTCCTCCTACCTCTCCAACCGCACTTACCAGGTAACCTGGCATGGAGCAACCTTCACACCTCGCCCTCTCTCAACGGGTGTCCCCCAAGGGTCAGTCTTGGGTCCTCTCCTGTTCTCTCTCTACACCCGCTCCCTGGGCCCCCTCATTGCATCCTATGGTTCCTCATACCATTTCTATGCTGATGATGCTCAGATTTTCCTTTCCTTCCCCACCTCTGACTCCACCATCCCCTCCCGTATCTCTACCTGTCTGTCTACTATCTCCTCCTGGATGCACTCGCATCACCTCAAACTCAACCTCTCTAAATCTGACCTCCTTTTCTTTCCCTCCTCCTCCTCCACACTCTCTCCCTCCGCTCAGCTAATAACCTCGGAGTCACCCTGGACCCCTGCCTGTCTTATTCCCAGCACATCTCCACTCTGGCATGCACTTGCCGATTCTTCCTGAGCAACATACGAAGAATCCGACCCTTCCTCACCAACTACACCACCCAGCTCCTGGTACAGGCCCTGGTACTCTCCCGCCTAGACTACTGCAACTCCCTCCTGGCTGGCCTCCCTGCGTCCGCCACCCGTCCGCTCCAGCTCATCCAGAATTCCGCTGCTCGCCTGGTGTTCTCTCTGCCTCGCTTCTCCCACGCAACTCCACTGCTCCGCTCACTCCACTGGCTCCTGATCACCGCTCACATCCAGTTCAAGACTCTTGTACTCGTCTACAGATGTCTTGACCAGACTGCACCCAGCTACCTCCAGACCCTCATCTCTCCCTACACCCCCACTCGACCTCTCCGCTCCTCCTGCACTAGAAGACTGGCTCTACCTTCTCTATGCTCCCCTGCCTCGAGCCCGCTCCTTCTCCACCCTCGCTCCGCAGTGGTGGAATGACCTACCTACAGATGTCAGGACTGCCCAGTCCCTGACCATCTTCCGGCGCCTCCTCAAGACTCACCTCTTCAGACAGCACCTGTAGAAACTCCTCTTTTCCATCTGGACACTTATCACTCTTCCTTAAATGCACTTTACTTGCTCTTATCTGCTCCCTATTTTACTGCATTTAACCCTGTACTTTAGAGTACTGTAATCTGTCAAGTGTCATTTAATCTGTAGTATTTTGTATTTAATTATATCCTGATGTAACTATCACTGACACTGTTATCTGCTCCGTTATTGAATCGTATTTTGTCATATACTTGTACTTGCTAGAACCGAAGTGATTGTATTTTATCTTGCTCTTAATTGTATTAATACTTGTACTGATTCTTGAAATGTATTTTTGTCTGCGACTGTAAGTCACCCTGGATAAGGGCGTCTGCTAAGAAATAAAATAATAATAATAATAATAATAATAATAATAATAATAATAATAATAATAATAATAATAATAATAATAAAATTATTTTATACACCTACAATCCAGCGTTTTAAATACATAAAAACTATCGTTCTAAAAAATGTAAATTAACTATGCATTTTCGATGTAGGCTCTGGTCATTTTACCGTAGTACCTAGGTAGGGGCTGATCATTTTACAGTAGTACCTAGGTAGGGGCTGATCATTTTACAGTAGTACCTAGGTAGGGGCTGATCATTTTACAGTAGTACCTAGGAAAGGGCTGGTCATTTTACAGTAGTACCTAGGTAGGGGCTGGTCATTTTACAGTAGTACCTAGGTAGGGGCTGGTCATTTTACAGCAGTACCTAGGTAGGGGCTGATCATTTTACAGCAGTATCTAGGTAGGGGCTGATCATTTTACAGTAGTACCTAGGTAGGGGCTGGTCATTTTACAGCAGTACCTAGGTAGGGGCTGATCATTTTACAGTAGTACATAGGTAGAGGCTGATCATTTTACAGCAGTACCTAGGTAGGGGCTGATAATTTTACAGCAGTACCTAGGTAGGGGCTGGTCATTTTACAGCAGTTCCTAGGTAGGGGCTGGTCATTTTACAGCAGTACCTAGGTAGGGGCTGATCATTTTACAGTAGTACCTAGGTAGGGGCTGGTCATTTTACAGTAGTACCTAGGTGGGGGCTGATCATTTTACAGTAGTACCTAGGTAGGGGCTGGTCATTTTACAGTAGTACCTAGGTAGGGGCTGGTCATTTTACAGCAGTACCTAGGTAGGGGCTGGTCATTTTACAGCAGTACCTAGGTAGGGGCTGATCATTTTACAGTAGTACCTAGGTAGGGGCTGGTCATTTTACAGTAGTACCTAGGTAGGGGCTGATCATTTTACAGTAGTACCTAGGTAGGGGCTGATCATTTTACAGTAGTACCTAGTTAGGGGCTGATCATTTTACAGTAGTACCTAGGTAGGGGCTGGTCATTTTACAGTAGTACCTAGGTAGGGGCTGGTCATTTTACAGTAGTACCTAGGTAGGGGCTGATCATATTACAGCAGTACCAAGGTAGGGGCTGATCATTTTACAGTAGTACCTAGTTAGGGGCTGGTCATTTTACAGTAGTACCTAGGTAGGGCCTGGTCATTTTACAGTCATGCAGCGTAGTTACAAGAGCAGCCAATCACCTTCGGGATAACATCTTTTCAATTTCAGACATGAAATACACTTTTAAAAAAATCAAGAATAAGAATGGCAGAAGTAAGGCGACTTTTAATTGGATAATTTATTACACTAACATTTTCAATGGTCCGATTAGCCAAACGCATACTAAAGTCGAATGTGTACTAAATATTTGAATGTAAACGTGTACTAAATAGCGTGTTTCTGAATGGCCTTCCATAATTAGCGACATCTCATTATATCTACTGAATTAACATTATTAAATAAAACTAGACAAAAAGCAATTACAAAATAATTTGATAATTGTCATGATTGTAAAATAAATAAATAAATAAATAAATAAATAAATAAACTGTCTCAATCCTAACATTCTAGGTGATGGAAACTTTTTGGTCATAGCTGTATATTAGAAAATCCGTAAGCAGCCACCATCATAAAACAAAAAACAGCTTGTCGTGTATGTCAGCATTTCTTGTGTGTTTCCAGGAATGTGTTATATGGCTTGGGGGTTTCTTCTACCTGTAGCTAGTTCAATTTGTGCATTCTGTACTTTTGTTTTGTGATTTTTAAAAAATGTGGTTCCTTTAAATTGAAATGACCTCACAAAGTGTGCAGTTTGTATTGGCCCTTTTGGTCATACTCACCGGTGGACGATGTCATGTCATGGGTATTTCCAATAACCTAAAAAATAACAACACTAAAAAAAAAAAATGACCGTATTCTTAAAGAAACAATGTACAAAGCTAAAGATTGTGATTGAGAGATACTTCTTAAAAAGAAAGTTAAAAACACTAAAAGTGATCTTACTCTGTTTTACCTCTGAATTGAATTATTTGTCTAATGATATAAAGGGAATCTTTTTCAAATATTGGCAGGTTCTAAAAAGTGATAATTCCATGAATTCGATAACAAATAAACCGCCCTGTATTGTTTTTAAACGTGCAAAAAACATTAAAGACAAATTAGTTCATTTATTTATTCCAAAAGTGGACCGAGCAATTACATGGTTATCTAATCCACCAGCTGGTACTTTTAAATGTGGCCATTGTGTCCACTGCTCAAATACTGTAAATACTACAACTATTAATCACCCACGATCGGGTAAAAAGATAACAATTTAAGGTTTCATTAACTTTAATACCACAGGAGTAGTTTATATGTTAACTTGTCCATGCGGACTGATTTACATAGTTCAAACGAAAAGAGCCTTAAAAATAAGGGTCTCTGAACATAAAGCAGCAATTAGGAACCAAATTCAAGAATATGCAATAGCCAAACACTATACAAAAAGCTGGTCACAGATCATCTCCACGCTCATTATAGTCCAATAGTCAATTTGTGTTCTTTAATATGAAATCTTTGATTTAAGTCAGATATGTCAATTACATTATGTCAAAGTATTTTCAATGTTGATAGTTTCTATTGTATGTATTTGTGGTATACTGTTGATGAAATAATATGAAATCATGATCAGATTTGGATATGCCAATTGCATTATGCTGAATCAATTATTATATTTATTTTTAAAAAATTACACTTTAATTTATGTGGCAGATTGCTGCTGAACATATGTAGCACCCAGGAGGGGCACTTGTTCTTTCTGATCGGGATGGGATCAGCCAGGCAGAATACCAGAAGGAAAATAAACTAGACCACACTACTATGTCAGGCAATGAACATTGTTTTATTAAATACAGGTGGTAAACTATACTTAACAAACAGGGCAGATCTAGAATACACAGACACGGCAAGCGGTTTGCACTGCCTGTTAATTAAAACAATAACTAAACACAGGATTATAATTTAAAACTAAAGGGCAGTGCGGCTCAATACCTGCACAGAGACAGGGCTCACAAATAGAAAACAACTAGAAAACCAATAAAAACACATACATGACAGAATGGAGACCAAAAGCGCAGGCAGGGAGATAGACGACTTTAATTTCGGCAGCTCTTTCTTTCCTATTTATCTTCCTACCACCCACCGAATCAGGGTCCAATTCCTTTACTCCTGCTGGCTGTGCGTTCAGCCTCCACTCCAAACAAACTAGGGTTCACTTCACAATGGACAAATCAATCTCTCGAATGGATGAAATCAGGAACATTTATACCAGGTGCTCAGCTTCTCCAAATCAATCAATTTACACTTATGGGAGCTGTGAACAGGGGAGCGTTAACATGTTAGTGTAATCAGTGCAAATCTACAGAAAGCAATGTGCCAAAATAAACATGCTTTAAACAAGGTGATAAAATCAAAAAGACATCATTGAATTAAAAGTGAATATACTACAATATTTAATCAAAGGTGCCTAATTTAACGTAACGTGACCAACCCTGTTACATATAGATAGAATGTTAGTATAATATGACAATTTCATGATGTTGAATCAACAATAATGTTTAATAATACATTGTAATGGCGGGTCAATTTGGGACTGCTTGGGACTGGACGCTGGGGGTTAGTGTTAGTGTATTGCTGTGTATGTGTGTATGTTGTCCTGTCTTCCCCGCTGTTTGTATGTGTTACCCTGCATGAGTCTGTGAGTAGAAGCGCGTTTTGTGTCTAGGCAGTGCTGGCATGCTGTCTAGGGTGTCACGTGCACAGTGCAGCTGTATGTAGATTGGGTCTGTGTTTGCTGCACTGTGATTTGTGTTCAGTTCTGCCAACCATCTGTTTGTGCGGGACCAAGGGTCTGAGCGATTGGACCATGTGTATGTAAATGTACCCCTGTGTGTGTGAGCCAATAGAGCTGGGGGGGTTCATGTTCAGGAGGGACTAGACCAAGTATAAACATGCCCCTATGCAAAGTGCCGCAAGAGAGAAACACCATCCCATCTTCTGGGAGTGTGATGTGGCTGGCAGCGTCTGTCTCTCTGTCTGTGTCTTCCTAAACAGGTTTGCAGACACAACCAAGATGACTGCAGAGACTGTGCTCTATGGGCCTGCGGGAGGAATCACGACCAGCACAGCTAAGTGCGTTTGGCGTGTCATGAATGTTATCAAGCAGATCCTGTGGGAGGGCCGTAACGTCTGTGTCTATCACAAGCAGGAGCTAGACACTATCACCACGACCAGAAGGGCACAAACTCTAATCGTAATTTCAGATTTAGGACTACACCACTGATAATAACATATTTTAGACACCTTGCTTAACTATAACCTAGTTGGAATCTAGTTGGGTCACAGGGCAGTGAGAAAAGCAGTAGCCTAAACACACATGAAAGAATGAAGTAAAACCAGTAGGGTAGGGTTGGGTAAGGGAAAAATAAACTAATGTACATTTCTCCCCTTTTATTTTATAAATAAACTTGTATGCAACTTCCATAGCTGAGTATAAGCAGGAGTCTCTAGTGATATCATAAATGCACAAAAAAAACAAAAATAACATTTCTGAGAAAGGGGCTTTTCACCCTGCGTGGGGCAAAAAGTCCACATGATGGCTTCTTACCCCCACATACCACTCCAATATATGTTCACTCAAAAACACATTCAAACGTTTGAACAACTTTTAATGATCTTTTAGTAACAGCTTTTTAATTCCAATAACACCAACACGTTCAAGGCACAGTGCTGAAAAATAAAAATAAAATCAACGAGTAACCTTTGAGTGCTACCATTGTGAAACTACTGTGACTATGAATTAATAGTCTTTCATCATCCAACCGATTGGAGTTACTGCTACTGAGAAGCCACACTTTTCTGAACTCCTCAGAAATCAATTGAAAAACAATTATAACAGTTATTTAAACTTTTTATTTTTCAATTTTTTTATAATTTGTTTTGTCTGAAGTAGTAGTGCACCTTTTGATTTAAAAATATTTTGATTTAGTTATTTTATTTTTATATAAAACACCTTTTTAGTTTTTTCTTTCTCTCCCTGCACTTATCAGCAAGTGCAGGAGAGATTTATTTCTTCTTTTAGGTTTCTTTCTTTAGTTAAAACACTTCTTTATTAAACTTTCTATTTTACCTTAAAGGTTTATTTTTGTCTTTTTTGAAATATTATTTTTATTCACAAAACTGTTTTTAGTTAAAAATCTATTTGTTAAAAATCCCCCATCTCTGCTGTGTGCAGAGGGGAAAGGCAGTCAAGGAGCACAGGCCATGTGCTCCTTTGTTCTGCCTTTGTTTAGTTTTGATTTTTAAGTTTAAAACTATTTTGTTTCAAACTTTGATTTATTTTGATTTCCTCTTTTAAGGAGGAGAAAAAAAACTACTGCTACGACTATGACTAATAATCTAGGCTACTTAGTATTGAACAATCTCATTTATTACAATTCTGTAACTTTGTCATTCTTCATTGTACACACTTTTTCAGTCAAACTACAACACAAGCTAAGCCTGTTCTATAGCTGCCCTAGCTAGATAGTCACTGTAGAATTTGGGGAGGGCTAAATAAACTTCACCTCGTAATGTGATACAAAGTGTCATATTTTCTTAAAAAAACCCTCCTAGCTTGCAATTTACTTCATGATGGGGTAAAAGTACGGTGGCCCCGAAGTGCAAAACACAACAACATTAAGGAAAACGCTGCAACATTAAGCAAAACACAACGACATTAAGGAAACGCTGCAACATTAAGGAAAACATATATATATATACCTTACAAGATATTAAGGACAAAGCGCAGGGAAGTTATATTGTATTAATATGGACTGTGTTCGTCACACAGTTCCACAGCACAGTGATTGACAGGTTGTTCCTCCTATCAGTGATGTGCAACCCCTTTTCCTATGTACCTACCCTTTCCGGTTTGAAGTTAATGTTGCAGCGTTTTTCTTAATGTCGTTGTGTTTTCCTTAATGTTGTTGTGTTTTCCTTAATGTTGTTGTGTTTTCCTTAATGTTGCAGCGTTTTTCTTAATGTTGCAGCATTTTCCTTAATGTTGTTGTGTTTTGCACTTCAGGGCCACCGTATAAAAGGCCTCCCATAGGCCTCTTACCCGAAAGGCAGACATTTTGTTTTCATTGTTTTAAGGCATGTGCATAATTAGCAGCTACACAAACACAACATTATCATGAAGCCAATGGTTCAATTCCTAATTTTAATATACCACTTTGAACCTGCAGGCCTTACAGTGTTCACACCATGCAACCGAATTGAAAAAATATATTATAAGAATCAGTCATAAAAGAAAAAAATTGAGAAATTCTCACTTGTGGTTGTCTGTTGAGCTGCAAAAACTGGTATCATACCCTACTACAGAATTATGTCCTGGTTGTCACATTGCAGCCTAAATATCTTCCTAAACAGCACAGATGTATTGTAATCCATTTAATCTGAGACAATTAACATTTTTTACTTATTAAAACGGCAGTGCCAGAAAGCAAGCTACAAACATGCATACATTAATTAAGGAAGAATAATTAGTTTCAAGTATTTTAGAAAGATAAAAGTCACAAGACTTTGCTATCCAATAAAAGCACGTCATTTTGTTGGTGACAAAATGTGACTGACAGGATGTATTTGTGTCTGTAAGTATACACTTTTTTTGTCTAACTTTTAAAATATTTTCTTTCATTGTTTAATTGTACTTGCTTTACATATTTGTTTATTTTATTATTTATTTATTTATTTTGAAACTGAACCTTATATAGCGGCCAATGAAAAAATAAAACAGCACTTCTTTTGGACAAATCTTGAACAATGGTGGAGGTTACTTACTGGAAGGTATACCAGGCAACATTTCACAACATCTCAGAATGAAGAAAAAAAACTGCAACTTGCAACATTTGCATACCAGTGCTTTTATTTCACTGCACTGCTATAAGTGTATCCTATCATATACGTTGCAAGCAAGTTGAGTTTTCTTTTTACTCAACAAATTTCTTTCAAACTCATTAGAAAATGAATATTGAAAAATGAGTTTGTCCGAAAAACTGGCTGGCTTAATGATTTAACTACTGTGTATAAATATAGTTATTGTTTTCTGTTAGGGGCGTTAAAACGTAAGCTGAAGAAAGCTAAAGAAATGTCCAATGCTGGACACGCTTTTTATTTATTTGTTTTACTTTTAAATGTTACTTTATTAGACTCAAAAAACGCAAATAATGAATCTTTAAAAACACGCAAACAAGAGTGAATACACCTTGACATTTCAAACAATCAGACACACATCTTCCCGCTACACTTTCTGACCTATCCTCAGCACCACTTCTTACATGTATCAGCTATTTACATATACATGAAAAAGAAAACCCTACATTTTTAGATTTCTCCCTCCCCTTCCAATGAAATGTTCAAATTAAAAAGAGCCGGATGTGAGCCCTCTCAACCTATAAAACACCAGAAACAGCCATTCAAAACTGAGGTCATATTTTAAATGACTCCCTTTGGCTAACTTCCAAATATTTTCAAACTGTCACATTTTATATAAGTAAATATATGCATATTTAACATGAGCTGACATTGTGAAACATTTGCAGTAAATAATAGCATTATTTTAATACTTTGTATTAGTTGTAATTATCTTTCAATATAATACAATCAAACAGGTGTGATTAAATGTCAAGATTAAAAACACGAGAGTCTCCGATCTGCAGCACTATACTCGTGTTTTGGGGGCTTGAATACAGTACATTTACTGACAGTTAACGAAAGCCTATTAGATGGGAGTTGGGAGGTCAGGGGAGTACTGTATAACAGCGAATCAGGAGTGTGTATTGGTTGCTATGGGGCGGGACAAGCAGAGGAGCTAGAACGGTATTTGAGTGTGTTGCAATTGTTTTTCTTAATTGTTTTTCTTAATATTTCTTAAATATTACCTCTGAATATCAGTTTGATTTCTGTTAAAACTAAAATATATCCTACTCATAAGACAATACAGACAATTGTGCAAAGAAACTTTACAATTTTACAACAAGACCCATCTACAGCGCCTATTTTTAAGACTCCCCCCTTGATGTCATATAGAAGAGACAAGAATATAAGAGAATATGTGGTACACAGTGGTATTCGTCCTTCTGGGGAACCTTTGAAGGCACATATCCATGTAATACACCATGATGTAATACCTGTAAATACATTCATTCTGAAACAGAGATTAGAGGCATTAAATCTTCATTCAACATTCATGAACATTTTACATGTACCTCTAAAGCAATAGTCTACTGCATTATCTGCAAGAAATTGTATATTGGGGAAACTAAAAGGCGTTTAGCAGACCGGTTTGTAGAACACTTAAGAAGCATTCACATTGGCTGGGTTCCTAAATTCAACTCTCAAAATCGTTCCTAAACTCACCGTTGAGAGCTAGTGACGCGCAGGGTTGGCTCAACGCTGACTCAACGAACTCACCGACTCAGAGCTGGGGAACTGATCAACAGAAAGATGGCAACACCACAAAAATTATGAATGGGTGTAAGAGCCATAGTTAAAAAAAGGGAAATAGGGGACATTTAATAAACGAATATTATTATTTATGTACATATTTGTATTTATGTTAAAACCTGAGAGTATTTGTATATTTGGACATTTGTATAGAAACCCCTATTAGATGCTCCATTAGTTTAGTCTGCATGACCTTAGCCGCGAACATCACTGCTTAACGCAGTAGGCAAGAAGGAGTCAATGGAGCAACACAGTTTTTGACAGTGTAAATTCTATTTCTTTGTATTGTTTTATTTTTCAAGTAAACAGTCAAACGAAGAACCTTCTGGATATGTTTTTATTCGTGTCAGACTCATTGCTTCACATTGACAACTGTGGTTGCATATTTTAAGAAAGCTGCGCCACTATATTAGTCAAAAACTGTTCTCACGTTGGAAGCCGTGAAATGGAGTACAACAGCTATGCTGTACCGAAGAAAGGAACAGAATTAGCGGGAATTTTCACGCTTCAATAACCAGGCGAAAAAACATGATCAAGTGGAAATTCTAAAGGTACAGTGACTGTTAACGTTTTGAATGAAGATAGATGAATTTTAAGATATTCAGGATTGCTCGTAACAAGTGAATGACGAAGCTAATGTTACTATGAGCATACTACTGAAGTCTAGCCATCAAGCTAATACTACAGTGAGTTGCATTTGTTTTTTTTGCCTTTTCCAAGCCATACTGAAGATAGTAAATGAGAAGCATTTGAGAAGTTTCAGCGCGGCTAAGCAAGAAAAAGGCAAACATGGCTCTGTTACTGGACGCATGACTGTGGCTTCCTCCACAAGCTCCACAGGTTCAGCACGCTTAAGGGAAGAAGCAGAGCATGCGGCACTGCTAGCCAAGGCAGCATCTTTAAAGAAGAAGCAAGCATTGAACATGAAGAAACACAGCTAAATGCTAAAAAGGAGCAACTGGAGTTGAAAGTGTTTGAAGAAAATGATGACGTTCAGGATGACACGAGTGACTACTTTAAGTCAAAGATGTCAATCAAGGCAGAATCCAGAGGAGCTCTAAGGTTAAAGGAGGAGCCAGGAGACCATCCTTTTGCACCATCAGTCAGAAGAAAGGATGTCTCACTACTTCTAACCCAACCAGCTCACGCTACAGGAGCATATGAGTGCACTATAGCAGTGGAGGCCGGTCCAGGTACGGAACGGCGTAGGTCATACCACAGTGATGATCACCAGAGGCCTGGAGGATATGAGAGAGATCTCTATCAAGTTATGCGGCGGCAGAACAACATTACAAAGATGCTTGTAAAGCCTGCTAATGCCTTCCAGAAACCCTGCTTGTTCTGTCAGAAGAATCACACACTTGACTCCTGCAGTAACATCAGAGAACAGTTACAGAAAGACAGAATTGAGTTTCTGAAGAAGAAAGGCCTTTGCTTTGGATGTCTTATACAGGGGCACCTTAGCAAGGATTGCAAGAAGAGAATGACGTGCCAGGAGTGTTCTCTGAAACACCCAAGCATGCTTCATGTCATTAAAGAAGACAGTGTCACCTCCAAGAAGAGTGAAGACAAAGACACTGAAGAGAAGACAGTCTCAAGCGCTCTCGCATCACTCGAGCATAAAACGTGTGGATACAACGGGGCCGGAGAAGGTGAATGTATTCACGCCATCATACTAGTGAAGATCAAGTCCAAGAGAAGTGAGAAGACTGTGGAGACATACGCCTTCATCAATCCAGGGAGTTCAGCGACGTTTTGTACTGAAGCATTAATGAGACAGTTAAACGTCAGAGGCAGAAAGACTGAAATCCTTCTCCGAACCATGGGCCAGGAGAAGGTAGTACACAGTTACATCCTGTCAGACCTGGAAGTGTGCGGACTTGAAGAGGGAGACTAGATTGAGCTACCAAAGGTTTTTACACACAGTGACATTCCTGTGAAGAAAGAAAACATACCCCTGCAGAAGGATGTTGAAAGATGGGCTTATCTGAAATAAGTACGCCTCCCACACATAGTAGCCGAGGTCGGCCTGCTTATAGGAATCAACGCACACAAAGCTATGGAACCATGGCAGGTGATAAACAGTGAAGGTGACAGACCCTACGCAGTCAAGACCGCTCTCGGCTGGGTAGTGAACGGACCTATGAGAAGAGAAGATGGCGCTAAGTCAGTCCAAGGAAGAAGGCGAAGCTACACGGCTAACCGTATCTCTATCTCAAACATTGAAGAGCTGTTAATCCAGCAGTACAACACAGACTTCTCAGAACACAGCAGTGAAGAGAAACCAGAGATGTCACAAGAAGATCACCAGTTTATGCGATCGGTGACAAAGTCAACAGAGTTCATTGATGGTTTGCCATTGAGAAGTGAGACCGCGAAGATGCTGAATAGCCGCTGCGTGGCAGAGCAGCGCGTCATCAGTCTCAAGAGAAAGTTCAGCAAGAACCAAGACTTTCATGAGGATTACAAAGATTTCATGAAGGACATCATAGTGAAAGACTTTGCTGTGAAAGTAACTCAAGAACAGTTGAACTGAGAAGAGTGAGGTATATTCCTCACCATGGAGTTTGGGAGTTTTTGACCGTGTAAATTCTTTTTCTTTGTATTGCTTTATTTTTCAAGTAAACAGTCAAATGAAGAATGTTCTGGATATGTTTTTATTCGTGTCAGACTCATTGCTTCACACAGACAACTGTGGTTGCATATTTTAAGAAAGCTGCGCCACTACAATGGGATTTAAATATAGATACTGATAACAATTACCGTTTTGACGGCGGATTGCGGTAATACACACACACACACACACACACATATATCATTATTTTATTTATGTATTATTGTATAACAAATAAAACACAGCAAATATGACAACGTAACTACAACCTATATCTATCTATCTATAAGAAGCTGCAGGCCGATATGCATTTTAAATCGTTCATTTTAAATTTTACCGTTTAGTTTAGGAATGCAATGACACGTTATAAAAATACTAAATACCCGGAAGTGGGTTTTTGTTGAGTCAACGCTCAACAGTACCGTTGAATTTAGGTACGCACACATTAACACCACTGCATTTCCAGTAGCCCATCACTTCAACAGTGATGATCACACTGCTGAAGACATCACAGTCTGTGTGACCAATCAGTGCTATGGAACAAATGTTGCTCGGAAACAAAAGGAACCAGAGTTTATCTTCAAACTGGGAACTTTAGAACCTCTGGGAATGAACATTCTATTCTAATAATCATGACACCATCCACAGAATTTTTGTATAATTACAATTCTTGAATAACAACAAGTTTACTGCCCTGTGTTTACTTTTCTTTTTAAACAGCTGAAGAAGGGCTTTTGCCTGAAACGTCCTGAAATAAAATATTTTTAAATCTTTTAAACTTTTTGTGTACATTTTTTAAAAGCCTTTTCTCATATATATATATAATGTTAAGGGTGACACCCGGTGGCCTGGTGAGTCTAGTTTTGCCCGGGCCATTCTAGTTTCACAAAGGTCTTCTGGGCGAGTCCCGAAGTTACCACTTGCACTCGTCTGCATCCAATCAGGCGAATCTAGATTGGCCCAGAACTTGAAAAAGACAACTGTTCGAAACCCGTTTTTTCAACAGTTTTCTGGTTTGCCCATGCCATTAATTTGGGCAAGTCTAATTTCGACCAAAGCTTCAACATCGATGCGGGGTGAATCTGGTTTGCCCATGCCATTAATTTGGGAAAGTCTAGTTTCGCCCAATGCTTCAACATCGATGCGGGGTGAATCTGGTTTGCCCATGCCATTAATTTGGGCGAGTCTTGTTTCGTCCAAAGCTTCAACATCGATGCTGGCCCAATCTAGCTTTGCCTATGCCAATTATTTGGGCGAGTGTAGTTTTGCATTTCTACACTGTCCTCTGCCAGCTTCCAAGTGCGTGCCAGGGTACCTGCCTCGCCTCCACTTCTGACAACAATGTAGCGACGGTGTGCTGGGTTTCCAGTGGCGGTGCAGAAAAGGCAGGACACCATAGCGGTTAATACCACTCTTTTTATTAACTCTCTCTCCCAAAAAGTTAAAAGTCAAATAGCCTCGCTCCTCCATACGTGCAGACAATCTCGCCACACACAAGAGAGAGAGAGAGAGAGACATTAAAGTGTAGGCAAACTCGCCACACACACGAGAGAGAGAGAGAGAGAGAGAGAGAGAGAGAGAGAGAGAGAGAGAGAGAGAGAGAGAGATCAATCCAAATATAATCCATTAAGGGAAGCCTTCTTCCCAAAAATAGAGCATCTCTGCAAACAATTCCCAGCCCTGCCTGAACATGAAAACCTCCCCATCCTCTTAGGAGACGAAACAAGCTGCATTAAAGAGGCAGCCCAATTCACAAGCGCCTGTCACAGCCTGAGAGCCAAGGAGTGACACTGAGACTCCTCACACAGGGAGGAGGAGGGAGGAAAAGAAGAAGAAAGAAAGAAATGTTATAGAATACATATATATCATTATTATTATTGTTGTTGTGATTTGTTTTAAGTATACTGTGTTGTTTTGTTTTTAGTTAATGTAACATCTACATATGTTTTAAATGTTAATTGTAAATATGGAATTTACCCATCATTGCTTTGGAAATACTTATTAATAATTAGTAATAATCAGTCATGCCAATAAAGCACAGTAAAGTGCAGGCAAACTCGCCACACACACACACACACACACACACACACAACAGATAGATAAATAATCTGTTAATTGCTCGTGTTCAAATCTTCTTTTGTTTCATCTCCATTAAATAGTTAAGATTGTAACAAGGTCAGTAATGTCCCTGTTATATTTCATGTATTTATTTGTCACTTGTACATTTTATTTTTATAATTGTACACTTTGATTTGATTAGTGCACGTTATATATATATATATATATATATATATATATATATATATATATATATATATATATATATATATATATATATATAGGTCGACTAGCACTTTGTAATTGATTCAATAATTTCTAGTAGCTTCCCCACTCAGTCCCCTTTAATGCCTCATTGGCATCGAGTAATTTAGTTATTGATTGTTTTACCCACCTGTGTGTGGTGAGTTTGCCTGCGCGTATGTAGGAGCGAGACCTTTTGACTTTAAACTTTTTGGGAGAGAGAGCAAATAAAACGAGTGGTATTAACCGCTATTAAAACCAGCCCTTGTGTCCTGCCTTTTCCGCACTGCTGCTGGAAACCCAGCACACCGTCGCTACATTGTTGTCAGAAGCGGAGGCGAGGCAGGTACCCTGGCACGCACTTGGAAGCTGGCAGGGGAGAGTGTAGAAATGCAAAACTAGGCTCGCCCAAATAAATGGCATGGGTGAACCAGATTTGCCCAGCATCGATTTTGAAGCCTTGAACGAAACTAGACTCGACCGAGATAGCCTCGAATTCAGTAAAAATATTAAAAACGGGTTTCGCCAGTCGTCTTTTTCAAATTCTAGGCCAGTCTAGATTCGACCGATTGGACGCGGACGACTGCCGAAAAAAAGTGGTAACCTCAGGATTTGCCCAGCCCTTGGCAAGATTGGCCCGGGCAAAACTAGACTCGCCAGACCACTGGGTTTCGCCCTTATATATATATATATATATATATATATATATATATATATATATATATATATATATATATATATATGTATTGTGGCGAAACAGGGTCTCTCTTTTATTTTAAGCAGAATAAATGGACAGACTCAAGGGTTGCAGATGCAAACGGAATATCCTCCTTGTTTAATTATTTTGCAGTACACTCGGTCTCTATAGGCTAAGACCACGCCAAAACAATAACCCCCCCTATTCTCTAGCTCCCTAGTTCTCCACTCCACACCTCTTTTAATTCTCTCAATTTCAGTGCTCCTCTTGGACTCGCTCACAGCTCGTACCGGCTCTTGCTCTATTTCTGACAGACTCCTGTCGGTTCTTGGTCTTGCAGTTTTTCAGAGCGTTACTCACTGTCACTTTCACTTTGTCTCTTACTTTCATTCACCACTGTCTCTCACAATTCGCGCTCCGACTGACACCCCTCCTGTTCTGTACCTCCCATCTGCATTGCTCCCCACCCCAACCTGCTCTCCTCCAATCACTGCAGTGCATCACTCTCTATGACTCCACCCCTCTCCCTTACAATACGCACACACACATGCAACTGCTGTGAAACAAACAGACAACACCATAAAGTGTCCCTTCAGGCGCAGTGCCTTAAGCAGTATCCCCAGGTCGCTACAATATATATATACTGTGTATATATATATATATATATATACACAGTATATATATATATATATATATATATATATATATATATATATATATTACATTAACTATATATATAGTTAATGTAAATTTAAAAAAGTAATAATCATTTTTGGAAATATTTCAGACTACTGCATACACCTTTTTTAAGTGACCAAGGCTAAATTACCGTTGCACGTTGACTTATTTATTAACATACCTTTAAAATAAACAATTCAATACAATCATGTTAAAAAAAACTGAGTAAACTTGAGGTTTTCAAAACTGCTTCTGGATTTTCTTCCTAAAATGCATGATACTGCAGTCGGAAAAAGAAAATAAGGGTTTGCTTCTATCACAAGCATTCAATAAACTGGCGTAAACGTCCTTTCATTAGACATTCTGGGTGCAACACGTTGGCGAATAGAGCCAGATATGTCTTATTCTTCATGTTTAAAATGATCACATTTTTAAACATTTACAAAGTGAAACACATTAGAGTTGCCTACAACAGTTCATAAACGACAGACTTATTACAGAGTAAAGAGATAACAATTAGCTAATTAGCAAATAACTTATTATTATTTATTTCTTAGCAGACGCCCTTATCCAGGGCGACTTACAATTGTTACAAGATATCACATTATTTTTACATACAATTACCCATTTATACAGTTGGGGTTTTACTGGAGCAATCTAGGTAAAGTACCTTGCTCAAGGGTACAGCAGCAGTGTCACCCACCTGGGATTGAACCCACAACCCTCCGGTCAAGAGTCCAGAGCCCTAATCACTACTGCTGCCCTCTACTCCACACTGCTGCCCTTATTAAATTAAAACTATGCTATAGTCATCTATGGTTTATAGTGTTAGTAATTCAACTATACTGCATACATACTATTTCATCAGAGTTATTTAGCAATTCATGCTAAATGCTAAATTTGTATTAGAAAATGTCTAATAGCTAACTTTAAAAAAATACAAATGATAAAAATGAAAATACTCACCACAAATAATGACAGTGAAATCAGTAGTGACGATAATTAAAATTAAACAAGGGTAATCTGTCTTTCAATTTGGCAAACCTTCGTTTAACATCTGATGCAGTTGTGAGCTGAGTATGCTCATTTGCTAGTTGTTGGGCTAATGTCTTTATGATTTCCAGTCATACCTGTAACCTAACCCAAAACGAAGTATCGGATTACAGGTATTGTATAACACAACACATTCTTTTGTATCCTCAAAAAGCGCAATGTTAATTGCCTATAATCTTACTTTAATTTACAACAAACTGCACTCTGAAATATTTGAGGTATAACAGGATATGATATTAGCGACCCTATTTAGCAAACACCTAGGCGCGAACTTTAGGGGTGTCCTCATTTACATACAAATACAACGATTTAGCAAACCATCAACAAAGTTAGCGTTTGCGTTTCAGTTGACACGTGAAAAACAGGTCTAAACTATGCGCAAATTATATGGTCGACTATAAATACCGGTGAAACTACCAGAGAAGTAGGCGAAGAAAAGAGAGAGAAAAAAAGAGAAATAAAAGAAATATGGAGTGGGCACTGGATTACTGTGATGCTTTGTACTGTGATACTTTGGATACTTTGTACTGTGATACTTTGGATACTTTGTACTGTGATTTTGTAACAATGGTAAGTCGCCCCGGATAAGGACATCTTCTAATAAATTAATAAATAAATAAATAAATAAATAAATAAATAAATAAATAAATTCTACATGGCCAGACAGAGAGGCGGAGGAGAAGTTCCCAAATATTTAGAAGTCATCAGTCTTTTCTGAGCCTGGCTGACACACAATGTATGCAGCAATTTCGCTTCAACAGACAAACAATCTCTGACATCTGCCATCTGCCATCTGCTTCAGGCTGACTTGGTAGGAAACATGCGGAGAGCACACTGTTTGTCTGTAGCACAAAAGTACACGCACCAACACAGAAGGCACCTTTACGTAAATCGTAAGGGAACCTATTCTGTCAACATGCAAGTAGTGTGATCTGGGATGCCAACAACTACATCACCAATGTGTATGCAAACTATCGTTGCTCCACTCATGACTTGTTTATCCTCGCTAATTCGCGGGATGACAGTCTGAGAGGCTGGTTGATAGGGAACAACGGGTATCCACTGAAACGATGGCTGCTGACACCGCTGCTCAACCCCACGACCCGTGCTGAACAGAGGTATAACCGTACCTTTAAATGCGCTCGTACTGCAATTGAGCAAACATTTGGAATCCTCAAAATGTGATTCCGATGTTTGGATGTCTCTGGGGGAACACTACACAGAAGGTTAGCAATGTCATCCTGGCTTGTGTTTTACGTGATGTTGAACTTACAGAGGAAAGATTACAGGGTTTGAAGGAAGCAGATGCTGAACTTGAAGCCCCAGTGTTGGAGGTTGCAGATGCTGTAAGTGCCAGGCAGGTCAGACAAAGCCTATAGACAGAGGTTCACATAACTGGTACGCAGGTATGCATGCCGACCAATAAAAAAATAAAAAAAAGATGCAAATGCGTACCGTCAGTATATATTTGTTTAACAGGATAGCATTTTATAATAAAGGCTGCGACGGTGGTCATGGTTCGAAGGTGAGCTATACATGCCTAACATAAGGAAAACTTGGCAAGTCGTTTTAAAAAAACGATCAAAGTTAAGAATAATGAAATTGGATGCATAAAAGTATATGTAAAATAAATGGCAGCCCATCTTTTTAACACCTCTGCAAAAATCATTCACTCAAGGACCAATAAAACAGTAATTTCACCTTTTATTAAGTATGTAAACAATTACAAAATGATTTTTCATTACAATTCATAGTTATAGTAAATATGGGGACAAACATATTGGAAATTAAAATAAAAAGCACAAATTCTGGTTGTGTAGCCAAACTCAATTGCCTTTAAAAATAGGTGGTATCAAGCAGCAGCTTTACTTAACTTCACTTACATTTCTTATTAAATGTGAGATAATACTTTGAGCATTGTAAAAGGTACAAAGGATATGTATTACCAATACATTTCTGTTAACCAAATTAATTGCAAAGTCCAGTTGCTGGACAGAGCACAGTAGTCTCAGTTGAGAACAAAAAGGAACCTAATATTCTACAAAAAACAATGATCTAGGTCTATTGTAGAAGCAGTAGCATTAAACATTTGCGAACCCATAACCTAGATTTTATGTAAAAAGCAATAATAAGCGACAACCTATTTAAAACCAGGATACATTTAACCATAATATCATTTAAACACAAACATACATATTACACAAACTCCATAAGAAATTAATGCAGTCCAAGAATTATGTTCTGACAACATAGTTCAGAGGGAGTATTTACAAAGCTTCTAGTGTGCATTACTATAGGCTACAATTTTGAGTAATGAGTGATAGTGATATGCATTTATTTTTATATAGTTTTTAATCTAGAACACCTGTTTTGCCATATTATTATTTATTTCTTAGGTGACGCCCTTATCCAGGGTGGCTTACAACATTACATTATTTTTTACATACAATTACATTATTTTCTTTACACATTATTTTTACATACAATTACCCATTTATACAGTTGGGTTTTTACTGGAGCAATCTAGGTAAAGTACCTTGCTCAAGGGTACAGCAGCAGTGTTCCCCACCTGGGATTGAACCCACAACCCTCCGGTCAAGAGTCCAGAGCCCTAACCACTACTCCACACAGCTGCCAATATAAATTGAAATTATTAGAAACATTAATGACAGGGACCATAAAGTATTCTTATAATCTCAAAATGTTTTCTTTGTGCTATGAAATGTGGTTTAGCTCTTAAAAGCACATCATTATCACCTTTATTAAGTACTCCCCATCACTTAGGCCATATGCAATAATTTCCTGCTCCATATTTTCCCATCTGGTCTCAATGTTAACTGCAAGATGCTCTTTAGGTACATCATCCACCTTTGGTCTCTCAAAAAGATAGACTAGGAGTAAAAGATTGTAAAAAAAAATACAATTGTACTATATGTTTCTGGTATGACTGTCTCTCACATCCCTGTTCTGTCCTCTCACCCTCGTCCTCTGCCCTCCTGCTGCTGCTGCTCCTCCAACCCCTCTAACCTCATCCCTCTGCCTCTCCCCCCCTCCCGCACACTCTCTGGTGCACTCTGGAACTGTCACTCTTCTGCTAACAAAGCTGATTTCATCTCTGCCTTTGCCTCCCACCTCTCTCTCGATTTCCTTGCTCTCACTGAAACCTGGCTGTCCCCTGATAACACTGTAACTCCTGCCGCCCTGTCCTCTCTCTACGTCCTGTCCCATACCCCGCGTCTCACTGGACGGGGAGGTGGGACTGGTCTTCTCCTCTCTCCCTCCTTACTCTTTTCTGTCCCCTCTGACCTCTCCTCACTCTCTGTTAATACCTTTGAATTTCATGCAGTCCAACTAACCTCTCCCTGTCAACTCCCGCTAATTCTACTGTACCATCCCCCTGGGCCTCTCGCTCACTTTCTAGATGAACTCGACTATCTACTCTCCTCCCTCCCCTCTCTGTCTACCCCAACTGTCCTGTTAGGTGACTTCAATATCCATCTCTCCAACCCAAGCCACTCTGCCGGATTCCTCCCTCTCCTTCACTCCTTCGACTTCTGTCTCTCTCCATCCCCTCCTACCCACAAAGCTAGCTGTCAACTGGACCTCACCTTCTCCAGGGCCTGCTGCCCCTCCACCCTCTCTGTCACCCCCCTGGACCTCTCTGATCACTATTTCATCTCTTTTTCTCTGACTCTCCCCTCTCTCCCTGCTCCTCCTACCCCCACTGTCACCTCTCGCTGTAACCTCCGCTCTCTCTCCCTCTCTGTCCTTGCCTCCACTGCTCTCTCTCACCTCCCTCCTATTGACTCCTTCTCACAACTCTCCGTAGACTCTGCTACCTCCACCCTCTTCTCCTCCCTCACCTCGACTCCCTCTGTCCCCTCACCTCCCGACCTGCTCACCCCTCCCCTCCCCAACCCTGGCTCTCCTCTGCGCTCCGCTCAGCAAGAATCAAACTGCGATCTGCTGAAAAGAAATGGAAGAGAACCAAACTCCCTGCTGCCCTAGACCTTTACCGCACTCTCCTCTCCTCCTTCTCTACTCTCTCCTCTCCTCACCTCAAACTCAGCCTCTCTAAATCTGACCTCCTTTTCTTTCCCTCCTCCTCCTCCCCCTCCTCTGATCTCTCTATCTCTGTTCCTCTGGAATCTACCACACTCTCCCTCTTCCTCCGCTAAGAACCTCTGAGTCACCCTGGACCCCTGCCTCTCTTATTCCCAGCACATCTCCACTCTGGCACTCACTTGCCGATTCTTCCTGAGCAACATCCCAAGAATCCGACCCTTCCTCACCAACAACGCCACCCAGCTCCTGGTCCAGGCCTTGGTACTCTCCCGCCTAGACTACTGCAACTCCCTCCTGGCTGGCCTCCCTGCGTCCGCCACCCTTCCGCTTCAGCTCATCCAGAACTCCGCTGCTCGCCTGGTGTTCTCTCTGCCTCGCTTCTCCCACGCAACTCCACTACTCCGCTCACTCCACTGGCTCCCGATCACCGCTCGCATCCAGTTCAAGACTCTTGTACTAGCCTACAGATGCCTTGACCAGACTGCACCCAGCTACCTCCAGACCCTCATCTCTCCCTACACCCCCACTCGACCTCTCCGCTCCGCCTGCACTAGAAGACTGGCTCTACCTCCTCTATGCTCCCCTGCCTCCAGAGCCCGCTCCTTCTCCATCCTCACCCCGCAGTGGTGGAATGACCTTCCTACAGATGTCAGGACTGCCCAGTCCCTGACCACATTCCGGCGCCTCCTCAAGACTCACCTCTTCAGAAAGCACCTGTAGAACTCCTCTGTTTTTCCCCTGGGACACTTATCACCCTTTCTTAAATGCGCTTTACTTGCTCATATCTGCCCCCTATTTTACTGCATTTAATCCTGTACTTTAGAGTACTGTAATCTGCCAAGTGTTATTTAATCTGTAGTATTTTGTATTTAATTATATCCTGATGTAACTATCACTGACACTGTTATCTGCTGTATTATTGAATCGTATTTTGTCACACTTGTACTTGCTTGAACCAAAGTCATTGTATTTATCTTGCTCTTAATTGTATTATTACTTGTACTGTGATTCTTGAAATGTATTTGTTTACGACTGTAAGTCGCTCTGGATAAGGGCGTCTGCTAAGAAATAAATAATAATAAAATAATAATATTGAAAATCATCTTTATCCTGATTAGCCATTTTCAGTTCACTGCAGGACAAAGGCCTCCCTACCCTTTCCATTCCTCATGTTTCTGCTGGCTACTGGACTCACAAAACATATGAACATTCCATAAATTAAGCAAAAAGTAGCATAATCACCAGGAAGGTCAAATGCTGTTTTCCATTTAACATCTGCAATGAGAACAGGTGGGTGGTGGCCACCCTTTCGAAAGCAAAGGTAGTCATACAAGTATCTTCTCATAGCAGAAAAATGGAAAAATCCCCTTCTTAAGGTATGATGATGTACTTGTATGCCCATAAAATCTTCCATTGTGGTGAGAAAGCGGCCAATTGCTGTGTGGTTCTGCAAAGAAAAATGCTTATCACAAAAGCTTAACATGAAAAAAAAGAATTATACAAAAATACAGGTGGTGTGCCTGGACCAGTATCGCTCTCATATACTGTATATATACCGTTTTTTTTTAAGGATTGAAACAACGAGTTTCTGTTTTAAATAATAAAGCTGATTATGTATGTGTATCTATAATGTAAGGAGTTATTTACATATTTACTTGGTGATTGTTATGCTTTTTATAATCATTTTCTTACTATTACAACAGAAGCAATGTTCAAGAAAATTAAAAACAAAAAAAGCTAAATAAATAAATAAATTGTTGTTGAAAAAAGAATAATGAACACTAAACTTTGTGGACCTTAAAAAGTCCTCACACAACTGCATTTTTGTTCACTATGTTTGGTTCTGAAAGTTCAGGTGGGGTTGGTCCAGGACAATAAGGGCAGATAGTTTCACATGGCACAAACTGTTCTGGTAATTCTTTTTCCTGCTTTGATATGTCATCAGGTAATCCTTCTGGTATTGGTTTATTTGTCCATAAGTAATTAACCATCTTAACTACATGTTTTCTGTCTGGTGGATATTCATGGACATCAAAGCAAGGCTCATGTTCCAAATCAAAACATTTCTCATCCATGTTGTCACTGGCTTTTTCGTCACTCACATTTTTCTCTGTTCTAATTTCACCTAACAAATCTTTGCATTCTTGATAAATCCACCACATTGAGAGATATCTGTGAACACATCGTGCCATTTTTCGACTGCCTTTACATCGACAGTGCCACTGACCTGTTTTGGTGTCAAATGTAACCAGAGTTCTTCCAAAACGACACCAATAATCTTTCTGTCCTGTGTACACTGAAAAGTACACAAACCAGACAGAAAAGCCTTGCACATAAAAAAAAAACTGGGTAAACAGCACATACCCCTTCATTTAATGCTTGAGACTGCATAGTAAGACATTCATCTTTCCTGAAATTGGAAATCAAACCATTATCCAACATATTTTGGAGATCCTGATCTTGTAATGGTGATGGAGGTGTGTATGGCAGTGAGGTACCTGTTCTCTGCAGATGAATGCATTCCAGTCCTGGATTTCCACTTCTGGTAGCAAGGGCCATAAACTCCATACAATGCTCAGATTCACAGTCAGTGACCGGTGTAGTGATAGATTTGCGGATATGGATTGGTGCCCTTTGTCCACTTTTTTCTTTTGCAGTAAAATATATACCATTTATTAAATAAACACAATAAATAGGATCCTTTGATGTTCCATGTTGATGTAGAGCATGACGTTGCAAAAATGCATGACTTCCAAACCTTGCTTTGCAGGTATTGCATTGCAGTGGTTTAACTTGTGTGAGGGGTGTCGTTTTTACTCCAGGACTGATTTCGGTGTCTAAAGGTTCATTTCTCTTTGGATCTGGTGTTTGTAATAAAAGGAAATGCACAGCTTTACTCACATGATAGTTTTGAAATTACATTTTGCTAATTTTATCAGATTGTCCTATCTTACATTTTTAGTACTGTATTTACTAGTAATTATTTTGTAATAGTCATTGAGGAGTTGAACATTTGATTTCAAGAAGGCTCTGGAAGGTTTAAACATCTTTTCCATATACCATGAGGAATGTGGTGCTCCACTAAGCAGCAGAGCACAGATGTGAAGATGTTTGAGCTTGGTGACGCTCACTCAGCCCTCAACTCGCAAGTGAAACAAAATATGCATACCTGACATAGCAGTTAATGGTCAGAAGTCCATATGACCAAAACCATTACATAGAAAACACCTTTTGGCAAAAAGATGCAAATCAATGTTCGTGATCATTGTAAAATGAAAGTGAAAGACAAGTTTGCATTGGCTTAAGAAACAATCCAATTAAAATTACTTGTTATGATGATCAATCTTGGTTGGATTTCAGCCTACAGTACATGCTGCTGCAGATATTTGATTAAATACTGCAGTTAATGCAAAAGGAGTATTATAATCACCTATCAAACCTTATTAATAAAATATCAATGGTAAAATACTAAGAGACACTATATGTATTACATGTATTTAATTATAAGGGATTTGTGAAAAAATACAGGCGAAGTAAGCTTACCTGTGATGTCCTTTACGTTTTTAATTAAAGCACCCTGTAAAACAAAATAAATTGGTTGTGTAAATCCTTTTTTTCAAATCACACACTATAACACATGCTTTCATAATCCTAAAAAGTTTAATACAAAAATAGTTGGACTTACCATGTGTCCCTAAGTTATACTGTCATTGAACAATACTTTTGCACCGCTGACAATGCCAGTGGCTTCTGTTTACTTTTGAAGAACTTTCCATTTCAGAACAACAACAGGGAGTGATGAATTTCTCTGTGAAAATAAACAATTCTCAATACTTATTTAAGGAACAGGTGTAGAAGAATATTACATTTATGAGAAAAGGTTAGTGAATTGTATAATAGTTATTTGTTTATTAAGCTGACGCCTTTATCCAAGGCGACTTACAGAGACTAGGCTGTGTGAACTATGCATCAGCTGCAGAGTCACTTACAATTACATCTCACCCAAAATGCAGAGCAGGAGGTTAAATGACTTGCGCAGGGTCACACAATGAGTCAGTGGCTGAGGTGGGATTTGAACCGGGGATCTCCAGATTACAAGCCCTTTTCTTTAACCACTGGACCACACAGCCTCCTATATAACAAAGCATTACTCAACAACACAAATACAGAACAAAACATTCTGAATAAACAATGTTGACATTTTATGTACACATTTTTTTTTATATATAATAAGGTAATATAGATGCTATTTCAAGAAGAGAAAAGCATTCGTCTTTTGTCTTCAAAATAAATGACAAACTTCCAATGCTTTATACGGAGATGATGCTCTGTACATTTTGCAGGTACTTTGCAATACATCTGTAGAGGGGGCCCGCAGCTAGGTTAAAATAAATACATAAATAAAAATGGCTATTTTACAGTTTAAAACCATTCAGAGACTATCAAATTTCTGTTTTAAACCCTATAAAAATGAAGTAACGACAACAACAAATTAACCTGAACAACTGGTCAAGGAGAGTTTTTGCGGTGCTACTGTTCCAAATAACTGTCCTGAAAAATTAGAAAGTAGTACAGAACAAGGAGTCGGACCCAGTCTGCCCACCGCCAATTAACGATCAAAGTAACTTCAATCTGCCTTTCGCTTTAACCCATAGACTTGTGGAATAACATTCTGGAGAGATTCGACAAAACTAGTAAATCCATTCAAGCAGAAAACATCAAACTGGCAGTGGTAGTTGAATTACTTGAATCTCTGAAAACATTTCTGGATGAGATTCGGGTCCGTGTACATTCCGGCCAATCGTTTTTGCATTTAGAATCGGAAATCGGAAAATCAGAAAAATACTCGTTTTTTTCTATTTCGGTTTTTCATAAAAGCAAAAATTGACCCCGTTTTTCATTTTCCAATTTCTGAGTTTAAAATACAAAAACGGATTCACTTGTTTCACATTTTTCATATTGGTTTTTGCAACAAAATATTCGAAATTGAACAATCTGTAGTGGTTAGGGCTCTGGACTCTTGACCGGAGGGTCGTGGGTCCCCCGGTGGGGGACACTGCTGCTGTACCTTTGAGCAAGGTACTTTACCTAGATTGCGCTAGTAAAAAATAATGTAATTGTATGTAAAAATAATGTGATATCTTGTAACAATTATAAGTCGCCCTGGATAAGGACGTCTGCTTATAAATAATAATAATCTTTATAGAGACAGCACTTCACAAAAAATCTGTTAATGCTTCTTTAACAGGTACACACTTAAACAATGATAGATATACTAACGTGTCGGAAGAGGTACAGACCTATTCAACCAAGCGTGCTAGCCCCCTTTAATGATCCTATGGCAAGCTCTATAAGATGCAAACATTTCCTCTCTCCCTGAGGTTTGCAGCTCTTACAAAAGAAGGAACTGCGAAACTGTAAACAGAATTCACCCCCACCCTTCACCATATTCTGTTACAAAAGAATCCCCCACTGCAGCACGACAATTATTTAGCTCCTTCAAGACCTTTTAAAAAAAAGGTCAGACACGGCCAGCTCTCTGTGTCCCGCTGTGACGATGCAATAATTCCGCTCCTATGCTTATTGTCGTGGATGTGTTCTGTACTGTATTACAGTATTGTATTGTATTGTATTGTATTGTATTACAATATAGTCGCACAGGTACAGTGCATTATAATAATACTAATAATAATAAGCCTTCCCACACAATTTTTTTTCACTTGGGGGGTGCATCTATAGATATAGATGTATTGATGCAGAAAACGTCTTAACACCGAGACACATTCGATTCGAGTAGAGCACGCCTCAGTACTTTTTTGATGGTCTATTATTTATTTTTGTATCACAGATTATTCCATTTCGAATACTTTGTGGCAAAAAGCAATATGAAAAATGGGAAAACAAGCCTGAATCAGTTTTTGTATTTTAAACTCAGAAATTGGAAAATGAAAAACGGGTCGATTTGTGTTTTTATGAAAAACCGAAATAGAAAAACAAGTCGTTTTCTGGTTTTCCGATTTCCGATTTAGTATGCAAAAACGATTGGCCGGAATGTACACGGACCGATTCGTGATCATGTTGATGATTTTGAAAACCGTGCAATGGAAACTGCAGTGCTGAAGAAATATCGAGACAAAGAGCGACTGGCGACCACCCAGTGCTCCGGAGGATTAATTTAAGGTAAGATTAATTTAAGGTAATGATTTAATTACTCTGCGATGTAAGGTTTACTTAGAACAGAGGTGATTAGGACCATTTAAGTAACATGCTGTTTAGTTTTTAGATAGATTGTGGTATTGCGCACTTACAAACATTGTAATATTCCTAGCATTGCCTTTTAAATGTTCTTTTCATATTAATCCAGTTATTAAAAGTTGTGTATTTAAATCACTAGATGGTGCTCTGTAATGCCAAGTATTTGTTTCGTAAATGTTTTGCGCATTTGGTATTCACGTTAAAACAAGTGTGTTATTTGAATTTGGTGTCAGTCTGGGTGGGGGTCTGTTCTGGTTCCTTGTCCAGGGGCCCAGGATACCAAAATCCAGCCCCGCACACAGTCATGGCTGTAGAGTCGATTTTCAAGTACATTAAACCAAGCTTCTTGCTATATATATATATATATATATATATATATATATATATATATATATATATATATATATATATATATATATATATTAAACTGCACCTTATCCAGGGGTAGGCTATTACTCAATGGAAAAAAACAAACAAACCGCACTTCTTTTGGACCCCATCTTGGTTACTGTGGCAACAAGTTCAAGCGTATCTCAAACTTCCAAGATGCTGAAAAAAAAGTAGTCAATCAGTTTTTAATTTGAGATTAGAGGTTCAGGCTTCAATATGAGATGAAAACTCCATACGAGCTTATTTTCAAAGAACAGTTGGCGAAACGTCTTCGCTGCAGCTCTACTAAAAAATGCTTTATCATTAATAGATAATAACATATACGTGGTGGCGTGACAAGACCAACTGGCAAGGCCGGTGCTATGCAACTTGCTGCTCTTGGCAAAGCCTGGCATAATACCCTTATATCAGTCAGGTAATCATTTTGTTTATTTTTAAAATCAACAGGGTTTTGATTCAGCTTGCATTGTGCAATGGTGTGCTCGTATATAACCTGGTTTGAGTTTGGACAAACTGTACAGACCCGCACATATTTTAAATTGGGTTTCTCACGGTATGCGGAATTTTGAAAGGACTGTTTCATAACTTCAATAACGTCATCATTTTAAAAACTGTACGTTCTGGCAAAAGCATTACGTTCCTTTTGATATTGCCAATTAGCCTTTTCTTGCTTAATAACTATTCTACAGAAGAACACAACACTAGGGAGATGTCCAACCATTTTAAAACAGTAGGTTGTGGGGCAGATACTAATGTTAGAATAAGCTAAGCAGACCGAAAAGATTTGTAGCACACATTATGGATCACAATTTAACATTAATCTGTGCCGACAAATCTAATGTGTTGGGAAACAGTTTACCTAAGGTGGAAACAGAACTATTTACACTCCCAGTGTACTGTACATTTTGAAAATACAAACTTGTACAACAACTTAGCAGAGAGGGCTTAACTTAAGCTCAGGAATCTCTTGCTGTGTTGGGCAATTGTTTTTTTTTGTTTTTTGTTGTTGTTGTTTTTGTTAATTTACCTACCGCTACTGTCTGGTTAGGGCTCTGGACTCTTGACTGGAGGGTCGTGGGTTTAATCCCAGGTGGGGGACACTGCTGCTGTACCCTTGAGCACTTTACCTAGATTGCACCAGTAAAAACCCAACTGTATAAATGGGTAATTGCATGTAAAAAATAATGTAATTGCATGTAAAACATAATGTGATATCTTGTAACAATTGTAAGTCGCACTGGATAAGGGTGTCTGCTAAGAAATAAATAATAATAAAATAATAATAATCGGTTATTAAATATGGGTGATTCTTCAACTACAAGCATTTTGGCCAACACATAATGATTTCAAATCAGAGTGGTTCAAAATAGAATATATCCATTCAAATATTTAGCTACAGTTATTACAAAAAGGATGCTATGAACAGCAGTGACTTGTTTATTTTAGAATGTATATATTTTACACCATTTTCATGAAGTCCTTGTGAAAAAAGTCATTACCATCACAATTCTAAAAGTCTGTTTTAATTAAATATACAAAGTTAGAATTAATGTAATAAAGAGTGAAACAGTTTATTTATTTGTAAAGATAAGGGATACTGCATTAAAAAAATAGTTTTTAATATTAAAGATGACACTTTATATTTGTTTTCTAAGAAATTTGATTTTTTTTTTATAATTGATCGCTGTTTACATTATTTTTTTGTAAATATAATTTTATTTAATGTTACCTTAATATTTACCTGGTGGTTTTTAGCATGGATATGATACATAAGGTATTTTAGAAGCATAAATAAGTTAATTATCCCAAAAATGTGATTGTCGTGGTAATGACACAGTCGTTTTGGTAATGACAGGAATGTTCTGGTAAAGACACACAAACATTTACTTTGTAAATTGTATTTGTGTTATTTTCACACCATAATGTTAATGGGTGTTTGTGGTGGAAATTACAAACAAACAATAAAAAATATCTTGAACGACCTTTAACATAAAAATATCTGTTATTAAAATTGTAATTGCTACAGTAACAGATGAAACAGCCTACAATTCATTCTATCTGTATTGTCATTAGTGTAAACTTTGTTTTAAAAATAGAACTGATTGAATTCATAAAATGAAATAACAAATGTTGCTAAAATTGTAATTATTAAAACAGCAGGTACTTGTAGCTGTATTGTCTTTAGTGTAAACCTTGTTTTAAAAACAATGTATTGGATCCATAAAATTGTTACAAATGTTACTAAAATTGTAATTCTTAGAACAGCATTTTAAACTTAAGAGTTTTTTTTTTTTTACCTGTATTGCCTGTAGTGTACATTTTGTTTCAAACAAAACTGATAAATAATGAACCTGGATAATTGACGTACACTAATTAGAATCCAAAGGGGGCACACATTTTCTGCCAGACCTGGGTCTCTATTTGCATATGTTGTTTTGTGGTTTTGGCTCTGGAATTATACCAACAATGCTCTCTTGTTTGTACCTGTCACACGGCTGGCTGAGTGGTGTCGTCAGATCCAGGAAATGAATACACAGAGACAGGACAGATGAGGTGAAATGATGAAAGCGCGGACAGACACACAAACAAACACGATGAGTCTAAATATAAACAAACAAGTATCGTGCTGGTCCTACCAGCACGCGATAGCAATTGTTATTTACTTTTCTTTAGCTTTAGTTCTCCTCCTCTCTCTCCCGTTCTCCACTCACCGAACACACCAAAAAAAAAAAAAAAAACCCTGAGTGAGTGAAACGTGCATCTATATATACTGTTGTGCTGGGATTCAATTACTAATTAATTATTCACTTGAATCCCAGCACGTGAATTAATTATGTGCAACCTCATGCTCACATATTAAATACTTTAAATACACGTGAAGTGAAGTGCCATTCCTCGTGCCTAAATACAATTATACATTTTAAATAACTCGTGCTGCACACACCCATTTATATCCCGTGTACCAACTACAATACACCAACATTAACACATGCAACATACACCATATAACACACAAATGCACACAGGGGCGGGGCACATTGCCACAGTACCATATCACATCATCTTTCATTGGCCACAATTGTGGTGCACTGGCATGAAAACAGTACGAGGATTGAAACATTTGCAGAAATCTGGACTTGAGCAGAAACATCTCAGAATCCTCCAAGTTATTTCCCCAGACACATCAGTGACAATCTGAAAAAGAATGACATAAAATAAGAGCATATCAAGTTAGATCTTAAAAGGCATCCAAGTGATTCAAAAAACATGTAACTTAACTAAACTGTGCTTTACAATGCATACGGTATTAAAACAATAATAATACCTATAACACATTTCTTATAAAGTACCTGATTATCTTCATTGTGCCCACAACAGTCTCTAGAGCTGGAGGAATAGCGGCATCCATTTTGTCAATGTCTTCCTCTGATATCTAGGATAGCTTCACCAAAGATTGCAGTTGGCTTAGTTCATCAAACAAAGCTCTGGCACTTGGAAGATCTTTCCCCTTGACAACAAGATTATCAGCAGTTCTTTTTACAGCTGCACCTATTCCATCAGCTGGTCCTTTTCCGTGTCCTGCTTCCAGAAAATTCCAGGCGACTTTTTGGAAACCCATATCAAAGGGTATTGTGGAAAGGCAGAGGAATTTTTTTTTGGGCCTGTACTGTGTGGTTGGGCCATCGCTAACGACATGCAAGACAGTGGCACAGGGAACCTTCTGTAGCAAGTAAGATATTACTTCATGAAGGTGGGCCCAGATGCCAGCAGGATCATGGCGCATTGATGGAGAGATAGAACAGAATGAATATGTGGCTGTTTCACTGTAAGCAACTCCTGTGTGTAATGTAGCCTGCTTATGGGAGTCACCAAAATGCACTGCTTGGATTTCTTTGGCATATTTGCAGAGGTAGTTTTCTGAAAAGTCAATATGAAGCACTATTTCATTTTCTTTCAAATTTTCTTTCTTCATTTTTAGAGCAGTGTATTGATGCCTGATGTTAAAGACATGTTTGCCTAACTTTTGCATCAGCTCTGACTTAAAGTCTTGTACAAGGCTCCCCAGAGTGCCATACACTTTCTCTTTGACTGTAAGATGGACTGTACATTTTTCTGTTGTATTTTTACCTTCTCTCTTTCTTCAGCTTTACTCTTCCATTCATACCACCATATCTGAACATCAGCATCAAATACAGAGGTATGAAGGTCTTTTTCCTGGCAGCAGGAGCATTCCCTGTACATACAGGCTTTCTTAGTGGTCTCAAAGCACACCATCTTCAGCAGGTCTTCAATGTTGTTGGTACTTATAACTCTATGATGATGAAGTTTATCAGCCTTAAATTGGACATTGGAATGAGTTTTGCACAAACATGTTTCCCTATCCATCAAAGTTGGTTTAACCACCCAGAAAGGACGTCTTTTGCAAAACTCAGAATATGACACCTTGGAATTTGAAATCTCAGCAGAAAAGTTTCCAAACAGATTTAGTAGTGTGTCATTGAGAAGACACTTTTGCTTCTTTGTTTTGTTGCATGTAATTGTTTCTTTTTTAACAGTTGTGGTTCTGCTGTTATCGGCCCGCTCAAAAAATCGTTGAATTTCCTTTGCTTCTTCTTGACAAATAGAATTTGATTGTTTCTTTCGGGTGTACTGTAGAGCTGGAGGCCTTTTTTCATTTGCCCTTCCACGTGCAGGAGAAAATCCAAATGCCATTTTTGCTTCTGTCATCAGCGTGTATTTCTTCAGGATCTTCCCACTGATGATCTTTGAAGCAACTTGCCTTTCTTTTTTCCGATTTTAGTTGCCGATATTTTTCGCACAACTCCATAATAAGAACATTGTGGAAAAGAAGTACTTTCTTAACCTTATCAGGCTGAGTTTTTGGAGAAGCTTTTGTTTTATTGTTAAATCTTGATGCCATTCTTTGACATCTTTTTTATACTTCTCTACCTTATTTTGTGCATCAGTTAACAGCTTTCTGGTTTTGTACAGATCCTTGTACACTTTTGCTCGATCTCTTCACACTTTTTTCTGTCCTTTGTTATTTGCATTTCCCCTACCTTGCTGATGGGCAGGCACGTCATCATGTGGTGACACTGGCAGTGTGTTCACAGCCATGAATTCTTGTACATTTGCGTCTTGTTGGAGCCGGAGTCTTCTGTTTTGTTGATTTATTTTCCATTTGCGTCTTTTGGATCTTTGTTCTCTTTTTGATAACTGTGCAATATTCTTTAATTTACCACTTTGTTTTCTTTTTAGGTATCTTTCTTTTTCAAGGAGGCTGTGTGGTCCAGTGGTTAAAGAAAAGGGCTTGTAACCACCCTAGGTCCCAAGTTCAAATCCCACCTTAGCCACTGACTCATTGTGTGACCCTGAGCAAGTCGCTTAACCTCCTTGTGCTCCGTCTTTCGGGTGAGACGTAATTGTAAGTGACTCTACAACTCATGTGTAGTTCACACACCCTAGTCTCTGTAAGTCGCCTTGGATAAAGGCGTCTGCTAAATAAACAAATAATAATTCACAGGATCACTTTTAATTCGTTCCCTGTATTTACGTGACCTCTGAGCAGATGTCTTTGGTTTCATTTTCCTGAAAAAGAAGAATGAAAATATACAGTGAACAGATGAAGAATGTATTTTAAAATGTATATATATATATATATATATATATATATATATATATATATATATATATATATATATATATATATATATATATTTCACATTCTCTATGGTAGGTATTACTGAACTGGATGCAGTAGGGGAATTTGGTTTGTTATAAATAAAATTGAATGGAAAAATAGACAGAGAGAGACTGACCTTGCATATAAGGTGGGTGGAGGGGGCATTTTAAAAGACATTTACATTGGTCAGTTCATTAAAGGGTACATAAGGACCTTTTTATTTGATTGTGTTACATGTTCCCATGTGTTGCTACAACTGTTTAGGTAAGGTGTGTGTATTGTTTTAATTTAAAAAAAAAAAAAAAGTTTTGACCACTTTTTTAAACTTTTAAATTACATTCTCTGCCTCAAGATGGCTTCACATGTACCAGCATCAACCTCTCAGAACTACATTTCCCATCATCCTCCTGCTCACTGGTAAATCCATCTCAGTTACATATGTGAGCAGGAGGATGATGGGAAATGTAGTTCTGAGAGGTCCATGCGGTTACATGGGAAGCCATCTTGAGGCAGGGAATGCAATTTAAAAGTTTAAAAATTTGGCAAAATGTAAAAAAAAAATAGAATAAAATAATTAAAAACAATACACACACCTTACGTAAACAGTTGTAGCAATACTTGGGAACAATAAACTTAATATAATTCACAATAATATACTGATTAATTGTATTATTGTCATTACCAGCATGGTGGTGTCATTACCATCACAGTCTAATGTGTGATGGTAGTGACACTTTGCGGTAATGACATTTAACACTTTTTTAGGCCTAAAACCTAGGATTTCAGGCCTACTACATAATACTGCACAAGTATCTCTTGGTAAACTTTAATTTGATCACAATATACCATATATGTTTGAATTTTAATTAATTTACACAAGTTACGACGTGATTGGTAATGACACATAATAAACATAACCCCCTAACTGAAAATATTTACCTTAATTTTTCTTCATAGTAAAGACATGAAATGAAGAAGCTCCCTCCATCAGCTCCATGTGCTTTGTTGTGCCCTCCTCACTTGCATATGACCAAATAGATACATTTTTATAAAACTTTATTGTTCTGTAATTTGTGCTTTGTGATGGTAATGATGGCAAAACTAAGGGACAATCATGTTTTTGACAAAAAAATAAAGAAAAAAACACATACAGTCCAAACAATTCATACAACATTGTTTAATGTATTATTAACTGTACATACAAACATGAAGGAATGTTATATTACTGCAATATTTTTACAAAAAAATTACAAAACAAATGGAAAAATCAGAGAAGGGACAAGTACAAAGCAATGAAATATACACAGAAAATTATAAGAAAAATAATATTAACACAAATAATATGGAAAAAATATGAATTGGCATAGATGAGGAAAACCTTCTTGTATTACTGGCAGTATTGACACTATATATAACACATTATTAATCAAATATTCCTTTGGGACTCCAAAATGTTTGCAGTTGAAGAATCACCCTTATATCATACAGTATATTTGTATTAATTTAATATTATTTATATCATATTTTAAATATATATATTTTTAAATCTTGATGATAGCCGTGTGCAGGATTATTATTATTATTTTTTCTAGGTGTTTTTAAATTAGTGTTTTTTGTTTTGTTTTACTGTTTCTAGCTGATCAGTCTTTATTAGGTCTATATAAATGATCTGCTGGTTCCTGAAAAATCTGCTTTATTGTTAATTACAGTATTCTTTTTGTTGTTGTTGTTGTTGTTTTTTTCCCCTTTGGCCTTAATGGTGACTTCCATTTAAGGTCTTATTTTTTCCTGTTCTTGGTCTTTGAGCTTGGGATTGATTTAGATTCAGGGATAACTTAAATTTAAATAAGTACACATTTTAATTTCTGAGTACATTTGGTTTGTTTAATATATTTGTATTTTTTCAACATCTCACTTTTTATATATTTTTTTAATGTATGAAAACCGAACGATTGAATGCTTTAGCCATGTTATCAATTGAAAAAGACACGATGGCTGACATTCCTGACTTTAATAATAAAGTAATCGAAAAATTTGCCACAATAAGACATTGCAGAGCAAACTTTTTGTATCGCTTCCAACACCACTGAGGTTGGCCCCCCGGCTCGCTCCTTCACAGCACTGAGAACAGTTTTAGTTTTCTTAAATACATGTTCGGCCATGGAGTTTGCACAACATTTTTTTTCTGTGGTTATTTCATAGCCTATATTGTTCTTATACAGTTCTACAGTTATGCACCAATACAGCGCTGTGAACATGGTTTATATTTTCTGCTCTCTTAAGGATAGTTCATACACTACAGGGTGCTCCGTCAGCCCTATTGAGACTACTCATGTGTTCATTGGTTGCTTTGAGCTCCCTATGAGATATACGGATACAAACAAGCCCAGTATAAAGCTAATTTGATACAAATCGTATGCAAAGTT
Organism: Acipenser oxyrinchus oxyrinchus; assembly: GCA_030684275.1. Lineage (NCBI taxonomy): Eukaryota > Metazoa > Chordata > Actinopteri > Acipenseriformes > Acipenseridae > Acipenser > Acipenser oxyrinchus. The sequence goes on from CM060249.1 coordinate 7,883,809, forward strand.
TGAAAAATGAGAAAGTGTCTTCAAATTGAATTAGATAACATCTGAGCACTTCACAGGCATCATTTTTATGCTTGGATCACAGGCATAAAAAAAGCTTCAGTGCCACTCCCAGGCACAAAAGCAGTGAGTACATAATAGAACATCCACTGAGGTTAATGGGTCAGTGGTTTTGTTAGTAAAGTTCAGCAGCTAATATATACAATAGCAGCAGAATTATATATACAGCAAAACAAAAACAATGTGCATATATATATATATTTTTTTAATTTAGTAATCTCCAATTATTTTATTATTTTCTCCCAATTTGGCATATCCAATTATTTTTAGGCTCAGCTCACCGCTACCACCCCCGCGCTGACTCAGGAGCGGCGATGACGAGCACACGCTGTCCTCCGAAAAGTATGCCGTCAGCCGACCATTTTTTTTTTTCACACTGCAGACTCACCGTGCAGCCGCCTCAGAGCTACAGCGTCGGAGGACAACGCAGCTCTGGGCAGCTTACAGGCAAGCCCCTAGGTGCCCGGCCAAACTACAGGGGTTGCTGGTGCGGGGTGAGCCTAGGACACCCTGGCCGACCTAAGCCCTCCCACCCCCCGGGCGGCGCCGCCAATTGTCGCTGCCCTGGAGCTCCCATCTCCGGTCAGCAATAGAATAGGCTGGACACGAACCGGCGACCTCCAGGCTATAGAGCGCATCCTGCACTCCACTCGGAGTGCCTTTACCAGATGCACCACTCGGGAGCCCCAAAACAATGTCGTTTAACAAAAAAAACAAACACTATGGACTTAAACCGTTCTTCTGCAGACTCCACATTTGAATTTCCTTCAGCCTCCCGCATTGTACACGTTTACCTTTACCCAGCTTTTTTTTCTAAAATTCCAACCCCCAAATGAAAAAGGAAAGTTTTTTAAAATGTAAAGAGACATACTGTGCACATTTGAGACAGGACAGGTAGGAATACAGTTCAAAAACACAATTACATGGATTCCTACAATAATATAGCAGGCTAATGTTCCTATTGAAGTAGGTTACAATATTTTTTTTTCATTAAAAAGTTGTCGTTGTTCTTTTTTGAAATTAATGTACAGCTTTCATATTTTGTTGTGTACTACTCATTTAATCAAACCAAGTAGTAAGAAGTTGCTTGTATTGCGCGTATGGAGGAGTGAGACTTTGACACTTAACTTTTTGGGAGAGAGAGCTAATAAAAAGCGTGGTATTAACCTCTATTCAAACCAGCCCTGGTGTCTTGCCTTTTCTGCACAGTGAAAACTGTTGAAAAAACGGGTTTCACCCATTCGTCTTTTTCAAGTTCTGGGCCAATCTAGGATGCGGGCGAGTGCTGAAAAAAAGTGGTAACTTCAGGATACCCGGAGATTGGCCCGGGCAAAACTAAACTCGCTAGACCACTGGGTTTCGCCCTTAACATATATAGAACGCTGGTTTAGCTTCATGGCTCCGACTCTTTGGAACTCTCTGCCACCGTCGCTCACTTTAAATCAACCCTCAAGACCCGCCTGTTCTCTTTTGCTTTCCATGCTCTTTTAGTCTGATATCTGCTATTAGCTGCTGTGTTGCTGCTACTATTTCATGTATTATGCTACTGTCATGTATTATGCACTTTCCACTGTATTTAATGTATTGTGCATTATTTATTTATTTATTTTTACTGTATAGCATGTATTATGCATTTCTCTGTATTTAAAGTATTATGGATTTTCTTGTTACTGCATCTTGTAAAGCTCTTTGTGATGGTGGTCCACTATGAAAGGTGCTATATCAAATAAAGATATATATATATATATATATATATATATATATATATATATATATATATATATATATATATATATATATATATACATGTCTCTGGTTACACAAACTGTTTTACTGCTTTTGGAAAACTAATGCTAATATTATTATTACTGCCTTCAGTGCCCCCCACCTCCGCCCCTCCCAAAATACCGCCTATGGTTACCAATGATTACCCCATAGAAACTTTTATTGCTGTAAAACAGAAAACAGTTGGTCTTGTCTTGAATTTGTACATTAAAGCCATTTGTTCTTGTGTGTGTGTGCCTTTGTTTGCAGTACATATAATAGTGTCTATAGATAAACATAACTGTCAAATATTGTTTTAACAAAGGCTAACTGCCCTAAATAAGTTATGGGAAAAAAGGATTGCTGACATTTTATTTGACTATTTTTGTACACCTAAAATCAACCATCCTTGTCTAAAACACTGGTGAAAGACTCACTAGATGAAAACAAAAGCATAAAAGGTAATAAAAAAGATTCTCAGGTTGTGTAAATAAGGGATATATGGAATTTTTGCTGTTAGAATTCTGCTGATTTATAGGCCACTGTGATGTGTTGAAGAACAATGGTAACTTTGAGTGAAGTGACTAGCCTTTATTACTATGCTAGAATATGCTGAAAATGTACACAATGTAGAAACTCCTTGTAGATAAAATCAATTCCATGTAGGTACAATCTGAAATTTGTTTTTCATATTTCAGTTAGGAATGTGACTTTCACATACTTTATGAATCAAGTTAAAAGTCATGTATAGTGTACAAATAAATGTGTACAGTTTAAAGGGTCACACGAGTGCACCTTAACCTTACTGCAACTCTTTTTATATAACAGAGAAAAATAAACCACAGGAAATAATAGAAGGTGTTATATAATACCCTATATACGATAGAAACGTGTGCATGCGAAGTTAAACACTCCTAAAATATTAATAGATACACTTATAATACGGTTATTTATTTTTGCTTTAAAATATGTATTGTCCTTGCCACAATGAAAATGGATTATTAATTTTTTTTTTTTAAACAGAAGCACATTTAATACAAATAATTAAATAAATAAATACTGTATATTTCTGAAATGACAAGCACTAAAGGGGTTATAGACACGTTTGTTACAATATATTCTCTGGTACTTTGTTTATATTTAATGCTGTTTTCTCAGTACTGTCCCTTTTTATAGTTGCTTCAACAGATTTATTTTATGGTTTTTTTTTTTTCTCTGTTCCAAGGTCCCACCTGCTACTTTCAAGATCAAAATATCTTTATATATAGGACCCTATAGTGGTTCTAGATTTTCTGGTGTGCTGAGTTTCATTTGGTCATTGCAATTCTGTGTTATCTTGTGTATTTTCTCCTCTTGTATGAGCATTCATGGATTTTAAATTAATTATCAGATACTTTGGTTTTAGTTTAACTTTCTTTATATTTAAGGGTAGAAACTGTAATGTCCACTTGTGTAAAACCTCCAAGATTTATTTAAAATAAGTGTTTTAATTAATACACATTGTACTGCAGTCCTTTGTGGTGTACAAAATGTCTGGGCAAAGGTGTAATAACAAGGCTTTAAACAAACATTTGGCAGCATTAGATTACTAATTACCAATGGTTCCTGCTCTAACATGCTAAGTACTTGTGGGAAAAGTGTGTAATGGCATGTAAATGGTCTGTACCATGCTCTTACGTATGTACATCAGGTACCACAATGTTGCTAACGGCCATTTCGAGAGCAGGAACCATTAGTAATTACCCACTTTTATTCCCTGTAATCTAAAGCACTACAAAACATGTTTTCCCAGAGGGAGGCTGCGACGACAATAGGAAATAGCTCGAGGAGGGCTGTGGATTTAGACTGGGGAGAGATTTTGGAGGCCATGCATTGGAGAACCATTGTGTGATGAAACCTACCGTTGTCGCTTCCGAGAGTACCAACCACCGGAAGGGACACGAACAAGGGTAGCCGGTCAATTCCTACTGGACCAGTGTACCCGTTGGCTATGTCCAACCCTCCACACTATTGATAAACAGCTAATAGTGGTGGAGCAGTTCACAGCAATTCTTCTGCCATGGAACAGAGAGTGGGTGAGGAGGCATTACCCTACAACCCTTGACAAAGCGATTGCCCTGGCGGAGGCATATGAACATGCTGTGGACGTTGCAGCCCCAGAGCCCTCTCTTGCCTTAAAACCCAGCAACACCACGAACCGAACTTTAATAATAAACCTAAGCCCAAAAGGGAAAATCCAGCTCAAAACAATGGAGACTGAGACCTACCTCAGCGTGGGCCAGAGAAAAAAAACCCTCACCCGTTTGTCACCGACCAGCGGGACAGACCACCCCTGTCCTCATCGACACCTTCTGGCCCTGTTTGCTTTAGATGCTGAGAGCCAGGACACATCATTCGGGACTTCTCCATGATGGAATGCAACTTCTATTATATATGTTAACTTATGGAAACTATAATAAGATCCAAAATGGAAAATTACCTATATGGTAACAATATCCTGGGAGACAGTCAGCATGGTTTTAGGAAAGGGAGATCGTGTCTAACTAACCTGCTTGATTTTTTTGAGGATGCAACATCGACAATGGATAATTGCAAAGCATACAACATGGTTTATTTAGATTTCCAGAAAGCTTTTGACAAACTGAACGCAGTAGGGATTCGAGGAGTTGCATGCACATGGATTAGGGAGTGGTTAACATGTAGGAAACAGAAAGTACTGATTAGAGGAGAAACCTAGGTAACCAGTGGTGTACCACAGGGATCAGTATTAGATCCTCTGCTATTCCTAATCTACATTAATGATTTAGATTCTGGTATAGTAAGCAAACTTGTAAAATTTGCAGACGACACAAAAATAGGAGGAGTGGCAAACACTGTTGCAGCAGCAAAGGTCATTCAAAATGATATAGACAGCATTCAGAACTGGGCAGACACATGGCAAATGACATTTAATAGAGAAAAGTGTAAAGTATTGCACGCAGGCAATACAAATGTGCATTATAAATATCATATGGGAGGATACTGAAATTGAAGAAGGAATCTATGAAAAAGACCTAGGAGTTTATGTTGACTCAGAAATGTCTTCATCTAGACAATGTGGGGGAAGCTATAAAAAAAGGCCAACAAGATGCTCGAATATATTGTGAGAAGTGTTGAATTTAAATCAAGGGAAGTAATGTTAAAACTTTACAATGCATTAGTAAGACCTCACCTAGAATATTGTGTTCAGTTCTGGTCACCTCGTTACAAAAAGGATATTGCTGCTCTAGAAAGAGTGCAAAGAAGAACAACCAGAATTATCCCGGGTTTAAAAGGCATGTCGTATGCAGACAGGCTAAAAGAATTTAATCTATTCAGTCTTGAACAAAGAAGACTACGCGGTGATTTGATTCAAGCATTCAAAATCCTAAAAAGTATAGACAATGTTGACCCAGGGGACTTTTTTGACCTGAAAAAAGAAACAAGGACCAGGGGTCACAAATGGAGATTAGATAAAAGGGCATTCAGAACAGAAAATAGGAGGCACTTTTTTACAGAGAATTGTGAGGGTCTGGAACCAACTCCCCAGTAATGTTGTTGAAGCTGACACCCTGGGATCCTTCAAGAAGCTGCTTGATGAGATTCTGGGATCAATAAGCTACTAACAACCAAACGAGCAAGATGGGCTGAATGGCCTCCTCTCGTTTGTAAACTTTCTTATGTTCTTATGTTCTTAAGAGGGATCGGGTTGTTGTACACAGGGGTTGGTGCTAGGAACGGGAATTGAGAGGAGGTGGGGCAAGATTGACAGTCTACTAACATCGAGACAAGTCTTTTTTTTTTTTTTTTTAATTATTTAGTCATCGCCAATGGATTTTTTTACCCCATTTTTTCACAATTTGTATGTATTGATCTCGGTCAACCGCTGCAACCCCCGCGCCAAATTTGAGAAACGACGGCAGACACACGTGTCCTCCAAAACGTGCCCTGCAGGTCCACAGCAAAGCCATCAGACCTCTAGTGCTGCAGGACAACACAGATCTGAATGGCTCCACAGCAGACCCGCAGGCGCCGTCGGCCTCAGGAGTCGCTGGTGCGCGGTGAACCGAGGATTACCCTGCTGACCTGAGCCCTCCGTACCCGGGCGGCACTTGGTCAATTGTGAGTCGCCCCCTGGGAACTCCCGGTTATGGTCGTAGCAACCCGGTCAGTTCAGGTCGGCAGGACTTTTGTTTTGTCTCGTTTTGTTTGTCTTGTTTCGTATGGTCCTGTACCTTCATGTTATCTGTATTGTTCTGGGGAGGGAGCATACCACTAGTTTCGGTAGTGTGGATGTGTGTGTGTGTGAGCCGCTGTTGTGTGCTGACCATGTCATCTAGAGCCCTTGCTCTGCCCCCCATATGAGAGTAGTGGTCTGCTCTCTTCTGTGTGTGTGATGGGACTGATAGAGAGCTGGAGCCTGTGTGTGTGCGTTGGGACATAGAGAGCCAGAACCTGTGTGTGTGTGGAATAGAGCGACCGAAAAAGTGAGCGAGTTTTAGGATAGAGACAGGAGGAAGGATTTATTGTTTTTGTGGTGTGGTCTTGACTCAAACACGGACCCCGTTTAATTAATAAAGTAGTTTTATTAGCCCGAATCCCGTCTCCATCTCCTGTTTTGAGACCAGGGGTCACCACAATACACACACACACACACACACACACACACAAGGTATTCCATTGGTTTGTATATAATGTCCTTGCCAATATCTTTTGAAAACATAAGCATTGTACTTTTTAACTATTAGACAAAATATTTACACAATGCAGTACTTAAAAACTATAACCACGATTAATTTATTATTAATAGCGTTTTAATTAAATTATACCAAATAACGTTTTTATTTACAATGAAGGGAAAACATAATACTGTACATGTTTTCATTATAAGCATTTGGGCGACACAGTATGTTCCCTACATTGTAAATAAAAAGGTGATTAGGTATAATTTAATTAAAAAGATATTAATAATGAATTAGTCATGATTGTAGCAGCAGTTTTAAAAGTGCAATGCTTATGGGGCTGTCAGGGCTGTTTTCAAAAGATATCGGCACAGACATTATATACATTATGGAATACCTTGTGTGTGTGGAGAGAGAATATATGCATGTCCCCAGTCGTATGCGACGGTCGCATTGGGCAGTGTGTTCTGTACAACAGTGACATCTAGTGGCCCAATTAAACATAGCATGCTTTCAGCGCTCATTTTTTTTAGTCGTACTGGATACACAGCCCGTTTCATTCTTTCATCACATACACGTTATTTATTACAGTGTCACAGACTTTACCACTATATATATAAACTTTAAGAGCTAAACCAAGCAATTTAAATGCAATACATAGAACAGAGGAAATTCCATTCTGAATATATATATATATACACACTACCGGTCAAAAGTTTTAGAACACCCCCATTTTTCCAGTTTTTATTGAAATTTAAGCAGTTCAAGTCCAGTGAATAACCTGAAATGGTACAAAGGTAAGCGGTAAACTGCCAGAGGTTAAAAAAAGTTTAGGTTACCAAAACTGAAAAATAATGTACATTTCAGAGTTATACAAAAGGCCTTTTTCAGGGAACAAGTAATGGGTTAACAACTTACAGCTGTTCTGCAGCAATGGAAGTAAATTAAGCCTTGAAAGTTGATGCTAACAATTCCTACAGGTGTCCCAACTTTTGTTGATTACTTACAAACCCTCTGTCTGTATAAAAGCAGTGTTGGAACAGACTGTGTTACTACACCCTCTTAAGCATTATTTGGACAGTATTGTACTGCAGGAAGTAGTATATTGCTATCATAATGGCGAGAAAAAAGCAGTTAACAAAGGAAGACAGACAGACCATTATAACCCTTAAAAGTGTAGGTCTTTCCTTTAGAGAAATTGCAAAGAAAGCCAAGGTGTCAGTGAGTACAGTTTCCTACACCATCAAAAGGCACTTGGAAACTGGAGGAAACTCTGACAGGAAGAGGTCTGGCAGACCCAAAGCCACAACAGAATCAGAAGACAAGTTTCTGAGAATCAACAGCTTGCGTGATAGGCGGCTCACAGGACAACAGCTTCAAGCACAGCTTAACACTGGTCGAAGTAAGCAAGTCTCAGTTTCAACTGTGAAGAGAAGACTTCGAGCTGCAGGTTTGACAGGTCGAGTGGCAGTAAGAAAGCCATTGCTAAGATGGCAAAATAAGAAAAAGAGGCTTGCCTGGGCCATGAAGCACCGCCAGTGGACTACTGAAGACTGGAAGAAGGTCTTATGGACCGATGAATCAAAATTTGAAATCTTCGGTTCATCACGCAGGGTTTTTGCAGCCGTCGAGTAGGCGAAAGGATGGTTCCTCGGTGTATGACACCAACTGTCAAACATGGAGGAGGAAGCGTGATGGTCTGGGGCTCTTTTGCTGGATCCAGAGTCAGCGACTTGCACAGAGTGAGTGGCACCCTGAACCAAAACGGCTACCACAGCATTTTGCAGCGCCATGCAATACCCTCTGGTATACGCCTAGTTGGTCAGGGGTTCATCCTACAGCAAGATAGTGACCCAAAACATACCTCCAGGCTATGTCAGAACTACCTTAGAAGAAAAGAACAAGATGGTAGGCTTCAAATTATGGAATGGCCAGCACAGTCTCCAGACTTAAACCCCATCGAGCTGGTTTGGGATGAACTGGACAGAAGGGTGACAGCAAAGCAACCTACAAGTGCAATACATTTGTGGGAACTTCTGCAACAGTGTTGGGAAGAACTTTCCGAACGATATTTGATTTCCATTGTAGAAAGAATGCCACGAGTGTGTTCGGCTGTTACATCTGCAAAAGGTGGCTACTTTGATGAGTCAAAAATTTAGATTAAATTTTGTTAAACAAAATGATTCCATGATTTCTTTTTTATCTCCAATTGTTTATTTGTTCTATGCTTTAATTTCAGAGTACATTGAGACATTAAACTGCGTAAATTTCAATAAAAACTGGAAAAATGGAGGTGTTCTAAAACTTTTGACTGGTAGTGTATATATATATATATATATATATATATATATATATATATATATATATATATAAACTGCAGTGTACAAAATTGAAGGCATATGAAAGAGAATGTTTTTTAAAAACGTACACAAAAGGTTTAAAAGATTAAAAAATCTTTTATTTTCAGGACGTTTCTGGCAAAAGCCCTTCTTCAGCTGTTTAAAAAGAAAGGTAAACACAGACTGCACTATGCAATTTATTACCTTTCATTTAAATTCCAGGGTGAGAGGTTATCATGTGCTTATAAAAAAAAAATATATATTACCAGTAGATTTTATTGTAATGATTTGTTTAAGAACAAACAGAGCAGCGTATTACCTTACAGTACACAGATTTTAAATTCTACACATGGTTGGGAAGTAAGTTGTAAGTACCGTACAGTATGTATCTGAAAAAGCAGTCGATCATAGCAATATTTCGTACATATTACGTTATAACAACAATGTTAACACAAAAACATATACAGAATGTATTACACATTATATTTATAAAAAATAAACTACCATTTTCTATGTTACACTTGATATAACTTAATAAATATCTACGCATCTGTATTAGTTTGATAGCAGCTATTGTCAACAACACTCTCCAGTGTTTCACAGGTACAGTTTTTAAACAGTATTAATACACATTAAAACAATCAGTTTCTAAAATGATTTGTACACACAGGTATCAGCTAAACATTTAGAAAATATTGTGCAACATGCATGAGTTATTCACTGCAAATTCACAAACACAAGCAGTTGTAATACTTGAGTGGAAAACTAAAGAAGCTTTAAGGAGTGACATCACTAACACTTTGAAAGACAATTGCACTACTGCATGACTACAACAGTATACTAGCTCTGTCCACGCAATTTCATTCTGTAAAATAATTCTGATAAAAATCTGATCACAGAGTTTACAAATATTGAAACACAGAATGCATGTAAGTAAATGTCTAACTGAAGCCTGTATTTTTTGTTAAAGCAAATTTCCATCCATTGTTGGTCCTGTTTGTTATTTATACTTGTTATCTTTGTTTTATTTGTTAAAATTATAAGGAAAAAGAAAAAAAAAACGTGTTCAGTTCAAGTTATTGTTGGCAAAAAACTAAAGATATACATTAAAACAGGTCTGCAGTTTTTGAAAGTTTAAAAAATGTTTTGCTGTCAATGAGGTGTCAAATTTAAAACATAAAAAAACAATACAAAAACATCAAGAAAAAAACAAGCACAGTAAGTCGTGTGCTGATTACCTCACATCTTTAAACACGTGACCTACTTGATTTACTATCAGAATTATCCCAAATGTTCTCAGTTTGGTGGCTATGGAGTAGATTTTTTTTTAGCCATAAAGTACAAATATATATATATATATATATATATATATATATATATATATATATATATATATATATATATATATATATATACAGTGCCTATAGAAAGTCTACACCCCCTTTCAAAATTTTCACCTTTTGCTGCCTTATAGCCTGGAATTAAAATGCTTTAAAATCGTTTTTTTTTTCATTGATGTACACATCCTACCCCACAACTTCGATTTTTAAAAATAAAAACTGAAATAGCTTGGATGGATAAGTGTCCACCCCCCGTGTAATAGCAATCCTAAATAAGCTCAGGTGTAACCAATCGCCTTCAAAATCACACACCAAGTTAAGTGGCCTCCACCTGTGTTAAATTGTAGTGATTCACATGATTTCAGAATAAATTCAGCAGTTCCTGTAGGTTCCCTCTGCTGGGTAGTGCATTTCAAAGCAAAGACTCAACCATGAGAACCAAGGAGCTTTCAAAAGAACTCCGGGACAAAGTTGTTGAAAGGCACAGATCAGGGGATGGGTATAAAAAAATATCAAAGGCCTTGAATATCCCTTGGAGCACGGTCAAGACAATTATTAAGAAGTGGAAGGTGTATGGCACCACCAAGACCCTGCCTCGATCAGGCTGTCCCTCCAAACTGGATGACCGAGCAAGAAGGAGACTGATCAAAGAGGCTACCAAGAGGTCAATGGCAACTTTGCAAGAGCTACAGACTTTTATGGCTAAGACTGGTCAAAGTGTGCATGTGACAATATTCCAAGCACTCCACAAATCTGGTTTTATTTTACTCAAGAAAGACCACCTTGAATCCTGTTTGAAGGATGCAAAAAAACACTCAGGAGATTCTGTAGCAATGTGGCAAAAAGTTTTGTGGTCTGACAAAACTAAAATGGAACATTTTGGACTACTGTGAAGCATGGTGGTGGCAGCATCATGTTATGGGGATGTTTCTCATCGGCAGGGACTGGGGCACTTGTCAGGATAGAAGGGAAAATGAATGGAGCAAAGTACAGAGAAGTCCTTGAGGAAAACCTGCTGCTCTCTGCAAGAAAACTGAAACTGGGACGGAAGTTCACCTTTCAGCATGACAACGAACCAAAGCACACATCCAAATCTACACTGGAGTGGCTAAGGAACAAAAAGGTAAATGTCCTTGAGTGGCCCAGTCAGAGCCCTGACCTAAATCCAATCGGAAATTTGTGGCATTACTTGAAGATTGCTGTCCATCAACGCTCCCCAAGGAACTTGACAGAGCTTTAATAGTTTTGTAAAGAAGAATGGTCAAATATTGCCAAATATAGGTGTGCAAAGTTGGTAGAGACCTATCCCAACAGACTCACAGCTGTAATTGCTGCCAAAGGTGCTTCCACCAAGTATTAACTTAGGGGGGTGGAGACTTATCCAATTATGATCTTTCAGTTTTGTATTTTTAATATATAATCTTTTTCTCAATAAAAACTTTTTTCCCCTTAACAGTGTGGAGTATGGTGTGTAGATAAGTGGAAAAAAATCCTCATTTAAATGCACGAAACTCTGAGGCACAGACACAACAAAATGTGAAAAAAGTTCAAGGGGATGTAGACTTTCTATAGGCACTGTATATATATATATATATAGTTTGGAAATCAACATTCACATTTTAGATGCTTCTTCCCCTATTGTACTGTTCACCAGTGTGTATTTACTTGTTGTCAGATGTCATGTAATGGCATTTTGTGGATGTGGATATGCATCTCTCCTGGTCTGTCCCTTCTGTATGTTATTGTCTTCTCATTTGCAGTAGGAAAGTAGTCCTTTTTTAATGTAAAATGACATTATGTTAATGGAGATTCCTTTTTTCATATTTAACCCCAGCCCCCCGCACCTATGTTGGAAATAAAGACACATTTACCTTCTTTGTTGATAAACTATAGACATCAAGCTGAGACTCGCCTTTCACATGGTTCTCTCGCATCAAAATGCATTTCAAGATTCCTATTGCCATTACTCCAATCACCACCGTCAGAATGAAGAACATGATAAATGTAGGAAAGTAACTCTGCTCAGTTAAACATTCTGTGAAAAGAAAACATGGTCCTTAACGCGTTGTTGACTGCAATAACGTACTAAAAAAACAGTTATCCTGCAAGCCGTGAGACCCCATACAGCAGGCAAGATTTCTAAATGTACCGCAGTTTATAACGGTTGAGTACATGAATAGTGTGAGCGAGTCTAATCTAATCGTGTTCCCCTTTCGAACCAGTGTTCTTGAACTTCAGTTATTTCTAGCTGGTTTATGCTATTACATTCAGGTTTAAGAGTGGAACATTTATGTCCTGCATGGTCTATTGTGACCTCTAGAGGTACAAATGAGTAATTACATTAAAGACAATTAAAGTTTAATATTTCAACCACCTCTCTTCGCTGTATAGTACATAATAAAACTCTGAAATAAAGTACATTTTAAAAACATATAAATCTCATCTCACCTGGGTATCTGAAGATACGGATCTGTTTTCCTCCAAAGATAGGTACCATTTGAAATTTATGGTGGCATTTTTCTTTTGTTGGATAAAGACAGTTTTTAAAATTTTCACTTTCTGAGTCTGGAGGAAAGAAAAACAGCTTCAGTATAATAAAACATAATTTATGCTTTGTTTTCAGTTAATAGCTTCATTTTAAACATTTAAAATACTGACAGAGGGCAGTACATTTTACAGACAAATACCTGTACCTCCTTTAATGAAATGAATCACATTCATTAAGTCATGATGGTTTCCTGCATTGCCATTGCCCTGATCTATGCTATGATATATACATTAACAGTTTTACTTTTCAAATGTGGAGAAACCAACAAAGGTCCTCCTAAAAACAATGTATTGTTACATACATACCAGTAATTCTACACAATACATTTTACAAAATGCTGATATTACATATTTCTGTTTGGAAAATTTAGCAAATAAAATCACATTAGACATACCAAAAATCTGATTGACATAATGTACCATGGGGGAACAGGTCGTGTTGCACTGTGTAGTTTTAGTTTCAGAAAAGTCATTAAACAAGTGGCACTGCACACATTTCCTAAAAAAAAAAAAGAAATATAGCTTTTATTTCAAAATATATTTTTCTTTATGTTATGTGGTAAATGTACATATTATTATTATTATTATTATTATTATTATTATTATTATTATTATTATTATTATTTATTTCTTAGCAGACGCCGTTATCCAGGGCGACTTACAGTTGTTACAAGATATCACATTATTTTTACATACAATTACCCATTAATACAGTTTTTTTTTTTTTTTTTTTTACTGGAGCAATCTAGGTAAAGTACCTTGCTCAAGGGTACAGCAGCAGTGTCCCCCACCTAGGATTGAACCCACGACCCTCCGGTCAAGAGTCCAGAGCCCTAACCACTACTTCACAATGCTGATAATACTAAAACATTATCATCGGTTTGTATTAATAAATTCAGATAAAATTATTTTAAAAAACTGATAAAATTTAAATACACAATTCCCAACACTTACAGTGACAATTGGATCACTGTAAAACTTGGTTCACCCGCCCACATGACCATAGAAAATGAGTGTCAATAGTTGCTCGCATAGTTAGGAATACAATTTGTATTCAGTCCTACACTATGCATGTACTCCTACAGTATTTGCTGATATTCTGAATACAGTGCTCCTTCTATTAATCTATTAATAAAATGTTAATTACCAGTCTGTTTCACACAAGCTTTCGCAGGTTGGACACAGTTCACACAATTGACCTGAACTTCTTAGATCTTCACACTGGCACTTTCCACAGACACATTTCCCTCTTCCACTGCAGATCCGAGAGTCTGGCGTCAAACAGGTCTCAGTAGAGACAGAACAGTTACAGTTTTCACCCTCCCAGCCACTGCTGCATTCACACTTGCCAGATATACATTGACCATGACCTAGCAAGGGAAATTATGTTATGAACATTGAGCGCAGCACAAGTGCCTGCTTATGCATTCCTATTAGGCTCTGCCACTTGGTTGAGAATGTCTGTACTGCTTTATGTTTTACAAAAATTAATAGCACAACTAACCCACCAAAATAAAAACATTGTTCACTTTTTATAATTAGCATGTCTTCTAAATATCATTTGTAACATTTGATACGTCCTCAATAACTAACCACTGACATACCCAAACACTGAGTATCAGGACAGACCCATCGTCACAAAAATATTGGGCTAACTATTAGTCTGATATCAATGCCTTAGCAGTATAACTAATTACTGGAATGGCACAACAGCATATTGGTTCAAATCTTACCACCACAAAGAAGTCCTTGGTAATAGGGGCAAGAAAAGCCATCCATTTCACAGTATTCTCCATAGATTCTTCCAAGGCTGCTTTGGTCACATAAGCATTTTCCACATAAACAAAGACCTCGACCGCTGCAGACGGGCTGCATTTGGTCTGCCTGACAGTTTCTTAAAGGAAGCTGGTCATCCTTTGTCTTCTCCGTATGGTTGCACTTGCAGTTTTCACAGTCCGAAGGAGTCACTTCATCCAGGCACTTTCCAGGAGTGTGGTCTGCTAGACTGCCGCACCGGCACGAGCATTGACTCTGGATTCTCACTTTGGTGGTTTCATTAAACCCAAAAGGCTTTAGGAATATATACGCTTCATCTCCCAGACCGTGACACTCTTGCATTCCAACTTTTATATTGAAAAGAACCTGAAAAAGTAACAGTTCCACAGTTAAATTCACTGGACATGAGCAATGTCTGCAAATGCCAGGTAGGATTATGCTGTAGTGGTTTTTATGTTTCACCAAGAGACACCCTCCAGGAGGAATGGTGGGCAAAAAGTACAAACGAAAAAAGATTGTGCTTCACTAGATGTTTAACTAGCAACTAACTGAAGACTGAAAGGAGGAGCCAGCAACATTATCTTTGAATTGTTATAAAAAAATAATAATACTGTAGAACTCATATCAAAGCATGTAGGGTGCGGAAGTTGGAAGGTGTACAGTAGTTATCACTGAAAACATTGTATGAAGTAAGTATATTAAAATTAAAGCCAATAAAATAGTATAAGTAACTTACAGCGCATTCACTGCTTTAAAACCTCATGAAAAAATTGTAATTGTGGTCGTCCTTCTGTATGCCCATTGTAATAAAACAATAGTGCTATTCATTATATATGATCTTCAGGTAATTCTCATATTAATGACATAAATAGATTACAACCTAACCTAAAATTACAACCTAATATATAATGATCACCATTATACCAAACAGAATGTAGTTTGTTTGTTGCTTTGCTTTCATAATGAAAAAGAATAATGCATGTTGTTTAATAAAATAAAATCTCCATATAAAAGTGTACGCAAAACTCACGGACTGGAAAAACAAATAAAGCATACTTTTTCATTTGGTTTTACATTTCCACATTTCTTCAGGCCTGGGGATGTTGAGCCGTCAGGACAGATGGCAGTGACGTTAACAAACACCCCTTTTGTCAGGCTTTCCACCTGCAATTCCACCTCAGATAAGAGTTTCTGGTAAAAGAGAATGTCATTAGGGAATACAACAGTTTCTGTTTAACACAGGGCTTTACCAGAAATGAAAAAACAAAGAATTTTCTAAAAACAACAGATTTGTTTATCGGGCTTTGTGAGCCAGAAACCTTCATAATGGATCATTGTGTAAAAGCAAGCTTTCTGAGGATTTCTCAGAAGCTTAAAAGAGCACAATAGCATGTTGTTTTCTCTGCAATGAGAACTGGAGCAGATCATTAACGTATACAATACCAAACCAGTCTGTTTTATAATAACATTAAAAAGCTCCTCTACCGTCTCGCATTTCCTTAATACATTACTTCTTGTCTGTTTATTAACTTATGAATCTTCATGTTCTATTGCTTTTTCTGCTTATATTATTACTTACTAGACTTACTAACTAATTTAACTTTTCAACACAAAAGTTTAACTTCTGAAGGGAGAAAGTTTATAAAATGACCACTTGGGGTCTACACTTGGCTACTATGTTGCATACAACACTAACGATAATTTGTATAGTTAGAAAGTCGGTTAAACAACATTGAACTTGAAAAGTAAATACAAACGGTTTTACCTTGTATGCATCTACCACTAACTCATTCAGATTGGATGCCTTTGATTCAAGTTTTCCAACCACAGCACCTGGCAGTAATGGAATGAGATCCTATGTAGAAAGACACAAGTTTTTTTTTGCGTGTTTTAACGTCAGCTTGAGCATATCAAGCCTAAATATGTTCAATGGTTTAGGAGATATATTACCTCATACCACGTATATTGTTGTCCTTCTATGGCAAAAATAGAATAAATGCTGTTTTCCAATAACTTGTCAGCCAGTTGTCCTATAGTTGGATGTTCCTGAAAATAAAGTAAAAAGACAACCCTTTATGAATATCCCTATGAAAATAAAGTAAAAAGACAACCCTTTATGAATATCCCTACAGATGAAGAGAATTGGAAAAGGTGCAAACAAAAGGTACAGAACTATGGAGCCTTCACTGCGATCCTTCGTCCACTATTTAAACTGGTACCTTCATTGAGAAGGACAGGCATCTCAAGACAGCAGCACAATAACTTGAGCTATCAAGCTGTCTTGCACTGTACGTATGTATGAACACTGTGAATGAATACATGTCATGGGCAGTGCATGGAATAGGTAACATAAAATAAAGTATATGCAGGGAACACTGGGATTTACTCCAAAGCCCCCAAGAATTATTGAAACTCCATTTCAAATTAACATCAATAAATCGTCCCAAACTATAATCCTATGGTCAATGGTAAAATATATTCCATATGTTAAAGTTACATTCATAGTTCCATTATGTAGTTTTTTTTTGTTTGGTTGTTTTTATAAAGGTACATATGAACTAGTCACTACCACTAATTTGTTTGTTCCCCACCATTATGAAGGTGTATATGCATTTTTTAATCAATTCAAAGCAGTCCATAAAAAAAAAATTAAAAAAAACAGTATACGTGTGACAGTGTAACTGAGATAAAGTATGTTAGCCTTTGGAGAAAGCCTTCTTCCCTCAGATAGGCTTATGAAGAGCTTAAAACAGCATTTTGTGTTTTGGCATGCAGTGCCAGTGACTGGAGTGGCCACCGGTCTGCAGAGCTTTAGGTTTCTCCAGCAAACAGGTGTTTTGAGTTCTTAGTTGAATTATGAGAGTGTGCAGAAGGCAATCAGGGCTAGCCATATTGGGGAGACAATTCATCTGGACTAAATGAAAACCCAGCTCATTTTCCACAGTTTTGCTTTGTGACCTGGGGGAGCTGCATGTTTCAGAGTAAAGATCTGTATACACGAGGAAACATGTTTCCAGAAACATTGTTGGGAAACTTTTTCAAACAGCACGTTATCATTCCTGCTGCACTCTCCAAAAACAGAGGAAAGCCTTATTGCACTGTGTGGTGCTGCACTTGTAATTGCACTGAAACTTTATAAAAGAAGGGAAAGCACCGGACCAGTCCTGTGGACAAGGGAGTGGATCCTGAATCGTGACGAGAGAGGAGCGGACCGTCATCTTTTAAATGGGCTGCACTTCAGTTATCACAGTTTTTAGTATGGATCCAGACACTTTTGAGGAGTGGCTGAAGCTTGTAGGACCATGAATAACCTGAAATGACACTACAATGCACCAGCGTACATAACAATACAAAGATTGATTCCAAACCATGTCATCTTCTGCAGAAGTACCATCTTGCATAATTACATGGTTGATGACTCATGCTCAGAGTCTCTCCTGATGGCAAAATATTTATTAAAAATGTTTCTCAAAGTAAAACCCTTGCCTACTCCAGGAAATATGTTTTCTTGTTTTTGCAAACACTGAAACATCCAGCACACATGAGGAAACATTTTGCCAGGAAACTTGTTTCCTCGTGTATGCTGGGCTTAAGCATTTAATTAGTACAGAAATGGTAAAAAAAACTAAAGCTGCTTGCGTATACCTGTACGAAAACTGTTGAGAAGAGTTTGTGTTCTACAGGAAACAGCTTAACTGCCCTGTAATAAGTTAGGGAAATTGAGTCAGTGTTCTAAAGCCAACATAATTTTAGTTAGTTCTCCATATAGTTTTTTTTAAATTTGTTTCTTAAAAGGGCAAGGTGGTCCGATATTTCAAACTTGTAAATAGTGTAATTAACATATTCTTTGATGGATTATCTGACACACCAACACTAAAACTCCAACGTGAAAATGTGTACATATTTTTCTACACACAGTTCAATCAATAAAAAGGCAACAACATCTTTTAAATAATTTCAATCCATTTTTTGTTTTAAAGCGTACATACTGTCTTTTAATTAAAGATTAACTTACCATATTAGCTGTCTCACTGTATGTGTTATTAACCAAGTGACAGTTTCCATCATGAGGTACAACGATTCCTGCTAACTTGCTATCGAGTGCCAGATGAGAAGGTTGATCAGTCATCACAAGTAGTAAATGTTTTGCTTCTTTACGCCAACCTATATGGCTCTAAAAACAAGACATTTAGAAAACAGGTTTAGCTTGCTACCAGGAGGAACAGGTAGGAAAACCTACCAGTAATCCAAAGCCAGTAGCAAAGGTTTTACACTGCTACAAAATCATGAACGAGGAGCGTTTTCTAATGATTCGTTAGGATAATTTAAATATTATTTAGAAAATAATCCTTGATGGCTAAAAAAATACACATTTGCAACGAGCAACCAGGGATATGTCTTTAAAAAAGGAAAGTACCGGTATGAACAGACAAATGTTTCAACATCCATCAGTGTAATTACTTGACTTATAAAAAGGCAAAGTTTGTACTGGCTTGTTAAAACACACAATAAAAAGGTTTCGGTTTTTATTTCACATTTAGTGAAGTCAACAGTTGTTTGTGTCTTTAACACCAGGAACGCTCCTAATGCTCCTATTTCCAATCTATTATCCAATCCTCCACTAACAACCCTGGGAAACTATTCTCTATCTCGTCCTCCCTCCTCAACCCTCCCCCTCCTCCTCTCTCCTCGATCTCCTCTGAGGACTTTGCCTCTTTTTTCTCCTCTAAAATCTCTGATATCCGCAAACTCATTAACACCTCTCCCTCCCCCACCCCTCCTGCCCCAACCCCAACACCCTCTGTCTCCCCTACTAACTCACCCTCCTTCTCTCCCCTCTCAGACTCTGACCTCTCGTCCCTCCTCCAGGGCCACAAACCCACCATGTGTGCCCTGGACCCCCTCCCCACTCACCTCTTTCAAGCTACTACTCCTGCTCTACTCCCCTTCATCTCCTCCCTTCTCAACACCTCTCTCCTCTCTGGCCTCTTTCCCTCTGCATTCAAACAAGCCTCTATCACCCCCCTCCTCAAAAAACCTACCCTTGACCCCACCTCCCTCCAGAACTACCATCCTGTCTCCCTCTTACCCTTCCTCTCTAAAACCCTCGAGCGGGCTGTACACCGCCAGCTCTCTGCTTTCCTGTCTAACCACTCTCTGCTCGACCCTCTCCAAGCTGGCTTCCGCTCTGCTCACTCCACTGAAACTGCTCTCCTGTCTGTCCTATCTCCTCGATCTCTCTGCTGCCTTTGACACTGTCGATCACTCTATTCTCCTATCCTCTCTCGCTGACCTGGGAATCTTTGGCACTGTTATGGCCTGGTTCTCTTCCTACCTCTCCGACTGCACCTACCAGGTAACCTGGCGCGGCTCAACCTCCATACCTCACCCTTTCTCAACAGGAGTCCCCCAAGGATCAATCTTGGGTCCTCTCCTGTTCTCTCTCTACACCTGCTCTCTGGGCCCCCGCATCACATCCTATGGTTTCTCATACCATTTCTATGCTGATGATGCTCAGATCTTTCTCTCCTTCCCCCCCTCTGACCCCAACATCCCCTCCCGTATCTCTACCTGTCTGTCTGCTATCTCCTCCTGGATACATTCGCATTACCTCAAACTCAACCTCTCGAAATCTGACCTCCTTTTCTTCCCCTCCTCTGATTCTCTATCTCAATTCCTCTAGAATCTATCACACTCTGTCTTATCCTCAGCCAAGAATCTCAGAGTAACCCTGGAACCCTGCCTCTCCAATTCCCAGCACATCTCCACTCTAGCGCGCACCTGCCGTTTCTTCCTGAGCAACATACGAAGAATCCGACCCTTCCTCACCAACTACTCCACGCAACTCCTTATCCAGGCCCTGGTACTCTCCCGCCTAGACTACTGCAACTCCCTCCTGGCCGGCCTCCCTCCCTGCATCCGCCACCCGTCCGCTCCAGCTCATCCAGAACTCCGCTGCTCGCCTGGTGTTCTCTCTGCCTCGCTTCTCCCACACAACTCCACTACTCCACTCACTCCACTGGCTCCTGATCACCGCTCGCATCCAGTTCAAGACTCTTGTACTCGCCTACCGATGCCTTGACCAGACTGCACCCAGCTACCTCCAGACCCTCATCTCTCCCTACACCCCCACCTGACCTCTCCACTCTGCCTGCACTAGAAGACTGGCTCCTACTCCACCCTTGCCCCGCAGTGGTGAAACGACCTTCCTATGGTTGTCAGGACTTCCACATCCCTGACCACCTTCCGGCGCCTCCTCAAGACACACCTCTTCAGACAACACCTGTAAAACTTAACTCTTCCCCTCTGGACAATATAGCACTCTGCCTTTAATGCACTTTAACTTGCACTTATCTGCTCCCTATTTTACTGTATTTAATTCTGCACTTAACCCAATCTGTAGTATTTTGTATTTCACTTGCATTCGTATCTAACCCTGATGTACCTATCAACACTGTTATCTGCTCCTGAACTGCCCCGATATCAAATCGTACTGTGTTTTGTATTTGCTCTTATTAGGACTGAAGTCATTGTATTTTGTATCTTGCTCTTAATTGTACTGTAATTCTTGATATGTATTTTTGTATACAACTGTAAGTCACCCTGGGTAAGGGCATCTGCTAAGAAATAAATAATAATCTCAAATGACCATAAAACATGTCATAATTACATCACATGCAAGACTGAATTGTACCATTTTGCCCAAAACTAAAGGAACAATTCACAATAATGTGCTGCCTCATTTGCCTTGGACCACATTTGTGTTTGGAATGCCTTGACTTTGCATATTTTTTGGTCCAAATCAACATCCACTCATGCTGAAACAATTGATCCCTGGCTGTCAGAAGCTTGGCATTTCAAATAGCATACAAATAAAGAGATCCACTGTTCTTTCAAAAAAGTTTTTTTTTTTTTTTTTCTAAGAATTATAAAGGACCAGCATTAAATCTAACCATCTGTATGCCTTATCTTTAAAAGGCATCTCATTATTGCATGAACTTTATCCCAGCAAAAGCTTGTTTGTTCCACATTATTTTATGTAAATATCAGCAAGGGTTTTCATGACGCCTACAGTAAATGAAACTGACAGAGTGAACACTGAATGTTTATCTGCTTTCCAAAAGATGAGAATTGGTCTTGGAATTTTCTTCTTCGCTTTGTTTTTCAGCACAAGTGCTAACTGTAGGCCTCACACAGCTTTGTTTGATGCAGTTTTAGGACTTTAAAAATAATGGGCCTTTAATCCCCTATAAAAGTTTACTGTGGTATACCACCCATATTGCCCGTATAGATATGATGTCACTTCTGGATGGAAGAGACAGACCGAGATAAAAAAAAAAGTTCACATATGAAATCAAATGGTAGGTCTTTTGGTAAATTCAGCCACTCGATATGGCTATGAACAAAATGTTGTTTAAAAAGTAGACAGCATGAAACCTTGAAATTACTTTTATGTCAGTCAAATGAAGTATAAATCTAAAGACATTTCCAAAGAGATGTGCAGATCTCTTTACGTGCACTGAACCCAAGGTTCAAACATACCAATAGAAATAAAGTGAACATCCCTGGCTAGCTTAAATTAAGAAAAAGTACTCAACACTGTAGACTGGTTAATAACAGGCAATCAACAGTATAGCATAAGCATAGCTGCTTAACACATTGCTATGATGAGCCATAATTAATCATTCTCAACCACACCACTACCCGACTCGGACCTTTGCTCCTTACTCCTGGATTCCTGGCCAGCTACCTGTGTCCTGGATCCCCTTTCAACTCACTTCTTCCAGTCCATTGTCTCCGCTCTTCTTCCTTTCATTCCACATTAACACCTCCCTGTTCTTTGGCTCCTTTCCCTTAGCCTTCAAAACTGCTCGCATCACTCCCATTTTTAAGAAAAGTTCTCTTGACCCTTCTTGCACCAGAACTATCGCCCTGTCTCTCGCCTCCCGTTCCTCTCTAAAACTCTCGAGCGAACTGTCCAGCGCCAGCTGGCATCCTTCCTCACTGAGCACTCTCTGCTTGACCCTCTTTAATCCGGGTTCCATCCTGCACACGCCACAGAAACCGCCTCTTCTATGTAACTGACTACCTCCTCTATGCATAATTATCCTTGACCTCTCCTCTGCCTTTTATGCTGTCAATCATGCTATTCTCCTCTCCACTCTCTAAAACCTGAGGATCTCAGGCACCGCTCTTGCCTGGTTTTCTCTCAACACATCTCCTACGTGGCATGCACTTGCTGCTTCTTTCTTAGCAACATCTACTGAATCCATCCTTTTCTCACTACTTATTCCACTGAACTCCTGGTCCACGATCTTGTGCTCTCCAAATTGGACTACAGTAACTCTCCCCTTGCTGGTCTCCCTGCTTCAGCTATCAGTCCCCCTTCAGCTCATTCAACATGCTGCTGCTTGTCTTGTATTCTCCCAACCTCACTACTCTCATGCTACCCCTCTGCTTCGCACCCTCCACTGACTACCTATCTCTGCTCGCATTCAATTCAAGACCCTTGTTCTTGCCTACCGCTCTCTTCCCCACACTCCCCCCTCCTACCTCCAATCGCTCGTGTCTTCCTACACCCCTCTCGCCCTCTCCGCTCCTCCTCTACTGACTGACTGGTCATGCCTTCTCCCATGCCCGCTCCTTTTCTTCCCTAGAGCCTCTGTGGTGGAACCAGCTACCGGAGAACTTGAGGACTGCTCCGTTTCTCAACGCCTTACGCTGCCTCCTCGACCCACCTGTTTAGACTGCACTTGTAGATCTCTTGATCTACCCCTCTTACCATACACTGGACTTGCCTGACCTAAGCACCATGTTCTGGACCCTCACTGAATGCACTATTCTTGCACTACTATTGACATTGTAGATATAACTTGTAATCCTAACTTGTTGCTTCCTAGTTCATACTGTATTTTAGTTGTACTATTGCACTTACTGTAAAGTACTGTATTTAAATATTAAGCTTCCTTTGTAACCCTGTACTACCATGTGGGCTGCCTTGGATAAAGGGGTCTGCCAAATAAATAAATAAATAAATAAATAAATAATAAAGCCCAATCACTGCTGTGCAAGTTTAAAGATTTTAATCTTAGTGGATAACTAATTATTAAATAATTACTTACAAAGAGCACTTGGCATAATTTTCTTTATGAACACACAAGTAACCTTTCAGGAGATGGGTACAGTGGAGTATGGGAGAGATCCACAGGTGCATAAGAAAAGTTAACTGGCACATATATCTGTACTAATGCACCCTACTTTTATTCAATTTCGAAAGACATGTTCTCCTGGGAAGCTATATGACTAAGGTTTTCTGTAAAACACTATTGCTGAATCCTTTATCCCGCCCAGCTGTTAAACCACAAAGTGTGACACATGAGCACTGACCTGACACACAGCTGCCTGGAACATTGCATCAAAACCTCCTTCTGGTGTGTCCATGTTTCCTGAAATGTGCTGCTGTTGAACCACTCTTGTAAACTCTGTGATGTTTTCAGTAAGAGAAAGCACATGGATAAACCCATGTGCTGGCCTGCACTGTATATCATAGTCGCTGTGTAATAAAGCATTGGCAAGAAGAAATACAAGTCATGTTTTGGTTTATTACAATTATACAGGCTGCATATCAGATGTGAAATTTCAGAGACAAAGGATTCATATCAATATTATTTATATATGCAATACAAACTTGTTTTAAAATGTTTGAAATTTGAAGAAACGATCATGTCTCCCACATGCATTGAATTTGTTCACATGCAGTAAGAAGCAGATATGAGATATGAGTAGCATGAGTAAAACATTGGCTAAAAGTTTGGAATCAGGTAATCAAAAGCAATACACACCTGCATGGATTCATGATTTTAGGTGGATGGGCATTAATGTAAGGAGAAACAGGCTTGTCCACAAATGATCCAAAGCCAAGCCGAAAGTCACTGGAAAATTCTTGCATTTTTTGCGACAGTGAAAATCCAACAGACTTTAGTTTATCTAAATTGTCTTGCATCGATGCAGATACATCCACCAAATAGTACATGTCCACCGGGTATCTTTCCAGTTGGTGTACTTCTAAAATAAAGTTTACTTCACTGCCTGCATCAGTGGAAAAAAATGCATTAAAATAATTGATTTTTTTTTAATATATATAATAAATAGTACATGTTCCTCTTAAAGGAGTGATGACCAAGTCATTATCAATGGTCCACATTTCATTGACAGAAAATCAGTATCTGTATACTGCATATTAAAGTATAAAAACAATAGTGGCAGATGGAATAACTGTTTCAGTGTTGGTCGCATCCCCAATACCTATATGAGCCACTAAGGCATCTCACTTAACAGCATATTCTTTTATAATGTTCACCCTTAAAATGGCATTTAGTTGCTTAATTTAGTTACTCAAATGCCTTCTCAGCAATACAAGATGGAAAACAGTATAAAACTGGAAATACCAACCTGGCCGCAAATGTAATGAAACATCTCTTGGTGTGATCTGTGAGCTGGTTGAGGTGGAATTCACCACTACTTTCACTAAGGGAGATTCAATAAAATCTGATATACAGCCTTTCTTAATTAGGTTGGAGACAAGGTCACATCGTTCATGCAGTGCTGTTCCAACCAGGAAATCCTATTAAAATTGTTGAAGCACAGAACACGTTAATGAATGACTTAGATATAATGGTATTGAAACTGCTACATTACTAAGACAAAAGGAATGTACAGTGGTATGCAAAAGTTAGTGCTAACAGGGTCCCTTGGACATATGCAACACTCCACGTCTACGGTTTTGTGAAATATCTAGCACACATTTGGGAAATGACTAAAGCACCAGATTATACTACTGTGATCTATAGCTGTTGCTCCTAGTGCACACTTCAGTGAACACATTTATTAAGTAGCAAAATAAACAACAAAAACCTTAAGTAAAATGTATTACGGGGATCTCCTGATGATAATAGAAATTAGATTGATTACAAGCTATAGCAGTTGGTGTATATTGCTAAACTTCCCATCTTGTGAGTTTTGATTTAAAATTGTTGCAAACACTTTTTTTAATTTGCCCATCCTATGAATACAGGACCAACATTGTCAAGTAAGTAGCTCAAGAAAAGAAAAAAAGATAAAAGGGTGTATCTTTGCAATGCTCCCACTTTTTTAATATATAGGTTTATTACAGCAGAAACATTTTTTGTTCTTGTTTGATTTTTTTTTGCTGCCTTCTGTTCTATTCACTGTGCTTCTTTGAAAACTGCCCCCACAATGCTTTCGGACACTCAACCATGGCCTAGTAATGGAAAACCCCTTGCTTTCTTTCAAATACTGGAATAAATCAACACACAGCTAAACATCTACTAAGCTGGTCTTTGTTTATATTATCTAGAGCTTTTATTTGTGTGGAAGAGACAGCAGGAGGATTACATTTCATTCTTTATCATCAGAGTTTTCAAAACAAAATATATACAGTATATATGAAAAAAACACAAGCAAACATAATCCTCTCATGATTTAATAACCTTACATGTTGAAATTCAAGGTTATATTCTGATATAGTAAGTAACAGATTTACTGTATTCTCTGTTTCTTTACAGTGTTTGTGTATTCCTTTACAGAAATAACTATTTGGTACATGCTAGTGTTAATTTGCCTCTGTTTTGTTAATATTAATAGTACACAGAACAGGAAGAGCACTGTACCTCTTGAAAACACCACCCACATTCTGGCCCACGGTACAGACAGTCATTGCAGCTTGATACAGACGAAGAGGTACACCTGTCACTGGCTGAAAAAAACAACAACATATGCTTGCATTGATAAATGTTGTACCTATTGAAATCTTAATGAAATGTATCACAATGGCTGAAAAAAGGGTTAGGGAGTGTGTAAACATTATGTGCTTTAACATTTTTGCCAATTTTATGTTCACTAGTTTGTTCCGATGGTGTTTGTGTTTGCTAACACTTCTGTGTACCTTTTTTGAGAAGTGGCTTACCTTCAGTCAGAATCAGACTGTATTATAAATACGGCTTCAGATGCAAAATAAATGAAATCGGTGCATATCCAATAAACACCGGAAAAACACTGGAAATGGTTACTCAGTTTGTTGACTTTACCCCTTTCCCCGCAAAATAAATAAACAAAATACAGTAACCTACAAAAAAAAAAAAAACTTTAATCAGTGCAGTTGGGAAATGTCCCTCCGTCCTGACTTGTATCTCGCATTGATTCATTCTGAATACTTAAACCTTCTCCAACTACTGAGTGGCAAAACATTCATACATTTCTATTGGAGGATTGTAACACCCGTGCAGGATTTAAAACGAGATTACTAGAAGCGGAGGATTGTTCTTGCTTGCGAGATTTAAAACTATATTACAGTTCCATCATAGGGAGTATTTACACGCTCGTGGAATTTTAAACTGAATTAAAAATGGTGTTGAAATGTAAAAAAAAATGCCTAAACACACAGAAACCCCAGAAGAATATGGGCGTGACCATAAGGATTTCGCTGTGGAAGACAGCAAAGGAAAGAAGGTACCACTGAAGTGTGCAGTTACTGTCGAGTTCATACATATTGTGACAGAAAAAACGGCCAAGAATTTTGGAAAGTAACTGAAAACAATAATTTCATACAGTATACAAAAAGCGAAAGCCCCGAAAAAAAAGATTTACCTTAACCTCAAAAATAGCTAAAAAATAAGCACTGAAAAATGAAATTAATAAAAAACGAAAAACAGAAGCCCTAATTATGAAGCCTCTTCGTCTGTGAATGGGAGATTTTTTGGGTGGCTTTTGTCTTGGTTGTACCTGATTTTCATGACACGGAGGGCTCTGAAGGGGGTTCTTTATCAAGTACACACTAGAGAATTGTAGACATGTGTTGCTGTTTGACAGTTTGACAGCTCGTGCTGGCTAGCGCTCTGTTACTGGTATTAGTGAGCACTTGTTTCCCATATCACACGGCCATCTGATATGGGAAATATCAACTGGATGAGCTATTGAAAAACTTGAATAACTTGCTCACCAGTGCTTGGAAATTCTGGCCTGTGATTGGTTAAAACCGTGTGGGTGCGTGCATTTGCTGCTGAGTGACAAGCGGGAGATTGAGACGGAGGTTGAAGTTGATATGCCCTGCGGCAAACAGGATTTATTTACATATTAACACACTGAACAGCTCACGTGACACTACCAGCAATGGCAGCACACGCAGTACATTATTATTATTATTATTATTATTTATTTCTTAGCAGACGCCCTTATCCAGGGCGACTTACAATTGTAAGCAAATACATTTCAAGTGTTACAGTACAGGTAATACAATAAGACCAAGGCAGTAATACAATAAGAGCAAGAACAACACAGTGTACGAAAACTCTGGTAGGAACTACAATCTCTGAACTAATCTTCTTTGTTCAATAATAAATGAACTTTGGCTACTCTCCCAGCTGTCGGCAGTTTGGCTTACTCACTCTTTGGTATCCAGCCCTGGTTCTCTCTCTCTGTCTCTCTCCCACACACACACACACGTCAGCGAATTTCAGCCTCTTTAGGTTTATTAGCAGCCCTGTGGTGAATAAATTGAACCTTTTTATACCTGATGCCCCACTGGAACACACCTACCTGCTGATTAGATTCCACACCTGGCAATCACATACAGCAGGCAGGCTCTCCCAGGAGTGTCAGGTACTTGATTAATTAATTACAATAAATACACACTATTTACAATATACATTTACACAAAAAAGCCACTTCATGCACAGTGCTACTGCTATATACACATTAGTGACAGGTAATTTATATATATATATATATATATATATATATATATATATATATATATATATATATATATATATATATATATATATATATATATATATATATATATATATATATATATATATATATATATATATATATATATATATATATATATATATATATATATATATATATATATATATCAAATGGGTCAAATAAAATATAAATAATCTTTTAAACATTTTGTGTACATTTTTTAAAAACCTTTTCTTTTATATATAATAGATGGGCTTCAGTGAGTTACAGTAAAATAATTCCATCTAGGGTTTCTGTGATGTCATAAATTACGAGACCAAAGGGTCATTCTTGAAATGTATTTTTGTTTACGACTGTAAGTCACCCCGGATAAGGGTGTCTGCTAAGAAATAAATAATAATAATAATGGAAATCAGTACTTTATAAACGAAGTACGTAGTAAACACAATTCGAAATGCTGTATGTAACTGCGAACATAAGTACCTTCAATATAAACAATACAAGAAAGCTTAACTGACAAAGAACAGGAGTTTGTTATTTGTACAAAACATGCCCTTATGGGCCGTACAATGTAAAATTAGTACAATTTTACGAATATATAGTTGTTCTAAGTGTAATTTAAATTGTATATGTTATACGTTTAAACTGTACAACACCTGTGCCAACAAAAACGTCACAAATGCCGTCGTCACTGTCATTTACTGCCCCGGATGTGCAAAATATCTACCTGTGGAACAGGAAAACTATGTATTAACATCTGCCTGTGGAACAGGAAAACTATGTATTAACATCTGCCTGTGGAACAGGAAAACTGTATGGGGGAGTGTGGTAGGGCAGAAAAGCCCAGCATGTAAAAAGGGGGCAGGGCAAAGCCCTGCTGATTAAATGTGTTGCGTTTTATTGTATTATGATTTAAAATGTATTGTTTTGTTTATTTTAGAACTGGTGAATGTATGGGTTATTTAAAGAATTGTTTGTGGGAATGTATGATTATGAATGTGGCTGGTGCCGTTTAATGAATTATTGTTTGAGTGGGGTAATTATTGTTAGATGGTCACCGGCATAAAAATGTGTCTGTTTCTGTGTTCAGGGTGGGTGTTGGGAAGGTGGAACGTGAGCGACCGAGCGAGCAAGAATCTAAAACGAAAGTAAAAAAGAAAAGGAAAACAATTGCTACTCGTGCTGGGAAGCACCAGCACGGTACTTGTTTATCTTCGTGATTTGTTTTATTTTTGCTCTGTGAGCAGTGTTTTTTGTTAAAATATTTATTTTATTTTTTGTTTGCAATAAAAACAGTGCATAAGTGCTTTGTCACCCGTAGTATCTGAGTGTGTCTGTCAGCTTTCTGGTCTGGGAACGTCACTGCTCGGCTACCCTGTCACGGAGTAATTCCCCATTAAAACCCATGTTTGGCAGGGCCACGTCTCCTCAATACGCTGTAAACTCCATTCTAACAGGATCCATTATGGTGTGCTCTGGTATATATCTTGTCACTTTCGGGACCTTTCATATTTGTCTTCTTGTGTAAAATGAACTCTCTGGACCACAGATATGTTGCAAACAGGACTGTGCCTGTATATTTATTTTCATAAATAAAATAAACAAAACAAAAGTCTAACTCCACCCAGGAGTACTAACTAAACTTTTCCCAAGTTCTTAAACTAATAAACCATTTACCAGTCACTCAAACTCATAAGTGTACAACACAGTACCTTTCCAGGTCTGTGTTGTACACAGGTCAGTTCTCCAAGCCTTAGCCTTAACACAGACAGCCTAACAAACATTTCAGACAAGAGTCAATTTCCCAAAAGCAACTTTAACCTAACCAGCATTGTAAGACAAATGTAAGGGCAACGTTTACAAACTGCAGTGTTTATTTAACACCATCGTAACTCCAGTCATTCTTGAACGACTACTTGAGTTCGAGTGATCTGGCATAATCTTGGCATGTTCGTGGAGGTTCTAATCAATCAATCTTTATTTTATATAGCACTTTTCGTAGTGGACCACCATCACAAAGCGCTTTACAAGATGCAGTAACAAGACAATCCATAATACTTTAAATACAGAGGAATGCATAATACATGCTATACAGTAAAAAAAAAAAAGCAGAATACATTGAATACAGTGGAAAGTGTATAATACATGAAATATTAGCAGCAACACAGCAGCTAATAGTAGACATCAGGCTGAAAGAGCATGGAAAGCAAGAGAGAACAGGTGGGTTTTGAGAGTTGATTTAAAGCGAGCGACGGTGGGAGCCTCACGCACCAAAGCTGGGAGAGAGTTCCAAAGAGTCGGAGCCATGAAGCTAAACGAGCGTTCTCCAAGTGTGATGCACTTTTGCTTGGGGATAACAAGCAGGCCAGAGTCGGAGGACCTCAGCTTGTGGGCAGAGACATAGCGGGTCAGCAGGTTGAGGAGGTACTCGGGACCTGTGTGATGAAGGGCATTGTAGGTGAGCAGGAGAGTTTTGAAAGTAATCCTGAAATTTACAGGTAGCCAGTGCAGCTGGGCAAGACGGAGGGAGGAGAGGGGGTGATGTGATCAGAGGTTGCTGTCAAGAAGTACACCAAGACTTCTTACTGTGGCGGAAGGCAGCAGCAGACAGTTTCCGAGGTTCAGGGCAGATATATTTAGATTCTTAAGTTGAGTTTTAGATCCTACTGGAGACACACAGCATGTGTGGCCTCAGTTGCAAGGTAAACTAAATGTTTGCACAGTTAAGATGACAGTGTAAGTACAAGCAAGCTCAAACTCACACACAGGGCCACTATTTCAAAAGACAAAAGGCAGGCTAATGGCTTTTCACTTGACACAATATTCTAATCAACCTTACGATTCAACATAGCCCAGCACAGTTTACAAAACTTAAATTACAATTGTTAAAGGCAGGGATAGTTACCCCAGCATCAACAATTTAACTATCAAATTAAATACAATCCACTTACCTGGTTTTATACTGAGTCGCCCAGAAGCAGCACTGGTGTGGAGTAGAGACACACAGCACGTGCGGCCTCAGTTGCAAGGTAAACGCACTGTGGGGACGTAATGACAGAACATACCAAGTGCTGCTGTTCGGATGATATTGTTTAGAATCGTCAGCAACACCGCAGACACCCTCGTAGTCGCCTTGTAGCATAAACGTTCACATAAGCGAAATCCTGCTATTTCTTGTGAACCTCTTTGCCTCACGGAAGACCAGTGTTTGAAGCTTTTACTTCAATTGCAATTGCCTCCCACTAATTCTTTCTTTGATTCGTTACATTATTTTTTAGTTTACATAATAATATATCACTGTTTAACTCTACTTCATTAATTACTACTTCTACCTCATTTTTGGAAATATATATTTAGTTAATACACTTCTTCTTTTGCATGAATTTTTAACCAGTGGTGCATTTTTCGTTTGATTTACAAGAAAACTATAATTTATATATAGGCTACTCCATAAATTAGTTTTAAATGTGTTTTTCCCAACAAAGCCCTAAATAATGTATTCAAAGCCTAACGATGCACATGAACAAGCTGCATTTTCATTGGTTTTGGCAAATGCAGAAGCAGCCGCACGTTCATCGTGAGCTGATGATATATATTTATATAAATGATTTCCATTCCCAGATTTCAATATTACAAGAACCAATCTACATTCACGGCGTTTTAAAAGTCAGATTACAACAACTACATACATGTTTCGCCCTGTTTGCGGCTCATCAGTGCAGTGTAACTGTACTCCGAAAATATTATATTACCATAGGCTACAGAGTTTTCAAAAGAGATGTGTGTCTCTCACTTAACCGAAAGATACCATTCACAAGTTACATACAGGTGCATGCAATATTTTATACAGTTCCAGTTTAATATAATTTGCGTCTTCACCGTACGGTGTATAAACATTGTCCAAGGAAACTATTGTACACTTGCTTAATCAAATGTACTGTTGTGAAGTAGGCACTATATGAGAATAAATAAACATAGACAAGTGTGACAGATGTAAGGTTAATTGTTATGCTTATATTAAGGGAATAAAGTAATTAAATACTCACACTTACCAGACTCACACGTTTCAAGCGTAGCAGTGAGCATACATACAGTGTAGACCATCTTCATTAGACTCTGGTAGTATTTATGTAGACAGCAGGCAATCATAGCAGCTGAGAGGAGAGTTCTGTAGTTTACTCCAGTGTCAGACTTTCAAACACTGATATGAAATCCCCTGTGAGAGAGGAGAGCGCTGCAACTTAACAAAGAAAAGAAAGTGGAACAGGAATTCACAGTCATTTTTTACACGTTATCGTATTTACCGAATAACCTTGGTAATCCTTTTCGCATGTCTCACACCAGCTTAAGCATGTACCAGAACCAGGCTCATTTGTTTGTTTAACACAGCTCGCTGTTTTTTTTTCTTCAGGAAAATATTTTGTTTTGACTCGACTCGACTCAGCTGGCCATTGTTGGTGTGCTTTGCCTTCCATTCAGACACCAATGTCGCCCTTGAACATTATCACAAAATTCCTTTCGGGATAAGCACGCTTTTATATTGTTTGATACCTTTGTCTGAATTTCAAACCAGTCTGTTCGTCTCTGTCGGTGCAGTAATGAATCGGTTAATACCATGGCAACGCTTGCAGCCCACTGACAACTTAATGAATACAAGTGCTTACTAGTGCTGTGTAGGCGGAATAAAGAATGAAATGATATCACTGCCCAATTAAAACGCTTTTTTTTTTTGGTCGTAAGGGATTACAGTTAACTGTATCTAGTTTAACATACTGTTGTCTGTTGCATTAGCATGTGTGAATTCCCACAGGTTAGTATTTTATAAACTGTGGACAATTTAGATCTCGTTCTTTGTTTGTTAAGCGTGACAACACAAGGAGAGTTTCGATAAACCGCTACGCCAATAGCAACATGCATTGTTCATTCGACTTACTGACTAGTGGAACTTTAGTCAGAATTTAGGTTCCCAGAATTACATTATAAGTACATACTAATACTGATATTTTCATTAATTGAAATATAAAAGCTACATAGCGACCCGGGCACCGTTGAGTGTCTACTGGACTTGTATGTTGTCCCGTTTGTTTGTCTTGTCTGTCCTGTCCTGTGTACATGTTACCTGTATTGTGGGTGCAACCACGCAACATAGAATGGGGAAAGGAGCAGGGATAAACCCGGTTGGTCAGTCTGAGAGGAGTGCGCATGGGGGCAGGGGGCAGGGGCAGGGGCAGGGGGTGAATGAGAGAGAGAGAGAGAGCAGCAGGTTCGAGTGGTGAGCGGATGAATTTGCTGAGAGGTGACGATTAGAGTGAATGTGTGATCACTGTCAGCTCAGTCAGGTCGAGACAGAGATACACTTTTTACTGCAGTGCACAAAATATAAGCCTTCTCCCCAAAAATACAAAATCTCTGCATAGACTTCTCAGACTTGCCAGACTCAGAAAAACTCCCCATCCTCCTCGGTGAGCACACAAGCTGTATAGAAGTGGCAGCCCAGTACACAAGCGCCTGCCACAGCCTGAGGGACAGGGAGTGACACTGAGGCTCCTCACACAGGGAGGAAAACAAATAAATAAATAAATAAATAAATAATATATTATTGTTTCTATTACTTGTTGTTATTATTATTATTATTATTATTATTATTATTATTATTATTATTATTATTATTATTGTGTTTAAAGTACTGTGTTTTTTTTTTTTTTTTTTTTTTTTTAAGTTTAAAAGTTTTAAATGTTCATTGTAAAGATGGAATTTACCCATCATTGCTTTGGCAATACTTGTGAAAAATCAGTCATGCCAATAAAGCACTTGAAATTGAATTGAATTGAATGAGGGCCTGCGAGAGAGTGTGTGCAAACGAAGCCTCGGAGGGACGTAGAACGAGATCTGAGAAGGAGAGAGCGAGCGAGCGATTGAATAATGTAAAGTGGGAGTGAGAGAGCAGCCAGGCCAAACAGGGACCGTGTTAACCCAACCAATAACGTGGTTATTCATAGCGCCTGGCAACGTCTGCGTCTGCTGCTTTATCTTCCAAGGGCACGAGTCATTACGATATTACCTTATTATACCTTAATTCCATAATCATTAAGACGTCTTAAAAACGGTATCATGTATTCTGATTGAAGTCGAAGGAAAGTGTGGTATTACATTAAACTCCAGACATGCTTTTTGTGTTATTGATGAGTCCCAAAGACATGATTTTGATAAGATCCTTTCATGGATGTAAAGTACAGTAGTAACCTGCACTAATGTATGCAGTTCAGAGATGGGGTTTGCTGATTTCTCACTGGTCATTCTGTTTCAGTAACTGGTTACGTTTTTACACAAGCACCGAATCTGGTGATGAACCACTTCCGGTAGTGATCATTTCTGTAGTGTATTGGGAAAGGCTAGATCCTTGTACCACATCCTAAGGTGAGTACGTCATTAGCAATGTGGTGTAAAAAAAATGTCAATAACTAGAGTTTTACACATTGGATTAACACAAAAGTGGTATCAAGGTTGAAAACAAGATACATTTAATACGATTCCCAACACAGAGCTGGTCACCAGCAGTCCCCGGAATTTTCAGTTTGGCTGGCTTAAATCCGTCCCTACCCACCCCGCCCCCAACTCCCCCCCGCCCCAACTCCCCGCCGCCGCCGCCGCCGCCGCCCACCCCAAAGTCATAGACGCGATTACAATTGGGTTTATGTTTTCTGTGTTATTACCGACTACACATTCATGATACAGTCATATACATGTACTGTACGGAAGCGCTGACTGTAGGCTAAGTAGTTGTTATCTTAGTATATTTTTATGCACTATTAATTAAATTATATTAATTGAAAAGGGCAAGAGAGAACCATATCGTTTTTTTTATATATTGTTTTGGTGTAATATAATATAGCAGGCTAATGTTCCTCTTGAAGTAGGCTTACAATATATTTTTTTCATTAAAAAGTGGTCTTTGTTGTTTGTTGAAATTAATGTTCAGCTTTCATATTTTGTTGTGTACAACTCATTTAATCAAACCAAGTAGTGTAAGAAGTTGCTTGTATCGTTCATGACGTTTTTCAAATCAAGTAAGCTTATTTGTGTATAAAAAAAAAAACGACAACAGAGTTGCAGCCAGTGTCATCTTTCTTAAAGGCACTCAAGCTGAAATCGTAAAGTAATTTAAAGTAGGCTACAAATGTAGCATCTAGGAAGACTGCATCATTGAAAAGCTTATATTAAGGTTACACTATGATGTATTATTAGTCTCCTTTTTCTATGTGTTTCTGGATGTATTGCTGCCCGGTTTTATATAGGACCCAATTTAAATGTTATTCACTTTTGTGTGATTTAAGAAACGTAAAATATATCAAATAACATATGGCTCTAAAAAAATATTATTATCACACAATATTAATGTCTGAGATTTTGGGCTGATAATGCACACATGCCTGTGCCACTCATACATTATTCTATTTGTATTACTGCTTTCCTCTGTTAATTTACAATATAATTTGTTATCTCATAATATTTACAACACTCCCTTTTATCACAGCTAATGGACTTATCA
Organism: Acipenser oxyrinchus oxyrinchus; assembly: GCA_030684275.1. Lineage (NCBI taxonomy): Eukaryota > Metazoa > Chordata > Actinopteri > Acipenseriformes > Acipenseridae > Acipenser > Acipenser oxyrinchus. Next base: position 7,919,672 of record CM060249.1, read on the forward strand.
AGTTAAATTTAGAAATACGTGCATCTACCTCCGCACAGCATTTTGTCCACATGAATGATGAAATGAATAAAACAACCTCAATAAAGAACATTGTCATGAGTCAGACACCACCAAATTGCTTTGACATTCTCAGCATGATGGTTTCACACTGTGCTGCAAGAATGTCATTTCATTCACTCAACCTATTATATAGTAAGCTCCCTCATTCTGACCCGCTCAAAAAAGAGTAGCCAGTGTCTTGTCAAATTCAAGATAATCTGTTATGATTGGCTTTTTATGAAGACAATACACCGTATCCAGTTTGAACTTGTGAGTGGTTTATTCTTAGAGTTTGATATTTATGAAATGGCTGTAGACTGATGACAGTCTATAATGGTTTCATAAAAAATAAAATAAAAACTTTTTTTTTAAATGAATAAAATACAAAGTTAACCTTTGTAAATAGAGGTAAACATTACTCAGCCCTTTTGTTTTAAGTAAAAAAGAGTTTTCTGGTATCATTTTTCTGATTTTATCATCTGGTGTAATTATTCTTGCATTTACTTTCACTTTCACATTCAAGACTCAGGGCTTTGTTATTTAAACTTTTTCCCCAAAAGGTTTATTGAGTTTCATTTTAAGTTCCTGGAAAATGATTGTTAATTGTTAATCCAATTATTCCCCAAGCAACAAATGCAACACCACTGCTATCAGTTAATACCTTGTGGGTCATCTGTATGTAAAACACAGACCTGATCAGGCATCCCCTGAAAGAGAGTGGCAATCTTCTCCTGGGATATGTTGTTCCATAGTTCAAAGACGGCATCAAGTACCAAACATGTCTGTTGGGATTCTTATTGGGCGATTGTCTCGACCACAGTACCATTGAGTATCCTCAAACCTTTTTTACAGTCGGTGGGCAGGTGAATTGAAGCACAGCAAAAAGACCTGTCATCAACACCTGGATGCATCAGGCTGCATCATTTGAACCAGTGGACCAAATTTCTCTACACACCAACACCATTTTTTTTGGCTAGCAGGTGTTTATGGAAACATTCCTGCAAAGTCTTTCTTTAGACCCTCACATGATGAGCACTGTCAGAAATGGGGTTGGTGCAGGGCTTTCAAGGCCTGTTGCTTTGGTTGGATAATGTTGCCAATTGAAAGTGGTTTAGCACCTGGCAGTTCTCACATGTTCTGTAGATAGATGTTCAGTATTTAAACACATAATGAGGGGAATCTTCTGCAAGACTGCCATCTAGTAGGTGTCTATTTACTCTTGACATGCCTCTATAGGTGAAACTCTTTAAGAACCTCTCCTACAGCTTCTTTGTTATGGTCAAAGGAAAACTTTGTACATGTCAGCCACATTCAAACAAAGCTACTGACATTTTGACATTTCAATCTAGCTGTAACGGGAGATCTGTGCTGACTGTCTGGCGTATCCGTGGTTCTGCAGGAAGAGGGCAGCAGCCTCATAAGATCCGCCTGTCAGTCATGGCGATGACATGGAGAGGTGGGGAAGAGGGTGTGTTGGCTTTCCCTCTCTCTGAGTGGCTGAGGGGCGGGCCATGGTGGATTGCTCGGCCAATAAGAACTGCGCTTGGTTGTGCATTCAGGTGGCCGGAGAGAGGATACCCAGTGACGCTGGAGAAAGACGTCAGTGTAAAGAAAGAGCAGGCAAGCAGAGCTGAGTGAGACAGCCTGCCTTAAAAGAAACTAAAGAATAAAAGAAATAATTACATACCCGAGGGGACGTGTGTAGTTATACGGGGAACTCTGGCCACCCCAGTGTATAGAAATAGCTGCGCGTACGTCGGACCGGCTTAGCGGCAGTGGGGGCACTGCGTAAGCAGCACTTTTTGTTTTGTAATTTTATTACTGTGTTTTATTTTCCCTTTTCATTTCGCCTTTTGTTTTCATTATTATTTTGAGCACCTGTGAGAGCTCCAGTTTTTATCTGTTACCAGTATTGGTATTCCTGTGGTCCTGTGTACCATTGCCGGTACTCAGGCCACAGACAACAGCTCCCTCTGCCGGCTAAAAAGAAAAAAACTATCTAAAATAATAAAACTGGGCACCAGTGCGGTGTTTTCAAATAAAATCTCTGTCTCCAGTGTGTGTCACTGAATTGCCCACCACCCTTCCACACTAGCATTGTAGCATGTCAGCCTATTGCTCAAATAACACATAGGTGACACATGTTTATCATAAACAAACATACCATAAACTATATGTACACAGTAAACATTACCCACTTGCAGAGAATTCCTTTGCTTTTGTACAAGCTCTTTCCATCCAGGCTTTCCTGGACAAGGCACAAAATGTGCTTGCTTTTTATTGAAAGAGATGATTTGTACACAACACAGTGGTTAACAACACATAATGCACACCAGTCTTCTAGCTGGAGAACTAGTGCCTGAATACACGGGCAACAAAACCACAACTTACACTACTAAAGCTATCAACGTAAAGGACTGGAATAGTGTTTGCGAATTCCATGGAATGCCTGAAATTAAAAAAAAAATGGGATAAATAACTTTCTAAGGACAAAGTAAAATGAATGTTCATTGTTAGTCTGGATATTACATTTAAATAAAACGGCTCTTAAGTGAGAGTCAGAGGGATTCAATTAGGTTACTTTAATAAATCACTTTGAAGGTTTGTCAGCCTAGCAGTTTTTCATAGCCATATCTTCCTCTAGAACACCTTTGGTTTGGTTCAAAGTTCACTTAATTGTCCCGTCAGTGTAAAGTTAGTTTTGCAATATTATACAAAAGCCTAATTTCAGAAAGAAATTGGAGGGGGGGGGGGTTAAGTCTGACATAGGAGATATAAAGATCTACGTAGGCGAACGTAGGCGATACTTTTTCTTTTTTCTTTTTTTTTTAATTGGCACTAGGACGCTTCCGTAGATTAGCCCTTGAAGGTTTTAACGTTAACCGAATTGCTCTGCTGGCAGCTTCCGATATCCCAGTTAACATTTCACAGTTACATACTGTAACTAGTGCTACATTAAACAAATAGCAGTACAACATAATTTTAAAAATTCGTTTTACAGTAGCAGCTAGGGACATTAGACTAATCTTATTTCAGATCATTGGAAAAAAAGAAACAATAGGCCACTTTACATGAGTGTTTGATTTTTCTCGAGACATTTGTTTTTCTCGTGAAATAAACATGGAAATGTTGCTTTTTTGTGTTTACATGTTATGCCTCTCATTTCCCTTTGGAACGCCTACTTTTCCCCGAACGCTGTGCAAATGAAGGAGAGGGGGAGGGGGTTAAGATTTAAATGAGCCACGCTGACGGCCCACTTAGATTCTCGTGTTGTTAATCGTGAAGGTCCCCAACATACTGTTTACATGAGCAGAGAAGTTTCATGAGAAAAAATCCACGTGTCATTGTGTATGACATAATTTGTTATCTGATTTGTTGATGGATAGTGCCTGCTTTTTTAATACTTGTTTTAGTGCTGTCGCCACACTGCTTTTCACACATCATCTGTGTGTGTGTGTTTATTTGTAGTAAACTGGGCTAAATCGCTGAACAGGCGTTTGGGCTATTGCAAGGGAGGGGGCGGATACTAATGAAGCGTACTGAAGTGAACCACAGGCTTATTCCCCAAATCATTACAGCCTGCTGTATCTTGCACAATCTGTGCCAGGACCGTAAGGAGGTTTTCAGGGAAGCAGAGGAATAGCTACCTCAGCCTCCAGCAAGAATTATACAACAGGAGGCTGTGTGGTCCAGTGGTTAAAGAAAAGGGCTTATAACCAGAAGGTCCCCGGTTCAAATCCCACCTCAGCCACTGACTCATTGTGTGACCCTGAGCAAGTCACTTAACCTCCTTGTGCTCTGTCTTTTGGGTGAGACGTAATTGTAAGTGACTTTGCAGCTGATGCATAGTTCACACACCCTTGTCTCCGTAAGTCACCTTGGATAAAGTCGGCTGCTAAATAAACAAATAATAATAAAAATAACAGTGATATGAAGAGGGTCCTGCTGTTAGAGATGCACAGCTATCTTTATTTTATATCACATTTGTGTTTCATTAGCTTATTTTGTATCTCTTTATACCAAATATAGCATCCTCATTTGGCTTGTAGTTGTATGACTGCTTCAGCTTAATAAAGAATTGGAATATTGAGTAGTATTGTTGATTCCCAAGAAATAAGTGCAAAATTCCACACCACATTTTATTTTGAGAGTGGGTTAAACAATGTTTGTGTTGTGCATTGTATCAAGCTGCCTCATCATATCCTCTTCCCTTATGGATATAAACACTCGATTATCTTCATCGCTCCAACGGAGTAACTGGAGGATGGACGGGGGTTTTGCTTGAATGAGCTAATTAACATTTTCACGAGAAACTTGTGTTTACACTTGTCAATGGGCGTTGATTTCACCAGGATTTCCTGGAATCTCACAAGAAATTGAGACTTTCACGGTAAAATACTGAGACGGTTTTTTGGGGCTGGTAGGTGACGTAATCTCACTACTGACACCATTGTAGCGATCCTGGGTTCACGCCCACCCTCCGCCTGGGTGTAGATTGCCTCGCCCTGTGTGTGATGCGCCTGCCTGCGTTAACCGAGATTGCTACAATACATTTCACCAAATATAAATCAATGACCATAAACTGCTAAATAAGCACCACGTTCCTGTGAATGTTGAAAGTAGAAACATGTAGCAAAGTTTTAAATAACATATTTTCACAGATAATCACGAATAAACTAAAATAAAAGGGGGTAGCGTCTCGCTTTCATCTTGGCAAATTTGTCAACACCAGCCTATAGTGTAAGTCTATTGTTTTTTGCTTTGTCTTTTTTAAAAAAAAAAAAGGTCAGGAGCTTTCATTTTGAATATTATGTAAAATCAAATGTCAACAAATTACAATACTCAGTAATGCTTTTTAGACTATTTCCAATTACCAGTACCTTTATTAATTAATGGAATAACTGATGTCACTGCCAACCTTTGTTAGAGACGTCAAATACCGGTAAACCACGCAAGAGTCATCTATGAAACAGTGCACAATTCGGAGCACTAATCTGCGGTGAGGCATGAAAGTAAAGCTATGTATGTTTTGTCTGAAGTGGTAGACTTCCATTGAAAATTTAAAATAGAACTATTCGAATAAAATTGTATTTTGTCACTTCCTTTAGACAAGTACATTAAGTATTTCACAGTATTGTACTATAACTTGTTATAAGCCATTTGTGTGCTTGTTTTTTGTAGATACAGGTATCTCTCATCACTCTTTATATGCCACACATGGCTATTATTTCTTGAAGGAGTTTTCCCAGGACAGAGCATAATTGGGCTTTGATATGTGTGCCTGTTTTCATTTTCTTTTCCTGTTTATTGTGGTATTAAGAGGACTACATTGTCTACGTGTTTCAAATTTATAACAATATTTAATTTTACCATCTGAGGCAAGCAGAAAAGAAACAGCCATTGCACAGCATGGTGGCTAACAAACTATTTTGTTGGGGCTTTAGAAGATATATATTTCTCTGTTTTTTATTAACCAAGAGGCTTAGAAAAATGGTATATGCTACAAATACCACTTTGTAGCTAAAGCCCCAGTAACCAGTATGGGCAGTTATCCATATTTTGAACTATTTGTCTATATAATGAGTTACACATACTTAATATTGATTGCACAAAACAGTGCATATTGTGACACTATCTAGAAGCTGCAACCCAGCTCATAACTTAAGAGAAGCTTCCAAGTAAAGGAATACATCACATGTTGTGTTGCATGGAGGTTTAAATCAGAGACAATGAAGTTGGCTAAAAGACATTTTAAGAGTTGAATTTACAAACAATATAGAATCCTATCCCAGTTCACTTCAACTGCAGCTGTGAGAGATGTAGGCCAGCTGGCAATGTATTCTAAAACTATGGTCAAATGCACCCTCTTTGTATTAAAAGACTGTAACCTAAGACTTTTTAAAACTTGGTCAAACTCTGACGAAGATTCCCATTACTTTGTCATGTTGATATAAAATGACAAGTCACTGGACAACAGTGGTACACCATAAATCCTGAAATCATGGGATATTTTTCAATGATGAAAGACTTTAAATAGGTAGTACAGTTAATTGATAAGCATTACAACAGGTTGCAGAATGATAATGAGCAAGCATATACAATGTTAACATAATGTTTTTGGGTCACTTTGAACAGGAATAACATTGGAACAGTTCACTGTACAGAAAAACTCTTGTTCCCCCGATATCATATCCCAACCATCAACACTGAAAGGCTCAATTAATCTCACACATACATGACATTGTTGACATTAATAGAAGTCACATTAAGCAAGGACTAGAATACAAAAGAAACAAGCATGCACTTGCTTTATTTTGTGGCCCACCAGTTAATATATTCCCAAAGCAGTTCTTCTGTACAGTAACAAAGCCATTACTGTCAAAAGCAGTCAACATACTTATCAACTCTATATCAATGCTCTACCTATAGGAGTAGTTCTCAAGTCTTGCAGATCCTGTACTACCCCGGAAATGAGTCACTGCACAATTATTATTATGAATTAGTCATTTAGGAGGCACTTTTATCCAAAGCAGCTTACAGAGACTAGGGGGTGAACTATGCAGTGACAACTGCTGCAGTCACTTACAATAGGACCTCGGTTCTACGTCTCATCCAAAGAACAGAGCACAAGGAGGTTAAGTGACTTGCTCAGCCTTAGGCTCACATACATTTAGTCAGTGGCTGAGCGGGGATTGGAACTGGGGACCTCCAGGTATCAAATGCTTTTCTTTAACCACTGGACCATCAAGCCTCCAATAGCATAGCCAGCAGCTGCGATAGAAAGGAAAAAGCACCAACAACCCAAAGATAACTGGCCAAGGTTTTCAGAACTGTGATGTCTAGAAAACAGACCAATAATGCCTAATGCATTGTCCATAATTAAGTGTATTTTTTACAAGAAGTATGAACACGTGTACTGCTGTGGTTCCTCTTGATATCCTTCCCTAGCCTACTTTCTCACTCTGCCACACTTAGAGTGACCAGACGTCCCGATATTAGAGGCTTTGTCCCACGTCCCAATCGAGGTGCTGTTAGGATGCCATTTGTCCCGATTTTTAGAGTAAACGTTAAAAATCCAGGCGTAAAATGTGACATTTCTATTTTCTCATTAGGAAATTTTGTATATGTGGCTGCTGTACTGTCTCGCGGTGCAGCAGCATTCTCCGTTTAGGACGTGTTGTTTGAATGAGTTGTTTGCATTGTATCTATGCGGCTATCCAATCACGTTAACCTGCAGTATGTGTCATGTATTTTTCTTGGTGAGGGGGGAAAGGAGAGGAAGATCTGGGCATCATCAGCATAGAAGTGATACGAGAAGCCATGGGAGGAGAAGAGGGGACCCAGGGAGCAGGTGAAGATAGAAAACAGGAGGGGTCCCAGGACTTAGCCTTGCGGGACAGCTGTCAAAAGAGAGCAAGAGGCAGAGGATGAGCCACGCCAGGACACCCGGTAAGTGCGATCAGCAAGGTAAGAGGAGAACCAGGCAAGAGCAGTCCCGGAGACTCCCAGGTCAGCGAGGACAGACAGGAGCATAGAGTGGTGGACTGTGTCAAAGGCTGCAGAGAGGTCGAGGAGGGTGATGGGGACTGAGTGAGCAGAGGACAGGGGTTGGGTGGGGAAGGAGGTGAGGTATGGAAGAGTTTGTGGATGATTTTGGAGGAGAAGAAGGAGGCAAAGTCATCAGCCAAGATAGAGGAAGGTGTAAGAGGGGGGAGGGCTAAGGAGGGAGAAGAAGGTAGAGAGTTTACGGGGATTGTTAGTGGAAGACTGAATGATAGAGTGGAAGTAGGAGCATTTGGCAGAGGAGAGTGTAGAAGAGAGGGAAGAGAGGAGCGAGCGACAGAGATCCAAGGCAGCAGTGAGATTGGTTTTCTTCCATTTGTTTTCAGCAGAGTGTAGTTTGGTATGAGCCGAGCGGAGCATGGAGGAGAGCCAGGGCTAGAGTGGGAAGGGGCAGGCAGGTTGAGGGGTGAGAGGGCAAAGGGAGTCGAGAAAGGAGGTGAGGGAGGAGAAAAGGGTGGAGGTAGCCGAGTCTACAGAGAGTTGGGAGATGGAGTTGATAGAGGGGAGGTGCAAGAGAGCAGCAGAGGAGAAGACAGTGGGAACTGAGGTTTCGACAGAAGGTGACAGGGAGTCAGCGGAGTAGTTTTACAAATGACAACACATGGTATTGTGGCTTCTGGGAGAATCGCTTGAAGGAACAATGTGGGACTGGAAGTGTACTTTTTGAGATGAGTATACAGAGCTTCTGGGAAAAAGCACAGATTGTGGCTTTGGGGTGGACTGCTAGGAATAACCAGGGCTTTGCAAGGCAAGTGTTTATCTTTCAATATGCCACCCTTACTTGCGTGCATATGTCTTTTGATCAGAATTTCCTGTTATTATGGTCACACACCCAATGGCTAGATCATTTGGTTCCATTGGGGTTGGGGTTCCTGGAAGTTAAATCAGCTTACAACCTTGGTTGGAAATGTCCCTATACACACTCTAGGATTCCAGGGAACTGGACTGAAAAGGCAGGCACTGGTCCTAATGATGATTTATAAGTCTTTGTTTTCCATCTTGCTTCAGCCTATTGGATCTCACCCATCATAGCTCCTTCCTTTGATTGATAAGTTACTGTTTAATTGATCAAATATTGTTATGGCCACACATAGATAAAACAAAGCTAAAGAAAAGAAGAGAAAAGAAAAGACAGTAAAGCAATCAGGATGCAGAGGCCAAGGCCTGCTGTACAAAACTTGAGAGAAGACTTACCACAATCATTTACACCTGTGGCAAAGTGGTTTGTAGTGCACAGGTGTAGAGATGATGCAGTGCTTAGAAACAACAGTCCAACAGCAGTTCAATGGTAAATAATGAAGCTTTATTAAGGGCTTTTAAATAACAAGACCGACTATACACAACGATGTGTATAGTCAGTAAAACCACAGGGTTCAGTCCCGAAATGATATAACAAACACACACTTCAAAACACCTACATGATCACCAGTCCAACAGTTAGTGCTCCGGGTGCAAGTGGTGGTGTGAATACGTTAAATAGTGCTAACAGTGGTGCAGTGCAGTCCGGGTTTGATGCTGGCTGAATAGCGACAGCTCCCGGATATTCAGCCGCCTACAATGACAACAACAGTTAATGAGACAGACAACACAACACTAAACACTCACGGTTTTGTTTCACTCCTCACGGTCATTCCGTAACCATAACAGAGGAACAGATCACTCGGCCACACACCCTGATATACCTTCAGTCACGCCCTCTTTGGTAGAGAGTACAATCACGTCTCCTCCAATCCATGACTGACACATCGCCTACCGCAGTAAGGTGCTGACTTCTAGTATTGTGGCTTCGCCCCCTTTTTTGGATGGCCAACTTCCGACTGACCCTGGAATGAACTGTCAAACCATCCAGTCTGAGGCACACTGTTCCTGTTATAACGTGCCCTCACAGGTCAGGATTGTTGACTCTGATTCATTCGCTCTCTGTCACAGCACCACAAACCAGTGCAATTTAGTGTTATGGTGGGACATGTGCCTTGATTCCCATTAAAGTAGTACTCTTGATTGTCAGCAAGCCAGGTCTTGGTTAGAGTAAGCATTTCATTCACAGATGGTTTTCATTCAACCTTATACCATAAACTTAGATTTCTGGGGATTTTCCACCTTTTATGCTTGGAAATTACTTCAGAATGATTATGATATGACAAACAAATAGTTTTATTACTGGTAGTTCTTTTTGTGTTGGGCAATAATATTGTGTAAACTTCCAAAGTTGATACATGACAAAACTTTGACACGAACAATGAGATTAACACATTAACATGATTGTACCTCTAAGCAATGATATGTATAATAGCACTTTGTCAATTTAGTACAAAAATAAGAGGGTAATGTGACTTACTATATTCGTATCATGTTTTTCATGTCTTTCCAAAGACTGCACAAGAATTAACAGCAATCATACACTAGATTCGCTATTTCAGTTATTGGGGATTTCTAAATCCTGCTAAAAGTAATTTTGGGTGTATAAAGATATTTCTATAAATATCTGAAGTCACAAAAGGCCTTCCCAGAGCCAAATTCTTACTTCTTTCCAAGCCAAATTTCACATGTGCATTCAATTTAACTGTTGGTTTTAAGCTCCTTATTCAGATTAACAGAAGATGGTACACGTGACAAAGGCCTTTCCCTTTCAGAGGATTCTCAACGAGGAGGCAGCAGCTATTTAAAACCAGTTCATATGCCAGATAGAAAACAGATTGTTACTGGTGAGAATCATGTAATGATGTTATGGTAATACTATATTTATAGTGTTAGACTATATTTATATGTAGTTTCTCTTTACATTGTATTTTGGGCTACAGGGACCGAACAGCTTTTGGTGTTAAATAAATAGGACTGTTGCCTGTGAATAAAGTTATAATGTTAAACTTGAAACTGTCTAACATTGTGTAGTTTCAAATAAAATAATATAATAAGGACACAACATGCACCATTAAAGCTGAGGTGGCCCATGATTACTATGCTTAATTCCACAGACTCCAATCATCATTATATATATATACACTACCGTTCAAAAGTTTGGGGTCACTTAGAAATTTCCTTGTTTTCGAAAGAAAAGCAAATTTTTTGTCCATTAAAATAACATCAAATTGATCAGAAATACAGTGTAGACATTGTTAATGTTGTAAATGACTATTGTAGCTGGAAACGGCTGATTTGTAATGGAATATCTACATAGGCGTACAGAGGCCCATTATCAGCAACCATCAGTCCTGTGTTCCAATGGCACGTTGTGTTTGCTAATCCAAGTTTATCATTTTAAAAGGCTAATTGATCATTAGAAAACCCTTTTTGTTAGCACAGCTGAAAACTGTTGTGCTGATTAAAGAAGCAATAAAACTGGCTGCCTTTAGACTAGTTGAGTATCTGGAGCATCAGCAATTGTGGGTTCGATTACAGGCTCAAAATGGCCAGAAACAAAGAACTTTCTTCTGAAACTCGTCAGTCTATTCTTGTTCTGAGAAATGAAGGCTATTCCATGCAGAAATTGCCAAGAAACTGAAGATCTCTTACAACGCTGTGTACTACTCCCTTCACAGAACAGCGCAAACTGGCTCTAACCAGAATAGAAAGAGGAGTGGGAGGCCCCGGTGCACAACTGAGCAAGAGGACAAATACATTAGAGTGTCTTGTTTGAGAAACAGACGCCTCACAGGTCCTCAACTGGCAGCTTCATTAAATAGTACCTGCAAAACACCAGTCTCAACGTCAACAATGAAGAGGCGACTCCGGGATGCTGGCCTTCTAGGCAGAGTTGCAAAGAAAAAGCCATATCTCAGACTGGCCAATAAAAAGAAAAGATTAAGATGGGCAAAAGAACACAGACACTGGACAGAGGAAGATTGGAAAAAAGTGTTATGGACAGACTAATCTAAGTTTGAGGTGTTCGGATCACAAAGAAGAACATTCGTGAGATGCAGACCAAATGAAAAGATGCTGGAGGAGTGCTTGACGCCATCTGTCAAGCATGGTGGAGGCAATGTGATGGTCTGGGGGTGCTTTGGTGGTGGTAAAGTGGGAGATTTGTACAGGGTAAAAGGGATCTTGAAGAAGGAAGGCTATCACTCCATTTTGCAACGCCATGCCATACCCTGTGGACGGCGCTTGATTGGAGCCAATTTCCTCCTACAACAGGACAATGACCCAAAGCACAGCTCCAAACTATGCAAGAACTATTTAGGGAAGAAGCAGTCAGCTGGTATTCTGTCTATAATGGAGTGGCCAGCACAGTCACCGGATCTCAACCCTATTGAGCTGTTGTGGGAGCAGCTTGACCGAATGGTACGTAAGAAGTGCCCATCAAGCCAATCCAACTTGTGGGACGTGCTTCAGGAAGCATGGGGTGAAATCTTTTCAGATTACCTCAACAAATTGACAACTAGAATGCCAAAGGTCTGCAAGGCTGTAATTGCTGCAAATTGAGGATTCTTTGACGAAAGCAAAGTTTGAAGGACACAATTATTATTTCAATTAAAAATCATTATTTCTAACCTTGTCAATGACTATATTTCCTATTCATTTTGCTATATTTCCTATTCAAACTCATTTCATGTATGTTTTCATGGAAAACAAGGAAATTTCTAAGTGACCCCAAACTTTTGAATGGTAGTGTGTATATATATATATATATATATATATATATATATATATATAAATTCTCCAGGTACTCTAGGAAAAAAAAGAGTGGTTCCACCCAAGACTTTGCTACCTTTTTACTTAAAGAATACTGTAGCACTGAGTACACATAACTTTATTTTATACTACTACTACTACTACTACTACTACTACTACTACTACTACTACTAATAATAATAATAATAATAATAATAATAATAATAATAATAATAATAATAATAATAAACAACAATGTTTTGGTCAGCAACACATATCCTACAACAACAGGCCGGTGGTGGTTTTTTTTTTTTTGTGTAACGTTTTTTATAAGGAACACAGTGACCCAAAATGTATCTTTCAAGGTAGAAACACCATTGATACAGCACGTCTTCCTCTTTCTTGAAGGACTTGTTTTTCTGAAAGATGTGTTTATACGTGGCTGACTTACAATAGTGTTTACTTTTGGATAATTTTTATTTAGAAGATCATTAATTCAGTGCTAAATTTAAGTGGTTGCTTGGAGAATATTTAGATGATTTTAGAATCTCTGCATCAACTAGGTAGCTTGAATCAATTAGATTGTGCATATCATGTATCTGAGTGAGGCCAATGCAATGTCCCCCACCATAAATAAGCACAAAATTTAAAAAGTATACCATTTACAAAATACCCACAACAAGTTATTTTTGCCATAAAGAGCACAACTTTTCTTTGGAATATTTTCATTAACTCCTCCCCCCATGAAAAACATAACTTATTACGATTGTTTTCAGTAATGTTCTTTCATTCCCCTCTGTCTGAATGACATAAATAATTAATCAAACAATCAGCTTCAGTCTAATTTAGTTACAATTGACCAGTTTAAAAGATGCAATTCTGCAATTGATTACTTAGCGTTGAACGCTACTTGGTGATTTATTCCTTGCATACAGTGATTTAATAAAGAATGATATAGTATTGTAGTACTTACAATAAAAAAAACAAGTAGCATTATATACTTAAAGTGTACATGAGAAATGCATTCCTTTGACACCAGAGGGTGCTAACTGACACTGTAAAAAAGGAAAGTTGAAGAAACAAAGTATGAAGCAGATTCCATGCATAAAGTGTTTATTTCTCGTGAGCTGTATATACCTCATAAACATGGCTCAGATGTGCAGCCATTATGTAAAAGTAGGTGTTTTCAGCGAAAACAAAACAATTGTAAATAGTTATAAGTGAAATTCAGGCACTCTTAAAATTCCAACTGCAGCTTCTTCTTTTAACTAAGTGAAAAGGACAGCAGGATTTCATTATATGTTCCATAAGGGTCATTGCAGGTTACCATTAATAAAGCCACTAGCTGGTTTCTTCTCTGATAAAGCAGCTTCAGCACTTTTTGTGAATGGAATTATCAATTAACCAATTCCTTATTCAAGCATTCTGAATCTGAATGTGCACAATATGGTTCTTCGGCGCCGCTCATAAAGGTGAGTTTTAAACCTTGCATGTTGTTTTTATGAGATACTGTACTCATTATTTGAGGTGAAAAGGACTTTTCTTGCTAACAGGGGAGGGTAAATCTTTAGGGGTTGTTTTTTACATGTTTAGGCAACACAGTTGAATAGCATAAAAACATTTTATATTATCAAGATACCAAGGTTATAGCAAAAATATGAATTTCCAAATTATATATATATATATATATATATATATATATATATATATATATATATATATATATATATATACAGTACTGTGCAAAAGTTTTAGGCAGGTGTGAAAATATGCTGTAAAGTAAGAATGCTTTCAAAAATAGACATGTTAATAGATTATATTTATCAATTAACTAAATGCAAAGTGAGTGAACAGAAGAAAAATCTAAATCAAATCCATATTTGGTGTGACAACCCTTTGCCTTCAAAACAGCATCAATTCTTCTAGGTACACTTGCACAAAGTCAGGGATTTTGTAGGCATATAGTCAGGTGTATGATTAAACAATTATACCAAACAGGTGCTAATGATCATCAATTCAATATGTAGGTTGAAACACAATCATTAACTGAAACAGAAACAGCTGTGTAGGAGGAATAAAACTGAGTGAGGAACAGCCAAACTCAGCTAACATGGTGAGGTTGCTGAAGACAGTTTACTGTCAAAAGTCATACACCATGGCAAGACTGAGCACAGCAACAAGACACAAGGTAGTTATACTGCATCAGCAAGGTCTCTCCCAGGCAAAAATTTCAAGGCAGACAGGGGTTTCCAGATGTGCTGTCCAAGCTCTTTTGAAGAAGCACAAAGAAATGGGCAACGTTGAGGACCGTAGACGCAGTGGTCGGCCAAGGAAACTTACTGCAGCAGATGAAAGACACATCATGCTTACTTCCCTTCGCAATCGGAAGATGTCCAGCAGTGCCATCAGCTCAGAACTGGCAGAAAACAGTGGGACCCTGGTACACCCATCTACTGTCCGGAGAAGTCTGGTCAGAAGTGGCCTTCATGGAAGACTTGCGGCCAAAAAGCCATACCTCAGACGTGGAAACAAGGCCAAGCGTCTCAACTATGCATGAAAACACAGGAACTGGGGTGCAGAAAAATGGCAGCAGGTGCTCTGGACTGATGAGTCAAAATTTGAAATATTTGGCAGTAGCAGAAGGCCGTTTGTTCGCGGAAGGGCTGGAGAGCGTACACGAATGAGTGTCTGCAGGCAACAGTGAAGCATGGTGGAGGTTCCTTGCAAGTTTGGGGCTGCATTTCTGCAAATGGAGTTGGGGATTTGGTCAGAAATAATGGTCTCCTCAATGCTGAGAAGTATAGGCAGATACTTATCCATCATGCAATACCATCAGGGAGGCATCTGATTGGCCCCAAATTTATTCTGCAGCATGACAACGACCCCAAACATACAGCGAAAGTCATTAAGAACTATCTTCAGCGTAAAGAACAAGGAGTCCTGGAAGTGAGGGTATGGCCCCCACAGAGCCCTGATCTCAACATCATCGAGTCTGTCTGGGATTACATGAAGAGAGAGAAGCAACTGAGGCTGCCTAAATCCACAGAAGAACTGCGGTTAGTTCTCCAAGATGTTTGGGCCAACCTACCTGCTGAGTTCCTTCAAAAACTGTGTGCAAGTGTACCTAGAAGAATTGATGCTTGATGCTGTTTTGAAGGCAAAGGGTTGTCACACCAAATATGGATTTGATTTAGATTTTTCTTCTGTTCACTCACTTTGCATTTAGTTAATTGATAAATATAATCTATTAACATGTCTATTTTTGAAAGCATTCTTACTTTACAGCATTTCTTCACACCTGCCTAAAACTTTTGCACAGTAGTGTATATATATATATATATATATATATATATATATATATATATATATATATATATATATATATATACAAGACACATAATCAACATAGAATACATATTTAAGTGTTTTGAATCTCCAAATGAGAGGTTCTGTTTTCTCTATGGAGAGAATGCTGAGTCTCTAAAACTAGATATTTTATGGGTACTGTGATTGTTATGGATTGGTACACTGGGGCAAAGCAATAATGGAGAAGAATGATAACTGTAATTATTAAAGTTGGCAAGTCAGAATGTTTTTGAGTGTTCAAGATATATATATATATATATATATATATATATATATATATATATATATATATATATATATATATATATATGCGCCACAGATCCAATTACAGCATTAAATGCCAGTATTGTTGTAGAGAAAGGGACTCGTGGATTTTGATTAACAATGTTTTTAATTTAGTAATAAATTGGGTAGAAGGACTAAAAACAAATTGCAATCTGTGTCAATTAAGGAAGTTGGTCTATACATCTACGCTTAGGTGTGACAGTGACATGTTTAATGGACCATCCTTCTGGAAATAATATCACTCAAAATGAAGGTGAAACATGAATCAAGTTTATCACTGTATGACATAAAAGGGCCAAAAACATCAAAGTATTCGACAATGTGATACAAATATATTATTAAACCGTAAAAGCTTATTTATGGTAAAAGTGAAAAAAAAGTGGTGGCATGCTCAATGTTATATTAACACCGTTGGTAGTTTTGAAAAGTCAGTAAGTTTAAATCTGGTAATACAGTGATTATCTTTGATGAGGATATAGATGTTCTGGTCCAGTGAGAAGCAATCAAGTTTGTCAGGACTTCGACATAGAAAGAAGGAAAATAGAACAAAGGAAATAGAGGATTCAATCCAAAGTGAAATTAATTATTTCTTTCTATACAGAGTTCATTATCATATTTAGTATTTAATTAATGCAATACAGTAATGCATTTCAAACTCACTTGTAGATAGCTTCTGACCAGAACATTAAACAGGGCTAAGTATTGCACTGGGTTAATTCACTAGCCAGCTCAGGTCACACAAGTATTATGTGTTTGGTGGTCTCAACTTACATACACTGAATCACATGCATTGAAGCACTTCTTTACAGACATTGGCTATGCTTACAACAACTTTTGATATTCAGAATGGAACGTTCTTTTTCTACAATGTCGATGATGTAACCAAACCTTTAACAGACTATATATTGTATACAGTGTCCATTTAGTTTGTTTTACATCGTTCCATGGGTCAAAATGTGCCAAATCTCAGGGACAAACTGAAAAGCATAATTTTCCTTATCTCCTGTAAAGCATCATCCCCTCTATTATTATTATTATTATTATTATTATTATTATTATTATTATTTGTTTATTTAGCAGAGGCCTTTATCCAAGGCGACTTACAGAGACTAGGGTGTGTGAACTATGCATCAGCTGCAGAGTCACTTACAACTACGTCTCACCCGAAAGACGGAGCACAAGGAGGTTAAGTGACTTGCTCAGGGTCACACAATGAGTCTGTGGCTGAGGTGGGATTTGAACCGGGGATCTCCTGGTTACAAGCCCTTTTCTTTAACCACTGGTTAAAGAATCAAACAACCTCAAGGGCCCAAAATTGGCATTTGGGTTCTTATACTTGGCTCCTTTGTGGTATAGGCATAGCCTAAATCCCAAATGACTGTCTCTTGAAATGGTTTAATTCTCATCAGTCAATTACTCTTTATTGGAATTTATATTTAGAAGAACAATTGAATTTAAATCTTGGAGATGGAATCTATAAAATCCCTACTGCAAAGAATGGGGCCCTGCCAACCACACAGTCTCGTGATAGCCTAATTAATCAGATAATCAACACTGCTCAGCATACCATTTACAACACATTGAGGTAGAAATAAATAGGCAAAGGGTCAGCAGATTTAGTACAGTCAAATCCCCTAAGGAATTTAAACAGCAGCAAATGATCATAAGATGTATTTCCATTATTGACTACTCGGTGGGGGATGTTGTCTCTCTGTGGCTAGCCTCACGGAACTGATTTCAGGCCATGGGCTTCTCAGCCTCCTGATGCAGACTTCCATCCCTATTCAGTGAAGCAGCTTTGTGTGCGTCTTTCTCACTCTCCTGCCACGCCCAGCAGCCTGTCATTTTTACACAGACAGTTTCACTGCCACTTGCTCCCCTGGCAGCCTTATCAACAGACAGGTCATATGCATAAAATTAATTAACAACATATTATATAAACACTACCTTCACTTGTTTCTTTTAAACTGTTACTTAATACGTAATAGCGATTTTAAATAACCTACTTAATGAGTGCTATAAATTTGCTTCCTTTACTTAACAATTATAGTGATACTTATGGTTTCAACTTTGTTTTTGTCAAACTTTTCAAATAATTTTTATGCTGAGTGACAGCAGCTGTAAGGATTCTCAGCTCCTCCTCAGAAAACTTTTTCTTTCCGTGCACCAAGAGGACTTTGCTGTCCTTCCCCTGACATATTTTTTGGTTTGGTTTGATTTTCGTGCTCCACAAATCTCATACAGCGCCTCTCTGTTAAAATAACACTTGCAAAATCATTTACATCATAAAAGAGGAGAGACTGTTTTGTTATGCAGAATTATTTTTCTACATATACAATATTAACTTTACCTATGGGATAAACCCATTATATACAGTGTGTGCTTTTCTACAACCTTATTGTTTTAGTTTTACAAATCTTGATTGTATAGCTGCTCACACTGATGAAACTAATTTCACTGTGATTAAAACCTTAAACAAGTGTCAGTAACAGATTATATTTTACTTGTTTGCATCAATTCATTAGAGGAACACACACATTGTAAAGAAAATAAATAACAAAGTAGTACCTGTATGTTTAGAAGAGAACATTCTTATTCCCCACCATGTATATACATTACTGTACCTACAGTACTTCTAACAACTGTCCACTCAAAGGGCAGTGACCTAGAAATCTGACATCCTCAAGAACTTGTGGAACGGATATTCACACGGAGTTTCATCACAATAACGAGTGGTTCCCAAGACATAGGTAAAAATATACACTGAAAGAACAGGTTTTCTACATTGCTGTACATCTGTAACTGTAAAAGCAAGATGGCTACCGTCCGTTACTTTTAAATTCTGATAGGCAGCGCAGTGATTTAGAATATGTGACAAGGCTCCAACTGTCCGTATCCATCCAATATATGGACAGCTGGAACCTTGCTCAACCAATCACATTGCTTGTTTCACGTTCCATTGCCAGCCCTGGATATAATTAATTCTCACAGAAATCCGCAGAAAATTCCTAAAATCTGCAATGAGAAAAGAGTGTTTTCTGCAAAATTCTGCGGCAATTACTTTTTAATGAAAAACAGTGTGGATGAGTATAAATAAATAAGAACAATTAAGTCACAGTTTGTTAAATTCATTTTTTTTTATTAAATTAAATCACATTACTAAAATCTGAAGAAAAAAAACTCAGAACAAACATGTTTGCCATATTTTATGGAAATCAAAGAAGAAAAAGAAAGCAAAGAGAGTTCACTTTTTTACAATAAAGCAAACAGTTCACTTTTTTACAATAAAGCAGAGTTCACTTTTTTACAGTAAAGGAAAGAGAGTTCACTTTTTTACAATAAAGCAAAGAGAGTTCACTTTTTTAAAACTCTTACAGTAATGACTATTGGATGCCATTTTTTAAAATATACATATAACATAACAATTCTTAAATAAATTAAATACAGTTATGGCCAAAACATATGACTATATTTAATCACATTAGTAATACTAACATTGACTGTGGATAATTGCAAAGCATATGACATGGTTTATTTAGATTTCCAGAAAGCTTTTGACAGAGTCCCACATAAAAGATTAATTCTCAAAATGAACGCAGTAGGGATTCAAGGAAATGCATGCAGATGGATCAGGGAGTGGTTAATATGTAGAAAACAGAAAGTACTGATTTGAGGAGAAACTTCAAAATGGAGTGCCACAGGGATCAGTATTAGGTCCTCTGCTATTCCTAATCTACATTTATGATTTAGATTCTGGTATAGTAAGCAAATTTGCAGACGACACAAAAATAGGAGGAGTGGCAAACACTGATGCAGCAGCAAAGGACATTCAAAATGATCTAGACCGCATTCAGAACTAGGCAGACACATGGCAAATGACATTTAATAGAGAAAAGTGTAAGGTACTGCACACAGGTAATACAAATGTGCATTATAAATATGATATGGGAGATACAGAAATTGAAAAAAGGAATCCATGAAAAAGACCTAGGAGTTTATGTTGACTCAGAAATGTCTTCATAGACAATGTGGGGAAGCTACAAAAAAGGTCAACAAGATGCTCGATATATAGTGAAAAGTGTTGAATTTAAATCAAGGGAAGTAATGTTAAAACTTTACAATGCATTAGTAAGTCCTCATCTAGAATACTGTGTTCAGTTCTGGTCACATCGCTACAACAAGGATATTGCTGCTCTAGAAAGAGTGCAAAGAAGAGTGACCAGAATTATTCCGGGTTTAAAAGGCATGTCATATGCAGACAGGCTAAAAAAACTGAATCAATTCAGTCTTGAACAAAAAAGACTACGCAGAGATCTGATTCAAGCATTCAAAATTCTAAAAAGTATAGACTATGTCAACCCAAGGGACTTTTTCAACCTGGAGCAATTTTGTACAAATGTAACAGGGTAATTTTTAGAAACATGTGTTGTTCACCAAAATGTTGTAATTTTAAAACATATCCACATCAATACAGCACATAGAAATAGTTTGGAAGCTATGACAAGCGCTTGGAAGCAGTGGCAGCTGATAAACTAGCTTTTTTGTTTCTTTGACCAAGGCCACAATGTGAAAGTGCTACTATCACATACCACAAAACAAACAGGAAAGTAATGATTTAAAAAAAAAAAAAAAAAAAGCGGATTAGTCATCCCAAGTAGTGCGAGCAGACTGTTCTGTGGGATAAATATAATTAGATTTAATATGTTTATATTAAAAACATAAATTAAAATTAAATACAGTAAAAGCTTGGTCATCCGAATAACTTGGGGGGACATAGAAATAGTTTGTATAAATGGACATTCGGTTGAACGCAAGTTTACAAAACATCAATAAGCACTGGTCCTGAAATCAGAGTACCCTTTTTCCTGTCTTGCATGAACCACATGTACAAGCTTTTTCTCTCGTGTTGTCTTGACAGAGTCACAGAGTTCTTCGCAGTGCTGTGGCGGTGCTTGAATCCATGGTACTCAAGAATTTCTTGTTTGTGTTTTGCAGTTTTTGTGTCAGTAATGGCTGACTTTCCCATGCCATACTTTAGCAAGTTGAACAGCACGTTCAATCTTTTCCAACCATTCAATAACTTTTCAGCTAGAGTAGGCACTGTCCTTTTTAGTTTTTAAGCCATTTTGAATAGGGACACGCTTGCAGTGTGGTTAATAAGGTGATTCGGATCAAAGGGGTTTGAAGTAATGGGTTTCTGCTGCATATATGAATATTGGCATTTTCTATTGATCAATTAATCACACCTTTTAATCTGACATGTTGAGCTACCATTTGCATTTCCTTCATGTCAAATAAAAATACATCAAGAGCATACAGTATATATTACTGTAAATAGTCAGCTGTACTACAATCTAGAATACTGTATTTAACAGACAGGTTTTTTTTAGAACATAAGCTTTCTAGTGCTACTGTGAGGAGACTTGGTGAACGCAATAGCTAGCTACATCGAGAGTAGCATCTTCTTGCACTATAATATTATTAAGGCAGGACTAAATAAGACCAATGTTTTGTAGAGTAGTTCAAATTAACATTACACTTAAGATGTAAGGCTATAGTTAATGCATACCCCATTAGTTATCGTTAAAGTATATACTGTATTTATTGGGTTATAGGGTTTACGCACATAGGGGCTGATGTAAGGATAGGTGCAGTGCAAACAATTGCGGCTGCAAAATCCAAATTGACTAGCGGCCAGGCAATTATTTTGCACTGCGGTCTATATAAGCTTAAGAGCAATGCAAATTACTCAACATGCACAAATAATGAGCCGCAATCATGATAATGAGGGTCGCGATTTTAGCAGCTGCACTTACAGCCCAGAGGTGAGGCAAGTTTGGAGTACAGAGAGCTGCTGTATGAGATTTGTGGAGCACGAAAATCAAACCAAACCAAAAAATGGCAGCAAAGTCCTCTTGGTGTCCAGAAAAGTTTTCTGAGGGTGAGCTGAAAGTCCTTACGGCTGTGGTCACTCAGCATGAAATTGATTTATTTGGAAAAGTCTCAGCCGACATCAGTTATGTTACCAAAGAGAGTGTGCGTGTGTGTGTGTGCTTCATTGTAATATGTTTTGGTGGTTATTTACATGGTTATTGTTTTATGCGATTACTATACATAAAATTACTTATTGACCCATTAACTCACAAAATTACTTATTAATGACACATAGCTCAACACATATTTTTGCTTATCATTTCTGTGAAAAAATAAATATATAAAATAAAAATGCTATTTTTAATAAATATTTGTTGCCCTCCCAAACATAATCTCTTTCTCTCAAAAACCTTACCAAAAAAGTTGTAACAATAATCCCAGCCTGCTGTACACCACCCTACAATAAGGGAAGGGTGTGTTTATTGAAGATGTTTCTGTTCCTCATCGGTTGTGGGGAAAGCATTAGCCCTAAGTATGTCCATGCAGTTCACTAAAATAAGCGCTCCTGTGAGCTGTCTCCATTGCCTGGTGACCGGGCTTTTCATTTTGTCTAATGCCAAGTGCAGATCCTGCAACATATCCCTGTATCCATCTCCATACTGTGAGCTCCATGTATACATAAAGTCGTAAGCAGGTTTCCACATTGCCTATGAAGAAAAGAATAATACATACAGTAAGGCAACTGGAATCTGTTCATTTTTTAAAGAAAGGGCCGTATAAGAGCACTATTAAATGACTGTGTTACATCAAAATAACAGCCTTGCAGCCTCTCAAATACACATACAGTACAGATCTAGCAAGACTTGGTGACATGTACTGTACTTTCACTGACAGTTTCAACATTGCCAAGCCATTGCTGTTCTTCCTGCACCAAATTGAACATATTCAGACCACATACATAAAGGAGCAGACTAACCTCAGAGCTAACTTCTCCATTCTTTCCCTTGTGAGGTGCTTCGTAACCATCAATCTGAGCTTTTGTTAGTCTTGATGCTTTTTCAGCAAGCTCCCTCCATCGGATTCCAAGCTCTACAGCAGTTGTCAGGATGACTGTGTTTTGAGTAAGACGCGCAACAAGTCCTTGACAATCTATCTTTAAAAGTGCCTATAAAGACACAACACAAAGTGATGTTTTGTAATATAACATTGCTTGCAGATGTATAAACTGTCAAATATTTCATAACAAAAAATAATAACATGTATGCAGACAGAAAACAAATATGGAGAGAAACTAAATATGGAGATTTAATGTGATTTTCTTGAGAAGTAAAATACAAGACTGTATCCAGTACCATTGTCCCACACCTCTCCTAAGCACTCAGGATTTAACCTAAGGTATGGAAATCTTAAATCTTAAAGTTTAGTTAACATTTTTCAGTATTGTACATTTAATGTGTGGCAAAATTGTGACACTATGTATGTATTAAAGTACTATGACACTTAAGATGAATTTTGAGTCTTCAGAAAAAAAACAATATATTAAACATGAGCTGCAGTACTTACAGTTAGAAGCTCGTGCTGGAATTTCCTCTTGCTTTTATCTGAATGACAGTCTTCTTTCAACTTCTCTAGAATGCAAGCCACTTTGTCTGCTTCACTTTGTGCCTGGGTTCTGCTAATGTCTTCAAGCGACAAACAAGGGTACCCGAGTGCTTCAGCAAAGGCCTTCCAACTAGGGATTTGCTCAGTACACAGAGACTGAATTGCAGAGTATATATATGTCAGCTTCTTAAATGGAAGTACGATTTGATCAAGGAGAACTTTGGTACCAAGTGTCACGTCAGTAAAGTCAATGACTTGATCTTTTGAAATTACCTTGACATTTTTACAATGCACAAGACCAACCTTCCCTCGCAGAAATCCAATGTACCACTCTTTCACTTTGGTTAGTCCTATTGCTTTCACCTTTTCTAATCCAAGAAGTGCAATTGTATCTCCTTTGAAATACTCCAGTAAGTATTCAATCTTTGGCTGCCTAAGCACAGATTTCAAGGCAATCCCATAGCGTGATATATGAACTGTCCTATCCTGAAACTTAGGACATTTTAAAACTGTTATCTCAGGTATAGGAGCAGATCGTCCAACCTCCTTTCGTCTCTGAAAGCGTCTCTGCTGGTATTTGTCAGCAGATTTTGGTGCAGCACCAGGGGTTTTCACACTGAACTGCACCAAAACTTCATGGTTTAAATTTTTTACTTGGATGGCCAGGTTAAAGGAGTCATGTTCTCCTGTGCCAGCCATAGACAACGGAAACTGGGGACGAAGCACTCTGCCCATTTTTAACTGCACAAGTTTTATCTGTTTAATTTGTTCTGTGGCTTTGACTTCAAATTTAGAATCAAGTGGAAAAGCTTCAATCTGCAGATCTTGGAGTTTTTGAAGATGGAACTGATTCTTCCCCCAAAGCTGCAGCACAACTGGTGGCAAATTTCTGTGAGCCTTTTTCATGTCTGAGATGGCAAGTTTTTCCGGTGTTTGATTATGACTGAAAACTGCACATACTGCTGTAAAAGATGGGTGGATGTGCTTTGGACCATAAACTCCAATTGTGATTTGTTTAGAGATGTAATCCCAAACCGACAAAGCTGGAGGCTGAAGGCGTGTTGCTTTTGCTGCTGCAATAATATACATACATGGGCTTAATGTTTCCAACTTCACTTGTAATGTGTCTTCATAAATGTAACAATTCTGCATCTTTTCATAGGGTCCTTCTTTTTTTTGGCCACACAGACAGACAATGTCAGTCATGACTTGGCTCAATGGGTCATTCTTGATCTCAGCAGCAATTTTCATCTCTAATGAAATACATTCCTTTGTTCTGAGGTTGCTGACTCGGACTTCCAAAAGCGGGCTCACTGTTGTTGAATAATCATTGTTTAGTCCTTGCGGAGGATCAAGAACAGCCTTTAAGGAAATTTCCTGAGTTTCTCCTGGTGCAACATGGCCTAAAGGTATATGGGCGCAGATATCAGAGTCAGGTAACTGTACAGACCCTCCATTATGATCAACCTTACAGACTACATGTGTCTCTGCAGCCTGGGTCTGAGACCAACCAGGGCTCTGACTTATCATGCCCAAATCAAGGCATGATCTAGTGAGCTGCCTGTGGCTCAGCCACGCCATTTTGTATGCTTCTTTGTCATTCTCAAGCCACTTAAAATCTGGAGTCAAAAACTGGCTTGCAGCAATGCTGCTTTTTTTAGGGGCTTCTTTTCGTTTCGATATCCAAGAGATCAGAAGTGCTTTTG
Source organism: Acipenser oxyrinchus oxyrinchus (assembly GCA_030684275.1). Lineage (NCBI taxonomy): Eukaryota > Metazoa > Chordata > Actinopteri > Acipenseriformes > Acipenseridae > Acipenser > Acipenser oxyrinchus. Next base: position 7,944,718 of record CM060249.1, read on the forward strand.
CACCTTCCGGACTTTGAGTTGGCTGTTTGAAATTTCAGCAGATGATTGACATCCATTTCATCAGACGAAGAGCCGATTGACTCTGTTTTGTCATCATGAAATGTTGCAAAGGGATCCTCTTTCAATATAGACACATGTGCATTTGCTTTCTCATTTTCACTTGTATGGACAATATCATCCAGGAACGGGTTTGAGCCCGACAGTCCTTTCCAAAATGGGTTGGAGCTCTGGATGGCAGGCTTATCATCGGCCTTTAAAATAAGCCAGTCTAAATCATTTCCTGCCTGAGGCCCATCAATATTACTTCCTGTGGAACAAAAGTGTGTATTTTAAGAATACTGCTTCACTGATTACTTCAAGTGAAAAATGTACATAAACAACACATTTAATGAATGTAAATCAATATAAACATTCTGAAAGATATGAAAAACTGAAAATTATACAAGTCAAAGAAAATCCTATTCAAAGGTCATGATAGGTTCTATTTGTATTTTAAATATTTAATGAATGCACCCTTTGATCTTTTGATTGATTATTCTACAAATCTTTCTAACAGCACTCGAAAAAGTCAATTATTTTTTACCGATTCAACACTTACCATTGTTTATCCCTTACTTAACTAAAGAACAAGCCATTACTGATTATCCTATTCATTGGGGATTTTGACTACAGCTGTTACCTGTAGGGAGTAAATTGTATATTTTTTGTGAAAGGAAAATACACCAGTAATGTTAGACTTCAGAGTTTTTAATTTGACCTCTAACCTCAATGTAGGTAAATTCTTGTTTACTGAGGTTATGGGTCCAAAGCAAGGAATACTGCTAGAGACGTTTTAACACAAACTGTATCATATGAGACTTCAAATTAGTCAGTACTGGGGATTGAATTAAATGAAAGTCCATGCACTAGTTAAGAGAACATACCTTTCAAAATGTTGTTGTTGAAGGGTCCATCATCATCCAAATCAATCAATGTCCCTTCAGATCTGGTCCGGGCCAAACCTCCAGTGCGAAATGAATGTGGTCTAACAGCTGCCATTGTTACACCTGTAAAATTAACATGCAGTACTGTGACAGGCTGCCAGGCACTTTAGCACTCCACAGCATTGTAGGTCTTTGAGTACTTGTGTGTAGTTTGTCTTACCTGCCAATCTGCTGGTAATGCATTTCAGATATTCAGATTTTTATTTAGAGGTGCCCTCAAGACTGAAGGAAGTACTCAAGGCTGTACTTTTGCTTCACAATAACCAAAACACTTTTTTATCATAAATCAGAATGCAGAACAAGCACTTTCACATTTTATGCTACTTTAAGGTGTCCATCGAGATATGATGGAATTTTACGCAGGCAGAGACCGCATAGCAGCAGGGGCAGGGGGGCGCGGCCCGTGTGTGTGTGCCTTTATTTTACAGCAAGACCTTACAGTAACACGTCAAAATAGAAAAATATCACAGGAGTAAAAAATACGTTGTGTAGGCCTTACTTTACCTCAGTGAATTAACTACAAAACAATGGATGCCAAATTCAAGTTAAACATTGCTCTGTTTATTCCCGAAATAAAGTAATAAAGTTTCAGAGATCACGTTTATGCAGAATTCTGTGTTATATACACAGGACATTTTAATAAAAAGCAAAAAAATAACAGCAGTGCGTTTCACAGATGTAAAAGACAATAGAACCCCTTTTCATCCCTATTCAATAATTTTGTTCACATTACGAAGTAGTTTTATGCAATGCAACATGTAAAAATGGTTCCACTGCTCCCTGCATCCTCTTTTATATATAAAAAAAAAGAAAGCAGCTGAGGTCTTAGTATCCCATGTAGCACTGTGCATGTCCCAGGTACAAGAGTGACTCAGTAATCTGTATCAGAGCATCTTGCCTGTTGAGCCAAGAATTTGGACAAGTAAAACACATGCTCAAAAATCATGTTTATAAGACCATGGATGAGGCCTGCAGGGCTTTTATTGAGAACTATTCCGACATCCTTCCTGCTTTCACAAAACGCAGCAATTGCAATTACGATACTTGTATGTATACCAGCAGAACGGGGTCTTAGCCGTCAGAACAGAGTGCAGACCAGCAAACGCTCTCGTTTACATGAGTATCATCTAAAACATGACCATTTCAATGGAAGCACCTGAGAATTATTAAGACTTTGATATGGAAAGAGCACAAGTCATTTTTTGACTGGGTGCTAAAAGGAAGAGTTTAAGAACTTTTAAAAAGCAAAACTGTAAACCGTTGTGATGTTGACAGCTACCCGCACAGACATTGGTACATGTTCTACAACTGATTTTTACGTCGTGAACGGGGGATTTTCAAAAGAACGCGCTTCATGGTAAACTTGTCTTTGTCTATTTCAACTACCATTATTTATACTGTGTACTGCTTTGCATGTTAACTTCATTAATCTGAAATAGTTACATTGGAAAATAATAAAACTATGTTGATGCAATATGCAGATGTTATGGCTGAAAACGCAGGTTTTGAGATGGTATGCTTTTTACAAATGCACTTTTTTAAAGGCTAGCGCAACCTCTGCCACATTTTATTTATTTACTTATTTTCATTTCCTTGCCATTACCGTTTCTTCACAGTAAACAGTGGCTACAGACACGTTTTCATAAAGTAATAAGATGAGGTTTACTTGTGCCTTATTTTAGCTGAAGAAAACCAAACAAAAACTGAAACTGAACTTTAAACACTTCAAATAAAACAAACGTGGAAATGGTGTCAAATGATGGGGGAAAAGACTCACCATTTTGGCTCTCATTTATTACATTCCACATAATAGTCACAACAAAAAATACATAATATATACCATCTATATAAAAATCACTACACAACATTTCCAGCAAGTTGGGCACTGTTTAAGCGAGGAATTTCAGAATGACGTGCTTGCCTTTTTTCTGCCATGAGATTCTCATTCGCGCTAAAGCAGCACAACGCTTTTTTGACCCAGATAGCTTGCCATAGACAGCACTATGCTTGCACGCACATAATCTGGTTTGTTTACTTTTTGCTGTCTAAAACTTTTAAAATAGTGGCTCATGAGCTGCTCTGTTGATCCTGTGTTTTTTTTATATCTATATTAATCTTGCATATCACACAGAGCTCTTTTTCATTTGCCATGTTTGTGTAGTGCAACTTTTGGCGAGGCGGTAAATAAGTGTAAGGTATTTTTGTAATTTCACGCGAATACGAACATCTGAATTTTGTATCCAAATACATGTCCAAAAATATTTGTTCGAATATTCAAATATTTGTCCCAGCACTAATTATCTGTGATAAAAAAGACAATAAAAAGGGGGTGTTAAGGTTCAAATTGCAAGTGAACTTAATGAATAATAATAACAACGTAAATTACATATCAATATTAAATACTCTTAAATATAATTTTCTTTTTGATAATTCAGGAACGGAATATATATATATATATATATATATATATATATATATATATATATATATATATATATATATATATATATATATTTATTGTATTTACATTTTTAGAACCTTGAAATCTTTTCGTGGGTTTGCCTTTGAATAACCCATCGCGAAGCAGAAAATTCACTTAACCCAAACCCGATCTGAAGAAGATCATCAGAAAACACAGCAGTGAGCAGCAACATCACAGTGCGAGTCGGTCTTCTAATTAAAGCTACAGTACCACATTAACTGCACAATACACAACAGAGTACCATCATTTTTGCTGTATTCTGAATAAAATAACACATCAAATAGCAACCTAAATATTGTACGTTTGTTTAATTCTAACAAATCAAAAAACATCTGAATAGTGCAACTGGTCCAGAATGCTGACAAGTACAAAACAAACTGAACATATTCCATTGTCTTCGAAATCATGCAGTGGATACCTTTCAAATACCTGATTATTTTTAAGATTCTTCTGTTGACATTCAAGGCTGTCCGGGAAACTGGCCCTAAATATTTATCGGACTGCTTCATCCCTACATCCCTAGGTGTCAGCTGCACTCTCCAAGCTCAGAGCTGCTGGCTGTTCCCTTGACCAGGTGTGTCACTTTGGGGGGGGGGGGGTCGGAGTTTCTCCACAAGTGCTCCTAAACTTTGGAACTCGCCACTAGTTGTGAGAGGCTCTCATTCTCTTGAGAAAAGGAAACCACTGGTAAAAACACATTTGTTTTTCGTAGCTTTTGGTAATGGGGAGTTTTTCTTTATTTTAATGTAAATCAGTTTTGTAATGATTGTAATCATGTTTTGATTTTAGTTATGACATTGTAGTTTGTATTTTTTTTTTCTGTAAAGCGCTTTGGGGTGGCATTGTCATTAAAGGCGCTATATAAAAATACATCGATTGATTGAAATATTGTAACCTGGCCAAAACAATCGAAAATACATTCCAACAATATAGACTTGTTGCACTATTCAGATTATTTTATTTATGCTATCTGTTAGAATGTAACAAATGTAGAATGTATAGGTTGCTATTTGATGTGATATTTTATTCTGAATACAGCAAAAATAATGGTACTCTGTTGTGTATTTTGCAGATAATGTGGTACTGTAGTTTTAATTGGAAGACCGACTCGCACTGTGATGTTGCTGCTCACTGCTTGAGTTAGGCTGTGATTTCGGATGATGATCTTCAGATCGGTTTTGGGTTAAGTGAATTTTCTGCATCGCGATGGGGTTATTCGCAATACAAAAAGATTTTGGGGTTCTAGATGGGGTTGTATTTTGGGTTGAGGTCCTAACATATACAGTGCTCCCTCGCTATAACACGGATCTCGGGGGACACACAATATGAGCTTTATAACCGAAGACCGTTATAAAGGGGGGAGGGGATGTTGGGAGCCATGGGACACATAACACAGCAGTGTGGAGTAGTGGTTAGGGCTCTGGACTCTTGACCGGAGGGTCGTGGGTTCAATCCCAGGTGGGGGACACTGCTGCTGTACCCTTGAGCAAGGTGCTTTACCTAGATTGCTCCAGTAAAAACCCAAATGTATAAATGGTTAATTGTATGTAAAAAAAAAAAAATAATGTGATATCTTGTAACAATTGTAAGTCACACTGGATAAGGGCATCTGCTAAGAAATAAATAAATAAATAAATAATAATAATAATCTGACTAAAATACAAAATAAAATAACTCCATCTCTATAATGCACATATAATGAAGCAAAAATTTAACTTTCTGTGAATTAACCATGCATAAAGCACCATGTAATCAACGCCATGTTTTTTACAAAAAAAAAAAGGTAACATTCCCACTCGTGGATCATTTTAATTAGCAGTTTTTAAACTATAAATAGCCTGACTAAACAGCGGTCGGGAGTTCAGGTCAAAGCAAGCAAACCAAGTGTGAGAAGGAGAGCGGGTTGGGAGAGGGAAGAGGGAATGGGCTCGCCCAGGTTCGGCTGCGGAGCGGGCTGAAAGCCCCACCTCCTCTCGCAGCAAAAAAAGTAAATACATTTGGAAAGATAACCACATAATAGGCCTAATATTTATTTAGTTATCAAACACATGATGAAGACGACGTCTGTGTTATAAAGTGCCAGCGCAGCTTTTCTTCAGTTCAGGTACTGTATCAAAAGGGAGAGACAGAAACAGAAGTTAGACTGAGAAGTTGTTTACAGTTTGAACACCGGTACTGTACTTACTGTAGAAATACTACATGAATCACTAGTATAGGGAATTGAAGGACATGCTGTAGGAGCGTTATATTTGAGGCACGTTATAACCGAGGGAGCACTGTGTGTGTGTGTGTGTGTATATATATATATATATATATATATTTACATACCCCAATGGAAATCTATAAATTCTAGAAATGTCTTGAAAACAAATCATTTCAGGAAAAATCTTTTGCAGCAAAAGTTTTGCTTTTGTGGATGTGGAAAAAAATTACAAGAAATACATGTCTACAATTATTTATTTCAGCAATTTTTTTGCAAAACTCCAAAAATGCTAATTAAAAAGTATTCATACCCTTTGATGCTATGATAGTATTGTCTACAAGGTGCTAGAAATTTCAATATGATAATGCAGAACCTAATTCTAGAAAAGTCTAGAAAATGCTGGATTGTAGGTTTAGGATGATTGCTGTTATTACCAATCCCAGTCCCAGTATTTCCCAGTCAAAATAAAAAGTAAAGAGCTAACTGAAGACCTCAGGCAGAAAATTATTTATTGTCATGAAGCTGGAGAAGGATACAAGAGGATTTCCAAGCATTTGAGTATCCCAATTTCAAATATTGTTTCTATTATCAAGAAGTACAAGACTACTGTCACAATGCTCCTTCGGTCTGGAAGAAAGAAGGTTCTTTCACCAAGAACAAGTAGAAGAATTGTGAGGAAGGTTAATAACAATCCGAGATTTACTGCCCAAGATATTCAAAGTGAACTGGCTGCAAGTGGGACTGGCGTTTCCATTTCAACCATAGGTCAAGTATTGCATGGTGAAGGTCTCAATGGTTGCAGGCTAAGGAAAAAGCCACTCTTAGGAAAACGTCACAAGGACAATCGCTGAAAGTTTGCAAAACGGCATTTAAATGATGGATATCTGGTCAAAGGTGTTGTGGAGTGTTGAAACAAAAATTGAGCTATTTGGTCACGCTGATAGTTGTTACATTTGGAGAAAGTCTGGTGAGGCGTACAAAGAAAAGAACACCATACCTACTGTCAAGCATGGAGGTGGTAATATCCTTCTAGAGGGCTGTTTTTGCTCTAATGGCACAGGAAATTTAGTTCCAATAAATGGTAAAATGGATTCTATAGCATACTAAAATATATTGGCCAATCATCTGAAACCCTCTGCTACAAAACGATTTAAAGCACAACTGGACATTCCAACACAACAATGATCCAAAGCACACATCAAACTCTACTTCAGAATGGTTAAAGAAGAATAAAATCAAGGTTCTGGAATGGCCTTGTCAAAGTCCCGATCTAAACCGGATTGAGAATCTTTGGTATGAGTTGAAGAAGGCTGTGCACGAGAGAAGTCCTTGGAATTTGAATGAACTGGAACAATTTTGTGTTGAAGAATGGTCAAAAATAACTAAAGAATCATGCCGAAGCTCATTGACAAATATTCTAATTGTTTAAAAGAGGTTATTATTACTAAAGGTGCCTCAACTAGCTATTAATTTAGTTTTCCTTGTCAGGATATGAATACTTTTGAATTAGCATTTTTGGAGTTTTGCAAAAAAATTGCTGAGATAAATAATTGTATAAATCTATTTCTTGTAACTTTTTTTCCTCATCCACAAAAGCAAAACTTTTGCTACAAAAGATTTGTTCCTATAATTATTTGTTTTTCGAGAAATGTCAAGAAATTATAAATTTCTATTGGGGTATGTAAACTTTTGACTACAACTGTATACTTTGAGGTATTGGTGTTCAGTGGTTATTCTTAAATACCATCTGTTGACATCCAAGCAATTATACTACTGAAGCCGCTCCATTGTACAGCTATGGCCACAGGTTTTGCATCACCGTATAGAATGAAGTAAGTTTGCTTCATAGTCAAATGATACCTGCCAAATAATCTCAATATGCTTAATGAAAAACTTACAAAAATGGAAAAACATGAAATTTCCAAATCCAACATGGAATACTGTACTACTATTATGGCTTCCGGTAGACTTTTGCGGTATCATTTTGTAGTTTTTTTGATTACATGATGTTAAACAAAAGCTCTAAATTTTGTTCATATAGTTGTTGTTTTTTTCTAGGTGATGCAAAGCTTTTGGCCCCAGCTGGAGTACATTTTTAATTTTCCACCATAACTAAAGGTCATTACGTGGGTGCAACTTGCAATGACATTCAATACTGTACTGTGGCTGAAAGTGAGAAGTGTCAGCAAAAAAGTGATTTATACTCTTTTCAAGGCTGGGAAATATTTTACCAACTACGTCACAATGACCTGCCGGCTTTTCTGACTCAGAATGTATACTCAGGAAATTGTTATTTTGCCCTTTAATAATAACAAGTCAAGTCATTTGTTTTTCATTTATGTAAAATAACAATCTAGTACTACTGCCCTCTATGGTCCTTTTATTATTATTATTATTATTATTATTATTATTATTATTATTATTATTATTATTATTATTATTATTATTGTGTCAGTATTCAGTCTTAAGAACTGGTTGCCAAATGTTTTTTTAATACCTGGTTTGGATCACTGATGGTGGTAAAGTCAAAATTATGGTTATAACTTCTAACACTTAAAATACAATATAGCAGGTTTTCTTTTGTGTCTTTTGAAAATGATGCTGTTTGTAAGTTATCTTCAGATGTTATATGCAGCGGTCCAGATAAGGCATACCTGCTGTTTTACGATTAAGGGTCTATTCTGACTTGGTTTATTCGCTGGAAGAAATACAACACCATATATGGTCATGTAAGCCCTTCTTCATAAACCAAGTCAGAATAGACCCCTAAAAGATCAGAAATATGCACCAAATTTAATGCGTAGAAATGTGCATAGCCTCACCTAAAACTTCCACTAACTACATCTCCCAGAATACAATGTCTTTAGTTACTAGCAAACTGTCCACAAGACAAACCAACCCAACAAACATTATCCAATCTCTGGCTAGCCCTGTTGTCTTTGCAACCAATCACAGTAAGAATAAGAAAAATTAAGCGCTACAGTTAGTGTGATACCTCGAAAAAAAGATGTGCTGAGGCGATAATGAACCTTATAAAACACACAGGAGGCTGTGTGGTCCAGTAGTTAAAGAAACAGGCTTGTAACCAGGAGGTCCCCGGTTCAAATCCCACCTCAGCCACGGACTCATTGTGTGACCCTGAGCAAGTCACTTAACCTCCTTGTGCTCCGTCTTTCGGGTGAGACGTAATTGTAAGTGACTCTGCAGCTGATGTATAGTTCACACACCCTAGTCTCTGTAAGTTGCCTTGGATAAAGGCGTCTGCTAAATAAAATTATCACACGTGGTCGTACGGTCGTTCAAAGTAACATTGCAGTTAAAATGGCTCTTTTTTATTCCCTACCCCATTACCATTAAAGATTGTACAGTATGTATGTATGAAAATACATTTTACTCTTTCAGTGTTAAAATTAGAGGGTAAGTTACTCCGTGACCCAAAATCTTATCTGGAGCGTTGATTGTAGGCGTTCATTTTAACTGGGTCAGCATGTGTTTACACCTGCCCATAGTTTTATCTGATTGAATTTCAAGATTGATGTAGCTACCCTTATAAGTTTAGCATAGTATATGCGTATGGTTATTTGACTGTGGTAAATCACATTTTTTAAACTCAATTTACCATGCTTATATAATAAAAACAAGTACATCTACAGTATAACTAGGGCTTCTGTTTTTTCTGGTTTTTATTAATTACATTTTTCGGTGCTTATTATGAGCTATTTTCGAGTAATATGTATTTTTTTTTTCGGGGGTTATGCTTTTTATATAATATGTGAAATTATTGTTTTCGGTTACTTTCGCTTGTTTCGGTCACAGTATGTATAGTAACTCCACAATACTTGCACAGTTCAATTGTAGGGGAGACCGGGGGCGGTTGTAACACAGGTCATTTGTAACACCTTGAATTTCTCCAATCTGAAGCTAGAGTGATGAAACTCACTCTGTACATGCTTTAAGTTCCCTGCCTGCCTCTAGAAAAGAAACTACCTGTGCTTAAAGCTTAAGATTTTATCTGCAAAAAACGATTTTTGAGGTTGGTAAGTACATTTTTTCACCAGCTTTATTTTTGTGATATATTCCTGAGTTCCCCAGTATGAATCCAAACCTCCATGAATCCAAACCTACATTGATTGTTGTTAGTTTTGATGTTTCTTGCCAGAACATGAAGTTTAATAATGACTCCCAGTTGTTACAATTGACCCCATACAACACTAGCTCATCTTTTATTCATTAAAGCCAGTGCGATCTGGCAAAATCATTTGATATTTGCCATGTAACATTGTCCAGATTTTGTAAGGCCAGAAAGACGTTGGCTGAGGAAGGATCTAGTAAACTACCTCATAGGCTTCTGCAATGCAGCTCCAGTCTTCACTGAGGAGCGGGGGACTGAGTTCCCGTAAGCAGGATCTTAAATTGCGCATTGTGTAAGACAATGCTGGACTTATTTAATAGTTGATATCGACAACACAAGTGTTGAGAAAACTGGCTGTAGCCTATCCTCTGTGTTCACGGCCCTTTTCATTTATTCCTATTAAATAGCGGAAAGTGGATCTGAAACTATCTTAAAAGTAAAGAGGTGTCTTAAATAAGAATGATAGTAATTGTGTGTGTGTATACAGCCTCCCAACACATCAACACATTGTTGGACATTGTTTGAGTTTAATAAATATATATCTTATTGAATAAAGACATCCTTTTTTTTAGTTAAATGAAACTTGTTATTTATTTGTTATTCTTTACAAAGTGTTACATTTGACCCCGACCACTGTTACAACTGCTTCCAGGCATGGGGTCAATTGTAACACCGGACTCCTTGCATTTGAAGTAATATTGCTGTCTTTATACTAGCTCTACAAACATAAAAACAGTGAGAATTTGTAACAAACAGATGTAAGTTGTTTGTATCAAAAAATGGCAAAACCAGCTCAAATTGTTTTTGAGTAATGATACGAAATGTGAAAACTGTTTCAACTGTCCCCGGTCTCCCCTATCTTTTTTTAATTTGCTGTCTTCCACAGCTAAATCCCTATGGTCACGGGCATATTCTTCTGGGGTTTTTATGTTTAGCCATTTTTTTACACTTCACCACAATTTGCAATTCTGTTTTAAATTCCACAAGCGTGTAAATACTACCTATGGTACTGTAATATAGATTTAAATCTCGCGAGCAAGAACTTCTTGTTTTAAATCTCACACACGTGTTACAATCCTCCAATAGAAATGTAGGAATTTGCTGCCATTGAGTAGTTGGGGTGGGTTTAAAGTATTCAGAACAAATCAATGCAAGATGCAAGTCAGGAAGGAGGGACATCGCCCAACTACACTGGGACATTTTGTATTTATTTTTTTCAAAGAGAAAGGGTCAATTCAACGTGAATTGAGTAACCATATCCAGTGTTTTTTCGATGTTTAATGGATTTGTATCAGGGCGTTTTATAGTTTATCGGTTAAAAACGAAAATCAGAAGCCCTAAGTATAACATATATATCCCCATGAAAACATCTACGTTTGATGTACATATAACATAAATTTCATTATTGTCAATTTATTGTGTTTATGAGTGTCCTTACCATCATAATCCAATTGGTTGAGCTAGATGTAAAATGTGTGACTACCCCTGTCTAGATAGTCCACACTACAGTATAGTAAGGTCTACAGTAGAACCTTTAATGATAATCTTTGCTTCATTTAGCAAACCACATCATGAAGAACTACAGTGACATAGATTACATTGTGTAGGGACATTAAAAACTGCAGAATTACCTGTTGAAGCTGATACAAATCCCACATGTGTGTTTGTGTCAAGAGCCACTGTGAAACATTGTAAAGTAATGGCTAAATAATGATTTAGCAAAACCGCCCCTGTGCTAGCATAAAGTCAATACTTCCATACTGACCAGGTCATTATAAAAATGATCCCCATTAAATCACTAGTTAACCTGTAACTAACTTAAATGATTTTAAAAAAGTCAACAGTGTCTAGACTGTATAATCTGTGTCACACAGTAGAGTCCTGCGCATGCCCAATTTTTACACACCGTCTTCTTACCTGCAGCCCGACCCTAACCTGCGTTTGTCCTGAACCTACTGCCTGCGTCAACTAACTCTCTCACGCCCTCTCCACAGATTGAGTTTATAGGCTATACAGCGTGGTATCTTCCTCTAGTGGTCTGGATATATTTTAACATTGTAACATATTAACTTACTTACTTACTTTACTATAAAACACCTCTCTATTCATTTCATGCCACCAGTTGAAAGGTCTGCTTTCGCAGAGATGTACCAGTTTTGTGACTTGTCGTTCACAAAAAACATAATGACAAGCAACAAATCCAATCACATGTTCATTATTTTCATTGGCTATGATTCCAAAATAATTCCACACTTCTGATTTACCTCTCGAACTATCCACTACATGATATTTACCCTGCGCTATCTTTTGTTTCACCTCGTTCACAAACATTTACCTTCTAATACGTTATGTGGGTAATGGTTACAGACGAGTACGCTGAAAGGACAGAAAACGTTTTTGGTGATTCAAATTCAGACCCGAAAATTACATTTTGATTAAATATATATATATATATATATATATATATATATATATATATATATATATATATATATATATATATATATAATCGCTTTTTATATGCAGCACACTTGCTTTTTATCTGGCCCCATTATTATGTAAGATAACATAAACACATGTATAAAATAGATAGTGTTTAAGAGTTACTGGAACAATGTGGAATTCTGCAAAGGTGTATGTAAAGAAAAGCAAGGTTTCTGTGTATACATTTGTGTTTAATCAATGGAGCCATCTGGGGTTTGCCACACCACTGAACAAAAACAGGTCAGTCTTGTTTGAGCGTAAACAGCCCTATGTGTCTGCACTGTTTAAATGAGTTAAAATGGAGATGGGTATTTTCACGGTTCGCAGTAATCCGTGGAACCAAATTATTGTTTGTATCCTGCAATCAGGTACTGACTTGACAGCTGTGTAGGCTTAATACAAATCAAAACAACTACAAAAATGCGTTTTATTCTTTATTCCTAGAGTTAGTATTATTGTCGCTAGCACTGGTTATGCAAATAACGAAAAGTAAAAACGCACATTTTACAGCATAAACTGCTGTACGTGTATTAGGGTTATATAAACTTACTGTATACTATACTTTAGTTTGAGTCTGACAAGCTACCAGACAATAAATAAATAAATAAATAAATAATCACTTCTAGGTAAACAGTTTTTAAGACAATGCTTTTCAAACGTTTCTACATTACACAGCATTTATTTCAGAAAACTACTTATTTACAAAACAACAATTTTATAGTCTTTTCTGGAATAATACAATTAAAACAAACCACTTTGGCCGTGCGCATTTTCTGTACTGAGTATCCTATATTAAAAAGAATAACGCAAAAGACTCACCACACAACCCACACAAAATGTTCTTCGAGTAAATCGCTGTACACTTTCAGCCAATACAGTGTATTTGCAGCAACTTTCTACTGTATCCACAAGGAGTGTCAGGTAGCGAACACACCTTGTAACTTGATCCACCATTCAGCAGAGTAGCTACTTGAGAGACGTCAGTGGAGCACTCTGGGACTAATAGTTTTGCAAAACATTGACGCTTTGTTTCAGTTCGTGCAACAACTGACAGCAGAACTACAATACCCATATACCACCACGTCATGTTTACATACATGGAAGTTGCAACACCTGAAACCGACAAGGTAAGAACTAGTTTCGGTGAACGTCATACGACGAGAATCCTTTTTTTTTTTTTGCTTGCTTGCTTATTAAATATAATACACAAAGAAACAGTACGTGTATGGCTATGTCCAATGTAATTTAAAATAGCAGTTATACAAAAAGAGATTTGTAAGAGTAGTATACTGTATTATCCTCTTGTACTGTGTAGGTTTGCCAGAGTAGGATATCTTTTCAAGATTTTGAATATAAACAGGGCACTACATATTTTCGTTGAAGGAGGTACCCAATCATTTTTTTCTTAAAAAAGGCAAACCATTACCCCAGTTTAAAGACATGTTATCAAATGAGCACTAGAAGGGACCTCTACGTTAAATATGAATATCCCATTAAAACTTAGGATCCTAGACAATGCATTATGTATTCTACACCGATACAATGTTATTCTTATTTTTAGCATGAAAAGTTGGGAAGTTCTATAATTCCGAGTAAATGGACGTTGTACTAAGTAGAAAATAAAACACTTTCAATGAGATGTTCGGTTCACAGCACTTGCGTCAGTTGGGAATTAATTACACTTCAACGAGTTACACATTGACAGCTTTCTTGATTAATATACCTGAGAAAGTAAGTGAGACCAAATTCTTTGTTTAACTAGGGAAGTCCTTAGCAAATGTGCATTTGTAGACACAAACATGTTACAATATATTACAACGTCAATGATAGTATTGTTAGTAAAACCACACTCCCCTAAATTCCTGTACATTTTAGAAATGCATTTTACCCATAAGAGTAGGTGTGGTTTGGCAATTTTTAAACATATTCATTTGCCCTATTTATTACAATTAGTTTCCTGTTTGTTTGTTTTTAATCAGAGTTATTACGGGTATTTTATGTGTGTTAGGCTCACATGCACCTGCTGATTGTAAACCCCAGGGAAAGCAAACTGAATCTTGACTGATGAAACAAGCCATTTCTGGTATGCAAGTAAATCATGACAAAATGTGCCTGGTAGATTATATCTAATCATGCCGCCAAAGTAAATGGATATACTGAAATTGTATTTATATGGGTTTGAATTGGTCTACGTTAAGATGCAATAGCAGCATCAACTCGGACATGCAGATTACCCCATTCGATGAGGTATTTTGTTTGTTGTAGCTTTGTGACATGACCTTCTTGGCACGCCCTGTACGGTATGACAGTTGTTATTTTATTATTTATTTATTTATTTATTTATTAATTAATTAGCAGACGCCCTTATCCAGGGCAACTTACAGTTATTACAAAATATCACAATACAACGTATCACCTTGCAAAATATTACAGTACAAAAAATCACATTACAATTAAGAAATTCATATAAGAGAAAAGTAAAGAATACAGTAAATTATTTCATTTAAGAGCGAGTTCAACTAAGAGCAGTTAACTTATAGTCAAAATATTTGTTTATATGAGTAAAGTCCATTAAGTGTACATAGTAAGTACGATAAATGGATAAGAACAATTTCAAATAAGAGCAGTTACCAAAAACGTGAATATGGATATCTAAGAGTAGAATCAAGTACAAGATACAGTGAATAGTTATAATTAAGAGCAGTAGTAGAATATGGCAAGGTATGGAGCAGTTCATATGAGTACAAGCTGATGCCAGTACTGGTACAATTGGGTGCCATATAGTCCAGTATAGTCAAGAGTTGTGAGGTTTACAGATGCTGTCTGAACAGGTGTGTCTTGAGGAGGCGCCGGAAGGTTGTCCTGGACTGAGCAGTCCTGATATCCATGGGAAGGTCGTTCCACCACTGCCTTTGTGCTGTTATAACAGTGTGGTTTTCAGAACATTATTCTCAGGTAAAGGATAGAAATGTCTCAATGTGAATGGTTTAAATTCTTTTAGCATACTATAATTAAATATCAAATATCTGCCAACCACATTTTTATAAACAGTATAATAGTTCTCAGAAGATATTCAAAACTCCATTAACATACAGTGTCCGGGCATTAAAACAACACATTCAGAAGAACCTTTTACCGAAGTAAAAAGCTTTCAATTGTTCTCAAATGTAAAAGTTCCCAGACAGCATCTGAATACACAGGCATACCCTTTTTGTTTAATAAAAGAGCACAGCTGTGCTGAACTGCAGTCTTCCACCTCTGTATCTGCTATTCCTGCCGCTGGCCAGCTTTGATCATAGCAGCTACCGTACTACACTCCCCAATAACTTTAAAGTGGTGATACAAAAATAGTCATAGTTGTGATGCAGTAAGGAAAAGCGTAGAAAGATAGAAACCTGACCTGAAGTCCTTTCTGGGACAGAATGTGAATGTTTCATTGGTACTTGTTAGTTTATTATTTCTCAGGAAGCACGTTATTCAAGTTAACCATGTGCTTAGTTGGGAAATAAACATCAGATGTTTTATCTATAGACACGCAGAGCAAAGTATGTTATGCAAAAAACAAAGCAAAAAAAAGAATGCATTTACTGTATAATGTTTGTTTGCTTGGTTGTTCAATTGGTAACAATTCTGTACATTATATATCAGGTAATGAACACAAACAATACCACAGAACATTTCTGCAGTTATATGACGTGACAAAATGCATGAGCTGAATTGATGATTAAGTGGTAAAGACTGCTGGATGTTGTGTGTCAGGTAGAGTAAGTGTAGAGGTTGGCTTCTTGTGTGTAGTAATTGTTAACAGGCTACTGTAAACGACCATGCATCACAGCAAATGACGAGTAACTTGTTACATCCACATGGGTGAAATCTAACTTAATTTAATTAAATCATTTTTGAAGTGATGACAACAGGGCATATTGAGATGTTTAGCACAGAAGATACTGTAAACAGTATGATAAAAAAAAAATGGGACATTAAATAATTACATAATTATTTAAATGCTGAAAATGAGTGAATGAATTGCCCTGAAGCATTGGTGTGCTCATGCATTGTACTGTATTAAATAACATTGACATTGGGAGTTTGCTTGTGATGTACAGAGTCTGACCTGGCCCACGGCATAATGTGGAACAGAGGTCAGAGCATGGAACTGTGGCTTAGAAATACGAGGAGAAACTGTACCATTATAATAAAAAAATATGACATTGTTTATTATTAAACATGGCTAATTGGATACAGTGAACGTAATTAAGGTCTTCAGATCATAACGATGATCTACAGAGCCATTTAAGTTATTTTTACATTTAATCTTTATGTTGTTGTTATTAATCTGTGAAGTGTATATTGATTGTGAAAAGTAATTTGTAAATAATGTATATATTGCTGACAAGCTTGTCTTTGTGCAAAGCTTGCACATTGGCCTGAATCAGGATACATTTTTACAATCTGCCATGGTGGGAAAAGCACACAATAGTTGATGATACTCTTATAAAAGTTTCCCACAGGAAAAGCATAGCAAAGTGTAATAAAGCATAGTGAAAGCATGGTAATGATGGTAAACCATGGTAAGCTGCAGAAACACAGCGTAAAAACCTTTATAAGGGTAATTGTTAACATTTTACTTTAACTGAGTTATATTCATTCCAAAATATTGCAAGTAGATAATCAAATAGTCACAGAGCCCTTTAAAAATACATTTTAAATAATATATATTATCACTGGATCACTGATGGAATTTCTATTTATAAAGGCATATAATAATTTATAGAATTATATGCTTCAACATGAAAGTGTTATTTGTGGATACAGAATATAGCATAAAAAAGCATTCTATATATGTTCTGTATACAGTAATGTTTTCATATATTTCCTCTATTTTGTCTAGAAAAAATAAATAGTATGATTCCTGAGGCCTTCACTGGCCCCTTGGTTGTCTTTGAGATGGTCAGTTTTTATGACAGTTTTACAATGCCTACCGTTTCCCATTATTAAGAAAATAGTATATTAAGGATTTCTAATAAACATATTTCACTATTACATAATTAGCTAACTATGAGAAAAAACTGCATTAATAATACATTATTTCCATTTCCATGCCATTTGCATTTGAACACCTTTAATTTAAAATTCAATATTTCCTAATACATATTCTACAGAATTGTAGCAAGTAAAAAAAAAAATCATTTTATTTAATAAAAAAAATCATTTTATTCATTTATTTACATTATAATTATACTCTGTAGTTTTAACTGTAGTAAACAATCAAAATGTGATATTGGTAGATTCCCTTTATTTTTATTTATTTTATTTTTAAGATTCCAGCATTTTTAACTTTGGTTACAACTGATAAGAATAATGGATACTTCTGAAACTGTTCTCCTACATCTCTGACACAGGCAAAATGTTAAAAGCATTTAATATGGGAAGGTTGATGAATAAGTATTGGATGTCAGTGACCCATAGTTCACTAATTTGAGAAAATAAACCTAATTGCTTTTAAAAAAGTTGTATTTGTGGTGACCTGCCTCTCCACAAAACATGGGGTCTACTCGATTGATAAAAATAGCATTAGATCTTGAAATAATTATAAAAGGGCCTATACATATAGAAAAAATACTGAGATGGTTGTAGATGTTGGTTTGTGTACCATTGATACATAAAGGAACAAGGCACTAAAGACTATTGACAGAGTACACATTTCCTGGATTTAATGTGTAATTGTGACAGAGATCGAATGATTCTTGGTGTTAGATCTCCATCCCAACCTGCGAGGCAGCTGCATAAAGGGAACAGAATACCCTGGACTAAATGGCACGACAGTTTATTCCCAGGGTTAGGTGGAAGTCAGCCATCTAGAAAGGGGGCAAAGCTACAGTATACAAACTCAATGACCCGGACGGGAAACGGCGTGGCATCCGCGGATTGGAGGAGCGGACGCACTTGTGGACCAAGGGGTTAATGGGTGATGTTATAAAAAGGGGACATAGTGATGTGATCTGTTCCTTTGTGAATGGTTAAAATAAATGACCAGAAGGAGAACCTGTGTTGTGAAACGTGAGTGTTTTTTTGTCGTTAATAATACTGTGTGTAATTATTTTGATGGCTAACATGATCCGGAGCTGTCGTCAAAGGCCAGCACTAAACCCAGATCAACAACACTGCACTTTGTTTTCACTAAAGAACTGTATTCACCACGAGCACTAGAGCACGCACCGTGGACTGGTGTTTGTGTTTGTGTTTGTGTTACGTGTGGGTGAACTAAAAACGGGACTGTTATTATTTCGGGGCCAACCTGCGGATTACAAATAAGCAATACATGCCGCTGTATTGCTTCATTACCATTGTTATTATTTACTGTTGTTTTGCCGTCACGCCATTGGATTTAAAAAAACATTAAACAACATTGCACCTGGATTATAATTGTCTGTCTGTTCATTGATCACCTGCACCTGCACACTGTTAACCACTTTGCCACAGTAATGCAGAAACAGTGTGAAGTAAATGGGGTTGAATTTGTATTATACTTCTACTATTCTGCTTTTTATTTGTACCTTCTCTTTTCAAAAGTGTAATTTTACTAAGTGTTAAGTAAAACTGCAACTCATGGGATTACTGAAGATGACAGCTGCCATTTTTTTTGGTATTTTAGATTGACAATGTGTGCTTTTATTAGATATGCTGATTCAGCACAACAGAAAGAATGTAATACGACAGGATGGATGGAGTCTTAGAAAGACAGAGATTAGCCATGTCTCAGCAGGACAGGCTTGATAAGGGATTTCCTGGAAGACACCACGAGGAACAGCAATAAGCAGGCTTGTTTGATTTAACATTTATACACCACCTGCTAATCAAATTGCAGACACAGAAAGTGGAAATATTTCTTGAGCAAGTGCAGGCAATGTTTTTTTTACATTATTTTATAAATTATAAAAGTTGACCCCTTTTCATTTTAGGCTTTTATTGTGAATCATGACATCATCGGACCACATCATTTTCATCCTGTCATCACCAGTCCAATCTTTCAGCTTCTTTACACCACTGCTGTGTAGTTTATTGTTGGTATCACAGTGGTCTCTGACTGCAGTCGTCTGTCTGTTGTAAGATTATTTGCATGGTATGGTATGGGTTGAACGTTTCTGTCATTTTACGACAGTTTCACTTTTCTCTGCTTTTCACTAACTGATTGTGGCCACAGCTGTTACTTGGCAAATCATTTCCTTTCAGTGTGCCATTGCTTGTACACTCTGATGACTGAACCAATAACATGACTGTCTTTACTAGTGTGGCACCTGCTTGATATGCACTAAATCCCATGTGTTTCACATGCTGTTGGATCTTTGCCTTTTTGCAGTTGTGCTCCTCCCACAGCTTTATAATGCAGCAGGGAGCACCTGTCACATCACATGATCAAACCAATATGCAGCTGTAATTCATGATGATCCCATATCCAATTGGAATATTTAGATTGACTGAACATAAAATAAGATCAAATTAAGTCAGGGATGACCCAGTATTTCCTGTTGTATAAAATATATTGTGTCCAGGAAAAGACCTGCAGTCTGTACAAGACTGATACCAGCAATGCAAAGGAGATACTTATGCTCCACAACTCCTCATCCAAAGGGGAGAGCCTCTTATGTACACTGATTGAGATCTGGGCTGCTCAGAGCAAGGAACAGAGCGTGTCTGATTTTAAACAGCACCTTTCTGTTAATTTATATGATGCATTTCTAACTTAGACTTTACTTAATGTTCCTATTCACTTTATTGCAACATTATTCATTTTTTTACATTTTATCAACCATCTTTATTAAAATATAAATGCTTATATATTTGTTTGTCAGATATCTGTAATTCATGTTATTTGCACTATCCAGTATAAACCGCCACGCTTTGTAACAGGTTTTCTGAGTGGTGTAGGGCAATGAATAGACATACTGAGTAATTCTCTTCTCACTGTTTTGCTGGACATGGATTGTTCATTACTTTGACTGATGGGGATAGTTTGTAATGTCTGGTGCCGATCTGAACCTGTAATTTGCTGTCAATGTCCTTTCCCCTGGTGGTTAACAATCGCTACCAATCTCGTGCAGATCTCCCAGCAGAAGACTGGATATAGTGGTAATGCCAAGTTGCAGTTCCACATGTGACTCTGAAATGTGAACAAAAGTACTTGCTTTCCTGTTGGTCCCAAGCAGAGACAATCAGTTTTACATACACCATGAAGCAGTGCGGAACAAAAGGTTGAAAAACATGGATTGCTCTCTGAAACCAAGGTTTGGGAAGGTTTTTGTTGGACATTCAGTAATACTTGTCATTGTAATTATATGAAAGTTAAAAGATTGAATTTGTACAATTAAATGCTAAAAATAAATAAATATTATAGATCATTGTGGTGGGCTTTTCCGACCAATGCATCACCTGGGTGATTATGTGACAGGTTTATGACTGGCAAACACTAAGGGGAAATGTAATGTACTGCACACCTTTATTTCATGGAGATTTGGTAGTCCTGGGAATATCACAATTGACTAAACATTGTCTTGTGAAAAATGCATTGGACACACCTCCAGAAATTGAATTAGTGGACAATTTTAAGTTGAGGGTGGAGTAATTGAAAAGTGCAATGATTTTGCATCAATTGGTCATGGTTTTGTTTCAACAATAAAAACAATTTCATAATGACATTGTCTTTTAGATGCCAGAAATATACATATCCTCGATATTCTAGAGCAGCATGAACCCAAAGCAGCACTAAGGAAAACAGAGCTGCAAATATTCTCATAGACGAACATTTTAAGACATTTAATAAAGCTAAAGATTTTGAAACCTGGAGCCACCACTGCAGCTGCTGCACCTACTCCTGCTAATATCTCATAAACTATTTAAGCTGGAAACTTCAAACTGTCAGTAATCTGGAAACTCCTAGGGCAAAATTGAACTGCACACTTCTCTTTAACCTGTGACATAAGATGGGTGACCTATTTGGGTCATGTGATATTTTGGTTTCCGGATGATAAAATCCTAATGCTTAGAGATATTGGCTTCATACTCAGTACACATATGTATTCTGTGATTCCCTAGGACAAATTTGATCATGGGTGTCGCACACGAAAAATTAACCCCTTTGACAGTTTAATTTTATAAAGCTGCCCTTTGCCACAGTGTCAAAGTCTCATATCTCAGAAACAAACTGAAGTAGTGACTTCATATTTTCAGTGTTATGTAAATCCTGCATGCCTA
This sequence comes from Acipenser oxyrinchus oxyrinchus, assembly GCA_030684275.1. Lineage (NCBI taxonomy): Eukaryota > Metazoa > Chordata > Actinopteri > Acipenseriformes > Acipenseridae > Acipenser > Acipenser oxyrinchus. The sequence continues at coordinate 7,966,254 of CM060249.1, forward strand.
ATGTGTTGGTGACCACATAGAGACAGTACACCTTGAGCTACTGTCTTAATGTTTGGTAAACAGCTGTATTCTTTTATTTTCTTATATGTTCCATTACCAGTGTTGTCCAGAAAAAAAGGAACAATGCTTTAACCTCTGGTCATAACACTAATATAGACCATTACACGTAGTTGCTAGTAGAAATAACATTTTCATTGACACATTGTTTTTAACTTCTGGACATATCAATCATATGACAAAACCCATAGACTATTTTAATGAGGATGCTTTGTTTTTGTTCACAAAAACTCCCATTTCTAGTTTTTTAATATATCATGACACAAATCTTTTATCCTCAATATTTGAGGGAGTTGTTAATATTTTATAAAGGCTATTTAAAATGAACTCCTCAGTATTAACTGTCCTGTTTACAGTTTCTGTCTGGTTTCTAGATAAACATATGCAATAAGGATTTCGTCTTACTGGCTGTTTGCCTGATGCAGAAAAGATGGTTTATGTTGAAAGCTCTCAGTTGGAGACAAATGGATTTGGCCAAACAGCATTCAACTATGCATCTGAGCGTGTGGTTGTCTTTTTGATGTATATGGTAATTTGGGGTGCAATAAACCTGTTTCTACCACTACAGAATATTTGATATGATGCATGACTAGGTGCATGTTCACACATGCCATACATTTCATTGGTGGATAATTAAATACTGGTATACAGCTATGGCCAAAAGTTTTGCATCACACTACAGAATTAAATTATTTTGCTTCATAAAGTCAAATGAAACCTGCTGAATAATGATACGTTAACATATTGAATTACATACCACTTTGTAGTTTTCCATATTCTTAATGAAAAACAGAAAAAAATGAAGTGTCTATTTTTACTTTAACTATTCAACCCAATCGGGCAAGTAAGTCTCTAGTGTATTTCTGTTCTTTAAAACATTTTGCAGTACCAGGGATTCTCTTACTTTATTGGTTTAATCATAAGGGTATTTCGATCTGACATGGTTGTGAGCAATCAAATAGATCCCATCCCACAACAATATTGAATTCATCTTTTATTCATATGGAATTCAAATTGAAGTAAGCATCCATCGTTTCATGATACATCCAACCCTGCTAACACTTTCCTTGATGTTCAACATTTTAAAAAAAGACAAAGAAGGTTTAACAAAATACTAGATTCTGTGCTTTTAAATGAGTTCCCCCCAGCAGGGTGAAATGGTGTGCCGAATGGCCTTTTCTTGTTGTCAAACTTTTCTTATGTTAGGTTTATGGTGCATGTGTCATTCACAAATGTTTACTTCATGGAAATTAACTTGTAGTTACTAGGTATATAATTACATGGAACTTGACATTTTTCTGTTTTTTCATAAAATGAATCCATTTTTTTTAAAACTGTGGTTACTTAAATTAATAACATTTCAATGCCATGGCAGGGATTTATAATCTGATGAATAGTATGTTTTAAAGTGAAACTTTAGCATGTATGCTTTGCTCTTAGACTTGCCTTTTACTAATACAAAATAAAATAAACAAATAAATAACTATATATGTTTGCGCTGTGACTGGTCCATCTTAGTACATCTACCCCTTTGTCGTATGTACTAAGAGAAAATATGTAAATGAGCTGCAATATACTAATTTAAATATCTGTAGGGTGGGTGGGGGCAGCGTGATTGAGTGGTGGCCCCAGTGTGCTTGTGAATGTTGTCCAATTGTGCTGTGTTTGTGACCTGTTCGATTTGTGGGGTCCAATAACGTGTCTTGTTATGTTTACATTGTATGTCTTGTTATGTCTAAATGTCACCTGTTTTCTCAGGGTGCTGGGGTATATAGGGGCAGCTTACGTGCTGCTGTGTGGTGGTGTGGTGGTGTGCTGGTGTGCTGACCTTGTGAATAAAATCTGTGAATGAGAACTTGTTGCGGTCGATATAGGCATATGAAAGAAAAGGGTTTTTTTTATAAAAAAAATGTACACAAAAAGTTTAAAATAAACAATATTTTATTTTCAGGACATTTCAGGCAAAAGCCCTTCTTCAGCTGTTTAAAAAGGAAAGTAAACACAGTGCAGTAAAGAATGGATGACATCTTTGGAATTTCCACCAACTCCAGTGAGGATTTAAAACAGTCCATTCAGTCAGTAACAAATTCCCACCCAGCCCTGGATTTCACATGGAACATATCAGAAACAGGCAATAGTATATCTTTCTCATCACTGTTTTGAATTCCACCATTAACACCACTGTCTACTACAAACCAACTGATTCTCATTCATATCTGCAGTATGACTTATCACACCCTAAGGCTTGCCGTGACTCGATTCCCTATTCACAACTGTTAAGACTCAGACGTACTTGCAGTGACGATCAAGATTTCTTCGCCAAAAGAGAGGAAATGTGTGTGTTTTTTGGAAATTGTGTCTTTCTGGACGAGATCATCACTAAAGCTAAATCCCACAGTTCAAATATAAATAGAAAAATGCTTTATATAATAACAATATACAACACAGATGATAGAATCCCTCTGGTCCTCACTTACCACCCTACCAACAGAAAGATACAGACAGTTGTGCAAAGCAACTTTTAAGTTTACAACATGATCCATTTACAGTGCCTATTTTCAAGACTCCCCCTTGATGTCATATAGAAGAGGCAAGAATATAAGAGAATGTGGGCCACAGTGCTATTTGTCCTCTTTGGGAACCTTTGAAAGGCACATATCATAAACATTCATTCTGAAACAGAGATTAGAGGCATTAAATCTTCATTCAACTCATGAACATTTTACATGTGCCTCTAAAAGAATAGTCTACTGCATTATCTGCAAGAAATGCAACAAATTGTATATTGGGGAAACTAAAAGGCGTTTAGCAGACCGGTTTGTGGAACACTAAAGAAGCATTCACATTAACACCACTGCATTTCCAGTAGCCCGTCACTTCAACAGTGATGATTACACTGCTGAAGACATCACAGTCTGTGTGATCAATCAGTGCTATGGAACAAATGTTGCTCGGAAACAAAAGGAACGAGAGTTTATCTTCAAACTGGGAACTTTGGAACCTCTGGGAATGAACATTCTATTCTAATAATCATGACACCATCCACAGAATGTTTGTATAATTACAATTCTTGAATAACAACAAGTTTACTGCACTGTGTTTACTTTTCTTTTTAAACAGCTGAAGAAGGGCTTTTGCCCGAACGTCCCTGAAAATAAAAAGATTGCTTAATCTTTTAATCTTTTTGTGTACATTTTTTAAAAACCTTTTCTTTCATAAGCCTTTAATTTTGTACACTGTATATATATATATATATATATATATATATATATATATATATATATATATATATATATATATATATATATATATATATATATATATATATATATATATATATATATATATATATATATATATATATATATATATATATATATATATATATATATATATATATATATATATACAGTACTGTGCAAAAGTTTTAGGCAGGTGTGAAAAAATGCTGTAAAGTAAGAATGCTTTCAAAAATAGACATGTTAATAGATTATATTTATCAATTAACTAAATGCAAAGTGAGTGAACAGAAGAAAAATCTAAATCAAATCCATATTTGGTGTGACCATCCTTTGCCTTCAAAACAGCATCAAGCATCAATTCTTCTAGGTACACTTGCACACAGTTTTTGAAGGAACTCGGCAGGTAGGTTGGTCCAAACATCTTGGAGAACTAACCACAGTTCTTCTGTGGATTTAGGCAGCCTCAGTTGCTTCTCTCTCTTCATGTAATCCCAGACAGACTCGATGATGTTGAGATCAGGGCTCTGTGGGGCCATACCATCACTTCCAGGACTCCTTGTTCTTCTTTACGCTGAAGATAGTTCTTAATGACTTTCGCTGTATGTTTGGGGTCGTTGTCATGCTGCAGAATAAATTTGGGGCCAATCAGATGCCTCCCTGATGGTATTGCATGATGGATAAGTATCTGCCTGTACTTCTCAGCATTGAGGAGACCATTAATTCTGACCAAATCCCCAACTCCATTTGCAGAAATGCAGCCCCAAACTTGTAAGGAACCTCCACCATGCTTCACTGTTGCCTGCAGACACTCATTCGGTATCGCTCTCCAGCCCTTCGGGCGAACAAACTGCATTCTGCTACAGCCAAATATTTCAAATTTTGACTCATCAGTCCAGTGCACCTGCTGCCATTTTTCTGCACCCCAGTTCCTGTGTTTTCGTGCATAGTTGAGTTGCTTGGCCTTGTTTCCACGCCGGAGGTATGGCTTTTGGCCGCAAGTCTTCCATGAAGGCCACTTCTGACCAGACTTCTCCGACAGTAGATGGGTGTACCAGGGTCCCACTGTTTTCTGCCAGTTCTGAGCTGATGGCACTGCTGGACATCTTCCGATTGCGATGGAAGTAAGCATGATGTGTCTTTCATCTGCTGCAGTAAGTTTCCTTGGCCGACCACTGCGCTTCACGGTCCTCAACGCTGCCCGGTTCTTTGTGCTTCTTCAAAAGAGCTTGGACAGCACATCTGGAAATCCCTGTCTGCCTTGAAATTTCTGCCTGGGAGAGACCTTGCTGATGCAGTATAACTACCTTGTGTCTTGTTGCTGTGCTCAGTCTTGCCATGGTGTATGACTTTTGATAGTAAACTGTCTTCAGCAACCTCACCTTGTTAGCTGAGTTTGGCTGTTCCTCACCCAGTTTTATTCCTCCTACACAGCTGTTTCTGTTTCAGTTAATGATTGTGTTTCAACCTACATATTGAATTGATGATCATTAGCACCTGTTTGGTATAATTGTTTAATCATACACCTGACTATATGCCTACTTTACAGCATTTTTTCACACCTGCCTAAAACTTTTGCACAGTACTGTGTATATATATATATATATATATATATATATATATATATATATATATATATATATATATATATATATATACATACACACACACACAGTAGGACTATACAGTATACTGTACAGTAGTAAAATCAAATGAATATCTAGCACACTTTCTTTTTACTTTAGCCAGTGAAACAAAATAAATCATGCTGCTGTATTGTACGCAATTTGTGTTTACAACTGTAAGTCACCCTGGATAAGGGTGTCTGCTAAGAAATAATAATAATAATAATAATAATAATAATAATAATAATAATAATAATAATAATAATAATAATAATAATAATAATTGCGAATAAAAGATTATTTTAAATTTAAACTAAATAATTGTAGCATTTTATTTATTTTAATTTTTAATTTGTCAAATTACACCCCTGGTTGCGCTCTACGGTCCGCCCATGCTGGTCTTTTAACTATTCCCTTAACCAAGCTGCAAACAGTGGGGGAGAGGGCTTTCTCGTCCTATTGTTACCTTTCTGATTATCTTCTTATAATCAACTTTAGGGACCTGCAAAACTAACAAGCCCCAAGGGCCAGAGCAGAATAAACTCCAAGTTTATATACTTATATAGCTCTGGGGTAAACCCCTAAACAGTTGCATAATGATAATAGCGATGCACCTTATAACAACAAACAATAACCACTGTAGTAAGTAGAACAAAATATCTGCGGTTTATTACCAGAGAATACAAGCTCAACACGTGTCTTACTCACAGCATGGCCAAGAGAGAGAGAGAAAAATTCAGAGCACTTCCCTGACAACACAGACACCCCTCCCTCCCTGTACCCAGAATTCCCCCATTTAAAGGCACAGTCTTATAACACTACCCCCACTCTGGGTGGTCGTCAGCCCCTGACACCAACCCAGCATATTAGAATTGGTTCAAGAACACGGTATAAACAGCAATACATAACTTTTGATCAACATGTGTAAACAATCATTTCACAACATTGGCAATACATAGCACAGTCCAAAGAGGTCTTTCCCCATCAGTTTCTTGAATTAACAGTAGTGGTCATAAATGCAACAGTATAAGCTTGTAAAAAAAAAACTTTGCAACAGTTCGTATGAATGTCCTGCTATTTAGTAACAATGTCCACAGTCCATCAAAAAGGTGCCAGCATGCACACCCAGGGCATACCAGATACAAACTGATAAAGTCCTTAGAACAAGTCCAAAAGTTGGTGGCAAAATCCATATCCTTGAAAGAAAACTTCTATCAGTTGCACAGTTCATGTTACAAAAATCAACAAATATCCAATGTTCAACAGCAGATCCTTCTGCTGTCCCGTAGTAGGATGCATCACTGGTCCATAGTGACACGGAAGGTTGTGCCTATTGAAAGCTTTTAGGCTTTTGGAAACAAGGTTACATTATAATACAACACGTTATGCAGTTAGTCAGTATACTTCTTAACTTAGTTGTACCTAATCATTTCCATTAGTTCCAGCATTGTTTATGCAATTTCAAGATAGCAATGCTATCTTTATTAGTACAAATAACAGATTTATAATCTTTTTTTTTTCCAGATCACACCATTAGAACACAGTATACAGAACCATGCATAAAAATGGCAAGCTTGTAAACATGCATTTAAAGAACACAACTGCAATTACTCAGATCAATACATTTGCACATTTTCTTTTTCTAGATATAACACTTGTAACACAGAAATAAAGGGGGAAACCATTATATTGAACATGCTATATGTCTGCAATAATAACATTCATATCCTCTTTTCAGTTTTTAAAATGCTCTAGCTGAACTGTAATTTTAACACATTACAAATGGTATCACATTGAAGCATTTTATCAAAGAAAACAAAACAAATTCAGTTTGTCATTCACACTTGACACTTTCTCAGTTAGTTACCCAATCACCGTATCTATTAGGTGGTTTTCTGCTTCTTTTGGATCTATTTTGAACAAATGGTTGGCTCTCACTTGTTTTATCTTTGTTAACTGAGCCCTTGGGTTTCTTTGAAGTACTATTAGGAGACACAATACTACCCCCACTAGCCTGATCTCTGTGGGGGCTAGCTGGAGTTGGCGGACTATCACGTGAGACCTCGGGTGGGTCAAACAGGTTTGAGAGATTCAGGTCAGTGTCTAATGGGTCTGGATCAAGTATTGGTGGTGGAACCTCTACTGGGCTCCACATCCCAGCCTCTCTAAACACCCAGGCATTGTCTAGCGGTGTTCGGGCCTTGTAAGGTTTGAGCTTGTCATGGTGCACAACCTTTGCTTTAGTTTTGGGGGTCTTTTAATGCGGTACACAAGGTCGTCCAACTGACCCAGTACAAAATATGGCCCATCGTAAGCTGGCAGGAATTTGCGAACTCGATTCTTCACACGCCTTGTGCCTTTTACCAAATACCAGACAGCGTCACCAATCTGGTACTGAAACTGCTGGGCTCTCTTGTCATATTGCTTCTTTGCTCGCTCTGAAGCTTGACCAAGGACATCTCGAGCTATCCGGTGAGCCTGCTCCATTTGCTCTCGTAGCTTTATAACATACTCAGGCTGAGTCAGGTAGGACTCGTCATCTGGTGGGCGGCCTGCAACCAGATCAATGGGCTCTGTGATCTCACGCCCGAAGAGCATCATGTTAGGTGTAATTCCCGTAGAGCTGTGCTTGGTGGCACGATAGGCCATAAGAGCAAAAGGAATCATGATATCCCAGTCCCAGTGGCACCGTTCCGCTGTGGTGGCCAAGATCTTCTGTAGAGTGGCATTAAATCTTTCCACTTGACCGTCAGATTGGGGTCAGAAGGGTGTGGTCCTCGTCTTTTCGATTCCCAGTAGTTCACACATTCTCTGGAAAATGTCCGACTCAAAATTGGAGCCTTGATCACTGTGCAGGGCATAAGGTGCACCATACCTGCATACCCACTCGGAGGTCAGAGTGTCCGCTACTGTCACCGCCTTGTCATCAGGAAGAGGATAGGCTTCCGCCCACTTTGTAAAATAATCTTGCACGACCAATATGTAGCGATTATACCTATCAGTCTCATTAAGTGGGCCCATTAAGTCCACGGCAATCCTTTCCATTGGAGCTCCAACACGAACAGTTCCCATCAGAGCTTGTGGAGTTTTAGGAGGCCTTGCTTTGGCCGCACAGCTAGTACAGGTCTGACACCAGAATGTGATGTCTTCACGCATCTTGTACCAGTAGTATCGGGTCTGTATGCGAGACAAGGTTCGCTCCACCCGAAATGTCCTCCAACAGGACCCTCATGCATCTGCTTCATGACACCTGCATGGAATTCTCTGGGCAAAATGATTTGCGGCTGAAATTGGGAACCATCTTGGGAGTAGAAAAGACGAACTAAAATGCCATCTCTCAGTTGCAGTCTTTTCCATTGAGTCCAGTATGCCTTAGTGGCTGAGCTGAAAGGAGATATTATAGACCATTTAGGTTGGACCCCTCCTTGCTCTTTGAACTTTAGCACCTGTCCAATATCTGGGTCAGTTATTTGTGCTTCTCTTAAATGCTCCATGGTCCATCCAGTAAATAGGTCTGAAGGGTTCACTACTGTGTTAGAGACTTTGGCTGTGCATGCTGGTTGCATGCTTGGCTCCAAACTGTGGTCACAAGAATCCATTACCGGCCAGTTCAAGGTTGGTCGGAGCTCACATCATCAGCAGCATCTTCATCTGGTCCTTCTACCCCCACTAGACATGGCATTGGCAACCTGGAGCTCCCACATTCTTCAGGTAGACAGTTTTCTGAGGAACCCAGGTCACACTGAACCTCTTGGTCATGGCACTGCTTGTTTTCTGGCACAGTGTTTGGCATAGTACAGGGACAGGACTTTGGGCAAGGTCTACGAGACATGCTGTCAGCATTTACATGATGTCGTCCTGGGCGGTGCACTATTTTGTAGTCGTACTCAGCAAGCTTCTCAAGCCAGCGAGCAAGCTGGCCTTCAGGTTCCTTCATGCGCATTAACCAGAGCAAGCTGCTATGGTCGGTCCTCACTGTGAAAAACCGTCCCAGTAGGTACTGTCTAAAGTGAGATGTAAATGCCACAACTGCAAGAAGCTCTCTTCGCGTTGTACAGTAATTCTGCTCAGTGGGGGACAATCTTCTACTGCCATACGCTAACACACGTTCCTCCCCTTCCTGGACCTGGGAGAGAACGGCTCCAATTCCATAATTACTGGCATCTGTGTCCAAAATCAGACCATCACCATCTAGTGGGTAACCAAGGATAGGGGCAGAAACCAGTCGGCTCTTGAGTTCATCAAATGCCTCCTGGCAGGCATCAGTCCAGGAAAACTGGGCATATTTCTTTGTCAAGGCATGGAGTGGCTGTGCAATAGTAGCAAAATCCTTCACAAATCGTCTGTAGTATGATGCAAGACCAACAAATTGACGAACTTCTGAAACATCTTTTGGGGTAGGCCATTCTTGAACTTTCTGAACCTTCTGGGGATCAGTAGCAATTCCCATCTCGGAGACAATATGTCCTAAATATTCCACCTGCCGGCGAAACAGGCAGCATTTTGCAGGCTTGAGTTTTAAATTAGCACTGTGCAGCCGATCAAACACTTGATGCAGCCTAGTCAACATCTCCTTAACACTGCTTCCCAGCACAATGACGTCATCTAAGTACACCAAACATGTCTCCCATTGCATGCCAGACAAAACCCGGTCCATAAGACGCTGAAACGTTGCCGGCGCGTTACATAGGCCGAATGGCATTACATTCCATTCGAAGAGACCTTTCCGGCTGCAGAGGGCGGCTGCTTTGCGTGCTCTCGGGGTCAGTTCCACCTGCCAGTACCCTGATGCCAAATCTAAAGTGGAGAACCACTTGGCATTAGACAGTGTATCTAAGGTGTCCTGGATGCGTGGCAGTGGATATGCATCCTTAACTGTGCGCTCATTTAAGGCTCGGTAATCGACACACAGTCGAAATGTTTGATCCTTTTTACGCACCATTACTATTGGTGAGGCCCAGCTGCTATTGCTTTTGCGTGCCAGACCAGCTTCTAGGCTTTGCTCAATCTGGGAATCTGCATCTTGCTGCTTTCCAATGGCCATGCGACGTGGTTGTTGCTTCACAGGTGGCCCCACCCCGTCTGAATATCATGCTGCACAAGACTGGTGCGGCCCAAGTCTCCAGGTCCTGTGGAAAAGACATCAGTATATGCTTGGAGTAACTGAGCCAGCTCTAATTGTTCTGAGTCTTCTAATTCTTTGGAGCTCTCTGTAAACAGTGCATTCAAGTGGGCAGGTACAGCATAAGGTTTGTTATGGCATTGCCACTGAGCAGTACAAATGCTTGGCACTTCTGTGGACGTAACAGTGGACACCAGATCTGCTGGCTGCAACAAGCCTGCTACAGCTCCCCGCTTCACAGTGACGGCCACAGTTCCCGGTTATATACTCTCACAGGGACTTTCCCTTGTGCATACTGGGTGTCAACCAAGACTCGGGCTACCAATACCCAGTGTTTCTCAACAAACCCCTGGTGGGGCTCAAAACAGCTTGACCTGCTGACTGGCTGCGATAATGAACATTACCAGGCACAATGTATTCTCGTCCCGACTCAAGAACTGCTGTACGTGCAATGCGAACTACATGCACCCTGGGTTTGTGGTTTGGGTCAAAATAAGACACCATTTCACCAAACAAAATGATTCTCTGCTCACCAAAATCCAAACGTGCCTTAGACTGTTCCAAAAACGGGTGTCCTAATATTGCTTCAGTACTCTCTGCAACATCGGCAACCAAGAAATTGACACTTACTGACTGAGTTCCAACCTGAATAGGCAGGTTTACTTCCCCAACACTAACACCTGGGCATGACTGATGCCTTGCAGGGATTTCACTTGACTGTTGAAGGGAGGCTGTAAATCATTGGGTATGGTGTTGTAGTACTGGATAGGCAGAATGTTTCTCCGTGCACCACTGTCTAAAAGAGCCCGAACTTCCATGTCATAAATCAGAACATGAATACACATTTCTGGCCCCTGTCCCTTAACTATGAGGACATTACCACTTGGCCTAGGATGTTGTTCTGAGCTACCTGGCACCTTCCCGCTGTTGGCTGTTTACCAGTTCTCTTCGGTGAAGGGCATTCCCGATACATGTGCCCCACCCTGAACAATTGTGGCAAATGATCTCAGTCCAGTTCTTTTTCTTTACAGTGGAATTTTTCTTTTCATATTTTGCATTGCTAATCTCAGGTTTCCTAGGCAAAGGTTTTGGTGGTTGACCATGGTGCAAGGCCCTCGAGTCAGGTTCACTGTCTATTGTTTCCTCCTCAGAGAAATCTTTCAAAGCCCCAGTCCTTGCTCTGCGCTCACATTTGCCCCTCTCACCTAACTGCATTAGTTGAGTAACACTCTTAGCAGCTTTTCTGGTCGTTTCGAACCTGTGAGCTATTTCATAAGCCTTAGCCAGATTGTGTGGTCGTTTTTCTAACAACTTTTGTACAAGCCCTGCATCACCTAGAGCATTAGTGAAAACCTCAACACCAATAGCATCTTGGTCAATTTCAGAACGATCAGCATAAACAATGGACACTTTCTCATAAATATAATCTCTGAGAACATGTAGTGGTTCCCCAGGTTGCCGGATTCTTT